>CM030371.1:16002882-16602882 GCA_003604175.2 Clonorchis sinensis
GGGGGGGAGCGTGCTTTTGGGTGACGAACAGCTTGAGACAAGCGACTACCGTGCGCAGCCATGAGGTCGTATTGGAGCCATTACGACAAGAGTCATCGTATGGAGAAATTGGGTCTGATTTATCAGAGCTTGGGACTTGAAAATATTTGGAGTTGGGATATGCGCGAGTAGGCCAAGTTCCCCGAAAGCGGTTCAACAGCTCAGGACTTCTTCAAACGGCCCAGCTAAATTTGCTCACGGCCAAATTATCATCAAGCAAGTTTCTTCGGCAGCGCTCACTTGCTATATTTCGACCGATAAGTAAAACCCGCTGGCTGTTCTCTGGAAATGCATCCGAGAGGTTTAGTTGAATCATGTTTGAGTCCCGTATTAACACCATCTAACCTTGTGACTGGGTACTTGACACCAGATATACGATGTACATGATACACGACATACGTGAAAAACTGTGACCTTAAGAGGACCTTGGAGAATGATGCGAACTTATTAGGAACTGTCTAACAGATTTTGGCGCAGTGTACCACGTGCTCCAGTAAAATGCAAATGAGCAAAACGGATATTCAAAGAAAGGAGGATAAGTAAATAAACTATATATATCATAGTATACTATACTATACAGTATACTGTATAACTATATATACTATACATACATTATTTTCATCTGAAGCTAGAACAGCATTGCATCTAAAACAATCTACATTGCGGTTGTTTTTGCGCTGGAATCAAACCGATAAACAGCTATTTCTGACGCTGAGGGCCATAGAACTGATTCTTTCAAGGGAGGGGTTCGGAGCAAACGAAAAAAGTCCCCAGATTTAGGTGAAACTTCGCCGTTTGGTCAAACAAGTAACATCACCCAAAAACAAACACCCAACAGTTTGCCAGTCTATCGATCGGTGACAGTGACGCCCACACACGCACAATTTTCCGAAAGGACAGTAAAAGATTTCAGTACACGCCGATAACAGGCTGGTGTGCATGCGTGCATGCTCCTACGCGAGGAGAAACAGCGACCACAATCCAGCTCCAGCCAAAATTATTGGGTAAGCGCAATCCATACACAGAACTCCGGTATGCGTCTGCATAACAACATAAAAAGTTCCCATGGCACTCCTTTTGTTACCCTAAATCTGTGACTCAGAAAATAGATGAGTGTTCTGCTTTAAGGTTGATTCAGTTGCCGTGTAACCAGAAGAAAGCATCGGAAACCAGGATCCGGTCAGCAGCTCGCAATATTGTCTCTGCGCATTCGAGAGCTCTTCGATCGACTTCGACTAGTGTGTTGATGCCTAATGCGCTCACCAAAAACTACACAGAGCGCAGTACGGAGCCTAACGACGTACCGCAGTGGCCAGCACAGTTGCTGTCGGTATGCCGACCACTCTTGATCCATGTGCCGAACACAGAACATCGTTGGTTTCAGATAGCTAATTCACCTAATTCCCCTTAGGATATACAACAAAATGCCCCAACTGATGTTTCTTACACTTCAATAGTTTTATGGATCCAGATTCAAACTAACCCTTTCTTGTTCCGGAAAACACCGGAGAACACCACCCTCATTTAGTAACAGGTATCCTTCGTGTCCCTCTGCGATACAAGTTTGAGTACCAAAAGTGTAGCGCACAGTGAAGGCTCATTCGGCAGGCCCCAACGATCCTACCATCTGAAACACTGTACTTCATAGAGGAACTTTATTATTACTATTATTAGTAGTAGTATTACTATTATCGCCACCACTGCTACGCGACCACTGTGAGACCAAACCTACTTGGTATCTTGCCTAAGTGATTGCTTAGGAGCTCTCCTGGTTGATGCATGTTAGGTAAGGAGGTGTTATGGTAGTTCATCAGGACGAAGAATGACTGCAACTACACTTAGTCCGTTGGAGAAGGATAGCCGTGATTGAAGGCAAAGCAGCTAGAATCGACAATAGATCCCGGTTATTTGAGTTGAGGCAAGAGGACTCATTTCTTTTAAGGTGGGTCCGTATTCATGCATGTGATCAGGAATTTGTTCTAAGTGCATTTTCTGCTTATGTGGTGAAGGATATGCAATGGTCTGTGTGACAAACCTCGAACAAAAACCCACTAAGCACAGTATCCATGATTTGTAAAACTGAGGTGGACGAGCATTTAACACTGAAAGGAAGTCGCTTATGGCGTATAGCTTCCGATTTGTGCTCATTGTTAGCAGGTCTGGAGATGTGCTTCGAAAAAACCTATGTTGTCACCACTGAGTTAGACAAATAGGTCTCCTGAAGAGGGGATGGAAATCTTCTGACCAAGCCAAGCTCCAGTGTGGGTCCCATGGACCACATACAGAGAGGTAATTCACATCAGCATCACTTTTGAGATGTCTCCAACTTCAAGGGCGGCACCGAGGACAGCACTGTTCTCGGTTGTCAATGGTTTGGTACGTGTGGTAGGCGACCAAGCCACCACCGTTGATGGTACTGCAGGCTTTCGGCAACTGAGGTATACGATGCGCCAAAAACACTCGTTTTTTAATCATCATGTTACCAAATTGCTGAAGCCACCTAACAACAACCGCCGCTTTGAAGGCGCCCTGGCACTCAAGGAAATTCCCACACTCAGAATACGAATTGGAGAGTCACAACTCGTCCGCTTACCGAATTCAGTCAAACAATAAGTCGAGTGTTGAAAACTAGAACGTCCTCATTTCAAAATAAAAAGCAGGCTACCTTGATAACGTTTCATACACGAAAGGACAATACGTTTGAATAAAAAGCACTTTATTATTATTACTAGTGTTGGTAATGTTATTATTAGGATACTCCCAACTTATAAGTGCATAGCTACGCAGTTCCCGAACTAAGTGAACCTGCCCTTGTCTCCAATACTTTGCTATATGTTCCACTTTCTGTCACCTTCTGGTGATCGAGACTGTAGCAGCTAGGACCAATATACCCATGATACATGGTTTATAGCTGATAAATTGTATATTGTTATTGCTCTCAACCTAGTACATTTCCGTCTTCAAAAGAAATCGAGTATTCGGAATCCGGTCCGACTAATGTGTGCACATAATCCTGCGCAGATATTGTGGATTAAAAAAGCGATCAAGGAATCGAATATGACGTCAGTGTACCGTCCGTGTTTCGCCTCTGTGCACAAAGGTGTAGTGTGGATAGCGCGGCACACCGCAATTTCCAGACCCACTGGCACACTGGGATTGGTCTAGACACGTTTTTTTAGTTATCCTAAAAGCCACGCTAGCCTTCAATATGCGCGATTTCAACCCATTGTGGATTAGGTAATCGGTGGTCAGAGTGCTGCCGAAGTATCACACGCCCAGTACCACTCGCCTCTATTCTGGGTACATTCTGAACCACCTCAGGAGCGAGGTGGTAGAAGAAAATCGTCTTAATAATATTAATATTCAGGCCAAAGCAGGAATCGAATGACGCGATTGCCAGTCAACTCCACTATTCTGCTTCGGAATGCGCCAGTGCGCGATCATCAGGAGAACGTAACACACGGACCTTCGAGTTATTTGGCTGGGCGTTGTGAACTGAATAGGCGGCCATCCAGAGTACTTTAAGTAGGCGCACCATCTCCTGAACTTCCAAAATCTCCGCGCAACCAGGTTGTTCAGGCTGAAATCTGAAGAAGCAGTCCCACAGGCTTCAACACTAGCCTTCCGTCTGGAGTGAAAAGACTTGACAAGAATGACAGATTTGTTTGAGCAGCCCATCTTCCGAAAGGTGATCTCAAAAGCTTGTGAAATCAACTAACAAGACATAGTGATTTGTTGGGTCAACGCCATTTGTCTTATATTTGCCTCAGTGAGACAATTGTCTCACTGAGGCAAATATAAGACAAATGGCGTTGACCCAACAAATCACTATGTCTTGTTAGTTGATTTCACAAGCTTTTGAGATCACCTTTCGGAAGATGGGCTGCTCAAACAAATCTGTCATTCTTGTCAAGTCTTTTCACTCCAGACGGAAGGCTAGTGTTGAAGCCTGTGGGACTGCTTCTTCAGATTTCAGCCTGAACAACCTGGTTGCGCGGAGATTTTGGAAGTTCAGGAGATGGTGCGCCTACTTAAAGTACTCTGGATGGCCGCCTATTCAGTTCACAACGCCCAGCCAAATAACTCGAAGGTCCGTGTGTTACGTTCTCCTGATGATCGCGCACTGGCGCATTCCGAAGCAGAATAGTGGAGTTGACTGGCAATCGCGTCATTCGATTCCTGCTTTGGCCTGAATATTAATATTATTAAGACGATTTTCTTCTACCACCTCGCTCCTGAGGTGGTTCAGAATGTACCCAGAATAGAGGCGAGTGGTACTGGGCGTGTGATACTTCGGCAGCACTCTGACCACCGATTACCTAATCCACAATGGGTTGAAATCGCGCATATTGAAGGCTAGCGTGGCTTTTAGGATAACTAAAAAAACGTGTCTAGTGTAAGCTGAGGCGCGAAAAGGCGCTCAGCTCCCTCAATAGAAAGGTAAGAATCGATGGCCTTTCGAAAGCCTACATGAGATGAGATACTACGGATATGGGAGGGGAGCTTGTTCCATAGTTTGGAATACAGGTAAAGGAAAAGTTTTTGTCTAAAGACAGTTCGACATGTCGACAATGGTAGTAAACATCCAGAGTTGTGGATATTATAGGGAGTACGGGAAGAAAATTCAGGACAGAAGTCAGCTACGTAAGCCCTCCGGTAGATTAGGCGATGCAGAAAGCCTAGATTCAATCTGATGCGCCTTAGCCACAACGGATCCAGCCCAAGCGACAAACAGAGAAGACGGTACGGTAGTGTGGATGACGCCGGAAACAAAGACTTAGTAAACGAGCGCTGCACTTTCTCCACAGCGGTCCGGCATGCCTGCGAATACTGTGAAGCGAATTCAGGGCTGGATTCAAGAGTGGGTCATACATATTGTTTAAAGATGGCAATTAAACATGATTTATTATGGAAGGATCGGTGAATGTAAGCGCAGAGCTTGCGAGCTTTGGCAATGGTTATCAGTTTTAGTTCGTGCCAGCCTGCTATGTCTTTGAACTAGTCACGAACAAATCCACTTTGCTAATGATTTGTCTTATATACTGAAACATTGTTTCTACATTTCAGCCTCTCACTGACATCCTATTGGATGGTTAGCTCTTTTTATATTCTGGTTCAGTTGAATTCCATGCAGCGGAACGATTCACTTGCTTGCAGTATAACTTCCTCGAAGTTGTTTGTCTTCTCCATTCGGGTGAACTGAGTCTGACTGATACGTTAACAAAGATATAACACAGCCTTTGATCAGGAAGAACTCTATCTCAAGACCTCGCCCACAAGAACAGAAATGTGCTGTTCAGATACACATGACATTGCCGCAGAAACACGTCATCCGCCTTCCCCTTGAGGGACAGGAAGGGGGACCCACGAGTGATCCAACAGTGGTATCTGAGTTCTACAGGGAACACTATGCAAGCCTATATTCAGCCCCAGCGCCCTCGTCACATCCATTCTTGTCAAGTCGTAACTACGAACGGCTTCTAACTGACTTGTCTTCACGGTTAAGGGAATTCTTGAACTGTTGCACAAGATCAACCCATTCTGCGCTGAACGAAGTCCATTCAAGTATCCTGAAGGAGACGTCGTTTACACAGGCAAATAATTTCTACCTGGTGTTTCGTCAGCTGCTTGACGAAGGCCGCTTTCCCTCTGCTTGGAGGGAAGCGATCGTCATGCCAATCTACAAAACTGGTGACCGAATATCGCCTGGCACCTACAGGCCTATAAGCCTCACTAACGTGCCATACCAGGTGCTAGATCGCATTCTGAGGCGAGCCATCCTAGATCACCTTACTTCCAACAACTTGATATCTCCCGTTCAACACGGATTTATCCAAAATCGTTCTTGCATGACGAACATGCTTGTATTTATGGACAGCTTAATCCAAGCCAAGGACGAGGGACCCCTAACGGATGCCATATTTTTCGTCTTCTCTAAAGCATTTGATCGAGTCCCACTCGTCCAGCTGCCCCACAAACTCGAGTCATGTGGGATTCAAGGGAAAATTCCACACTGGATCAAGGCATTCTTATCAGACAGATCATTCCATGTGATAGTAGTCTCTGCCTATTCTTCTCCAGCGCCAGCCTCCATTGGAGTTCCTCAAGGCTCCACTTTGGGACCATTGCTGTTTCCGATATACCTCAGCGACCTTCCAGACGTTCTTGCAAGTCCGTGTCTGCTTTTTGCGGACGACTTGAAATCGTGGAATTCTGATGCCAGTGCCCTCCAAATGGATGTAGACGCTGCAAAGTAGTGGTCCTTGGACTGGCACCTTCGTCTAAATGACTGACAAAGGCATCAGTGACGTGATCTCGTAACTGGACTGTTAAAGCTCCTATTCTCGAGACAGACTCACATGGACTTGGACATTGCGGCAGATAAAAGTCAATTAAAATGGCGGGTCACTTATCCATTCGAAAGATACATCAAGAGATTTCATGCACCATGAGAAAGCGGCCCAAAAGCATTCGTCGTTCTACCGATGATTCGGTGCACTTTCCCCTGTATCACTAGCATAAACTTCCAGCTAATCTATGGGGCCTACGGCAGACCGATCCTTGAATATGCCAACCCGGTTGTCTACTCAGGACGCACGAAAGACGTAATCCTCATTGGGCGTGTCCAGCGAGCTGCTATGAAATTGCTTGCCGGCCTCCATTCCGTGGACTACGAAACGCGTCCCGCGGTGCTTGACCGCTTTCCACTGGATTATGTTCGTCTCCGTGGGGACCTAATTCTTACTTACGCCCTGTTTGAACAAGGCTTGGCTAATAGTTTTTTCACCGTTGGACCAGCAAACCCACCGGCGGGAACATGGTAAGAAGATTTTGAAGCTCCGAGCGCGCACTTTCATTGGGAAATTTTTTTTCTCATTTCTGGTAGTTTCCCCGGCGGTTGTTCTAGAACCCAGTTCAAAGCACTATTAGCGCGAGTCCTTGCGCTGGCAATCATAAAGAGCAGTGCTACACCCTTTTTCACTCGTGCCCTTCGGATGTACGACAGCCGATGAACTGCAAGAACAAAACCAACCCGGAAAACTTGGGCGAAAGCCTCGATCCTGTGAATCAATCCATGAATCCTTGAGTGTGTGAACTCTTATGCATTGGATCGCATTGAATTAATGCTCTTTGACCTGACCTTCGGCGTGCGCGATTTAAGGTTTGAATGCGGGAGGCAATCTGATTTTTTTACAACTGTGCAGAGAATCTGAGCCACTCCTATTTTCTCTTGTGAGAACACCCACTTTATGTTATACAGTTGAAACTCATACGCTCTGAAAAACAACTGGCACGAAAGCTGCCAAAGTACTTTAATTTGTCCCTTCGTAAACTTACTCTTCACGTTCCCATTTCGACCTTCAGTAGTTCACCAGGAGTGGGTACACACCATTGAAGTCAATGAAGTTTCACTGAAATGACCTTATCTGGAAACTACCCCATCCTGAATCGCTGCACCCGCAATTGTTGAATGCTCTGGCCCTCGGAAGATCGAATTAGATCGGCAAACACGGCTACTTGACGGTTAGTTGACCGTCCACTAAGCGGAAAACAAGGTTGTTTGATGGTTATCAGTGGGTTAGGTAACATTCAAACGCGGTTCACAGTCGGTTATTAACCTCCAGATAGCCACAAAGACGGTTGTGTAGCGGTTGTGATGGTGTAAATAACCACCATCATGTAGCCGTAGTATAACGGGAATACTCTTTCTTTTGGACTGCGTGTGCTGCTAGGAAATTCAACTGTTTTGATAATCCCCTGCTACCGTTGTCCCAGTTACCAAGACTTGACCATGGCCGGGGAGCAGGCTGCATCTAGCACCTCCGACGAATGTATCATTTACGGCAATGAAAAGAATTTCCCGTGGAGGAATAAGCCAGTATCTTATGGTCAACGGCATGCTTGACCCGGCGTAGAGTGGCTTTATGAAGTAAGATGTTCTTTGTCCAACTAGCACCACGTAGCACAGGTCGCTGAACAAGGGGAAAATGTCTGATTCCGGCTCTCGTGATTTCCAGGAAACATTCGATCCGGTTAATCATCGCTTTCTGTTAAGAAAATTGAAAGCCCCGGGTTTTAAAAAGAAGACACCTAACTGACTGGACACTTTCAGAAACGTAGAGATGATATATAAGGTTAGAGGGGTACATCCGAATCAACCCTGATCGCCGATACAGTCTCGCATTGTTCGTTGCTTTGTCCCTCGTTCCTCCTTATAAACCACCTCATTAAGATTGGATGGTGATTTGAAAGTACTAGGATCGCTATGCGATGGTTGGTGGCTTAGAGGGAAGGACCTCAGGTAGAAATTGCAGTGTTTCAGACTGAACAGTCTCGAGAGACGCAGTGCACAAAGTGAGCTAATAGGAACGTACAGGATGGTCAGTCGAAAGTGTAAGTGGGACGGATGGAAGAGAAGTCAGGGCAAACTCCCACAAACTGGAGAAGGTTCATTACATTACTGAGCTCAAAAAATCACCCAACTGTTTGGGAGTAACAGACCCATGGAAGAAACTCCAAGAAGTTATGAGTGTTAACTCACTTAACTTCAGAAACAGTTGGCTTAGTATTGACAAGCTTGTTTTCCTGAACTCCTGTGAAGTGTGACAGCATGTAGTGGGTGCATTACTTCATCCGAACCCTTCTGTAAAAAAAGTCGTTCAGCTGTAACATCCTTTCGGCTACAACTTTCCGACGGATGCATCCTTCGAAAGGATGAACTAACTAAGGTCGGTTCAGCAGCATCATCATCAGCTGTACAAACCACGTACTTGTACACTAGTTATATCTGCCACCGTTTCGTTCGCCGATGATTTGGGGAAGTGGGGTAGAGAACCTCGCATTGCGGTGGCTGGTATGATTTATGCGTAAGTGAAATAATCATTCAGCTGTAACCCCTTCAGTGCCTAGCTGCCGTGCCACCCGAAGGAAGCATGAGGGCTGGAATACTGTCAGGTTGCCCAAGCCTATACAGGGGAAGTCGAGATGCAGAGGTCGGGTTCGAACCACGGACCTTCCGATCGGTAAATTCGCGCTCTAACCACTGAGCAATCTCGCCCCAGAGGAGTAATGGCTACAACACCTGGTATTCCCAGCTATTCATCCTTGCAAGTACTAATCGGGCCAAACGTTGCTTAAACTCGGTGATCAGATGAGAACAGGTGTTTCCAGCATGGTACGGTCGCGTTAGTAAAGGCCTGTCGTTGGACTTTTATTTGGGGAGGAGAAGCTATGCAATGAAGGCAATGGCTTGGATGCACGAGCGTCACTGAGGGCGCGACTGGACCATGTCTGACGCTTACCCACCATTGATTCGTCCCGTTTCGACGTCCTCATCCAGGGAGACGGCAATTACCAGCGCAGCTGAGTTTGCTGGTAAAGGCTTTCATACTTCGCTGCCAAGTCATTGTTGGCCCCTCCAGGTTCGTTACCACCCTTCGTGTCGTTGTGCAAAAGGAACCCTTCGAGGAAGTCGGTCGACTGGCATGCGGGAGGGGGCTCCTTAGCCACACAATGCTCTTAGTTGCGAAACCTTTGCGAATGAAATAAAACTTTTTACGACAATATGTTGCAGTTTATTGCGTATGTGCTCAAACAAAAAACCACCCTAATCCGCGTTTACATTTTTTGCAGCTCACCAAATTTCATTGTCCGCTGAAGCATTCCAACTTCTGGCGGGAAAATTCTAGTAGAATACTTTCCTAGCGTCACTGGGACCCCGGGATGCCTTGATAGGACTAAAAAATTTGGACTGGTATTCTGAACTCAATTGCCTGTCTGTTTTAGTCCATCAGGGACAAGTAATAGCTTCCAAAATTCAATTCAGTTGTGCAACTACTGAGCGCCAGCATGCGGAGCACGTGACCAGGCCAGTGCAACCTATGGGGCGTTACCAATTCATCTATGGTGGGCGAGTTATCTCTTAAATCTGTTCGACGTACTTCAGTCTTACTGATCCGGTGTTCCCACTAGACTCGAGCAATGCTCCGAAGAAATCGATTGTCAAACACTGAAAGTCTTGGCCTCCTAGGCGCGCAGCAACTAGCTGTAGTGATACGCAGCGCACTGCAGCATTGTAACCTCGACGCTTGACAGATAAGCTGATGTCACGCTTACGCCACAGGTGATGGGGGTTCACGAAAACTGTTCTGGCCTTCCCCATTAAGGATGGAAACATTATCCTTGGCGAGATCACCGGGACTGATGCAGCTACCCAAGTAGATAAATTTGTCTACTAACTCATCCGCAAGCATGAGACTAGGGTCCGATACCACCCATTCTTGCAGTAGAAATTTGCGCTTGCCAAGAGTATGTCAAACCGTGAGGCAGAATTATTTAGTTTGTTACAGTGACGTCAGATGCAAGAAGAACTATGTCTGACATCACTTGATTTAGTGAGCTCAGGTGAGAGCTTCCCGTAGACCACACGTCCGCGGGAGTTGGCGCCTTAAGGAGGATCAGAGATTCATGGGGGCACCTTTGCTCCGCACACACTGCCATAGTGCCTGACGGTTCACGGAGTCAGAGACAGCTTTCAAGTCAAGAAAGAATACCATTGTTGGTTACTGGAAGCATTGTCGCGGTCGCAAAATCTTTCGGAGGGTGAAAGTATGACCGATGCATCCTCTTTCAGGACAGAACCCAGCTTGGTATTCACGGATCTGGCCCTCCCTCCGTTCAGTCAACCTTTGAAGGATAAGACCGGAGAGCACCTTCCATGCCACAGCTAACAGGCTGGTGCCACGGTGGTACTGTTAAGCTATGGTCGATCTTCGAAGATAGTGGATTGACAAGCTTTCTAGTTTGCGAGGGCCTGAAGGGAAGCGAACTGTCAGGCGTGCACGCACCATGACGTGATCGGAATCAAGTGGTGTGCCCCAAAAGGAACGGCAGTCTTGTATTGTGGCTCTCCACCGGTAGCTGATGGCCACGTGGTCCAACTGGGTCCACGGTTGATTTGCAGTTGGTGGCCGCCAGGTCACGCGATGCGAACGCTTATGTTGAAAGTTCGTACTTGCCAGAAACAGTTCATGGTCAGCACACAACTGAAGGAGTCGATCTCCGTTGTCTGTGCGGCGAGCATCGACTCCAAATCGACCGCCCAAATGTGATTCCAAGGAGCTCAGACGACCCACTTGAGCATTCAGATCGCCTGCAAGGATCACAATATCAGTGCTTTTTGCCTGCCGAATGAGCCCGGATAGTTCTCGATAAAAGGTATCCTTCTCAACATCAGAACTGCAGTCCGTTGGGGCATAAGCCGACACTACAAACAGGCAGCGCTTTTTATGCCGAGAGGCATTGAGCTTGATTGAACTGGATAACCGGACGGCGCAAAGCCGACTGTTCACTGGGATCCAATCCAGCAAAGCGCGTTCAGCTCTGGGGCTGAGTGCAACTCCCACGCCATATAGTCCACGAGTCATCGCTTCTGGGTCACCGGACACACGGAGGGAGAAATGTGAAAGAGCTGAGTTCATCCTTGGCGTTCTGAGATGCATAACCACGCTTGGGTCTTGTATGCGTGTTTCGGAGACACAGCATACATCAATTTTAAGGGAGTATAAAGTTTCAGCAAGCTCTGCCTGTTTGCCAATTTGACATAGAGTACGGACGTTAAAAGCTCCTATATAGAAAGGATCTCGTGGATTTAGAAGGGTGTTATTTTGTTTACTGTTAATAGGCAGCAAGGGGCATAGGGCCTTTCGGTCAGATAACTGACAGTCAAGTGACCCAGTGACGTTTGCTTGTGTGGTGGGAAGGGGTTGGGGAGGGACATCAGTGGACACAGAATTGCGCGGGCAAATGATACGTCCCGGTTGCCCAGGCCGAGGAAGGGGGTTTGGTTAAGGTACCCCACCTTGAGCTTTTGACTCAAAAGTCTGACCCAAAAGGCAGTGGGAGGATGTAGGGTTTTGTTCGGGGACCCTGCCCCTAGCCCCTGACTTAAAAGTCTGACCCACGAGGCAGCGGACAGTAGGGTCTTCTTTGGGGACCCTGTCCGGAGCCGATGACTCAATAGTCTGACCTGCTCGGCTGCAGGGGGTTGACCTAAGCCGAGGGCGCAGGAAATAAGACATTACTGTCTCATTCCTGATGCGGCTGCGCACAGCAGGTGCCTTTTGAGCAGCACTGGACTCTGGTTTATAAAGTATTTCGACCGTAGTGGATAATGTGCCGACGGCCACGGTCAACCGTTGGGCGATCGGAGTGTGCGGGTTTTGGGGCCGACCTTTTCTAACCCGTCCCTCCTCGGGGGAAGGCAGCATCGCTGCTTCCATAAATATGGACATGCTGGTCGCCTGGGGAAACGCCTTACTGCCTTCACACTCCTGTCGCAGAGGGCAGTACGAATTTAACCCCAGACCGTCTCGTAGCACGATTACTCGTAATACGGGGTCTCGCTGCTGTTGATCTGACTGCCCCCCTTTGGCCTTCCTGGCATGGTTGCACCTTGTAGAACGACGTTCCAGCCACTGTAGCCCGCGGGATCATTGCAGCACTCAAGCCCGACCACCACGTCAAGGTGGCAGCTTTAGGTTGGGACACAAAGCAATAGCCTCTGGTAGAACATGAATGTGTCGTCGACGCCATTGGTATCACAGAATCGTACGGAAATAGTTTCCAGTTATGAGTTTGTAGGACTGATGAAGCAACGAAACTTCTGGAGCTGCCGGAATCAATAAGAGCTCGGACAACAACGGCGTTGACCAAAATATCTCTTGTAGGTTTAGATAGGCAATTGGGAGCAGCGGCACAGAATAACGAAGAGATTGAGGAGTCTTGAGCTGAACCCACGTGATATTTCGAGGTTTTGGGACTACAGGCGCGTTGAAAATGCCCCATTTTCTCAAATTTCGCACACTGATTCTTTGGCAGAACACCTATAACGAGGGTGCTTGGGGTTCCCACAAAAGTAACGTTTGTTGTGTAGGGACAGAAACTGTTGTTTTGGGATTAACAAAGGACGAAGGGGTGGGTATAGAAAAAGTAACGGATTTTCTCTATGATTGTGATTGTTTTTTTGCAAGTTTGAGAGCTCGTGCGGCTTCATGGGCTTTGTCAAGGTCCAATTCGTGCAACGTTAGCAGTTTCTCCCGAGTGGTATTCGACTGCAGTCCGGTTATTCAGGCATCCCGAACCGTGTCGTTTATGTTCCACAGCGGCTACTGCTTTGAATTCACAGTCTTTAGCTAGTGACTTCAGTTTTCGAACGAACTGGTCAGCACCTTGACGGGGTTCTTGTTTGTATATGGCTAAAAGGTGGCGTGCATACACGTGTAAATTTTGTAAAGTTTCGTAAGGTTTTCCCAGCAAGGTCATTGCAGAATCGTAGTCGCTACCTTCAACGGCATTCTCATGCTCCGTCAGGTGTTAGAGCAATACTATATGTACAGACGACTCACGATCAAGAGGATGTCCGATTCTGTCAGTCGGTCAGTGCTGCTTATTACACCTACTCAACAGGGTATACCCCAGATGTTTGTGAACATAATCCGGTCTTTAATTTCACACTTCTGAGTGTATGGTGAGCTTTGTAGGAGTCTTCTGTCAAAAGTGGTGTCCAGTAAGGATCTTTACTACTGTTCAGTTGTAACACCTTTTCGGTGCCTAGCTACCACGCCACCCGAGGGAAGCACGAGGGCTGGGATACTGCCAGGTTGCCCAAGCCTAGGCGGGAAGTGGAGAGGCAGAGGTCGGGTTCGAACCACGGACCTTTCGGTCAGTAAATTCGCGCTCTAACCACTTGAGCCATCTCGCCCCGTAAGGATCTTTGCTTTCTTCATTCTTCGTCATCGATGAACTAATGAGAGGAACGTTGCAGGGTCTTCATAATCGTTGCTGACGAGAAACTTATCGACCTCGTCCTCATCTATGCGGACGAAGGCCGAGGACAAGCACTGTTGGATAAAGTGATAACCATCATCCCGTCTTGTTACATGTCCCTTGCACCTTCAAAGTACAGAGTCATGCTTCAGAGTATGCAATCTCTGAACGTACCCCTTGCAGTTCAGCGAGAAGCACTGGAGGCTGTGGAGATTTTTTGCGTACTTCGGCATTTGTAGTTGCTCTGATAGATCTGTGTCAGATGAGGTCTGTGCTCGAATCTCAGTGGTCCCAATCACGTCTGCTAACCTTTTTCACATATGGTGTCAAAAGGGCATGTAGCTGTGTCTCAAGGGTTCACGTGACCTCCAATCTGTCTACCTGGAGACAAAGAACACTGTGGTGAGTAACTACCGTCAGTAGCGTTCGTCCTGTAAGGTTGTCTGATTGGGTGTTGGAAGCATACGCACCTCGGATGTTTGTTATAGGCTAGCCCTCCTTCCTCGGTTTCTTTCTTCTCATTATAAGACTTTGTTCGTATAAATTGATATGGTTGTAAGGTAGTCAAGCGCTGGTGTTCTCATCTGATGTTGCTATCAGTGATGTTGGTGAAAAGGAGTTTAACAAGGGTCACGTGTACCACGCTAAATTAAAGACTATTGTTGTACGGTTTTGTAGACATGACCTCTGGGGACAGATGATGCTAGGCATCTTCAGGTTTTTGATCACTGTCTCAGGACTGTTACCGGTGTCGGATAGCGTCAACAAATTCATAATATTGTAATTAAAAGGTGGGTACTTCGTTGTGCGACAGGTTATTCAGCCGCTAAAAACATCTAGCACCATCAGCTGCGATGGCTCAGTCATGTGTTACGAATGCCAGTTTCTTTTCAGACCGCCCTTCAGTCACAAACATCAATACTGATGTTGCTGATAATGACGGGCTGCGGAGAACGAATGTCCATCAATCTGAACGAAGTCATCCAGTCCTTTGGTATGTGCTTCGCACCCATAACTTGCAAGTTCATGATGCGGGATATACAGTAGTTGATCGTACAGTGAATCACCAATGTTGTCCTCCGGCGTTGTTGTCAGTGATGATGAAACCATGTTTTGTTTTTTGTTTCAGTGAACTACACATACCGGCAGTTAACTGTACGGAAGCTATCTCAATGGTTCCGACTTTTCAGTTGGTCTTTAAATTGCAACAACTGCCATGACTGATTCGGGTTCCCTTCCGAATTCCTCGCAAGCGTCAGAGGCAAATCAGCATCAACTGACAGCTAGTCGCACCTCCACTGACTTATCGGATCCGACTTTTAAATGTGGTTTACTCACCTGGCGACCCCGGTGCATTCAACGTGCTGCAAATATCCGGGTATTTCTAGCTGCAGCCTGTTTCATTTCGTGCCTGCAAGCCGCGTTTTCTGGCTACTGTGCTTCACAAGTGACCACACTAGAGAAGCGCTTCGCGGTAGGCAGTAGTGTTATTGGCGCGGTGAATTCATTCTTCGAAGTTGGATACATAATTTCTGTGATTTTCGTCAGCTACGCAGGTAGTCGGGGCCATGTACCGCTTTGGATTTCTATCGGATTGTTTGTGATGATGGCCGGTGCCTTGCTCTGGTCCGTGCCGCATTTCCTCTTTTCTTACAAGGCCCAGGGAATCAGTACATCCGGCGCCACCGCCAGCATCAGCGTCGCGGGGGAGTCGTTGTGTTTCCAGAACTTCAGCCAAAAGGTTACTGTCACCGAGTGTGGCGATGAGGAAACCTCTGGATATGGATTTTTACCCATCTTTTTTCTTGCTCAACTTCTCATTGGCGCCGGATCAAGCCCTATCTTGACTCTGGCTCCTCCGTTTATTGATGATCATGTGCATCCGACCAAGGCACCGCCTATGATAGGTTAGTTTCACATGCTTTTGTTTTGCTCGCTGTGTAGGTCTTCAGGTATCTCGATGCATGAGGTCAGGTTTGGTTTGGTAAAATACCGTTTCTTCACAATCTCGTTGAATTTGTCGGGCGTTTATAATGGACGGTACTTCTGCTTCCCACCTCCGGCCTTAACATATGTCATTCAACCAGATTTACGGTCTCATAGCAACTTAAAGTAGACTCAACCAAGTGTCCCGGACTTTTTCCGGTCAAGGGCTTACATTCGAATCCCAATGTAATGTTTAGTCTCTAATTTCGCACTTGAACGAAAGAAGCCACGGTAGCCGGTCAATTTCGCGGTGAGATCAACGGGCTCGAGAAGGTTCACGCGCCAGCAGCAAACGAATTGGATACTTTTGGAGAGGGAGGTAGCTGTGTACAACCTTTTTCCAGGTAATCCGTGTTTTCGGCCAGTCAACCTGTTCATCCCCACGCTTGACTAACAAAAATGTCATGGTATTTTGATATTTTAACTTGCGAGGCCGAGAATAGCCCTCCTGCAGACCTCAACCCTTCGGTTGACTTAAAGTGAGAAAATTTGAATTGTTTGAATTGCTTGTTCTAGGGTAGAAAAATTTAACGATTCGTTCACAAATCCAAAGACTATCGCTCAAGGACCGTCTGTCGTTGCAAATGATATCTTTTTGTAGATCATACTCGGATAGGTTCGTGTCCAAAATATGGTTAATGGCTCGCTAACGTTATCGTCGTTCCGTTGTGTAAGTGCGTGCATCGTGGATTCCACGTAGAAAACTGTACGCACCAACCAAGTTTTGGATTTTTCGGTAGCTTTCAGTCTTCTTTTTTTAATTGCTTCATCTCTAATTCAATTTGTGATAAGGCTACAAAATTTTCCCTGATTCTTTATATAAAAAATAGGAAAAAACGTAGGAAAAATTTATCAGGTTTATAGCTTAGGCTTCAGCGTTTTCATTCTGTCATAGTGGAGTTGGCTTGATAATCCGGGTGCTATAAAGCACTTGATATCTCCGATATGTGGAATTCATGTTCGGACAGGCTGTCTGTTGGCCGCCATGGTCATAGTTTGGTTGATTTTTTCCGGTCGTTCCAATAACATGACGTTGCACGCAAGAACGACTGTTTTGTCTTCGCGTCAACGTTCATGTACAAGAGACATGAACACATCTGAATGACTGATCGCCCTCTGTCAGTACTGTCCCATTAGGAGGTAGCCAGGTGGTAGATCGTTCCTGAGAAAAAAAACCGTTAGTCGCCTACATTACCGTGTAATCGCGTTTGTCTCCTCTGAAGTGTGCTTTTTGACCCTCTGTTGTGTTCGACGAGAGATGGAGTGCAGAGACAATCAGAATGAGAATGGAAAAGACTGAAGGCCCAGAAGCTAGGCTTTATTCATCCAAAACTTTGACACTGAGAGCTGAAACGGAAAAAGGTGATTTGGCAATAAACGATGAAACGTTTGAAAAACAGAGCAACTATACAACAAGTTAGTAGGTCATTATCAGTTGCTGCGCTCCCCAGAACTTGCAGTATCTTGCCAGTCAGACAGTTACCGGTAGCACATTCCCTGACGGTCCCAGAAGGCTGCATCGAATAGCCTGGACCACACTTGCCCTTAATGATAGCATTATTTGTGTCCGGAAATTAAAATTACACCGCGAACATACTTCTTGGAACTCACCATTTCCGAAGCCAAATTACACCGTCACAGGTGTGTTATGTACTTTCGATCGTCTCTCGGCTTTTGAAGTCGATTAGGATATAACTGTGTCGTGCATAATACCATTCAGAATCCTTTGCTTGGGGCTGCTAATCGGACGGACTGTAGCCCGCGCTTTTCGGTTTCTTCGCCTTAAGAAAGGAATATGGAAGCATGGAGTGTTGACAGTTAAACTCAGTCACGATGGTAGCTGCCGATTCTTCCGATAGATGTCTTGGAATGATCTGCTAGCGGCTAGTGATATTTACAGACATGATTCGATCAATCATGAGATAGTGCTTCCGCTACAGAGTCTTTATCTTAGACCTGCAACTCTTCACATATCAACCTTGCCAGAGATGTGATACAGTTCAATTCGACAGACCAATTGAACGTGACCGGTTATTCGGCTAGGAATTCTGCCGCAGTGAGTTCCTTGTTTCTTTGGTCTTCGATAGCGGTAGTGCATAACCACTCCAGCGATGCCGTCTGAATGTTTTCTGATCCACGGAATAGGAGAAACGCGCTCAATGCGATACTGTTAATGCTTGGAGCTTTACTGACTAAGTAGCTGAGGCGCAACAGCAAGTGTCACCAACTGCTTTCGTGCCATGATCCGGGAGGATGACAGGTTGAGCTGATTGGTGAAATCTTCCATAGTTTACCAAATCATAGACTGATGACATTCTATTCGTCCCCGTCATGCATCTACACGAGTAAAGATAAGTTATTCCGCACACACACGACACTGCTTAATGACGAGTCGGATGTCCTCTAGAGAGAATGGGAGGTTCTTGGCACGAACGAAATGCATCATGCGTGTTGCTCCAGGATGACACAGAGTTTCGTGTAAGCGTTTTAGATCCAGCTGAGATGAAGTGTTTGCACAGACGCTCCGAGAGAGCGTGTCAGCAGCTTTGTTTTCTGTGCCTGGTCTGTAGGTTACATCAAAAAAGGCGATAACTCCATCCGCCATCGTTGGATTTTGTCATTTTTTATTTTTCCTTTTGTTGTGTTGAATACATGAACGCAACGGACCGCTGATCCGTTACAATCTTGAAATGGGTTCCGAGTAGGTAATGCCTCCATTTGCGCACTGCTTCGACAATTGCGCACGCTTCTTTCTCAATAGCAGAATGATGTTTTTCGCTGACCGACAATGTACGTGAGAAGAATGCGACTGGTCTGCCATCTTGATTGAGTGTAGCGGAAATCGCAACATCAGATGCATCCGTTTCGAGTACCAAAGGTATTCTCGGATCAATAGTGACCACGGCTGCATCCACTAACTCTTTTTGAGACCTTCGAATGCTTTCATAACAGATTCAGGGACAGGAAAGGTTGTATTGTGAGTGATTGGGTAGATTTTATCAGAGAAACGGCTTATCCAACGAGAATAGTAAGCGAACAAGCCAACCACTCGTTGCTGAGACTTCATGTCCTTCGGAACGGGCAGTTCTTGCAAGACCCTGAAGCGTTCAGGGTCCGGTTTGATGATGCCTTCAGAAATTTCATAACCAAGGAGTCTGAGTTTAGTGGTGGAAATTGTGCTTTTATCATGATTTAACTGAAGGCCGTACTTTTGTGCTACGGTGAGAAAACACTGGAGGTTTCGGTCGTGTTCTGCTTGGTCCTTCCCACAAATGGTGACATTATCCACATACGCATATGTCCCGGTAAGTTTTTCGGCGCGTACTATGTCATCCATTACCCTCTGAAAACATGCTACTCCATTCGTTACTCCGAAGGGTATTCGACGGAACTGATAAAGATTGTTGCAGGCCTCAAAAGCTGTATAGATTCTGTCACTTTCCTTAATGGGTATTTGATAATAAGCACTTTCAAGATCAAGCGTGCTGAAAATACGATATTGGGCTATTTTACTACTCATATCTTCAAGTCTGGGGAGCGGATAAGCGTCGAGTTGCGTAAATCGGTTTATGGTTTGACTATAGTCAACCACCATTCGCTTCTTCTGTCGTTCATTCGTCGTGACGAGCACTTGCGCTCTCCATGGGGACTTCGAGGGTTCAATGATTTTTGGTCAAGTAAACGCTTTACTTCAGAGGCAATGAAGGCCTGGTCGTCTGCAGAATGTCGTCTGGACTTTATGGCGATGGGCTTACACCTTGGATCGATATGCTCAAACAAAGTGAGAGGTTCGATTTTGGCAGCAATTAGACCACAGAGCGAGAAAGAAGGTTTATCACCGTTGAATGAGATTTCTAGGGATTTGTGAAGTTTAAGAAAATCATGTCCTAGCAGAATATCCGCACAGAGGTCACGTAATACTGAAAACTTGAAAGAGGGGTATTTGTATTGTTTGTGTTGCAACGTTAAAAAACAATGTCCAAGAGTAAAGCTTTTGTGCTGGGTGGATGCCAAAGTGATTTCAGATGACGATGGTAGTACAGACCACTTGTTACGACGGACTACATTTTCGGAAATGAAACTTTCTGAGCTACCAGTATCAACAAGAGCGCGAAGTGGGACGCCATTGGCTTTCACATCGGTGACTGCTTCTTTGAGACACTCGGGAGCCGCAGCAGTAACGCAAGATAGTGCACTTGAAACAGATGAGGTGTTCCTCGAACCAGTAGAAGATCTGCATACCTTTTGAAAATGCCCTTTCTTTCCACAGTTTGCAGGTCGCATATTTATAGCTAGTTCGAGGGATTTCGCATGGTCGTATGCGGTTTTAAAATCCAGCGACTTATGTTCCAGCAGTCTCTGGCGTATAGTATTCGAATAAAGTCCACTAATAAATGCGTCTCGTAATGCTTCATCGCTATGTTGTTCTGCACTGACGGCCGTAAAGCGACAATCTGGCAACAAACTGCGAAGCTTTTGTAAACTGATCAAGATTCTCAGCTCCGTCCTGCTTACAAGTGTTCAAAAGATGCCGAGCAAAAATTTCATTTTTCGGTTGTACGTAAATTTCTCGCAAGGTTTCGATGGCTGATTCATAGTCTTTACAGTCTTTGATAAATCGGTAAACACTCGGGGCAACGTAATTGAACAAGGTTTTTAGTTTATCTGGTGAATGAGAATCAACTGACTCTAGGAAGTTCGTGAAAGTACAAAACCAATGCTCCCAGGTATCTGCCGAGTCTTGAGTATTGGGCACGAGGGCTGGGATACTGCCAGGATGCCCAAGCCCAAACAGGGGAAGTCGAAAAGCAGAGATCGGGTTGTTGTGTTCGACGAGAGATGGAGTGCAGAGACAATCAGAATGAGAATGGAAAAGACTGAAGGCCCAGAAGCTAGGCTTTATTCATCCAAAACTTTGACACTGAGAGCTGAAACGGAAAAAGGTGATTTAGCAATAAACGATGAAACGTTTGAAAAACAGAGCAACTATACAACACCCTCTAGACCTGTATTGCAGCAGTTTTCGCTAAAATGGGATCTACTTTCCAACACATATTGAAGGTAATGATATGTTAGAGATGACAGGTTTCAGAACAGTACGTAAGAGCATAGCAAAGATGGCTTCCTGAAAGGACTCAGCTCATCAGTGGGTACTGGTGCTGACTGAAATGGCTCAATCACACAGTCGGTGACGCTCGTGCCTCAAGGCTATCACCTTCAGTGCGTAGCTGCCCAGTTTCCTGTTCCATCGGAGCAATATGTAATGGGAATTAACTGACTGTGCCATCGCCTCCAATGCTTGACCCTGTGTCCCATGCTCTTCTATTTTCCGGTTACCAAAACGGTAGTAGCTGGAACCATCCTACCCTTGGTGTATGGTTTTTAGGTGATGAACCGACTGACAAGAAGTAGCGTATTTCGAGATAACTGTTCGACTCGGATACTCAACTCTAAACTGTTTATCTTGTGTGTCCATTGATCCATTCGCTGAGCTGAGCAGCCGGGTGGCAAGCATATCATGGTATCACGGACCCCACCCCAATTGGTGCGCCTGCGTTAGAATAATGAGTTTGCTTTTCGCAAGGTAGATTAGCATCGTTCACTTCACTCCTCTGGTGATGCGCGTTTGACTCTTCAGGTTATTGATATTCGGACGGATAACTGTTCCATGCAACTATTACTGCATCAGTCGACGAAGTAAGACGTCATTATGTCACTGCAGCCATAGCAAGCATTCGGCAACACTGTGGTACAATCACAGCGGATATCCCAACTACCTTCCAGTAGTGTGAACTCATGTGTATGGGGTATTTGTTTAGCAAATAGAATGTTGGATTTTCGGGAGAAGAAATTGCTCAGTCTGTAGGAGTAGCTGGTTCAAAGAATCCAAGACAGCGAAGTGTTCTACCTGCAGCGCACACTTTGCCATTTAATAGCTCTGTGCCAGCCCGTCGTTTATGATAACGACAATGTTATGACATATTTTAAAGTCGATTTGGCTGCCCACTCACTCACTTGTTCACACATTAACAACAGTTTCTTCAAAATAGCCTTCGACCCTTATTACTATCACCTGCCTTGACTTTTCTAAAGCCTTGCTGGATAGGGTGCACAGAAAAAAGCGGCTACAGTTGTCTGGAACTTCGTGCACTTTGGCATACATTACCTTCTTCAATAGAAGTTCTCTTGTGAATGGTCATTCCTCTAGAAGGGCTTTATCCTGTGTTTCTTCGTCCCGCTGTTCTAGCTTTATTCGTATTCATTTCAGACCGATAAATGTCAAGCTGCTACCACGCAAGACTGTGGGTCAAGTAAAGTTCAGTCATATCCAGAAGAATTACAATGGCGGGAGTAGTGACATTGGTCATTGTTGAGTTACTGTTGATTAGAAAATCTAGGGCAATGACACATTCCCTCGTGATTGTGGTATTTCTTGATGGAGAGAAACTCTGCCACCTCTGGAACCAGAAAGCATCCTGTCTGGTTCTGATGTTTTGCTTCCTTTTGGGAGATTCTCTTCTTGTTGTGGAGCAATGTGCTAGCTTCATTCATTATTATCCTCGCGTCCTCCGACTGATACAGTCCATACGTGAATTCCTTACACTTGAACTTCTCATTTCCTCTAGCTTCACAATACGCGGCAGCTGCAATGGGACCGGTGCTTGGTTTTGCCCTCGGCGCAACGGTTCTCCAATATCCAGCTGAACTGTTCACCAGACCGTTTATGAAACCAGACGATCCTGAATGGATTGGAGCCTGGTGGCTTGGGTTCATCATCTTAAGTAAGTCACCGCGTCGTTTGATGTAGACTCCACACCTCTAAATCCGATTGTTTCATGCCTGTCTTCCGTGCCGCTTCAGGTCGATGCCTTTGCAGTCTGCTCTTGCGTTCAGCTATTCTCGTAAGTGTATTTCTCGAAACGGTTATGCATCCTGCTGGATCGGAAAAAAGTCCAGGGTTAGTAAGATCCGTGTGTTTCCCTTGGTCGGTGATAGCTGTTTTCGCTATTCCAAAGTAACCCTTCTGGAGCGATCGTGGGGCATGTTTGGATACACGCCTGTCCAATTGCATCTTCGTCTTGCCGAAGTTTGTTTCCTGAACTTGACAGATCACAATAACAACGCTAAAATGAGGTGGCACTGAACATGTTCGAATTATTAAGGGACTGAGAAACACGATTATCACTGAGCTAAAGGACGTCTTTTTCTGGTCCACAGTCGGTTTGCTACACACTTGATGGCCATTTATTCTGGGCCACCCGCCCCTGGACCCCTTTTGAACTCTTGACCTGGGGTCGCCTATACTCCCGAGTGGCTGGACAAAATGTTGTGGACTAGAGGCGGGATACGTTCGTTCGCGAGGATTCGCGTATTTTAAACTGGTATCCATCCCGTGTTCAATTACGAAGCCTAAATACAAATTAACGGTGTTCGGAAGCTTGAAGTATTCAACCACTAGTGTTTTTAATACACCCTTAAAACAGGAAGGCGAGAGAATGTGACGCTAGGAAGTTCGATGGATGTGCTTCAATATTCAGGGAGTTCCTAACCTCGTCAAAACCTAGACTCCAATCAGAGTCGCCAAGATAGTGAAATAAACATTTATATCCTTGCTACCATTGCTCTGAATGACGGTGGCCTCTTGGGGTCGGTACTGCTAAAGAGCATGGAACGGTTAGGCTTACGGTCGACCTACGGTGTCTACTTTTAGAACCAGAACTGTATCTCAGTGAGTGAAGAAAACGTCGTTCTCGAAAGTCTGTCCGTCGCAGAAGATGGTTACAAATTATGAAGTGCATTAGTGGTTTTCGACAGTTACTCAACTGCCCGATCACTCAAGGACGTAAGGGTTCTACGCTGAGTCGGAACTAATTGATAGATTGGCTCGCCGTACTGTGTTGATTGACGTTCTAACTAGAAGGAACTGGATGTATAGAACATGAAAAAGCTTAACACCGCGTGACTCGACTCAGCCCACTCTCCGACCCACTATTTCTTCAATAGTTTTCTGCTGTGTTGGGACGACCTGAACCAGATTGCGCCTAGACAGTCCATAAGTTAGGGCAGCTAGGCTGGTCTGATCTGAGTAATCGTTTTTATCCATTTGATGGGCGTCTTATCCAGCCTTGCTAGTTTTTTCTCTAGTGTTCGTTCTTAGACGTAACGCACTACTCACTTCTGTCTTGGCCACAGTCAAACGCGGGTTGGATGGAAAGTGGCGTTCAGATGAGCGACAAGCTGCCTTTTACACAAAAACTTGTATGTACCATCATTCTTTGTAGGTCGAATTATTTTGCACCTGAGTCGGATTAACACTGGAACAATCGCTCATTAAATGCTGTTTTTCCCCCGCTATGTTGACTCATGTCAGCTACAACTGTGGGTACACAACTATTGAAACCCACTATAAAATATGGGGTTGTTCTCAGAAGGGTGACTTGTATGTGTGCATTGGAATTCGACTCTTAGCAGGTCTCGACATGTTTGCCTACAGTACCACGTCCGACCACTTGCAAACATTTTACATCGCCAGTTGAGATTTCATCCTATCATTCAAGTCAATGGATGCTGAACAGCCTAGAAGCACTACGCAGCTGTTTCATCCTTACTGCGAATCCTCATCAGTGTGCATCTCACGAAATTCCAGTCGAGGGTTTCGAATCCGTGACATTTCGGCTAGTGGTTTGAACACCCTTCAAACACGGACGGTTGTGATTTACTCTCACTTAGACAGGACATAGTGCCAGATTACGTGGTCACTTATTGACTGGCTCCTCCGGTGACAACTTCTCAGGTGGAAGTTACGCTCGTCGTGTGAATTATTCTCCCTTCTGAGCAAATTTAGTTCGTTGGTAATATCAGGAAATTTGGAGAATAATAATGGTGTTTTCATTTTTTTAAGTAAAGCCAATCCATGCCGAAAAGCCTTGTATAATTGTTTCATCTTATTAGGAACCAGCAGCGATGCACACATCCCCGTGAACTCCCCAGCTACTAGTTGGAAAGCCTGACTGTCCGGCCACGAGCAGCTGATCAGCAGTGTGATTAACGCGCACCTGTTATTGCTCCATTTGTGCACAAGATCCAGTGTTGACAGGCTAAGCTGTGTCCGATACTAGCCAACCATTCCTTATATTGCATCTTATTCCAAACTGTCCAAGACCAGGTAAATTTTTTTATCGTAGCAGAGACGATGCAAAGTCTCTTTCTGTTTACATATCCCCAGAAATAGTTGTATTAGGGCGGGAACCTTTACAGTATCAACCGTGAGCAAACCGGAGTCCTCTGCCTACTTTCGCATATCACAAGTGATGACGTGCCTCAGCACATAAATTTTACTTTATGAATTCCAACTTTGCATGATAACGGGAACCTAATTTGAAGGACAGGGGGGCTTTTATAAGCCGATCGCCTTGTTGCATCTGTTGGGTGTCAGGTTTTCGATGTACGCTTGGGAGTGTACTGTAGCATAGCTTAGTATGGTATAATTTAGTATAAGGTAGTATAGTATGGTACAGTATGGTAGAGCTCAATGTAGGGTAAAGTAGGGTGGGATAGGAAGGAACAGCATAGACTCTTCGATAATGCTGACTTGTCCAGCTGTTAGGTAGGAATATGGGAGTACTGTTAGTCTAAAGAAAAGGTTTCAGGACTGATGGCGTATTATTGCTAAAATAAAATTACAATTCACACCCTTGGGGTTAGTGACTTAGAGTATGAGACGTCCACAATGAGGGATGATTGGTAGACAAACTAATGTCAGTTTGGCGCCATATATTTCAGAATTGGGCTGTAGCATCAGAACTAGGTATCTAGCCGCCTGCGCACCACATTGCTCTATGGCTCTTCATTGTTTTGGGTGGTAAGTGTGTCAAATGGCGCTAAGATTTTGTCGCGTGTTTCCATAAAGGTGTCAGATACTTAGGCAGGAAAACACACTTCTTTCTATGGAGCTATCAAATACGTTGTTTGTTCCAATTTACAAATACTTCAACAAAATACACGTCTTCCGTCAGCTAAGGACCGATCAAAACCTGTGTTGGTCGTGATATTTGCTCATGCCATCTGAGTGGGATTCAACTAATCGGGAGGGTACAGGCACCGTTGCAATCATGTCCGTTTGTCAAGCGTGTGGGGGATACAACGAACACAACTAAAAAGTTATATATTTTGAAGGATAACGTGACAACATGCAATATAGGGCGGATCAGTTCGACAGGAGTTATAAATCACGGAGGTCCGTGCGATCACCCGGGGTGCCTACTGACTACGAAAATGAGTAGTTGGAATGCAATGAGATCTAAAGTGCCGTGGCCACAGGACTTCCGCCATTTCCTGACCAGGCATCATAGTTAAGCAAACTGAAAAACCATGCCAATTTCACCAGTAATTTGCCTTGGTTTACTGACGTGTACATCATAAGCTTTACTGAAACGAGACGTAGTTTATATCACTCACTGAGGAGGCGTTTCAGGAGTAAAAGTGTAATGAGATATTGACTATGGGAAATGGCCAACCTAATCAAAATACTGACCCTTACCAGGAAAGACACGCATCTTCTAAAGTTCGGTTCAAAACGGACGTTTTTCGGTGAAAAACAGCTGGATTCGTTAGTGAGCTCGGTACAAGAAATGTCTGTCGTTCAACCAACCATAGTTCGTCATTTCTGGTCTTGGATGAATATAGGATGGGGATATTATTCTGTATTTCGTCTATAAAAACTGTAAGGAGAATCTGGAAAATGAACACTCCACTTCTCGTGTCAAACGATGCGACATAAAGGAAAATTGACTGAGCGTCCATTTGAGCTTCAGGGATGACTGAGTCGTATCGGTGAATTGAGGTAATTGCTGGTATCGAACAATGAGCAGTGTAATCCAAGGCAATACAAACTCTGAATGTGACCGAAGAAATCTATGAAGATCATTTATATACATCTGATTTGGACAAAACTGTCTTTCAGTTTAACGGCGTTGGTGGTGGAGGCGCTGGTGGCTTGCTTGATCGCCTGCCACCGGCCAACGATCGACGAGGCGCAGTAGGTCGTTGACCAACAGTGGTTATGGACTCTGTCTGGTATCCGTGATTGGGTGTTGAATAAGCAACAAAGTTTTCTGGACGAGCCTCTTGGGGACCAACCGGTCCTGTTGTTCGTTCTGTATCAAACTCTCCCACGGTGTTATTTCCGGTTCCTTCAATCGACGGTTTATCTGTTCGCTGTTTATCCATCCCGAATTCAGAGTGAACAAACTCGCACTCGAGCTGATCATTCAAGGGCGACGTCATATAAGTTCCGTAGTCATTTTGAGTCTGATACATGTCGTCATGTTCCGTAACCTCTGTATTAATGGACGATAGCGGGTGGTCCGTAACAGTATCTTCCTCCGCAGCTGTTTGAAAAAGAGCGGTCGCAAAATATTCTTGCCGGTTGTTTACTGCGGAATCCTGATGTCCGTGATCTGTCTTGGTGGATAACTCGTCGCTCCGCCGACTAACAAGACCCTCAGCAGCCTGTCTGTGAAACAAAGCTTCTCTAGAAATAATTTGACGTTGCTGATGAATCAGAGCCGCTACGTTTTGCTTATCTCCCTCTACAAAAGGTCTTTCCCTAAAAGCTCGCACGGCCTTAAGCTGAACGATAGTTCATTGTGGTTGAACAGCCAGTGTGATTAAGTATTACGATTAGTTGTCGAACCGTTTGGCATCTATCATGACAGTATTTATCCACGTTTCTAATTGGCCATCTGAATGATGTCGCCACGCAGAGCTGAGTGGCAGTTCTGTCTCGATTTTTTTGCGTAGTCGTCGTCGTTGCTGAATGCAGTGGTCACCTCATCAGTCCTCTTGTATTTCTGGTTGTTCCCACTTTTGACCCTTTCTTCGAAAGGATCGCTCTTCGATGTGTTTCATAACTATCACGATAACGATTCGATGCTATTCCCCTTTCTTCCCTCTAACTCCCGTCTGTTCAGGGCCTATGAGCATCTCTAACCAGTTGAGTATGATGGCTCAGTCCACATCGGAACTGCACAGTGAACTACCGGTAGGTGTGTGTCTGGTTTCGATTCCTGCGACTGTTTTCGTTTTCCAGGTTTGGTCTGAAAGTTTCGACGACTGGATTTTCTTAAACCAAATTCTGCTCGATCGTGTTGCGGCAAAACCCACCTTTACTGCTTCACCCTCTTGGTTCAGTAGATCACATCGAAGCATGTAAAATCCCGTGAGGGACGTGGGGATTCGTTAGAACGGGCTGCTAGCATGTTTGTTTCAACCTGTGATAGTCCATATCCTCCCATTTTCACAGCGGATTTCCGATTTCGCCCACGTCAGAATAGTGTGACTGCTGTCATAAGCATCTGTTTGCTCTGTTTTGGAGAACCAGCGATTATCTGTAAACAGCGACGATACTGCAGCATATGTTCCGTTATTCGGCACAATAGCCACGATTGTGATCACTTGATTTATTCATATGACGAACGCCAAACAAGCACGACATGACTCGAGGTCACTGTGCCATTTACGAGAGAATGACCATTCACAAGGTGATGTATAATGCTAATTACGTAGCACACGATAGCCTGTGCTGCTGAGCATGTTTTGTTTATTCGGAATCGATGGGGAAGCGCGTGTTTCATATTGTCGATCGACTTTGTGATGCACTAGAGGGGTACACGGGGTATCCGGTTTCTAGAGTGGTCTGTTTGTGCGCAGGTATTTTTTTTAAAAGGTGCATATTAGGATGAAGCGAACACTGGTTTGATAGACCGCTGGGACAGACAACACAACCGACTAGCTCGTACAGACGGAATAATGATTGGAATGGGTTCACTAACTTCTCACTCCCTAAAGGTGAAACGTGAGTGATGTTTAGGTTGGAGGGAACGCACTCGCGTGATACCTGAAGTTGGTCCGTTGCGGTTTTCGATCAGCCACCCTACTCGAAGCGGATTTCATAAGCCCAGATTCGAGTGACCACAGATTGGACTCTTATGGATCAGTTTCTGACAGTGGACAAACAGGAGGCTAATAAACAAACCGATATAATTGAAGGTGTACACGAGAGCTTGGCCTTTGTGTCGCTGTGTTATGTCGCATAAGATCATGGGACGGTGTGACGCAGTGAGGAGACGGACTAGAGAAACATTTGAAGAAACTGATGACAGGATAGGACTGGGATCAGGACATACATAGCGGCAATCGCCTACTGCAGTTTTGTGCTAACCACAGACTACTTCTATGCAGTAGTAGCCTACGAAACAACGGAAACCTGTTAGCCACGTGGTGCCCCCTGCATGCGAGCCGACTTCCAGTACAGATGCACCACATCGCCATTAGCTATGGCTGACGTTGGTCACTTACTGATTGTCACTCGTTCTGGAATACCTATGTGGATTCGGGTCACGCGCTTGTCCGTTATGGCTTCTCCAAGCGCTTTTCAAGGGTGCGCCAGATGCACACACTCCGCCTGGCCATTGGGAAGTTCTTGGATGCCAATGTGACGCAAACGCACCACAGCTATCTACTGAAGTCCCTCCTGATGTTCGCTGGTAGTGGAGAGCACTGTCCGCAAACCTTCAAGATGGTGGGCGCGTTGCTTGTGGACCTTCATTGTGCAGGCCAAATTGGTTAATGACTGGCACTAGCTAGGGTTAGATTTGCAATCAGTGTCGCTTTCATGTACAAATGTTCAGTTTTCCACACCTAAAACTTATGAGCAACCGTTTAGAGCTGCCCCCTCCTCTCTCACTATCTTGTTCTCTCGTATTTACACCGGGTACTGAGAGTTCAGTTGGATGTACGCGTGGCTCAGCGCAAACTGCCTGTGGCATTACCTACTGTGCTCAAGAGTCCATCGGTCTAGTTCGATGTGACAGGCCAATCCAGAATCGGATTCCAGCCCACCCTGGACTCACTATTTTGATATTCACAGTATCGCGTGCCTTAAAATGCATAATCTGTGTGAATGGTTACCAACCTTCTTCACGGTTGACTTCTCTCAATGTAGACGATGGTGTTGTGGCAGTTAAAGTCGTATGTGATATGGTATTTGCACGTAAGCCTAATTGTAACATATTCGGATGGCCCAAGTGTATGTTTTCTTTAGGAATCAACTGTAAACAGACTCTGTTAGTTAAGAACTAAGGGATCAAGGATTGTGGTCACATGTTTTTCGCGATAGCTCGGAACGTTCTCGTGCAAATGTTCAACTGATGGCACGGTGTTTTCTAGATTATAGCGCTGTTCTTATAGGGCGACGATGTCTTAGAGAGCATACGGACAAATAGCCTGCTACAAATAGTTGCAAATTATGATGGCTTGATCCACGCGAACCCAGTTCACATGTTTGTGAAGCCCAAAAGGAGGTTGACTCACAAGAGTGGCTGTTATTAAGCCCTCGTCGATTAAGGTGTGGTCTGATTTATACGTACGGCCGTAGTGTGGAATCTGGTCATGTATTGTGTGGCTGTCCATTAGATCTTGCAGCTAGCTTTCAAAGGTGCTTCTGGTGCGTACGTTATGTCTAACGTTGGTATGTTAAAGTCCCTCTTAATCAGCATGTGGCTGAATCTTATTAAATGAAGGATGAAACGTGGAGGGCAGATGGCCACTCACCATCAGCCGAAGCGCCCTTTATCCTTTTGGGGGTTCCGACTTGGTGCCAGGTGTCTGTGCGTTTGTTACCAATACTACGTTGGCATTGCAGGCTTTCACAAAAAATGAGCGGTCGTTAAGCTGTGACACTGTCAGGAAGGTCAGATTCCTGAAGATAGTATCGCGTGCCTTAAAATGCATAATCTGTGTGAATGGTTACCAACCTTCTTCACGGTTGACTTCTCTCAATGTAGACGATGGTGTTGTGGCAGTTAAAGTCGTATGTGATATGGTATTTGCACGTAAGCCTAATTGTAACATATTCGGATGGCCCAAGTGTATGTTTTCTTTAGGAATCAACTGTAAACAGACTCTGTTAGTTAAGAACTAAGGGATCAAGGATTGTGGTCACATGTTTTTTGCGGTCAGGTGATCTATAGCGTCTGAGTAGGATCATTGATATGGAAACGGTATGTCAATCAGCTACGGCCGACTGAGTGCTCTATCCCAAAAGCGGAAGAACAATTACTAGACCTAAACCGGTTACTCGTAACCTCTGGTCTCCTAAGACCAGCACCAATAGCCATTACTTCACATGTACCGCCCAAGATGGATCCATTGCTGCAACCGAGACGCCGTACCGATCGCGCTAGAAATCTGGTGGGACCTTTTCAACTTGATCCGCGCTACAGTCTTACGTTGAACGGCCAAAAGTGAGAGGTGCGAGGAAGGTCAGATTGCTGAAGATTATCCCAGAAAATCTGAAACCTTCAAACTCCACTAAAAGCCGATCAGACATCCTTGAATCGAGGTCAGACAGTACCCTTCAAAATATATCGCGGGACATCCTTGGATCAAGGTCGGACAGTGTCCCCTGAATATACAGCGCAAGGCCATTGTACTTTCCGCACTCACGCTTGTTCGCGATAAAGCTGTTGTGTTCCCTGTCGGCCAGTCTTTTTTTCCGGCACTAAGTACTGGAGCGGGGACAACAGTTAGATATAACAGACATCCTGCTCGGTTCATTTCCACCATGCAACCTGAAGAAAGAAAAAGGCTAACGTACTACCAGGTTGCCCAGTTCTAATCTGAAGCAGTCGTCCAGCCAAGGTTAGGTTCGAACCACCGACATTTCGGTCAGTAGATTTGCGCTTTAAGCACTGAGCTATCTTGAGCCTCGTGAATGATGGATATGGTTGGGGTCGTCACAGACATAGAACGTCTCAGGCACTTGCGCTTCTTGCAATTAGCACATTAACTTGCACTGGTGCTTTTTCCAAGTCGAAGTTTTGTGACCTCACGTAACAGCCCCTATGCATTTTTTGGCGGCAAGTAAGTTGATCTGATTTAGGGGTGAGTGTATTGTCGCTCATACCGAACCGGATTGGGCCAGATGTAATGTTTTTTGGGAAATTTCACGTGGACCGTGGGAGTGGAAGTTGCCAGTTCATAAGACATGAACCGAGTCATTTCGATTTTGGAGCCTTTTTACTTGTATCTTGATTTTATGGAACCGTTTGTGTGCCCTGATCTCGGGAGCGTAAAGTGGAAGTCATCAGGTTTTGTTTAAGACTGTTTATATGGGTAAACAATCTCCGAATTTCTGATTGGAATTTAAAAACAGATCTTCTCAGTGTTAAGGGAGACCGTAATTTCGGTCACCTGATGTGTAACAGAAGGCAACAAACAGAACATCAAGCAGAATAACTTCTTGTGGTATTAACTCAAATTCCCTCATTGTGTTTCGTGACTCTGTTCCATCCTCTGGACTGTAGCAGTCATAACCAATCATTTGATTGACTGACTGATTGATTGATTTAGCTGACGATTGTACTCGAGGGAATGGTGCTTTAAGCTCGGTTTTGTTCGATTGACGGTAGGTTTGTTGTTCTCTTCTTTTTTTGACAAACTGACTTCGCTTCACGTGGATGTACTCTTGAATGCGTTTCACAACTGATGTGGTTAGTTTCCGGGCGGTTCTGCAAACCGCACACTACTACCACCTTTTTTATTGCGTAGCTCAAAGAACAAACGCAAGATAGCCATAACCGGTCACAGTGATCATTGAAAAGTCCAAGTGTCCGAAAGTGGTTTATCTGATTATCCCGTAAGCCACTATGCACCCGAGTGTGGTTCCGTTCAATCTTTATCCAAGTGCATGATACGTTCTTACTCTGTCTGTCCTGCTTGCGGAGGGCAAGCGTTTGGTGGCTACAAGTCTGTGGCATCTGCGACGCTAATAGGTCAGAGTGAACTTAGCCACGACGACCAAGAAATATAAGAAAACGCTTACTTTCATCACTCTCCGACGCATCTTACGCGTTTAGCGGTAACACCAGGAAAGTACGATTTACACACTTCGGGTGTGTCCGAGACCTGATAGAAGAGCTCATTGCACCATAGGTTACATCGGCTTTGTCATATGCTCCGACTGCCAGATAACCAATTTCTCCATAGTTCTCTTCGCTATGTTGTACACAGGATGAGACTGGCTTGGCAGTGAAGTTTGGAAGCCGCAACGCGCGAATCCAGTAGTGTTGGAAGCTGCTGACTCTGTGGGTGGACACCCCAGGACGGAATGTCTTAGATGATAAAAACACCAGTGTAGGTAATCCAGTCCCCTTGCCAAATGAGGTTCATGTGTCCAAGTTATTGCAGTTATCGTCCCCTGAAGAAAGCGTCCAGAGGAAGTAACTAAAAATAGTCTATGCTGAGAAGATTATTTAGTGAACCAGACATAAACAGTTCCTTCTGAGAGGTGTTCTCTTCCGAGGACAGTCCATCGATTGGGGAACATAGGTAACGCTTTCTCACGTCTCGTGGTAAAGCGGTAAAGGTTAAAGTAACTGGTATCGAGCTTTGTCTACCTTAAGAGCGCCATGCCATGACAGCTGGAGGTTGTGTGGAATATTTTACACGGTTTAGAGCTCCACTAGCGCGTTGGCCACAGGTGATCAACACGCCTGTTTCTATACTTGAATGATATTCAAATAACCAAGTAATTCGAATGACAACGCGGTACCTATCCTAGTTGTTCCAATCGCAAACCATAAGTAGACGTTTCTTGATAAATTGACCTCATGTTCTCTGTTGGATGGGTTTGATTGCACTCAGATGGCTGTGCGGTGTACGCAAGAAGCGTGTAACGTCCAAATGCATTGTTTCAATAAGAGTTTCATTTTGAGGTATTTGCTGGAGAGGCGAGAAGCACTGTGTAGATGTTTCATCCTTTTTGGAAACCATCAGCAGTGCTCATCTCATGAGTCGCTATGGGAATGCAAATCCACAACCTCCCGGATACCATTTGGAGACTGTACTTTTCGACCGTGAATGTCTGATCAGCACTTAGGATATGACGCCACAACCATCAGTTCACATCATGTGTTGGTCAGCTTGTCGCTTGGGAATTGGGCTGCATCACTTTTACTATCATCTTGTCCAAACGAATCTACGCAAACCGATTTTTCATTTACTCGAATCCGCCCTCATCCTTCTCTCTCTATACCATCCCCCTCTGAAGTCTCAAAGTCCGTGGAGCGGTTATTCTCGACCTAATTCACGATCAAGAAGAACACCGTACAGCTGTGCTCCGCAACTTCGTTGTCGAAAGTTCGACTCCCCGGACAATTGTGTCCGTGAGTTCACATTTTTGTCAGCGTTTGGTATGATTTGGATCGCAAAGTATATTAGTTCTATAAGAAAAACTTCGTTTTTCGAGAAATACACTCATTTGCAAATCAATTTGGTTTTTGCGAGATACTCACCTGGAACCCAGCTGAATCTCCCGTTTGTGATGTTGTCAGGCAACTGAATGTGCTGCACCAGGCCGCCTCATGTTCCAATTGCTACGATATTCGAGATATCGTGATACATGTATATTCGTAATGCACTACTCATAAGGTTGCTGGAAATTCTTCGACACAGTTGCCTGACAACATCACAAACGAGAGATTCAGCTGGGTTCCAGGTGAGTATCTCGCAAAAACCAAATTGATTTGCGAATGAGTGTATTTCTCGAAAACAGTCCCATTTGGGTTCAAGTAGAACATAAGGTTGACGGAAACTCGGGGACTGCGCCTATCTGATGAGCCCCAACAAGGGCGAAACCGGTCGTGGGCTGTCGAAGCCTCTCCATTTTTGTTTGACACGCTTACAAATGAGCTAAGCAATCAAGTTTCAGTATGATGGACTATAACGTTTCTCCGACAGAAACAAACAATGGCGCGCGGAGCTCATCAGTAATATTCAGGTGGAATATACTAGGCCGTGGGAGAGTTGCGATGAAATTATATTTTGTGGATGCCCCGAAAACTACGATATTATAGGTCGGTTTACATGAACTTCAACCGTAGTAATGGCGCCAACATCCCGTCTATCTGGCTTGGACTTATTGCACATCTTCGTGAGCATAGTAACCAGATGCCAAACAGAGATCTTAACAATGGCGCCTCACAGCCTGCACAATAAACGGAGGCACACTTTACTCATACGCATACACGCATGCACACACCTGACTGATAATCGATCACAGGAACACACGATAGTGGACCCAAATGACGTTGCATTTGACTCGTAGTCAATTGGTTAGAGAAATCCTTGAAAGAGGTTGCCCACGGCAACCGAAACGTCGGATTACAACATTTTATTCCACTGCGCTGTAAAAATTGTAAAAATTGTTCAGCCGTAGCACCATTTCGGTGCCTAACTGCCATGCAGCCCGAAGGAAGCACGAGAGCTGGGATACTGCCGGGTTGCCCAAGCCTAGACAGGGGAAGTCGAGAGGCAGGGCAGGTCGGGTTCGAACCACGGACCTTCGGGTCAGTAGATTCGCGCTCCAACCACTTGAGGCATCTCGCCACTGCGCTGTATTTTGACTTTTAAAAGTTCCATGTTATGCACCAAATGGCGGTCACTCTTTTTAACACTATCGGAGCCGAATTTTGCCTGGAACTTCTCAGCCTTGTTTATCGGTGTTGTTCAGAATGACTAGGTTTTTACTGGACACTCTGGTTCTATTGGAATTTTTGGCAACTGAACGCCCTATTAGTCTCCAAAGGAGTAAGCCGTCTTTTTTATAAGGCGCGCTTCCTTGCTTACCGTGATATTTGGAATCAGCCCTGTCAGATGAGCGTAACTCGTTTGATATGTTTTCATCACGTTCTCATTATTCCTCTCTCCCCCCTTTTTATGTGCCTTCCCTGTCACTGGACTCCAATCTGTAGGTTTCTCGCATACCGTCCGATCACTTGTCCGGAATCGGGTTTACCTGGTCGTCTGCTTATGCATCTGTTCAGAAATGTTTATGATAATAGGATTCGCTTCGTTTCTACCAAAATATATGGAAATTGAATATCATTTATCCAAGTCCACCGCCAGCGCGATAGCCGGTAAGTCCCGTTTGTTTCCATTTCCTCTTTTCATTTGCCCCTTGTAGCAGTCCCTAAGTATAACTATTTGTGTTTCCCTAGCTTATGACTCTAAACCGAGCCTCCCTTATCCTTTGAAAGGAAGCTACTGGTCTGGTATCCAGTAGCCGACCGATAAAGTTCGAAAACGGGAGCGTTTCCCAACAATGATCATCTCACTGATTTCTCGTGAGGACTGCATCCGGCTTTATGCCTTCCCAAAGACCACTCAGATGTCCAAACTAGCACCACCTTGGGTGTCACGGATGTGTGAATCCTTATTCCGATGAGGGTTGAGGTGTTTTTTGAAATTCCACACTGCAATAAGTTGACTAGGTGCATCAACCTTATGGAACCGTAGCTTCTGTCAGAAACAAGACGGTGGAAACGAATAGAAGAAACCTGTTTCGGTCAGTAGTTCTGCTATCCGAAGACGAGGTAAAGGACTACCTTCGACTGCCCTATATGAAGTCAAAAATGGGATAAGAACCGGGTATTCTCTTAAAAGTTCCATGTTATGCACCAAATGGCGGTCACTCTTTTTAACACTATCGGAGCCGAATTTTGCCTGGAACTTCTCAGCCTTGTTTATCGGTGTTGTTCAGAATGACTAGGTTTTTACTGGACACTCTGGTTCTATTGGAATTTTTGGCAACTGAACGCCCTATTAGTCTCCAAAGGAGTAAGCCGTCTTTTTTATAAGGCGCGCTTCCTTGCTTACCGTGATATTTGGAATCAGCCCTGTCAGATGAGCGTAACTCGTTTGATATGTTTTCATCACGTTCTCATTATTCCTCTCTCCCCCCTTTTTATGTGCCTTCCCTGTCACTGGACTCCAATCTGTAGGTTTCTCGCATACCGTCCGATCACTTGTCCGGAATCGGGTTTACCTGGTCGTCTGCTTATGCATCTGTTCAGAAATGTTTATGATAATAGGATTCGCTTCGTTTCTACCAAAATATATGGAAATTGAATATCATTTATCCAAGTCCACCGCCAGCGCGATAGCCGGTAAGTCCCGTTTGTTTCCATTTCCTCTTTTCATTTGCCCCTTGTAGCAGTCCCTAAGTATAACTATTTGTGTTTCCCTAGCTTATGACTCTCAACCGAGCCTCCCTTATCCTTTGAAAGGAAGCTACTGGTCTGGTATCCAGTAGCCGACCGATAAAGTTCGAAAACGGGAGCGTTTCCCAACAATGATCATCTCACTGATTTCTCGTGAGGACTGCATCCGGCTTTATGCCTTCCCAAAGACCACTCAGATGTCCAAACTAGCACCACCTTGGGTGTCACGGATGTGTGAATCCTTATTCCGATGAGGGTTGAGGTGTTTTTTGAAATTCCACACTGCAATAAGTTGACTAGGTGCATCAACCTTATGGAACCGTAGCTTCTGTCAGAAACAAGACGGTGGAAACGAATAGAAGAAACCTGTTTCGGTCAGTAGTTCTGCTATCCGAAGACGAGGTAAAGGACTACCTTCGACTGCCCTATATGAAGTCAAAAATGGGATAAGAACCGGGTATTCTCATACTTTGCCGGAATCTATGCGAAGACGCATCATCTGAAAGCACGGATATGTGCGAACATCAGGGATTTCACCCATCGTCTGGTAATCGTAAGCATCTAGTGCGGCCTGGATAGGTTCACGCCTTCGAACAGTTTTCACATCAACTTGGTACTTGACTACTCCCATTGCGAATGAGTATGTTCATTCGCCTGTTCATCCGTATAGGCGCAATACGGAAACTCAGCTGTTTCTCCGAAGAGTATTTGCAAGCATGTGGCATCCCTCTATGTGCGCACACGGTAGCAAATTACAGATTTTCTCGCAGGTACCGAAATCATGCAGTTTTTCGCACTGTGGGAACCAGGCAGCCCCATTATCACCGCTCAGCTGTAACACCCTTTCTGTGTCTAACTACCATGTCACACGCGGGCTGAGATACTACCAGCTTGCCCAGGTCCAAGCAGGAGCAGTCGAGATACCGGGATTGAGTTGGAACCACGGACGTTCTGGTCATTAGTTTCGTATGTTAATCACTGAACTATCTCTAGCTGACTGGGTTCGAAGCGTAGTGCCTTCTTCTAGTATGCTGGAACAACGCCTATTCGCCGTGATGCTGCATGTGATAGGATGATGTACGGAGTTGTATACGTGTAATTTAACGCATACGGATTGTCATAAGCCAGAGTAACCAGACAAACATTACGGTAGCACTGATACACTTTTTGATGCTTTTGGGTAATTTATTTAGTGTTGTTACTCTTGTTTTCGGAAGTCGACTAACTTTCGTCCTCGCGGTCAATCCAGGTCACTTCTACCGTTCCGTTTAAGTTAAAGTTCGGGGCGAGGCTTGCACGTGATCAGTCGAAATAGTCGACACAATCGGCCTTATGGTGGGCATGTACGCCATTCGTCAGTCCAGGTGATTTTTTTTTTCACAGACTGATAAGTAGCACAATTGGACAACATCAGTTTAGTTCAGCTTTTTCGGTTGTGCGCTTTGATTCCGACCACTCCATCACCTGCTATTGCCCCGTGATTTTCATCATTTGTAAGTTCACCCTAGTCACCGGCAAGATTGCACTTTGCTCGTTCAGCCCCATCTCTTCAGCCCAGCACACGCATGAGTTGGGGTGATTGTGATGGATAATTTTACGTACACGCGTATATCTTATTTCATTCTATTTTCTGGCCCGAATGGTCACTACTACTGCTCATTACTTCCTCAGCTATCTGGCCCCCAGAATTGTTTCAGTCCACACGAAGAAATACTGCAATAACTTCCCTAGACTCCTTGGAACCAAGTTACCAAACCCCACTACTATTGATTGTTTCCTTGAATCAGGTGGACTGCGTTGAATTACGCACAGATCCCAAAAAATCGAATTATTCAATTGGAGGTTTATAAACGAATGTATCACTATGAATACAGTAATAAAATGATAAAGTGATGCAAACTTCAAATCGTGGGACTATGTCGGGTTAAGTACTGCTAATTCCAAATCGGATCATATACAAATAAAGTAGGTAGGAAACAGCGCATCTCAACCAAACTTCACACCTAGTCAAGGCATAGTAGTCACGGGATGACGAAGCTCACTTGGCTGTATTGAATTAGATACGTGCTACGAAGTCAAAGGGCGGTCAGGAACAAGAAGAAGGAATAGGGGCATAAAGCGGAAAGAACCAATCGAGGAATCCCGTTGTACACAATAAGACTAATAGAAAAGGGTCAACAAGTACATCGTACGCCCACTTATCACTGGCCAGTTCATCGCGAGGTCAATTTGTCATGAACCACTTTACACGGTTGTTATTCAACAGTTTGTAATGCGTTAGGGTTTACGTGAGAGGTAAAGGCAACTAGCATCAGGGATCTGTGCCCTGACGCCAGTTTCTGCTTACGAATGTGTGTGTGTCTCTGGTACCGTAACGTTTATGCACGATAAGTCGATCGGCAGATCGATAGGCTCGTAGCACACTGACATCCGAAATAGAATGCCCGGAGGCTCCAATAAGTCAAGTGTACTGATGTCATGGGGACTGCACTAATGTGTTTTCCGTCCCAACTCCGTCATTATCCGACATCCATCACCCAAACAAAGTTTCTCTGGGATATCCGAGGCACGATTTCCAGCATGTTTTCTATTAGAGGGACGAGTGCTCCATGGTCCGTCACAATGAAAGATTAACGCTCTGATCCGAAGCTAGTGTATTACGTATTTGGTTGACTGAGTAGTTAGGTATTCTAACAATGAGTGGTCATGTCCACTATCATGACAGCAAGCATAAATGGATCATATGACGAAAATAGAGATGCCAAAAGCTATCGGTTTCACTGCACACCGTTATTTATCATCGATTACTTCCTATGGAATATGATGTCCGTGTAGAATACGTGACGTATTCTTGGAAGCCCAACTAAGTGATGCGCGAAATCACAAGCCAAGAATTACAAAGTCTTGAGATTTATCAACAAAGTGCGGTACTGCATGTACAAAATGTATATATGAAAAGGATACAAACCTCAAATTGTGGAGATTTCCGTCTAATTGGTGCGCGAATTGGTGCAGGACCAAATAAATCCCGGCATGAACGGCACCCCGATGTGAAATACCGACAAACGTGTGCGCACAACACCTGGTAACGCTGTAGCGTGGGTAAGTTGACGTAGTACGCTGGAAGGCAACTGATACACAAGGTTAACTCAGGAAAAGCGGCACGCGGAGACACAGTAAGCACGACGCACAGATACGAAGGCAAAACTGCCGCGGTGCAGAAACACGTGTGTTCGACCATCGAAGCCGGAACCGACGGTGTACAAAGGTAAAACAACATTATATGGAAAAAGCGGATTCAGTCAATAGGATTGGGTGGGTATCCCTATAATAGGGATAAAGAGAGATGCACATACGTTAGGTCATATGATAAACACGTGTAAGCTGGTACAGTCCAGTTTCAATTGCGTTGCAACGCAAGTGGTCAAAAAGCGCGCGGGAAAAGTTCATCAGAATTGATTCAACATTTTGAGGGATTCGGGTGAATATCGAATACATGAGGCAGACGCAGAAAACAGTGTGGAAGGGTTTGACCGGGATAAAGGAGACAGTCTGCTTGTTCGGTTTTTTTTTAAATAAAACCACAAAATACTACTACTCCTTGGCTTGTTTTCATCGGTCTTCCAAATGAACCTTGGAGATTCGGTCAATTTGCGCAAAATTGTGTGGGATAACCATCGCGGACTAGGCGGTATACGCGTTCGCATCGATTGGATTGTTTTGGTGCCCAACAGATGGTGATTACAGCCAACTACTGAATGATTCCGTAAACCAAAACGAGATCATGATAGTCTGGTTTCGTAGCATCATTTCACTCAAATGGTCTGCCGCGTTTCCGATATGTAACAGGATCAATCTGTGTCCTGTAAAAGATCAGTTTTCTGGCCATTTCTGCTGACCGAATATCGGCTTCTTGCTCGTGCAGATTATCAGGTTATGACGAAATTTCGAGCCACTGTTCCCTGAGTCTGACGTGCCTCTCCTGTTTACTGTCCATCTCCGCAATACGTCTTAGTCTGTGTTTCCCGAACCGTTTTTTCAATAGTTTGCTGCTAAATTTTTCTTCGAGGTGCAACCCCTCCTAAATGCCGCTGGCTTTTGGTCGCCAGTACAATTTTTGTTGTTGGTGTAATGATATTCAAGCAACGCCTGAAACACAGACCAGAGCATTTTTCAACATAGGTTTGATAAAAGGTGAGACTCAAGGAGATGCTTGTATAAACCCATAGGCGACGTTCAGAACGGCACCGCACGTCAGTCTGTAACGAAATTCTTTCTTTCTATGCAAAGCCGCACAAACCTAAGACTCACTTTGATCGATGACTTTTCAGAGAAGCCCAGTTTTAGGAAAACTGTAGCGATCCCGTTACTGTTAGATTGTGTCGGCAATGAACTCCTTGCAAGCGAGGAAAACTGTAATATGCACAGGGCAGCTGCTCGCGAACATTACTCTTGCATTGACGGGTAGAGTTTTAGTCCCTATGAGCGTATAACCTCAGGAGCGATTATCGGAACCATATGTTAATCATCCAACCTTCTAATTTTTAAAAAAGCATCAGCTAAGATGACACCAACATTTATTCCTGATGACCAAACATTCGTCCGAGGCAGATTTTCTGGACAAAGGATTACCTGCGCCGTGCCTTGGTCTCGTCACGAATGACCTTGACGACTTGAGAAACGTGGAAACGATGGTTCTACAGAAGTTTGGAAATCAAGCGGTAGAGTTATTACTGGACAGCTTTTCCCTTGTGACACGAAACCTTCGACAGGCCAAGTGACTAGCTTACAGGTCTGGCTGAGTTTTAAGCCAGACAGAGGACCAATCAGCAAGATCTATCTCATAACATGCTAGGTCAGCTTTAAGCATCCCTTAGCAGTTTTTTATTTTGTGCAGGTAAGTGGTTGTTAGGAGGATAAAGCTTGTATGAATTTTAGCCAAGTGTGAGACCTGGTTCTTCAAACTCAGAACACCTCAAGGTTCCCTGTTGAGTATTTCTCACCAATTTTTGTTGGTGATTTATTGTACGATAACGACCAGTGGAAGAGCGCTGTCTGTTAGAAAGTGTACTGGATGTCGGAATGAACAAAACAGTTACAAGGGCATGGGGAAACACTTTCTTGTGTTGAATACGTCTTTCATACTCTTCCTTCAACGGAAGCGAAGATGCCACTAGCTCGATTAGTAACGATCCTGGAGTCCCAAAATCCGGGAGATCCGGAGAGTTCCTACTGGTGGATAATTTCGTGCTTTGGTCTCAAAATCCGGGAGATCCGGGAAGTTCCTACTGGTGGATAATTTCGTGCTTTGTAGATCATCACTATGCCTGTTCTTTTTTCCAGCAAGTCTCTTTGCAAACTACTTAGACAGTGTTGTGCAGTAACGAAGCCCCGATGCTAGTTTTAAATCCTATTGATCGTGCTCACCCCGTCCTCCGAGGACGCTCCCAATACCTTTCCACATGGAACCACCGTCATGAGATGATTCTATGCCACTGTGCATGTGTCACAGATCGCTTCGGGGCAATCGACTTTTTCTTCGTCATGTGTTTAGGTTCATCTGCTTGTCTGTCTGTCACCGTGGCTACTTGCGCATTACGTCAACTCGTGACCAAGTCCCTAATAAAACTGCAGACTGGTGGTCAACTTGTCAGGAATTTGTCCCTGTTATGTTGGACTAGGCTGATTTGAATTCATGCGACCACCCTCCTATGAACAGTTCTCCTAATGTGATCACTGTACCGAACCAGAGCTCAAATTTTATATGCTGTCTTTATTAAAACGTCACAGGATCAAACCATACTGCCCCCTCAGTATTACTGTCCGAATTCCGGTCCCCCACCGAGGATGCGTGCTACTTCTCGACTCTTCTATGGTCGAAATTTCAAGTCATCCTTTATATATTTTCAACCGTCTTCTGGATGAAACAGAAAACAGGAGTAGGGTTATTCAGACGGTAGATATTGAGTTTTGCGTATGCTCCTTTGTCGAGTTGTTTGGTTCTTTACCGCACAGTCCTTGTTATTCATTTTCTCTATACTTCTGCCTCACAGGGGGACTTATTGTTCCGGCTGGTGCCTTTGGTATCCTCGTTGGAGGTCTCATTTTGAATCGTTTCCGTTTCCGACGTCGTGGTGAGTTCCAGCCTGGTATACTTCCCCCTTTGGCTAACTTACGTAAGCGTGTGTCCATGAATGTAATTTAACTGTAATGCTAGTGTAGGTACATTTCCCTCGAAACTAGGGATTCCTAACTGTTTTGGAGTAGTGAAAATAACCAGTAGTCGTTCAGCGTAACACCCTTTCATTTCATAGCTGCCGTACAACTCGATGGAAACACTAGGACGGTGATACCGCCAATTTGTCCAAGCTTAGACGGGAGCGATCGAAAATCCAGGGTTGGCTTCGAACAATGAAACTTCCAGTCAGCAATTGGCGCCTTAACTACTGGACTGTCTTGAGCTCAAATGTGGTCACGGGTTTCTCTTGATATCCGTCAAATGTTACGGAATCTTCCATAGGAAACTGCTCTTGAACCTTCGTAATGCACTACCCATAAGGTTGCTGAAAGTTCTTCGACAGCCCACGACCGGTTTCGCCCTTTTTGGGGCTCATCATGTAGGCGCTCTTGAACATGTTATGAATGTGCTGCTCAATATTCGTGCAGACCGTACTGCTTGCAGTTATCCCTAGCTAGATGCACATCGTTCTACTATCACCCCAAAGAATTTGAGAAAACCCGGTAGCCCTTACCACTTCGACCGAAGTAACTTAGAAAGCTGATGGTGAGTTCCTTCAGGTACCAGTGATAGAAACGGAGGTCGCATCTTCCCAACTTGTTTCTTTCTATAAAGACATATAGCTGGTCTTGAACAGGGAGATGGACTTAAGTAGATGCCGTTCATAGTTGGACGGCTGTATCATGTTTGACACGCACCCGATTCTGACTGTTCGTCTTCTTGGGAACGTGCGCAACAAACTCTGGCTCAAAACTGCATGGTCGTGAGTCAGCGCAATGCGCCGGTGATCCACCTTGCGACCATACCTCCGAGTAGACTTCGATCGTTTCCTCCACTCTAGTAGTCATGTTGGACAATTCCTGCTTCATTAGTACAATCTATTTCGAAAAAATGACTATTTTGGTAACAGTGGGTGCACATTTTGTCGCTTTAGTTCGATGGATGGTTGTCATCCTCAATCCAAGTTTGGAAATGTACCATTTGGCTAAAATGGGATGGTCAGCAGGTCGTTCAGTAGCATTTGTAACGTTTATTGAACACCTTTCAGTTTCTCAACAGTCTCTTCCGCTTCCCTTCGCAGGTGCTATCCGGTTTGTGACTGTGGTGAATTTAGTCATCATGGCCGGAATCGCCTCATTCTTTTTCCTTGGTTGTGCCAATCCTCCGGTGGCTGGAATTACCGTCGACTATCCCTCATACAGGTACGGCCTGCCTAGTTATTTTAACTTTTGTGTCTGTTCAACCAACCTGGGGGTACAACCTATCATCTGGTTTGATAAAACGGTTCCTCTAAGGCGCGTTTTGTTCTCAGCCGCATTGTTTTATCTCGAGTGACTCCAGCTTCCACTGTTCGAAATCCACTTCAAACTCGGCCGCACAGTTCCGTTGTTTTGACAAAGGGGACTAAATTTCAACTCGAACACCTTGTTCTGCTTTCTGTTATAATGTGTTGGTCTACGCAGCACGGCTCACCGCACAATTTTTCCGTGCTTTAAAACATTCAATTTCTCTCTCGCACTTGCTTCAAGCACCAGAAATGCACACTTCTTTTCGCTTGGACGGGGTCTTGAACTGACACCAGGTAGTGTACATTGTGGGATGCTTGTGTCTTCGTATCACAAGTGCTTATAGACTGTGATCCTCTGAACATGTCAGAGCAGCCGTACTATCTCAGCTTGCAGAACCCTTAGTCGTTGTTCCATCCAGTTGCACTTTTCTCTTCAGCTGACAAGGCGATAAATGCATGCGATGTAAAGCGAAGCCCAGCTGCCCGCATTGTCGTATTCACGCGTCTTTCTAAGGACGGCATGCTCAGATAAATCAGAAGACAGTTATTGACTAAGCATCTGTCATCTCGAACGCTGCATCTCCTGGTCTTTACTTCCCAGGCTGTCTCTCATGAGCACTTGTCCGCAGAACTACGTCTAGCCATTTGCTTACGGGCACAGTGGAAAATTACAAAACCGTCGCTCACCGATAGATCGTCACACCATTTTCTCTTTTCGTTAATGCTAGGCTGGTTGCTACCATAAACTGATCACCGATTTGTCAGGTCGACAGCATTTGATGGCAATATGCTACTCAACATTCTACTGAATACTGAATATATGCGCTGCGGAGACTGAATGCACAAACGCGTGGGAATGTCATTCAATTGGACCGCTTTTACGGCCGGTAGAAGTCTAATTATTATTAGCACACCAGATACCCATAGGTGATGTGCAGGGACAGATTTGTTTTAAACAGGACCTTTCAATCTTCAAAGTTATGCCTGCTCTATTATCGCTCGACAGTAGATATGAACAAGACAAAATTGTGGCTTACAAGGACTTGAGAATGACGCCTAACACCTATTTCAAAGAACGACTCAATGCTCCAACGCAATTCACACGAGCTTAACTGCTGTGGACAGAATATCATCCTGCGGAACCACGAGTGGGATGAATTGAAATTCGATGTTTGGAAGATTAGTCTGAACTGTTCGTAGGGCGTATTGTCCGACTTGCAGCGGTCCTGAGGAACAATTTCCACGAGAGAAACGAGTAGTTTGGCAGTGTTGAATGGAAATTAGATGATGGATTTATATCTAACGATATTGGATGATCACATCCTGGTTATTTGTGCTATTTCCTGCTTGGGGTTGATTATTCGATATAGCAACACGCTCGTACACTCACTTCCTACCTAACAAAATCTAAGTTTTTGTAAATGAATGTTTATTTATTGGATAGACTCGCTTATGGTCTGCCGGAGAAGGTGAGGTCAAGGCAATCCCATATATCAAGTGATTAGAGCGCGAATTCACTGACCGGAAGGTCCGTGGTTCGAACCTGACCTCTACCTCTCGACTTCCCCTGTCTAGGCTTGGGCAACCTGGCAGTATCTCAGTCCTCGTGCTTCCTTCTGGTGGCATGGCAGCTAGGGTGTTACAGCTGGACGATACATCACACCATCGAGATATTGAACATAAAAAACCGTGGGCTGACAATAGATTGTTCATCCTGAAAAGGTCAACGGAAGCACTGCGGGAATCAGGGATGTCTTATTCTCCCGTCACATGATCAGTTCACCAGTTAGCTGATTTTGGCCACGGTATTATTTCATACCGCATCCACGTATCTTATGTGATATTCCTACGAGTGCGCACATTGAATCACAAACGTTCTTGGGTATTCGGTTGCACATACGTGTCTTACTTTAAAAGCGAGTTTAAAGAGATTGAGAAATCTCATTACCTGAGAGGGAGAGAACGTCAATCCATTCAGTGATTATGCTCAGACATCCAATTCGATTTCAAGCTGACTGTATCGTGTGCACCGATAGCCACCAGTTAATTTTCCATATCTAGGCCTCTTCTCGCGTCAGATTTTGAAGCTTGCAATGGGTCTATCAATTCCCATCTGGCACTGCCAACCGACTCCTTTTCCCCGCAAAATGGCTCTTTGGAGAATCTCGAGCTGCTTTGGCTACTGGAAACTCTTTCTAATCCTAAGAATTGCACCATGCAAGCGAAAGTGACCTTTCCGATATCTCTTCCTTGAATATTTACGGAACAAACAGAATGGATCAAAACAGCAAGTAAACCTCAAAACTCGATGATCAGTGCCTAGGGTCGATAAAGCTGATGTAAATTTGGCGAGTTCCATGAGACTGATCAGTGATCCTGTGGCCGCACCGGAGTCAACGTTCGTACAAAACATTTTCATATGCCTAAAACACCAGTACCAATTGTCTATTCCGCAAAATGCAGGTTACTCGTAAATAGTGGCATTTTGACGTTACGTCATAATTTGACCTAAAAGCAGTCCAAACGTCAACTGTGTCCAATGTGAAGGTGATATGTTGGAAGCGAGCTGTTTACGCTGTGTCGTCGCCTGATCTTTCGATCGATGTTGCTTTTTCCGCAGGAATAGATCGACTGTGAGCTTGTCCTCTGGTTCTTGTCTAATAACGGGATGGTTTATGCCTGCTGCATAAAATGTTCTCAAGACGACGTTTCGTGGTGTTCGCGTAAACACTTCCGTAAACATGTCGTCTTTGAAAAGAAGACGGATGCAGAACATTTTAGGTTTTTCCTGATGTATGCTTTAGAGGCGTCGATCTGAAGTGCCTCCCCAAAATTCCTTCTGGACGGCCATTTTATCGAAACGTGCTTCCTAGAACGACCAACTACCTCCGATCAACTTCAGTTTGTTGGCACACTTTCACTGGTTTATCATGCAATTAGTGAACGGCATTCCGTTTGAGTGTTTGGAGGAAAATGAACCATCCGTATCGGTTTGCGTCACACACGGCGTTGTGTCGGCCCATATTGTTTTTCACACTAACATATCGACAAAGAAGAGCAGACCCTGCTGCTCAGACTCACGTGTGAAACTCATATGTGAATGATCCCCGGCATCTAAAATAGAGACGGAACCAATGAAACCCTCACACAGTAAGAGTATCATCAGCGCACTTGCCGTAAAAGTGGTTAGATTTTATTGTACTGACCAGTGCTGAACTCTTTACTTTGAACAAAAATTCACATTTAAGCACTGGAAAGCCTGTATGGAAAAGCTCTTATCTGTCCAGTGACGACTAGGCAATGTGGTCTGGTGATTCCGAATTTGGCAAGACTGTTCGGGATCACGGTCTACCGATTCGAGTCCAAGATGCCCAAGTGAACGCCAAGGAATAGCGGGTGGCTTCTTGAGGCAATAGTCTGCACAACAGCGTTGACGGTCGTGGTTTACGAGAGTTGATCGTTTCGCCTCGAATCGACGGCTTGTGTCTCCAAAACGAGCGTTTCCTCAGATATTTATCCGTGGTATCCAGCTACGACGCAGCCTGCTTAGGATGGGAATTAGAAGCGCTCGGCATACTCAGACGATCTTCTATTGGGGAAACTGAAGCCAGACTGAGAGTTTGGTGCATATTCTGCAGTCCTACTGGCTCACGCATGATGTTCAACGTGCTCGTCATATTCGGGTTGCAAGGGAACGCCCCCCTCTCCTGGGATACACCGTCTTCGAGGAGTTGAGAGCACTTACTTGGACGTCTCTCATCAATCCTAGTCCAACCGAGAGCGCCGAACTACTGTGATAGACGTAAGCATAGTCTCGGATGACCGAGGAATGACTGTGTTGAATGAGAAGAAGCAGAAGTATGGTGTTGCCGACTATCCTCTCACTGTCATCTCAGCCCTACGTGTAATCGATTGTGATGTCGACTTTTTGGTCCACCAGCCGTGATCATTTCTTATCGAGAGATCTGCTTTCCTTAATCCGCCTAGGCTGGCATTGGACTGGGACCTTCTAAAGTCACAGTCAGTGACTTGGTTTTTCTATACACTTTGGGCTCTCTACGTACTTACGACACTTTTGTGCGTGCTACATGGTGCTGAGTGTTCATTCTTGCCGTTGGCTTTCACACCTGACCCAGTACGGTGGCTACTTTGTGCCTGATATGCGAGTCTTGACTGTGCTATCGCTTACTGCCCCTTGAAGAGCACTTAGCCTTGTTCGTCCTTTCTTCGGCTGCTGGTTTTTGCACGTGTGTTCCCATACTATCATTCCTCCTAACTGGGAACTATTCATGACCCACCTTCGAATGGGACATTTCCTTCGTTTTACATAATGCTGTACTGTACATCCATACCTATCGCTGGCATTTATTTTTTATGTTTGTGGTCATGCTATTTGCAATGAATGATAGTCAGTGGTAATCATGTATATGTACTTTTGCGCACATGTTCATCCACATCATACGCTGTCAATAAAATGAAATATCGCTAGCCAGGGACCGCTAGAATACTGCTATATGTGCTGTGATTGGTGTGAATATCCTGCGGCTGGAGCGCGTGTGCGTGTTTCACACAATGTGCGTGCTTCATACCTGGCCCTGGGACTATGTCACGTGCAATCTCTTCTGCTTGTGTTATCCTTGTGTGGATCAGATGGCAGATAACCCTACACTGTCGGACCTGTTAACACATAAGGACGTCATACGAATGTCAACTAATTCAGCGCAGCACCTCTGTGCTGCTGAGATTTTGCTGAACTATATGCACCGTATCAAAGCCATCGGGCTGAATCGGGTCTTTCGTGTAAACCAATTTTCTCTGCAATGTGTTGTCCATTCGGAAAGTTGTGCGGATGTTAAAGCTGGGAAGTGTGCGTTGAATACTTTCAGATGTGTGCTATCGATACGAAATCCTCACCGTGTCAATTAGTCCAACTCTCTGTCTGGCTGCTGTATCTGGGTTGGGTGACTGAAGTGTATGTTCTATGAAATCTCCTGGGTACTCAGTGTTTCCCAGGCTCTTTGTTTAAAGTTGCTAATCTCACTTTCGGACAAAGCTCAGGGAGCCATTGTGTGAATTATCGCTCGCTTTATACTCGTTTCGTACACCTTTTCAAATCACTTCGGAGAGAACCTATCAAAATCAAATGTCGCATATGCTATTTTTGACCATGATGAGATATCCATGTCTAAAACTGGATGTAATCCGAGCCAGTTCTTTCCGGGGGCCGTCCCAATGGCGCACTTAAACATCTGGAGTGTCCAGGTTGAACTTTTTATCATCTGGTACCCACTTTTATATCTCAGTATGCCAGTGCTTTCATAGAGTTTTGAGACTGGCGAGCGCCACCCCATTGATCGATTCAATTGAGCTGTCAATCGTTCCACCTTGAGAGTGTATCTTACTTTTATCTATCATTCATGATGGGTAACTTGACCTTGACAGTTGAAACTCACTCTTCAAAACACATCTGTCCAGCGCATCACTCACGGAAAGATATCGCATCCAGAATATCGCCTCAACACGCATTTATCGAAATGGCATGTCGGTTGGACGCCCTCCACAGTGATTGTCTGGGTTTGGCCATACTTAGCTCAAGTTCGCGTGGCTTAAATCCAGAGTGGATGGAGATATATACGAATAACGGGTGACTGCCATAGCATTGGGTGTACACAGTGCGCACGTTTTTAGCTTATAGTATGGATTGTGGGATGCCGGCATTTTGAACAACCTTGTTAAACATGACAATGCATAAATAGGGTCCAGAGTTGCCTGTGGCAACACTACAAAGGGCACATCAGAGTAATCGAATGCAGTCGTCCGCAAGACCATTCGACCCTGTGACTCGAGGCTTACTGAGCATGTGCTAAGCTACAGTCGCGCGACGGATTATCTTTTAATGATTGTGAGTTCTCATCAGATCGGTGGATAAATTCCGTCGGTTATACTTGTGATCTATTTGACTCACATGCCTAATGGTTAATGAAGACGTCAATAGTCACTGACTTCGAAAGGTGCTCATCGATTTACTGAACCGCCTGATGTAACAATGACTTCCCTCTAGACCACTTTGGCGATTTATGCCACAATCATAGTTGGATCCAATGATTTTGTTGTGGTGGATGACAATATTTTTCAAATTTCCGTCCAGAGGTAGGCCGCAGTTACCTTTGTATAGATCTTTCCATGACCCATCGAGCACAGTAGACGCTGCATCTTTCCGTCTTTTGTGGTACAAGTTCTGGATGGTGGCGACGGATTTGCTTTCGGTTGGGCTAGCTGACGACGGCGTCCGGATACAACTTTCCAGGTGTGTGGAAATGTCTTGGAAGCGTGGAGGTCCAGAGGCTCCTGTGTCATGATGCCAGACTGCAAATGTCAGGTCAACACCAGCGAGAGAACTCTCAGCATGGGTTTCCAAGAGGGACACGACGCAATCCACGGTTTGTTTAAACCAGACGCTATGGTCGTCAGATTCTGACGAGTAGGCCGCTGTTTGACCGATGGTTTGGTCAGGGCCACCAGATGATGATTCGTCCTGTTGTGCTTGCCAGCTAAGCACCCGTAACCTGGTTTTGATGCTAACCGATCGGTCAGGAAAATACTACGCCAAGACATATAAATTGTCAGCCAGGCACAAGTGTGATTGTGACTTGTTGGGACCAGAAGACACCAGAATTCTTCGCTCGACCATACTTATCCGCATTAGGCTGTGTGGGCTGTGCATACCGGTGGTGGCGTAGTCGGGAAAAGGCGGAAACACAGCGCAGGCCAATTGGGTGACCACGTTCGTACCAAAACTTCTATAGACGTGAACTCGACGGTGGGCACTGAAGTCAACTTCCGATTTACAACACTTGCCCCATTTCTCACACTTGAGCCCCACGAGTCTCTCCAGTGTACTGGTTGGAAGTGGTGCGGAGGTGCCAGATGTTTCGTATTGTACATTACCGAGAGTCCGGGCTACCCGGTTGGCACCACGAGGAGGTTCAGCGCGCTGTGCTATTATTGTTGTTCGATTCCTGTCGGGAATCATGAAGGGGTTGGATTTTACCTTGTCGCAGTGTTTTAGCACTAATACAGGAGTCCTTTCAAGACGACGTGGTTAAAGCTTTTATCAGAGGAGTCATCACCACTGCCAGTGAATAGTTAGGTCGTAGAAGTACGCCTCTCAATTACGGTGAATTGCCATTTCTTTACCCCTTCACCTATTGCCTCTTTTACACTTGGATACCGTATCCATTGTATGCGAAGCATAAACCTGTTTTGAGCTTGATCACGATTCGGCGTTCAAATTCCTACTTTGTTTCCCCTGATATCTGCGCTCTATGCAGCCTTTCAGCAAACAAATCAGATTTACTTCGTTGGCGGGACGAATCCCAGGAGGCGGAGGCCTTCCACGATTGTAATGCGAACTGCCACTGTGACCCAACCAACTGGGCTCCCGTGTGCCATCAGGCCAGCGGGGTTACTTTCATTTCCGCCTGCTTTGCTGCTTGCACAAAGAGTTCGATGCCGTCAGATTCGACCAATCGTGTGAGTTTTAGTTTGGACTTTCGGTCTCCTGGTTCATAACCTCTTTTCGTGTAGCATACTCCCAAGAGATATCTCCGAATAGTTCACAACCACGTTGAACAGTAACAACAATCTTGTATGTGATCTCCCAAAGACGGTACCAGGTGGAGGCTAACTGGCCCTTTCCTCATAGTGGTCTCACTTGAGGAGAGCTTCAGGAAATTAGGAGTTCCTTCTTAGGTACATCGTGGCGCTATCAAAAGCAATCTGTTGAAGTGGGGGTAAAACAGCTATATTGTACAGACCTCAGTTTCTGAGGATCGACACTTTGGTAAGGAAGAGAACGGTTCAGGAGAAGTTCATCTAAAATAATCGTGGACAAGATTTATGTAGACTGGTAATCGCGATTTTACTGGTAAGTGAATCATAACTGATCTCTGCAAAGCCACAGCAGAGAAGTAGCGAGAATTGGACAAATGAATGGAAACAAATAGGCAGTTTATCAATTGGCCAGCACTAGGTTCATGGCACGGAAGAGCATCTGGTAAAATAGGTTTTCTAAAGCGAATAGGCACGACCTGGTTGGAATGAAGGATATGTAAGCACAACCTTGAAGGTCGGGAAATCGTCCTAGTTAACGTTGATCGATTTACGAGACTTGCATCTGTGAGTGGTCATCGCTCAAGGAGTATGGACGAATCGTGGTCGAACACTGTTGACGTAGTCTGATGGCTGTGCGATTATAGGGAAGGAACTGCTTACAGGTTAAGTGAGAGGAATAAAATCTAGCGAGTTCTTTTACGCGTTAACATACATAAACTTTCATCAGCAACTGTCCTTTCACGATGCATCTTCATCCTCACCTCTTTCGTCGTTACGGTTCGCAAGGTAGTTGTAAGGTTGCCTCATGTTTAAATTGGTCTATTTGATGAGCCTTAGGACAGGCGAATCTGGTCATGGGCTGTTGAAGATTTTAGAAACTTTGAATAGTGTGTCCAGTCGGGAAAATATAATGTGATTTCTCGAACGTTTTACCAATTGTTTTCAACTAGCAAGGACCGCGCCTCAGATATTTCTAGTTGAAAACAATTGGTACAACGTTCGAGATATCACAGTATATTTTCCCGACTGGACACACTACTCAAAGTTTCTAAAATCTTCAACAGCCCATGACCAGATTCGCCTGTCTTGGGGCTCATCAAATAGACGCAGTTCCATAGTTTCCGTCAATCTTCTGTTCAATTTGGACACCGGATTGTGCAAAGTTACAAACTAGTTGGTTGGTGTTCACATGACTAACTAAATGTTTTATTTGGGTCTCCCGTTAGCGCCGACTTAATTTTCAGTTTAATTTTCCACTTGCGTACATTCTGGTGTTCAAGTGGAACATTAATTTGATACAAACTCAGGGGCTATACTTTATGAGCTCTGAGATGGACGAAACCGGTCGTAGTCTGTCGAAAAGTTCTGAACAACCTCATAGGTAGTGTGTTATAAGGTTTTTCGATTTTCTCGATGAATCGTGCGGATTGCAAGGTAGGGCGGGGTTGCCCAAAACTGTTTGCATAAGTCACATTTAGAATAGGTTACAACATGAAAGCATGGTGTGCCACCTTGTACTGACAGGGTTCACAAATGACCTAGATATCCCGCGTCCACGATCCTTCAGTGAACCGAAGTTATCCTGGAAACAGACTGGGTGAATTTGGTCCTATGAATGCGATATACTAACTTCATTCGAGTAGCTAGTCAAAAGTTTCAGCAAGGTCAGTAGTAGCCAAATGATTACAGGAATGAAGCAACCGATTTTCCTGTTATTTGCTGGTCATGAACGTGTGTGACTTGTGAATTTACGAAGACTGAACTTGTTGCAGTTCTACAGCAAACGATTGTGTTTGTCGGCCCCCAAAGTTTTCATCAAACAACGTTGACCTGTTGCAGTTAGGATTCTGGCTGCATTTGCCTGTTCCATATGAACACGTTACCACACATCAAGAGACCCTCCGAAGGTAATAATAGGGTTTGGCCGATTGTGAGCTAACTAGTGGGTCGTGGGTGTCGGCCATTTGAAGTTTTCACCAAACTCCAAGTAATCCAAGCTTGCCTGAGATGCGTATTTGTAGTCCGTTGAGTGCTTCCTCAAGTGACCGCTTCATGGAATTCAGTGAAAAACTGATCATACGTGCTATCTCACCTTCGTACCACCTTACAGTAAATTTTTTTTATTGATTTACTATTCACTTGTCATTTGTTTTAAATGCTTTCTATTCCTATCTACTTTAAAATTGGCTCGAAGAAAAACGGTTGTTCTTCATGTTTTGTTCGGAAAACTTAGCTTCTCATCTTCAGAGACGAGTGGTCTGAGTATTTCGCACAGCCGACCTCCAACTATTTAATGAAACAGTCATCTGGACTCGAAGGAATATGACCACATTTATGCCACTCATATCCGGTGTCAAAACAGTGGCTGTTTTTTCTTGTCTTCACAGCATGTCTATCTCAGTTGCAACTGCACCCAGACGCTACACCGGTATTACGAACCTTTGACCACCGTTCCCGACGACCTGCACATTCTCCCGGGTCAATGCACTCTTGAGTGCAATCGCATTGTCTTCTTCATAGTCATTCTCACCAGTTGTTTATTTCTCACGGGCGTCATCCAGAATCCACTCCTAATGGTGACGATGCGTTCGGTCGGACACAGCGAGCGCGCGTTTGCGTTAGGTGTACAGTTTGTCATTATACGCCTGCTGGCCAGTATGCCTTCCCCTATTGTGTTTGGACGTGTGATCGACGGTGCCTGTCGATTCTGGCGCTATGGATGTGGTCGTCGAGGCGACTGTGCGTTCGTAGATTTGCGCAAGCTCAATTTGTACATGACAGGTGAGTGCATATGGTTCTACATCAGTCAGGTGCCATCATTTTCTAATGCTATTTACTGTTAGTTGGACCGTGTGACTTTGCTTTGGAACGACGGTACTCTGGTTGTACGGCAGTTACTTATCATCCACAAGGCCTGCTGACTCATGTATGGTCGGACCATTTACGAGCGCAGGGACCCAGAATGCACTTTACTCCCGTTCTGTCACCTTTCCCATTTCTAATTATTATTCCATCACCGCACCTTCCGTTACCTACAGTGGTTCTTTCGTAGCAACGTGACGGTAGTTCTATGGAGATGACAGTATTTGACATATTGGTTGTTATACTGCACTCTCCTAGTGGCTCCGTTTGTGGCTGCGGCCAAGGGATGTAACCGCGCGTTTGTAGTTTTTCGGCTCCTCATTGGGTCAACACAAGTCGAAGGAATGGAGGAGGCAAGCCTCTTTCAGAAACTACGTCCTGTGGGCAACTTCTAAGTCAAGGAATAAGTAGGTCGAGCGCCTATATGTATGCAGCTGACAAATGACACGAGGTAGGATAGAACTTCTGCCGTGTAGTTTTGGAACAGCTAAACAATCTACCTCATTTAATGAGTGCAAGCACATTCATCAGCTGCTGACTTCACATCTATGCTGTTCAAATGGTTCGGAGCGAGTGCTTGTACCCATGACCTTGATGGCTTTTGCATTGTTCTTTTTTGCGGTGCTTAGAAATCCTGATCCATCGGTGCGAGGAGAATTCTCCACAATCTATTCGAACGAGATATATCAGACGAAAACCTTATTTGTTTGATGCAAAATGAAGATTGTGACAAACCACTGTACCTTTCTGGTTTGGTTAGCAACAAGAACGATATCTTATTTTCTCGGTGTTGTTTCTGACTGTGCGCAGTACCTCACAGTAGTCACAACGTATGTATCCATGACCCTTCGACTGATTCGTCGTGCATCACCAAGGCCCACCACCATGGTCTTTTTGACGAGGGACAACTAGTTTCATGGAAAATCGGTTGCTAAAATTACGCTGTTGTAGGACACGGGTTTGAACTGCGTGCAGCCATAATCCGACGGTCACATGTGGGGAAAACGGATGGGGAAAACTCATAAACTCAGAAAAACACCAGTCTATTACAATTTACTGGAGCTGCAGCGATTCAACGTTACAAACCATATTCAACCGGAATTTGTGGCTTGTCTTGCCTTGGCGAAGCCCGCATTGAAGAACTAGATCCATTTCGATTTACTTAGCAAACGCAGACGATAAGTCAACCATTTGTACAAGGATTGTTTTATTTCTTGAGTGTTACTCTCGAGGAACAAAGTGGCTTCTACTTGGTTACTAGCAGGTTTTTCTAGGATGAAAAATTCTCATTATAAAAAGTGTGGATGCAAAACTGCTGGCAATTTCGTACAATGCTCTATTCGCAGTGTAAGAAGTTGGAAATCCCCAACACTGTCTCTTTGTTGTAGGCATTTGTTAAGTGGTGTGCTGCACAAAGTTTGTCGGAGGACTCAGCGTCGGGTCTTCTCATCTAGTTACGAGGTCATCATCACTGCCGTTTTTCCTTAAAACGAAAAGCAACATTCAGCACACCAGCTTACCACACACTAATATACCTCATCAGCCGACTTCACAGAGCCGCAGGAAAAGATTTCTGTGTGACGGTCCAGTCGATTTAGTCCGTAAAGCCACCACCAACCTTGCTGCTAGATTCTTCACAATATTGTTAGTCCTTAGTTCATAAACTTGAGCGATATTTCCACTTAAATGCTTACTCGATATATGTAATGCGTAGCTATGATCGTATTGGCTGGCATCCTCAGTGGCCTAGAATTGGACTGAATTGGGGTGTCACAGGTATAAGTCGATCACGAGGAAATCAGAAGGCTAAGGACGGCCGGAAACAAAGGCAAATTTCTCGTAGGACACAAGTGATTTTATGCATTTACAGAAATACGGAAACCGAATTGGGATACAGGCCGAATGCCGATCAGACAAGTTAGTCTGTAGGGCCAATAGCACAATGAATTTACGGGCGTCAAAAGGAAGTACGTCACACGTTATTTATCGTCTTGAGGTCGTGCGTCTACCATTTAGTTTGCTGTCTTCAGACGGCGCGTCGTACATTGTTCTTGAGCTTGTGTTCGAGGGTTTAGCATGTTTTGAGCTGATACATTGCGTCACAGTGTATCTTCTGAAGAACACCGGTTTTCACTGCCTAAGGCCCGATAAAATCGAAACGGTGTGCCCAATAGAATTCCGCACACGGTGTTAAAAGAGCTGCCAAATGATTCATGCAAATGCATTTCGTCGAACTCACTCCTTTACGAAATTTTCCGTTTTTTTTAGGTCTAGGCATGATTCTCAAATCCGTCGGTTTGATTCTGTACATCATCCTTCTGTGTTTGCTCCGTCACTCACCGGTCAACGAAAACGCTAATGACCCGAACTTCCGTCCCTCCACAACACGAACTTGTCGTAAACCGAGTGAGCCTCTTGGGGGTGCTTCCGCAACATTTTGAAAAAGGACCTTTTTGTGCTTAGAACAAATGAACGCATTCCAGCTACCGTACCATGTGTTTCCGATCCCTTCCTGGCGTATTACCGCCTTTGACAACTCCACAGTATATCAGATCTTTATAAAGCTGCATTTTTTGTAGAAAAGAACTACAGTGTTCGCTTGTATGATAACATATTTTCTTGCCTTCATGCGCTGGAATGTTTCCAGACGTCTTTTCTTTTTCACTGTTATCGGAGTCTTTTTTTGCAAGTTTTGCGTTATCATCGTCTGCTCAGGACGTGTCTGTATTACGCGCAACCGCTTCATTTTCTCTCCGATCTTCCCTGCACCACCTGCCGAGCAGCTTGCTTTTGAGTCGGCTGTGTTCGGTCCAACGCAAGTGATGCATACTTCCTATAAACACCTAGCCCCCACTCCTCCCGTGCACATTGAATGTTTTGAGATCTATTTATACGGTACATATTCCTTCGACCTGCATCCTTCAGTTTATGCGCGAAGACCCCACCGAGTTTCGAAAATGTTTTGCTGTTTTCATGCCTGACCTGAAGAAGCGCACACAAAGCCTGTTCGAACGCATTCTGCTGCCTCACCCCATGCATATATCCATAATCATACGAGTATATCTGTTGCTGTGATACAAGCTCCATTGTATTATTGTTGGCAATTATTCACGTTTTATGAGACGGTAATATCCAAAGAACCGAACAAGATTATGTTGCACTACTTTCTGACTTCTTCCTATCGTGTCGGTTTCCCTCTAATTCTAGGATCTATGAATGTCATCTCGTATAATTATTCCTGCCTTATTGAAAAGAAATGACATAGATACATCTTTACTGTCATAGTAAATTTCCCAAAGGTTTTCTGCATGAGTCGGCAAGCTCGACAGCTTGCTTATAATTGGTCGGTATTCTAACGAATCAGAACCTGCTACCTTTCAACTTGTAGCGGAATGTCGTTCAACCGCCGCCTCAACCCCATTTATGACTGTTCCGTATGATGGTATGTCATCTCACATGTCAGCGGAAGTTGTACTCCACTGATGGTGCCTTATGTTATGGCAAATCAAGCCGGCCGCGTGAAACAGATAACAGAGGAGGGAATTGTCCCTCTCGGTGGCGGTCGGCCACCGATTGAAATCGTGGTCCAAATTCTTGATCACCTAACTCGAGACGGAGAAACGCCAGTTATCACGAGAGTGTTTTATCAAATACTTCCTCCTTATTCGGAAGGTTTCACACTGTCTGTTCGAGCTCTTTCTTTATTGGTAGTTGGGACCGAGCCGATGGCGGAGTAAAATAAACGCAGTCATGACCATTAAAGTAACATGTTCTCACCATTCCGCAAGACGATGATTCCGAGCAGGGGCATTTCGTTGTGTGAATCACCCTACTGTCAATTGAGCACATAGTCCATTGCTTCCTGAACTACTCGGCATGTCTGGCTCGGTCTTTGTTTGCAACTCTGCTAAGCTAAACAAGCTCGGTCTTCGTGGATTAGCCATCAGTCTACCCGTCATCGTAGTATCGTAGCCCTTATTCAGCAAACCAAGTGACCTAGGTTCTGACAACCTTGGGAGCAGTCTAGGGAACGGACTTGTTTTGGATGAGTAGAATCCAGCGATCGTGTAAATAGTGTCGTACCAAGAATATAGTCGGCTTTGCTTTATCTGTCGGCTGAAACGAAGTAAAACTGGACATCGTTACTCCCACTCACGCAACATTGAATTGCCTGGTTTCTATCTGAGTGTACAGCAAAGCGCAGGTGAAATTTTTCAATTGATTCTCGGAAGTGTCTTAGGTGAATGTTTCTAATAAAAAGGAATGCAGTAATCGCGATGGGAATAAATTAGAGATAAACAACAGTTTTCGAGGTATGTTTTGGAAAGCTCATAGGAGTATGCTGTCATGGCATGGTTTGGAAATATGCCCTATTGGCTGGCTGCTGTGTATAATTTTGCGATCCCACTGTTACCACGCTTCAACTAGTCGATTCGGTGACCAAAGGATGAGTGGCGCTATATTCTATTTAGGTGCGAGTTACTCACACTGCTGATCAGCAGCCCTTGGCCGAACGGTCAAATGTTCAAATTAATAGGCGGGAGTTCGCGGGTTCGAGAATCTGAACTGGAGTTTCGTGAATTACTCATTGCTGACACTTCCTAATAAAGATGAAACAACTGCAGTGGTTTTCAGCTTTGCATCAAAGACTGATTTCACCTACAGGATGAAATCTCAGTTAACAGCATGATGTCACAATCATCCCTTGGCCGAACGGTCAAATGTTCAAATTAATAGGCGGGAGTTCGCGGGTTCGAGAATCTGAACTGGAGTTTCGTGAATTACTCATTGCTGACACTTCCTAATAAAGATGAAACAACTGCAGTGGTTTTCAGCTTTGCATCAAAGACTGATTTCACCTACAGGATGAAATCTCAGTTAACAGCATGATGTCACAATCATCAAAGCGGTGATGCGTTTCCGTTCACCAGGAGCCAAGCTTCATAGAGTAGCTGTTTTCTTAACCTGTCGCAACTTTTCAAGTTAGTTAGCAACATTTGGCAAGTTAATCCGGTTACTTTGATTGTTTTGGCTCAGAGGTGGTCAATAAATCAATTAAAGGTGAAGTTACCAACGTGATGTAGTTGTATCTACTGAGCGAAATTCGCCCCATACATCGTGCAACACCTCAGTTCCCTGTGCCTTTTTCAGAACGTGCATCGTCAATTGGGCGTCCTTGAATAATAAATAGTTGTTTGCGCACGCTCAAGAATTATGGCTTATAAACTCAGCAACCAATGATGTGAACGGTGTCTGATGAGAAGGGCTATCTTGTTGGTGGCAGATGATGGCTGGAGTGAGCCTGAAAATCTCACAAACGGTAAACCCATCTCCATCACCCTTCATCTCCGGTGCATCTTCGCTCTATCACCATCTTCAGTCTTTCGTTACCCTTTTGAGAATTGGCGGGACAGAGAATCGAGCACGCATATGCATACGCACACGTAATCATAACTGTAAAAAAGAACGGTGGGTGCACTCAGGCGTCTATCCCAAGTCATGGTAGGCACATGGACACGAAGTTAAATCAATAAAAACTCGACGAACTGTACGTCGAGTTTATACCTTTCACACTAACCCGTAGATTATTTGGGAATTTGTAGAACCTGCATTTACATCACTGGCGCTTGAACAGTCTTCCTCTTGTCCTGGTGCAATTATTCTGCTGACCCCCACTAAAGACGAGAAGCACTGGTCTCGAGTTTCGCTCACAAACATTCAGTATGTGTGCAGAGTGTGCAGTGATCTTAATCCAGGGCATCTGACGTGCGAGACGAGCCTGTTACGATCTCTCCACAAGCGTGCTCCGGATTCAGCTGATTGATCACTTCTGAACAGTCGAACATGTTCAGGCTTGTGCGATTTCGTTGGTTTTGCCGACGGTTGAAGCGACGACCAAATAACTGTCTTGGTCGCGTCGATCGACTAACCCATCTGTCGGCATTCCAAGTCGAGTAGTGCTACTGATGCTTGAAACCGCCTGGGCAATTTTCTGATTAGTTACTGGTTGCGCCGGTATCATGCTCGTCTCGCATGTCGGAGGTACGGAGTTCAAATGCCTGCACAGCCAAGGGTTAACACCTGACAAGCTTCAGTAAGAATGAAACTCCAGTCTAATGCTTCTCCTGTTTGATGTAGGCCCACCAGAATAATTGCGCTCGGACAGGAGAACTGTCCAAGTGAGAGTGACTTAAATTCGTCCGTACCTTTCAGCACAATCATTCCAGAGTGCAAAGCAGTCACTGACCATCAAAGGCAGTTGTCAGTGATGAAGGTACGAGTATCGTGCACATAGGACAGGACACTTGGGGGACGGTAACACATTGCTTCACTTTGGAAGGCTATGTGCTGAAAAAAGCTAGCGATTCGCTGACTTTGCTTTCGAATTGCCAATGCTTCTAGCCAAAGTCCCATGGGTATATGCAACCTTGTTATGCTGTACTTCATAATTGACGTCACTGTATTCTGTTTGGAGAATCTAACTATGAATGCCCTAAAAGTCTACTTCCGAACATCAGAGTGGAAGTTTTGGCGAACATTTTTGCTCAGCAGCCGTTTTTGTCCATTTTTTCCAACTTTGCACGCCAAGTAGTCATCAAATTTGGTCGAGTTCACACGTTTGGGCCTTACAGCTCGAAGGTGATTCGTAAACTAATCGATGGTGAAATCATCAAACTGACAGACCTAATGCCTGTTTTTTGATGTGACTGCGTTACTGCAATAATATGACCCACATACCGAGTTCAAAAGTATGTGGTATGCGATCGCTTGGGCAGGTAAATCATGGTAACTACTGCGCACATGACCGCTGAAATTGATCTGACAAAACAGCTGCAATTTCTGGGAAGGGGGTGATTAATACGGATGCGGGAGTATGGGAAGAAACTGATAGGTACCGACGGAATCCAACGTCACTAAGTCTTCCGCATGCGCCCTGGTATGAGAACAACATGTGCCTAAGCGATTCAGTCTATTTTTTGGATTCTTAGCGGCCTTCCGTGTACAACAAAAACAACATACTGTGTAATACCTTATGGCGTTAGACTATGGAAATAATAGATACGTGTAATTGGTGTTTAGTATATCCGGACCATCCATGGAGGAAAGTACTCAGCGTGCTTTACATAGAACCCATAATGAATGGTATCCAATTCGGTGATAAACCTAGTACACTCATACGAAGGTTTATCCATCGATTTATGCACATGAAGGCTGTTTTGCGGGCGAACACCAGTGTGGTGAAGATGTTCCGGATATGCAGAAGAAAGTAAATATTCCGCACGCAGCAAGGCATTTGTCTGTTGAATTTTTATTTTCATGAGTGCTTGAGTATGGTGTCGGGATTTTTGGGAACAAGTTTTGTCTACAAGCGTAAAGATGACGGTCAGTGTAGCGTGGAATTTTTACGATATAGTGACTCGTCCGCAAATTCAGAACCGCCTCCAGTTGCGGACTTGATGAACACTGCTGCTGCTCCTGCTGTTCACTCGGTCAAATAAAGTACGGGGAAAGAGTGGTCAACGTTGTCACCGTTTCATTGTGTGGAACAAGTTCGCCATAAATTCTTGCAAACTTCAATTTTTTTTAACACAAAAAGATGAGTGGCGCCATGTTCTGTTTAAGTGACATCTCATCACGCTGCCGATAACCTACTCGTGGCCGAAAGGTTAGACGTTCAAGCTACTCACCAGGACGTTGCGGGTTTGAAACTCTCTACTATAGTTTCGTAGACGGTAGACGCCTCTGAATTATCACATATGAACGGGCAAAAATGTTCACGCTTAAGCGATGTGATTTGCATAACGTTCCGAACGAGGGCGCATTGGTTATCCTGGTTGTGTCGACCGATTGACCAGCTACTCCCAGTCAGGTAGATCCACGGATGCTTGAGATGTGCTGCACTATTTCGATTAGCTATACATGGTTACGGGACTCGTGTAATTTTCACTCGCAATCCAGATTTTCTCTGTTACAAATCCGTGGAAGATTTTCTTAATTCGTCAGTAAAAATATTCACAAAAATTTTCCCTCTGTCTGATTCATGGCTTTATCGTTCCAAGATGGTTCCATTCGGTTTCATCTTGTTTGTTTTGTTAGAAAACCCCACTGGATATTGAGGATGATGCTCTAAATGAAGGGATTTAAACTTCTTACGGGGTAAGACCTGCCAAGTGGAAAGTAGACTCCATCGAAATAACACATGCGACTAAGACAGTTGCAATCATCGTAATCAAACACGGAATTCTTCCCGCGCAGGGGAATTTCAGGATTGAGAATTGAGACCAGGGTTTCTTACGATTATCTCACGATTATCAGTTCGTTTCTTACTGTACCTGAAGCGTGATATATTCGTCTTATTCAGTTCGTTTTCACTCTTGTTGTATCTGGTTATTTACATATCCTAGTTGGTCGCCGTCGCCTGGAGATTCGCTTCTTTGTCAGAATGCATAAATACCATGCAAAATGTCCCTGTTCAGCCATACCATATTCAGATTGAAACTTTGTGCTGTATTTGGAAGCTGATAGGGTAGCTCCCAAAGCACGTATCACTCACTCCCCTGCAGCGCATTGGGCAATAGATTTGGATACATTCATTAACACGACATTGGCTATAATTTCCAGATGCGACTGCTTTCTTGATAGCGTCTGATAGTTTAACTGGACTTAGTAGTGTATATTGTGCGGTTTTATATATTTGTCCCTACTGGAAATGTCATTTGTTGAGGATTGCTTTTGTTAAGCTGACCTTCAGTTCCTGATTTCACGGGGTGCATTTCAAGCGAATCTGTATGCAAAACACTTGGACCAATTTAAATCTCTGGGTCACTTAAGGTTTTAAGGCTGTAATGTGAAAAAATCCTAGGTTTAATTTCTACCTCCACCAATGGGTATCCGCAAAAATTATTTAGAATTGGGTGCTTTTCGGACTTTTCACTGCTTACCCAACACTGATGAGTCCACAAGGCATTAACGGTGTGTCTAAACCTACTGACTAGTGAAAGACATTCACATACAGGTTAGAGCCAGTTTTACCCGACTTGTTGCGACGGCGGTTCAACTGACATCGCGACGTCTTCCACGTTTGTGATGGATGCATGTTCATGAAGACCGGGTATAATTCAAGGAAAGAAATGAAGTGACCAGTGGCTCTTCGTCTTAGGATCGGCAACGCCACCATGTCATTTTGGTGTCTGCGGTTCATGCCCCAGATGACCATGAATGGCTAGTCCTATGCGAAGCCTTTCCAGTAAATGGCTCTAGTTTCAACCCATTCCTCGAGTTCAACAACACCGTAATTTGATTTGATCTGAGTAGAACTTCTAACACTGTTCAGTGTAGTGATCTTAAGAGCTGAATCTAGGCGGTGTATAGCTGCATACCACGTAACACTTAGAAACCCCGTCCTCCGGTCATTCAATAGCACATGGACGAACTACTTACTGGTTGCTGAAGTTTGCAAATGACGGAAATATTGGTGGCTCTGGTGGTCATACTGATCGTTGGTTTTTTTCCACTGTGCTGGACAATTTGCTTACAAATTTTTTCATCACCAGTCGAGGTGCGTTTTGAATGGACTTGCGTTGAGGTTGGAAGTGCACTTTTAACCTCAACACAATTCCACCCACAACGTACTGATGATGTCTCGACTGGCAATGAAAAGTTTATAACTAAATCGCCCAGCTTAGCGAACGAACCAAACGGCCAGGTTGCTTAAGTGCACGTTCGCAACGTTTAGTGGAGTTTCGCTTGCACAAGCATGTTCAACCATAACAGCGGGTCGTCACTTCTCCCAAGTTGCGTAGGCACCTTCCACGTTATTTGGTTGTACATCTCGTAGGCTTCTCGGTCTGTGCTCGCTTCACATATCCACAAGAAACGTGAGGCTCCGTAACCTGGGTGGGCAGTTAGACAGCAATCCTTGATCAGTCCAGCTGTTGCATAATTTCCCTCTCAGACATCCACGTGCAGTAGGGGTTCAATGTGGTGGAGATCACTCTGTTAAAACCAACCACCGTGGAACTGCAACCTCGGTGTTCCGACAGATACGTGTATGATTAATCCACAACTATCCGAGATGAGACGTTAGAAACAACACTTATCTGAAAATAAAAACTTTCCAATGGTCCCTGTGCGAAGCATTCCATCAGAAAAGCCTCTTTCTATGAACAGAAAGGTCTAGTATACAAGCTATGGAAGCGGTTCACAACAACTGTGACGGGAACCTCATGAACCAAAGTTCACTAATCAAGGTTGCACATCATCGATAAGTACACATAAATCAAACAAACTTGTAGGATACCATACACCTACTGATGAGTTTCCCAACCGTCCCACGTTCTCTTTCCAGGCGGAAAGCGATTCGTTGATGAACGGGCTTGGAAAAACCTCTCTAAGGTCTGCTAATTACGTGTAGAAAAACTCCTTTTTTATAATCATCCTGCAGTTTTCCAAATCTAGTCATTCACTTTTGACGTTATGCATAGCATTTTTCGAAGTGTTACATTTCGGACAGTTGGCCGAATGATTCTCGCGGAATTCCTATGAGGTTCCTCAAGAACTTCAAAAACTGGTGAATCACTGTTTGCGTCGCCCGTCCTGCCACTGTATAGACCGAACATCAGCAATACTGATCCGAGCGTCGTCTCATTTGCGTTTAACCGCACGTCTGCCAAAATATCGTTATCTACATTCGTTGGTCCATTGTCAGATGAATAATCCCAACCTAAACAATGGATGCAAGACTTCCTCCACTTCCGGTGGGGGGCGATCAATGACCGTGGCGTCGTCCGTTCGCTTAGAACCATTCATGGATTTATCATTCGTCTTCAACTGTCTGCACTCAACCATTTTACTGTCCAAACAGACTTTGCTTGTAGCCATGGTACACTAGCCACACTGGGACCGTTGTTCAACCGGGCTTTTGAGTGCTGTACGTGTTGGTTAGATGCGCGGAAGGTGTTGTGCTTTAGTAAGGTGCATGATGCACTGGTTGTTTTACGCACGGTGGTGATATTTTGCAAGAAAAACGGTTAAATTTGGGACTATTTTGTCTTTTGATCGAGCCAAAAAATGCTTTGAATTAATGCTGTATAAACGATCCTCTTTCGGGAACACCTGAGGCTTGAAGGCCTGGTGTATACGACCATCTTTTCTGCGGGTAAAACCCGCCGAATGGGTTAAATCAGTCTAGTGGATACAACAACCAATAAAAAGTATTTAATAGGAGGGCAAAACACCAATCGAAACGCAGCATAGCACAAGGCCAAATAGACACGCGCGGGTAGAGCACGGGTTAATTCGAGTGTAGTGCCAGACAGTGGCGTGTCGCGAACCGAAGGGACATAAGCCGGTCTATGCGCACTTGCAATGGTACTTTGGTGTGTGTCACTTGGCTTTAGACACCGATTATGGACACAGATGTCTGGGCACGGACTACGGATAGAAAAAGTTTTAGATTTCGGATGCCGATAATTTCTGGGTCAACGAGTCGTGCCACCGACTGCCTGGAAACGTTAGACACTACTTGCCTCCCTGAAGAGGGGAGGCTTGAGCGCGAGAGACCCTACTCAATCATTACGCCTGATAATGTGGTTTTTCGTCTCTGGTGTTATCATGTTTTTCAAGGTACGTGGAATCTTGAAGACAAAACCATTGCATACCATCAGTTGGACACGTTCCACTGGAGACACTACAGTAGTATGTCGAGGTCGTGTCCAACGGACAGTTCTTTTCCCTTTGAAAAATTCCTAATTGCAAATCAGTGAACACAGTCTAAACCCTTTAATTTTCGAAGCACAACTTTTTCTGGGATTTCATCCACGATGTTCGAAAATTCAAAACGTATACTCACTGATAAAGAATTAAGGGCTGAAAAAAAGACGAGGTCAGTCATTTTGACCGCTCATTTACCAATCTGCTGGTGGTGATATTGGAAGTCGCAATAAGCCACGTTTTCTGATATTCTAAGAAGCAGAGAACTTGTGCAATGCAGCCCCAATAAAACGAAGGAGTGTCTCGAGAGTGACTTTGGTCGGTTGTGATTACAACCAATGCAAACAGTTTCACCACGCGTGCTGTCGCTGACCCACATCTATTCACGCGTGTCTACCTCGTCACTCCACTGAAGATGCGGCTGAAGCGGGGAACATAATCATCTGCTCTTGAACCCCCCGATGAGCGGTAGACAAACATAGGCGCGCTATCTGCAATGTATGACTCGTTGCCTAGGTTAATGACACTGTTGACGCTGACGGTGCAACAAGTGACACTGATACGCATTTGCATCAAAAAAGCGAAATTAGTGAAACGGAGCGAACGAAGGGTAAGAAGAAATGGGCTTCCCTACTTATGTCAGTTCATTCACGGTACTTTCACTGATGAAAACACCAAGTACTATTTTTGACTAGACCAACGCAGTCAATGAGTTGCTCCACCGTAAAGTTGAAGAACCTTCTGTTTCGAAAACCAACAGTAGACACCGCTCACGACAGAAATAGGATCGGAGTACGTATCTCCATAATGAGCGCACTTCTCAGTATCACCAGTGAGGGACGTTCACTCGGCACTTGAATGTCTCATCATGTGACCCTAGTAACGGTCATACTTGCTGCGTCAAACCTGGAGAATTGCAGAGATTCCAACACCTGACAAGTTTTCTTTGCTTCCTGAAGACAACTGAATATAACTTATTTGCAAATCACAGCCATATACCGTTTTTCTTACATGTATAAGTGGGTTCATTTACGGCAACTTGCATCCTGATAACTTACCTTATGTAGCCCAATTAAGATTGCTTTCTGACTAGCTCTGGTTGAATTCGAATTCATCCTTTGCTATTGGATCGCAGAAGAAAAGTCATAGTTTCACTTGAGCTATATAGCGGGAGATGGTTCAAGGTAGTTCGACGACTAAGACACAAAGCTAGTAACCTGAAGGTCCATGGTTCGAACCCAACCCTGGCCATCCGTCTAGTTTTAGATAACCTGGCAGTATCTCACACATCGTGCTTCCTCCGAGTTGTACGACAGCCGTGCACCAAAAGGGTGCCATAGACAAACGATTATTGTTCTAATTAATAACGGAGGAGGCTGACACTTTTCTTGAAAGTCCCTTTTTGGGTTACACGTGTATGTTTACGTGGATTTTCCTGAATTTCGCGAAACTAAGCCAAAGTAACGTGTGAAAGTGATACCTGGAACTTTTTGTCTGCAATTATTTCGCTCCATACTCTCGCCGAAGGTGGGAACGTTTGGTGGGGAGTTGTCCTCAAAACCGAATATTCTGACGGCAAAGCGAGCAAACTGATCCACAGTTTCGCGCTAGAAAAATATTTATCTTGTAATAAGGACTCATATGCCTGTTAACTTGGTGTTGCTGGCTGGCTCAGGTGAATTTAAGGTAAACCGCTCGTTTATAACATTCTTAAACCAGGTGTGTTGTTGTCTCAGGCTTCACCTGGAAAGATATGCAACGTAGCGCAGTATGTTTCAATACTACTCATAAGATCAATGCAAACTGCTGACAGCCGGTTACCGGCTTCCCACTTCTTGAGGCTGATCAGGCGGACCATGTCCCCGATTCTCCATTATAAATACTAGCCTGATGAACATTTCAGTTACCTTTCGCCAACACCAAGTTAATTAAAAAATGGACTTTTTCTCATAAATGAGCAAAGCACTAATGCACCACAATCTCTGTAACAAGGAACGTGGTGTACTGTAGGATGAGAGGCTGATTGCTAATCAACAGATGATCGAAGTTCGCTCGAGTTGCTCTGGCACACATAATTCGGGCTGTGTAGGCCAAATTCCATAGGATCGCTAAGGTCACGCGTAAGTGTGGTGATCCCGAATATCAAAAGGAAGAGTTGGGTTGGAAATGCTACGGTACTATTTACATAAAAGTGAGTAAAATTATACGACAGACCTGAATTGTCCACGTTCGTGACGTCAACACGTACGCAAGTCTGTCACTGAACCGCACATTAAACGACGGTGTGCAGAAATTTGGCTCGGTAGTGTCGGTTGCGGTCGTCCCTACCGAGGCCAGTCTCGTGATTCCGATTGTCGGCGCGACCACACGACAGAATAAGCCAGGGCAGGCTCAGCAGACGCGGCAACAACACGCGTGGGTGAGTAGGTCAGCTGTGAACATTCTCATCCCCACACAGGGCCTTTCTTGTAAGGTGAATTGCGGGTACGGGCGAGTAAAATCAGTGGATGTCAAAAGTACATGGGCGGAGTAATCAAATGAATGGGGTGATTATCATGAGGTAAAGTTAGGTTCAGTAATGCTCACCTGTTGACGGCGGCCAGAATCTCCCACACTGCGATTGACTGGAGATGCCTGACAGACGAAGCAATACCGTCAGTGTCTAACAGTCATTTGAGCACGAGGAAAGAACAAAATGTTGAGGCCATTACTATAGATTCAGCATACAACTCCAGTCTTCTAGACATCAGCTCGGTGGTTATTCCTCTAGTGAGTAACAGTGACTTCGATTCACTTCTTAAAAACAGGAGGTTTTGTCATATTTCACAGATTTGTGGTTGTAGACAATAAAATGAACAAAGTCTTGCACCAATGCAGTCAACTAGTGAATGACATTCCTTTCGCGTCCGGATTCATTTGGTTTTCTTCCTCCATCCGTTTCGTAATCGCGGAAAATGGCTGAAACTCATGCACTGTACATGGGAACAATCGTCTGAAAAAAAACAGATGAATCGATGGTTACAATTATCTCTGTGTCTCGAAAAAAAGAAAGGAGATGCACTGTTGTTCCGAACTGACCTTCCACCAGCGGTCCGTTTGCTTACGGAGCAGGGTTGAGGGGAGAATGAACTGTTGAATTCACCCTGGATTTTGTCACTTCCAGGACGAAGTGAGATTAGCGTGCGTTTTTTTGTTGCTTTTGACTTTATCACGGTATAAAGGGGTAACTATTTGAAGCTACAGGTCGACGAAGATGTTTTTATGGCAGACCACCGAAACGAGCAACCAGAACAGATAGAAGTAAGTGCATCAGTTTTGTTACATTTGGCCCTTCGACACTGCTTGGAGATGTCTCTATGGAGAAGCGAAGAACACTGGATAAGATGTTCTTAGGTGCATCCTTATATCAGTCAGAGCTCCCTCAGTGAGGCCACAGTGTTGAAGTACCAGTTCACGGGATCTGTTAGCCACGACTATCTACTTACTTCAGCCAGAACGTAAGGCAAAAATCCAAGAGGTAACTAGTAAAAATCCTATTCCATGGGACTGTGGGATGCTTGGGCCTCGCAGGGTGTGACTAATGTCTTCTAAACACACAAATCCAATGTGCATGGTTCAGGATGGACTTCGGCACAATATGCAACCAGGTATTTAATAGTGGAGATATGATACTGGAGAAAATGGACGGTGTGATGCAAGGTGTCACAATACATGTCTGCCATATGGTTGAAGCATGAATCAGTAGAGATTGGTGTGTCCAACTCGGCAGAGCCATAAACAACCATTCCTTACTTTGGTTCAGTTATCAGGAGGCAGTTTTACTCGACAAGGAAGGACAACACTATCTCCCTGCGTACGGCCTATGATAGACTTGACAACTGGAAAATTCTTCAAATGTAAACAGAAAGGGAATGAGGGAAGAGTTGCGCATCAGGTATTGAGCAAGCTTTCTAATAAGTGATCACTGGTTTATCGGCTAATAGTCTGACCAACGGGTGTGGTGTAACTGTTGATGAAATTGTAATGAGTCCTTGTATTTTTAGACAGTGTAGAGTGTACGGAAGAATCACACATTTTGGAATGCGCCCTGAACCTACTCTGAACAGCGGAATACACTCATTTGCAAATTTGGTTTTGCGGGAGGCTCACCTAGAACCAAGTGAATACCTCGTTTATGATGTTTTTAAGCTGTGTTCCAGGTGAGTATCTCGCGAAACCAAATTGGTTTGCAAATGAGTGTAATTCGCTAATTTCGTGTAATTTGAGTTCAAGTAGAACATAAGGTTGAGGAAACCTCGGGGACTGCGCCTCACTGATGAGCTCCGAGGAGGGCGAAACCGGTCGTGGACTGTCGAAAATTTTCAGCACCCTTACGAGTAGTATGTTACGTCCACTTCAGGCAAGTTTTTGGTTTGAGTTGAATCCCGTTGAACGGAGCTAGCTGGAGTCCTCCAAATCGAATGGAGGCCGAAATGTAGTCCGAAATTAGGCCCTCACCTAACGCATTACCTGAAAGCTCTCCGAAACACCCCGACCAGTTTCGCACTTCTTGGGACTCATCAGGTAGGCGCAGTTCCGGGTTTCCGGCGACCTTAGTTCTACTTTGACCCGAATTAGACAGACTTCGACAAATACCCTCAACTGCATACGAATTTGGTTTTTTCGGGAGAATCAGCCCAATCCGGCCGAATCTCCTGTTTATTATGGTCGTGGTCTTTTGAGAAGTTTTCAGGGAACTTATGAGCTGTGCTTTATGTCTGGGCGACAACATATTGCGGTTTATCGAATATCGTACCAACTGTAACATGAGCGGGCTGGTGCAGCAATTTCAATCGAAGCGAACCTTCATAAGCGAGAGATTCAGCTGAATTCATTTGAGTATCCTATCAAAATCAACTGCATGTGCAAATGAGAGTGCTTGCCCAAATTAAACTCTTTCTCTTTTTGGAGTATTTGTACAGTGAGCAAAAGGAAGTATTACACTGGGTTCTGTTTTCTCCCAATTCATGTTCATCCCGTCCAATTTACTTCGACAACTTCAACTTGGGGGGCATTTTTTACAAATAACGCTTCAGTCAGGCTCTAAATATATTGGTAAGTACATGTTGCAATTGTTGTTGTACTTCGTATCCACTACAACACCACATGTCCTAAAGCTTATCGGCAAAACTGTTAGTCTATTTTCCATTCTACTTCGGTTGGATGAATCTTAAAACACTTGACCGAATAACACAACTATGAGAGTTTCACATGAATTGCTCTAGCTTATTAAACTGGCCTTATTTTCAGGCTGGTCCTCACGATAACCTAAAACGACGAGCAGAGTTCAACTGCTTTCGATCGATAATGTGACGTTGGACTTTGTATCGTCAGCAGTTAGCCACAGTAAAGGAATTAATCAACTCCCATTGTCGCCCATTGCGCAACATCTTCAGATAACGTATGACCAGGTAAAATCATACACAAGCCGCTCAGATTTCAAGGTAATTCCTAGTAACCTGCATGCAGCAAACCCTAGCTTATAGATGTGACTGATAGACTGAGATAAGAGGTTGGACTCATGTGTTTTGCTTGTATCCATTATGTGAAAAAAGTACAATTGTTCCACCAAGGCTATCTGTTGGAATACAGCTGCTATCTAAGCAAGAAAACACACGGTATGAAATATCGTTTTGTGCTACTTGGGCTACTTTCACGTATGGAAGCTTAGAGAGGGAGGTTAGTTTCTAAATGGGAGCCTATCAGCCAGTAGTGCTTATAGTTTTGCATTCCGCTGTGTACGTAAGTTGGGTGCACTAACTTTATGCCGAACAGTGTTGGGCTATTGACCTCAAAATTTTGGGTATGTGAAGTAACAACCTGAAGTGGCCGTGCGACGGCCCTCATGTTACTCGATTGCTTTACAGTGTTCCTCTCTTCGTTTTGGTGATAAGCAGGTAGGGAATCACATGCTCACTTTTGTTCGGTTATATTCATCGGTACGAGTTATGATAGGAGGGTAGTGGTCAGGTATGTTTTTTGACTGAATCACTAAGCCACCTGTTTTTCCGCTTTTACTCAACTTAGAACTTAGGGTCCTACCATTAAAAATCCTAGTTGTGTTATCGGTGTTGGTTGAGCTTCTTTCAGCAAACACCACTTTCCTACAGTTGTGGTTCTGTAACCTGTGATCTAAGCACTGATCTCTGTGCTTCTCGTTTATTCTATCCGGCAAGAAGCCTTCATCGTTTGCAGGTGTTTCGAATACAGGACTTTCGTGGTACTTGCTGCAAATACCCGATGTCCCAAATAAAACTGATGAGAACATTCAATTTTAGGTTTTCTTCTAGTTGTTTGTGGCTCTCATAAAGATGTGCCCCTTTTTTCGGAACATTTACCTCGTAACATTCTTGGTTTTCTTGACGATGTATTAATGGGGATTGGCTAAAAACTTTCTCGGGCATTCTTGTTGCGGAAAATATTGTTCCCCCTTCCTCCGAATTTGAATCAAATCAACATAACGTCGTCACTCACCAACAACTGTTACTAACACTTGAGAACACTGACTTTGTAGCATTGGGGTACCCCTGGTTAGAAGTGTTAGCAAACAGTGGATCCAGATCGGTGAAGTGACCTCCCCAGATTCTCGCACGCAAGTTTCATACGCGATGTGCTACTTACTTAAGCCCAAATTTGCACTGTAAATGAGCTTTCTGTACAAAAAGCTGAGCATAAATTGACCGCTTGGTTTTACTTGCTCAAAAGTAACCAGACTGATCCATTGATTGATTATTGATCGTGTCACTCTGTTCATCGGGTCATCCGTCAATAAAAACTTGCGACAGGTTGTCCGGTTATCGTTTTAGTTGACAGTTGATAAGAGCACTAATGTTCCTGATCATAACTGGTGGATGGATGGCTGAGCCAGCCTTTCGGAAAAATAACATTGTGATTTCCGGATGATCTGTTGTACAGAGCAAACCTCATTGTTTCGTCGCCGTTTGGTTTCCTGAAAGTTTGTGACGCATATGTTTGCTTGAATAGCTGTCCCGCAGCATCCCCCGTTAATTTGTGACCTTCACAACATCTGCCGTGGGTAAACTGTTGCTAATGTAATGGCTGAGTTTCAACACTCGCTCGGTGCCGCCTGCCCAACACCACGTACTGCCGATACTCCACATAACCCCTTCAGCTAGCCTCGATTGGATAGGTTCTGATCTACGCTCCATTCTCGTCGGCCTGCCGATGTAGTATGCCCCATTTGGCTGAATACTACCACGTAGAGAAAAGTTGGTCTTTATGCATTCGTCATCGTACGAGGAAGGTCTGAACGTTGGACAGGTTTTCAGAATAATGGTTGATCGCGGTGAGGAGATTTAGTGTTTTTCAATGGGAATTTCGTCCTGCCATTGAGGCTGATCTATTTTGAAAAGCCGAGAAACACTGTACAGCTGTTCAATCCTTGTTGAAAATCATCATTACTACTCAGAAAGTTTCCAGTCCGGACCTTCTAGGCAGTGGGTGAACACTTAACCGTTTGGCCGCGAGCAGCTGATCAGCTGTATGATTGGCACTTCCTCCCTCTCTCTCATTTCCATAAGTAATTGACATGTCACAATCCTGCTTAAAAATGGTTGTCCCGAAAGCAATATGAGACCGAGTGACAATTACAAGACAGAACGAAAATTACTCTGCATGCGAACATGGTTTGCGGCCAATGCAGCTACAGAGCAGTTACATCAACAATTGAATAGGGCATTCCAAAGCATTTTCATTGTGACTTATCTACTCCTGACGTTTATTAGTCGTCCTGTGTTAAGACGGATTATCAGAGACCAATTATCCCGTCTAGCTGCCAGCATGTGTGTGTGTGGTATCATTATGATTACTCCTGCGAAGCAAGCCCCACCGGTAGAACGACGAGGATATCGTCCCAGAGGGTGCCATAACACATCCAACCTTAACTAGCCAAATCAGTCGCACAGACTATCAACAACCCGGGTTCAGCGCATCCTTCAGACAAGGGAACCCAAGAAAATACAGACTGTTCATGCACTGTCGTCCAACATCTCAACGCTGTCCTCCTAAACATATTTACATGCAGAATGTTTGGCGCGGATGAGGTGGTTACCACTCACTGCTACAGAGCAGATTTTGTGGAAAGAAATTTTTCGAACGCATACACATGCTCTGCGCAAAGGTGATGGATCACCATCCTCGTGTTTCTATACTTAACTCGATCATGGGCTCTCCATGACTTTCTGCCAAAATGTACTTCGATATCTCAAATATCGTAACATAAGTACCCTTTGTAGAAGGACAGTAGAAGAATATTGTCAACGAGATATTTCGCTGAGCTTCCCGTTAACATCGGAGTGATTTTCAAACTATTTCATTTCACTTAAATCTTTATTTCTTGATGGGCTGCACAAAATTTTCCCCGTATGTCAAGAAAGGATGCAAACTTGCCCTTGCTATTCCTCATAAGCTTGTTAACCTCCATCTATGAAAAACACGAAAATAACGTTTTATTAAGGATGATCATGTTGTTTATCGTCCAAGTGAACCTAGGCTCACAATAAAAGGGGAAATTTGTGGATTCTAGTTTCTTCCTTGTCAGAGCTCATCAGTAGTGCACATCTTTGTGCCGAAATTTGGATCCTGGTAGCAGGACTGCTCCGTTGGATGCACGACTGGCACCACTTCTGGATGGCTGAACATGTTCGTACTGAAAAGGTGTGTCTCTCTCCATACCAGATTGAATTTACCTTTATTTTGCGTGCCGCAAGCTGCTTATCAAGGAGACCTCAGGCGACGAAACATGTTCATCTAGCAGGCATTTTTGGGACACAGGGATCTCACAACTTCAATCGAGGAGACGACTCCCTCAACCAACCAGCTGTCATCCTGTGTAACCACGCGGAACGAACACCACGTAGGGGAAGCTCCACAACACTGACCAGTTTTACTAGTGGACCGTCATTTTAGACTATTTATCTCTTAAATCACACCTGATGTACTAATCCGCCACTTTGGTAAGGAGCAACTGGCTCGCACCAAAGCAGGATCATAAATTTTACCTAAGTGTTCCGGAAAAAAAAGAATAAAATACGGAGGATTTGTGTGCCCGATGTGATGATCAGTGCTGACCATTTCCCAAGTATAACAATTCTGATACCCGGATTGAAGTAGCGCACCACCGATAACAGAGTCCAATCACCCATCTCTTTTCTAATGGTCTATCTATCTATCTATCTATCTATCTATCTATCTATCTATCTATCTATCTATCTATCTATCTATCTATCTATCTATCTATCTATCTATCTATCTATCTATCTATCTATCTATCTATCTATCTATCTATCTATCTATCTATCTATCTATCTATCTATCTATCTATCTATCTATCTATCTATCTATCTATCTATCTATCTATGCGTTTTTTATGCTCCTTATTCTGCTTGGATTTGCTGTTCAATTGTGCTAGAGGGATAAGAGCCGTTGATTTTTGGTGAATTGCGGAAGGGTCTACCACCAGTATACAGGTCCGTCATGTTGCGCTATTCCTGCACGAATGAAACTCTTTGCCTCCAACAACAGAGCCGTTTAAAACACTCGAAACTGGCTAAACTATCCACACCCCGATATTCTCTCCAGATGTCTGACTGAGTCGTGGACGTTTAATCGATCCGGGTTTTTGTGGCAAGCTAGCAGTAGGCCTTGTTTACATTTCTGAATTTTAGCTTTTCATCAAAAAGCTTTCTGAATGAACTCACATAACTGTACGGCACCGAGACACTGGTATTCCACTAATGCTGATGGTGATATTTAAGAACCCCGGCGAAAGCTTTTTAATAGCCATTGTAACAGCACCTTCCAATGCCTGAATATTGGCTCAGAATTTCCATGTAGCTCTTTTTCATTGTTATATATTATTCCCTGTAGGTGTCCGAACATAAGAGACGTTGATTATCAGTCTACAGTACAAATTTTTTGCGTATAGAGACATTACTTGTTTTCCATTTTGAGGAGCCAAATGTATGGACTCAGACATAAGCATTCACCTTTATTATTTCCACAGCTTGTGCTCATAAAAGCTCGGGTATTTCTCCAAACCCAATTCAAATCTTGCATGTCTGGTGTTCGTTCACCCGATGATGAATAAGACAAAAGATACATGCATGATATTTGTTCGTGATTGGACAGGTTCGCCCCAAGAGAGTTTTGTGTTCACTTCACATTAATGGTTGATCTTTCTATTGATTTGTGTCGCTGAAAATAGCTCAAAACCATGGCAAAATTTTGCCGAGTTATTGATCCATTATTATAGAGTTGTTGAACGACGGACGTTGTGACACCTATTGGGTCAAAGTGAATGCAGGGAACCCGAAAACATCCTAGTTTCAATCAAACGTTTCAATTTTCAGCTTTTGTGTTGGTCTTGTGGTTAGGACAGGTCTGAACAATTATTGTGAGGCTAACAAAACGAACCGTATGTGCCGGACCAAAGTAGCTGTATTTCTCTTCATTTGCGGGGATTTTTACTTTCAGAGCGCTAGCAATGTTCGGTATGACTTGGGAAGCGACCTGCTTAGAACCTGCTTCGAAGGCACGTAACGAGATCGCGCTCCGCAATCAAAAGCCGTCTGGTATGTCCTGGCAGTTACGGATGAATAGGGTATATCGGGCCTACGTCATCGCTCGTCGTTGTACTTATCGGAATACACAAGATCTGAGCTATTTCCGGGGTTCCAATTTCCAGCTAAGCCAAGATTCGGGAATGGATAATGGAAACACCTTTTAAGGGTAAAATGGGGGACTTTTGGTTTTTGTCAATGTCAGGTTGAGTATATATTGTTCCATCATGGAAACTGGTAGTTTTAGGTTTGTTGGTTTCTACGAGAAGATATAATATCAAGACGGACACACCAATTCGTCGGGGTGTGCGGTTCTGACGAATAGCACTGTGTCTTTCAACAGAACACAGTTTGTTCCAAATGAAGTTGAACAGAAGACCAGGACAGTTACTACTGAGTCGTCGTTTGAGGCGTTGGGCAACCCAGTAAAAAAGCTTGAGCACGAAGAAGTTCGGCTGGTAAGGACAGGAAGAAGGCTGTTCAGATCAGAAATATGTGAGTACAATCACGCACTTGCAAACAAAGCTGATGTTGATAAGGGACTCAACTTAGTATCTCGTTTGTAACACTCTCCAACTCTTGAAATATCATCATCATCACGGACAGCATAACATCAGTACTCAGCACTGATGATTCGCTGTCTTGCAACCATAATTTACTTGAAAGCTTTCTTGTGAAGAAAGGAATAAAAAGTGGACGGGGGAGGGAGACTAGCCTACCACAATCATTCCAGGTGTCTGCATCTCCAGACACCCAGACGTATCGTAATCTATTTCATAGCCTTCTGTCATGTCAAAGACTGACGACTTCCCTACTTCCGCCACTCTAAATCGGGTTCTGAAAACATTGCCTTCTCCGACAATCAGTGGCCTAACCACCGCAGTTTTTGATGCTCGATACAGTTCTAGACAGAAGCTTTTGTTTCGGGACTGAACACTGTTTCCAAATACCTCTTGACGGACTCACAGACGCCATCCCACACGATCTATTATTCGGACACAGTGGTTATCGGGCACCTGAAGACTTCTTAGTTCCGCTGCTCCAACAGGCCACGTTTCACAGCCATATAACAAAACGGTCCATACTGTAGCCCGATACACATGTCCTTTAAGATTCAGAGGCATGCCGTTTTGCTGCCATAGATGTCTCAAATCAGCTAAGGTGACATAAACCTTGAAGACTCTTGAATTTACCTTATCTGTCACACTATAATCGGAACTAATACAATTTCCGAGATTCGTAAAACGCCCCACAACTTCGAGTACCTCTCCTTCGATTGTAATTTACTTGTTAAGTGACTGCATGTCCGGAAGCATGATCTCATAACTTCTTGGTGCAAAGTGCATGCCAAAGGATGCGATGATTTTTGTTAGTTGATCCAAAAACACACCCACACCCTCTCCTCCTCTTCGAAGACAAGAACGAAGTTGTCCGCATGTTCCAGATCGGCGAGGTTTTCGTCAGCAGCTGTCTGAACATCAAAGTTTTGAAGACCTTCCAGCGTTCGTTTTATAATCTCGTCCGTCACGAACTTAAATGGGAACAAAGGGAGTGGGCATCCTTGATGTACACCACTTTCTTTACAGAAGCACTTGGAGAACTTTCTGTATAGTCTCACACCGGCTAGTCTGAGGATGCACAGAACTTATCATGTCTTTGCTGGACAAGAGTGTCAAGGAAAGCATACCAGTCAGCCGAGTCGAATGTGCCTTGAAAACCCATAAATATTAAAATTGTGGGTCGTTTGTACATATTGCGTTGTCCTAGCACCTGAGGCAGTGTGAAGACTTGGAGACTTGAAGACTTACCAGGCCGAAATCCCGCTCGCTGTCTCGAAGCCACCATAAAGTGACGACGGACAAGTGACTCAAAGAGTCACGTAACGGCTGGGGTCAAGCTGATCATCCTGTGATTACCACATTCACTGTTGGCCTCTTTCTTGAAAATCAGCACTGTCAGCTGCTGAAACAACACCATCTGTAACGTAGTCAGTTTCTAAGTGCCGTGTTGTCAACGCGAAAGTCTACATCATGAATATACTTCCCACTGAAACACGAGACAGTGCTTGTGCAGTACATTTGGTTGAAGAATATTTTGAGGGATTCGGTTTTGTATCCAGTGAACAACAGAGTCAATTAATGTCAACGGAAATTCCCGGGCTGGGTCTATCTTATACACCTCGAATAGGGCTTAAGTAGTGGGTTGACGAAAGTGTCCATCGCCCCTACCAAATTGTTATAAGGGAAAATTTACTTCAAGACCGTGGTAATAACGTCGTTTGCTTCTATCGATATTGAGACTATTTATTTTCGGTTTCCACTTTCATGTGCTTTCTGTCCAGAAACCAGGTTAGTCCACACAGAGCACCTGAATGAGTGCTTCACATGCATAAACATTGCTTCATTCGATTCGAGCATGATTCCGAGGTCAAAACTGAGATGGTACACAGATATCAGTGTATGCGGGGGTCAGCTGATCGGGCGAATGAAGGTCACGTGACGCGATTAATCTTTCAGATGCAGCGAATTATGACAAACCGAAGCACACATAAAACGTTCGGCACATCAATCACGGGGAGGATGAAATGTGGGCGGAATATTTTTGTCTTTGCATCAGTTCAGGAGAGTTTTCTAAATGAGTCACAACTGATAGAGCAGAGCACAACAACCAAACCATTCGAAGATATCTAGGACCCCACTGGATATTGGAACACAGCGTGCGTTAGAATTCTCGAATTTGTGGGACAGCGTTTGCTGTGCTCTTTAAAGTAGCGTTTGTATGAAAGGGATGGTTTCAATTCAGGTGAAATTTTCAAAGTGCAAATTTACAAGGGAATCACATGTGCGTGAGAAAATACTTCGACAAACCTAAACAAAAGGTCCGTTTGAAATATTCGTCAACCAGAGCACCATACAAGTGGGCGAGAGGCAAGTTTGCTCTACAGAAAACCAACTGAAAAAGGGACCACATAGTGATGGTAGGAACAGTATGTACTTTGACTGTGTGCACCAGATGGTTTTGACTTCATTGAGAGAATGGTGAATACAGTGAGAAAAGTCGGAAGGATGAGGTCAAAGCAAATATAAAATGCTTGTTTACTACGGATTCAACTCGGACAGTCCTGAAGATTTCACTGCAACTAGAAAGGTGTTTTGCTAAGTCGCCCCATATTTACTCCAGATATAGGCATGTGCAACTGATCACTGTGTCATAAGTATATTTTTCAATAGAAGGGAAAAAACAGGGATGAGAATGTTCCGCATGTATAAGGAAAGGATAGCTGAGTGTTTAAGGCTTTCTAATAATCTCATTGCGAGTTTGTTGCAAGCATCCGACTCCAGTATCGCTTCTGTGGAATCCATGGTCGGAAACCTGGAGAAACCTCGCACGTTTGATCCTTAGCCACACAGGTGCTTTGAGACCCACTTCATTTTACAGCAACTCCTTTTACGGACAGCCACATTTGCGGAGACACTGCCTCGAGAGCAGCAAGCGGGATTCCGGCCTGGTAGGGGTTGTGTTGACCAAATCTTCACACTTCGTCAGGTGCTAGAACAACGCCATACGTATAAGCGACCCACAATTCTAGTATTCCTGGATTTCCAAGGCGCATTTGACTCGGTTGACCGGTCTGTTCTACTTGACACGCTTGCCCACCAAGGAATGCCCCGGAAGTTCGTGAACATAATAAACTCTTTGTATTCCAAGACTTCCGGACGTGTGAGAGTATACGGCGAGCTCTCCAAAAGCTTCCGTACACAAAGTGGCGTCCGTCAGGGTTGTCCAATCTCCCCATTCCTGTTTAACTTCGTGATCGATGAAATAAAGAGACGAACGCTGGAAGGTCTCCAAAACCCCGGTGTTCAAATAGCCTCTGACGAAAACCTTGTCGATCTGGAATATGCAGATGACATCGTTCTTATCTTTGAAGAGGAGGAGAAGGCGCAGGTGTTTTTAGATGAACTGACCAAAGTCATCCCGTCCTTTGGTATGCACTTTGCACCCAAAAAGTGTAAGGTCATGCTCGTGGACATGCAGTCACTGAACACGCCACTTACAATCCAGGGAGAGGCACTGGAAGTTGTGGAGCGTTTTACATATCTTGGAAGTTGTATTAGTTCTGATTGTAGTGTGACAGATGAGGTAAATGCACGAATCTGCAAGGCTCGGGTCGCGTTTGCTAATTTGAGACACCTATGGCGTCAAAGTGGTGTGTCCCTGAATCTCAAGGGACGTGTGTATCAAGCTACAGTGCGGGCTGTTTTGTTGTATGGCTGTGAGACTTGGCCTGTTCGAGCAGCGGAACTGAGACGTCTTCAGGTGTTCGACAATCGTTGTCTCAGAACCATAGCTCGTGTGGGATGGTGTCGGCGAATCCGTAACGAGGCAGTTAGAAAGCGAGTTTTGGGTTGTGCAACGGGTACTTCCATTGAAGAATGTGTCCAGCACCAGAAGCTGCGTTGGTTGGGACATGTGTTGCGCATGCCTAATCATCGTTTGCCGAAGAGAGTGCTATTTTCCGTGCCCAATTCAGAGTGGCGTAAGCAGAGAGGTGGCCAACCCTTGACCTGGCAGAAGGGTATGAAAGAAATCACGAAACGCTTGGGTGCTGTCGGTGCTACTCGCCTTCCAGGATGGGGACCGCGTGATCCCCAGTGCGCCTGGTTGGAGACGCTGCAAGATATGGCTGCCAACCGGTGTCAGTGGCGATCTTGTTGTCAGTTTCTATCCAGATTGCCTCAATGAGTGTTTGGAGGTGAAGGCACCTCGGAATGATTGTAGTAAGGCAGCAATAAGTCCACTCCCCGTCCATCTTTATTCTTTTTCTCCACAATAAGGCTTTCAAATAAATCATGGTTGTACGGCAGCGAAGCACCGGTGTTGAACACTGATGTCATGCTGTCGGTGATGATGATGATGATTATGAGGGTCCAGATCCATTTTGAATGACCGCGTAAACTCTTTTATCTCCGCATAACTCATTTTTTGCCCACATTTGTTTAACTAGTGGGGAGAAGAATCTGCCGGCTCAAAATGGGTGTAAGAAGACGGTGAGATAATTAGTTAGGTGTTGACAAAATGCTCAAGGTTCAGGGTTAAAAATTAGAGGTATCGGTTACAAAAACCATAATTCTAGGCAGCGTGATGCATCTATTGAACGGTATCGCGTTTGCAGTTTATGGAAAGCTTTCCATACACTAGGTCTGGTTCTCCTTAGGGCGTGATTTCGGGACAGGCTCAAATGCAGAGAGCGGAGGAGGCAAGCGTAGCGCACCAGAGCGATATTGATATTGTTTATAAATGCATAGTCCACTTGGGCCTCTAGTCACAGTATTGGTTGAGCTCACATAAATATAAGGTAGATGCAATCAAATCTGTTCACATCGCCTGCAGTTACAGGAAAAGACTGGTCTACTCGGGTAAAAATGGCGTGGAAAAGAAGTTTGTGAGGGCACTTAGTTTTGAAAGAAGCATAAAACGAGTTTGTAAACACACTCGACTAGTACTTAATACGCGGATTTTACAGTATAGAGCTAAGCAACTGATACACCTCGTGGAATATTTGTTCCGGGTATCTGCGTTACGACACAAGGCTCTCTTCACCTTCTCCCCTATGAAGAAACTTCACACGACAGTCAACAGAGCCTTGAAGCTGATGGCACAGTCATCCAAAGTGGAGTGGGACCAGCTTCCTTTGAGCATCACAAGACAACCGCTCGGACCACTGGACGATCTTTCCGGATAACGAACGAACACTGCCAGAGATCACCAGAGGTCTGAATTCTTGTCCGTTTCACCGCCGCGATCCAACCAACATGGCGCATCTAGTTCCATGAAAAATACTTGAGAGTGGTATGCTTCCAACGGCTTCTTACATTGTGACTTGTTCTTTCTGCGAATGCAAAACCGGTCTTTCAAGTAACTTATTCAGCAGCTGTGTGTCATAGTCCGGAGAACGATATTAACTGTTTGATCAAAACGGCATCAGAAGATCCTTTGTAATTCTGGGGAAAATTTTCAAAGTTGGAAAGCACAACCAATCTGAGGGCCAGCTTTCCTAAGAGATATATTCTCCTTCCAAGAAAACACCATGGATAAATGCAGGGATATTCCTCAATCTGGACATTTCCCGGTTGCACATATTTCTTGCCTTTTCACACAGGTTTATGAGTATACAAGAAAACAGTGAACTATATTCGGTACAATTGCTGCTCCTCTGCACCAGTGAGTGTGACATCACAGTACAACATTGTGAATTCATCTGGCACTTACTGGAGAATGGCATCACTACGAACTGGGAATATTTGTACCAATCGAATAAGATCAACAAAACAAGTTGAGTGGCCAGGGTGAATAATTTTAAAAACTTTAGATAATTTGTTGAGAAATCTTCGATTATCGACTTTCCTGTCTTACGGTACCGTCTCTTCTAGACTCATGACCAGGAATTAGCTATGCAGCTCTACCACACTGGGACACGAAACCTACCAACTGAGGTCGAGTCCAACCAACAACAGTCCGCCGATACAATCCTCGATCTGTCTAACAACCCCCGTTTCGAAGACCCCTCTCCAAAACACCATAGTGTCCCTTTTCGGACTAGTTTTGTATCATTGAGGAGTATATATATGATGTGATTTTCTCCAAAAGGCCGTATCCAGAGAGAGAACGTTTTTCTCACCACATTCAGTATCACCTCAGACGCACCTCAGTTCATCCAACCGATTCCTCTCACCTTGTAGATAGACGAAACATCCTGTTATCACAATTTTCCGTCTTTCGTGTCAAAAGAATGACTGTCCATGTTGGAATACCGACTGGGTCATGTAATGGGTACATTTGATCCAGCTGACACGTGTTGTAACCGTGCTTAATTTACCGACCGACTCAGCAATATATTGATTCCTTTCTTTACTTTTTTCTACTTTCTCCTTCAGAATCTCTTGCTTTATTCCATGCGATAGCATTGAATGAATGGGTACACCAAATTTAAACTTAGCGCTTTATGCCAATGCGTCGCCTACTGAGTTGAAAAAAACTCAGGACAGACTTCTGGGATTCTATAGCATGGGCGTCAACCAAGATTGCAACACGATAGGGCGTAGCCACATTGAAAATCTACCTCACCTTAGTTTCCTTAAGATATGTCGACTGTGAATACTACGATCACGAAATTCAGCAGGCTGATGATGCGCTTTCCGGATAAGCTGAACACAACAAGTGAAAGTAACCAAGGTGTGAATAATTCAAAGCATATATTTTACAACAAAAAGGAAAATATTATTTGTATTTCTAATATAATAAGTTGCTGTACGTGTATTGTAATATTGAGGCGTAATCTCAACGGCATTCGATATCAACTAAGACGTCATTCAAAATGACTACTATTTCATACATATTCACAATCGATTCATTATGAAGAAGCTAGGCCATTGTAGTCATAGAAAACTTTCAAAACAACAAACTTTTTTGGAGGCGTAAAATTTGGTTTAAAAGCAACCAAAGTAATTCCACTGACTATCTGAGAAGACTCACGCATCATTCTTTTTCACCCGACAATATTACTCAAGACTTTGTGTGGTATGAGAAGGCTTCCAGAGAACTATTCACATGTGCCAGTGTATTTAGGTCCACACAAAACAGGTCTAGATTTAAAGCGTACCAACACACACAGAAGACTATAACACCGATGTTGTCAAGAGCAGTTTGTCGCTGGATAACTTTCCACTGTTTTTTTTGTGTCAATCTTAGCAATCATAACGTTGTTGGTATTGTTACCCACGCTGGCCAGTTAACACCTGGTCACATGCAACACTGAATGACGGGGTATGTCTTCGTTTGTTTAGGCACTGATCAGCTATTCGCGGCGATTACAGTTTGCCAAATATTCGGTTTTCGTAAGACGTGCATCGCCAATGATGCCGACTGGAAAATAGCCGTACAATGTGACTTTGCTAACTATAACATGTTGACTTCGTTTATCTGATAGAATCTACCACTGTACTCGGATGAGTTTGTAGAAGTGAAACAACACAAAAATGTTCTAAGTACTTTGCATGTCCAATTGAAAAGGGATGCAAAGGGCACCCAAACTGCACGTGAGTTTGTGGTGCTTGTCTTCTGCGGTCCATGGAATGTTTGATCGTAAAGCACAACTCTGGATCAACGCTTCCAAAATCGACCCATCTTGAGCCGTAGGCGGTGTAATGCAATTAAGTCAGAACATAGGGGTTGGCAAGCAGCGATACGGATGTTTTTAACATAGTGGACATTAGGCATCCATTAGCGTGTTTGTCCCTCCTGTGAAATTGACGATCCGATTTGGCATGTACACAACGTTCAGACAGCCGTCACTCCATTAGCGTGTGAGGGAACATTAGTTTGTAAATTCCCCTGATGTGGGGGATCTGTGATTGGGGATTTTTTTAGTATGTTTCCAACATCCTACTTAAAATGGGGACGATATCATCTTAAATATCGAAACATACTCCACCGCAGGATCACGATCTCGTTCTGGTCGCCAATCAGTCTGATATTCACAACTTGGTATTCATCCACCAAGCCCACCAAGCGTGTTTAGCATTATTTTCGGTGTAGGTAAAATCTCCTGTAAGATGGAAAACCATGAGGAATTCACTGTTGGGCCGCTTTCCTGGATGGGATATTTTCGGAGGCTATCGCTCATCGGATATTACTGTACAACATTTTACATTTTAATATCATCTAGTCCATCCTTTTATCAGTCCTAGATTCTTCAATCTTTTATTTTCACAAAAAGGGCACGTGCGGACGCCACGAACGTGGACAGTTGAAGTCTGTCGTATAAGTTTATTCACTTTTGTGTAAATATTACCGTAGCATTTCGAACCCAATTCTTCCTTTTGATATTCGGGATCATGGAATCTACGCGTGACTCAAAGTTACGTATCGAGAACCTCAACAAAATCAGTATAGATGACTTGTGATGAGCATCGCGCTCTACGGGTGCTGGTAATACACTGTTGAATCCACACATGTGACAGGCCAGAACATTCACTTGGTGATGTTCACTACCAATAAACACCGTGGACTCCTTGAATGGCATTAAAGCTGTGGCGACGAGCAGCGAAATAAAAAGCCATTCGATCCAGCCCAAAGAAGGCACATAGTTTAAAACTGTACAAGCTTCGCTGAGGACAAATTCTGGCCTACAGATTCGCAAAGGTTTAGTGAAGAGAGGAATGTAAGAACCAAAACTACTGCTTAATGAAGGTTTTTAACTACATTGACCAATTTCTTAGTGTCCGAATCAGAGAAAATTCTTGGTATCACGAAAAGACCGCAACCTCAACCGGCGACTAATGTGTGCAAGTGAACTCGGGTATGAGGTTTGGAAATCTGCTTGAGACGAGTTTACTAGCTGATGCCTGTCCCGCTACATCTAAGAAGCAGGAGGCGTTCAGCGAGTTACAGTGACGACCATTGTAGGTCTGTTGAACGGCGTACCACTTTGTATCACGAGTAGGCAAATACAGTATTCACTGGTGAAAAGAATCTCGCTGGTGCGGACGGACTGATGTATTACTCGGTTCGAAAGCGCTCAGACTTGCCGTGCATTACCCTCATGATCAGAATACAGGCAAGCAGGTTGGCTTCACGAGGCGGTGTGAAGGCGGATTGCAGGCTCGCACGGAGCATAAATCGAGACCTGTCAATGCACTTTTCTGGTTATAATATTTCTTCAGAGGAGAGTATTTTTGGGATGGTGAAACACGCAAGCTTCAAAGGAAATCCTCCAGCAATATTTCTTCTAGAGTCTTGGAAAAGACAGACAAACAAAAAATACTTCCAAATCAGGCACAGTTTACGAGAATTACACTAATTTGCAAATCAATTTGGTTTTGCGAGGGACTCACTTGGAACCCAGCTGAATCTCCCGTTTGTGATGTTTCCAGGCAACTGAATGTGCTGCACCAGGCCGCTTCATGTTCCAGTTGCTACGATATTCGAGATATCGTGACACATGTATATACGTAATGCACTACTCATAAGGTTGCTGAAAACTCTTCGACAGCCCACGACCGGTTTCGCCCTTCTTGGGGTTCATCAGGTAGGCGCAATCCCCGAGTTTCCGTCAACCTTATGTTCTACTTGAGCCCAGCTTGGGCTGTTTTCGAGAAATACACTAATTTGCAAATCAATTTGGTTTTGCGAGGGACTCACCTGGAACCCAGCTGAATCTCCCGTTTGTGATGTTTCGTGGAAACCAAATTGATTTAAAAATTAGTGTATTTCTCGAAAACAGTCCCATTTGGGTTCAAGTAGAACATAAGGTTGACGGAAACTCGGGGACTGCGCCTACCTGATGAGCCCCAAGAAGGGCGAAACCGGTCGTGGGCTGTCGAAGGCACAGTTTACTTTTTTTCTGGAGAGTTCGTCCAGTCTGTTCTGAAAAGTCAAGAAACACTGCACAGCTGTTTCATTCTTATTGGGAATCGCCACACTGCTGGTCAGCCGCTCGTGGCCGAACGGTTAACTGCTCAAACTACTAGCCAGGAAGTCGCGGGTTCGAGACTGTCCAGAGTTTCGTGAGATGCGCACTGCTGATGACGGCTTTTCAGTATAGACTGGCTTCACTTACAGGACGAAAGCTTCACGAAAATTCCCAAATCTCCTGACACTACTAACACTGTACAGTTTACTAACCTGTAGTGACCTAGGAGTAAAACTAACCGTAAATTTTTAAATTTCGTTCGAAAGTTCGGTTGTTCACTTTGTTTGTCCGTAAGTCAGGAGTAAATGGTGACTTTGCTTCGGTTCTAATGTGATTCTTCCACTCGTCTGCTTCTTCCCAGACGCTTACATAGGCTACGTACTGCGGATTGGAAAGGGGACCGAGTGACCATAACCATCTTAATTGTTCATTATCATCTACACCCTTTTACTCCTCGTCATCATCAAAATTGCCACAATCACAACCATAAACGACGTGAAAATCACCGTCTTGTCTATCTGCATTTGCTGCCAAAGAACTAGTTTAGATCGTCATGATTTCACCTTGTCTGACGTGTGATACATCCAACAACGAATGTATTTTAAGCTCAGTATGCAGACAATTACCACCCACCGGCTTTTATTTGGAGAACCTAACGAAAAGATCGGCCGCAGATATACGGTGGAGAAAGCTTCCAGTAATTCTGTGCAATCTACGTATAGTTTACTCAACTTCCCGGCACACAAATACCGAACTGCCACAAAAATATTAGCTGCATTGGTAAACGTTTTCCAAGATTAGGATGTTTTCCTCGGTTCAATAGGATGTGCTCTCTTAGAAGTGCTGTGCCTCTTTGAAATCCCGTTTTGAACTTGTCAGATCTCACAACATGTACTTTGAAAATACGGGTCATGTGGCGCGCTAAAATCGATTCATTAACTCGCTAGTTTCAGCCAATTTTTTATACACGCCTCCTGGTCCTACAGCCTAGTCTTTTAAGTGATATATCGTCAGAGAATCGAAGAACAAAGTTTTCAGCGGAAGCCGGTATATTTGTTCTAAACCGTATCTGTTGGGTGTCTGCCAGGACTCGAGCTCAGAAGGAAAATACGGTTAGGTGGCAGCACGATGGACCAAAGTATGCGACGAACACTTTTCGATGAACCCCACGGTCCATAATTTTAACTCACAAATTCTCTCACACAGCGAGTTCGAAAAAAAGGAAATCGATAGAAACTGTTGAAAGAGTGGAGGATATGCAACTAACAGATAAAAAATAAGGGTAGTCAGTCAATCGAACAATGCATTGGGTAGAAAACGGGGAAAGCATCATACAGAAAAAGTTGCAACCAGCCGATGAGAGGTAAGAAAAACGGACTATGTGGTAACACTTATTGTCTACGAATCAAATTAGAACAGCTGCTGGAAACAAACGGCCACCTAGAATCCAACCATATTCTCGGAAAGGAAACGAAAAACAGGATCGCGAGGAAGCTACCCTGTAAATGGCTAGTTATCTTGGAGTGTTCAGATGCTCTTCGGAAACTGTATGAAAACCAGGAAGATGATTGTTAATACCCAGTTGATCGTGCATTGACCATGCCTATTCGATTAGTGAATAATCACTTGCCGAAATCGACAATCGGATTAAAAAATTCTCAACGCCTCTGCTCTGCTCATCTGGACAGTTAAGCACCAAGACTGGTGACGTCTACTCAAGCTATATTCCGGGTAAAGAAGACATTAAAATGGGCTCTAACAGAATGGGAAAATTGATAGCCAATCGCTCTCTTTTTCAGGGCCTTCCTCTGCAGAGGAGACAGTAGTATAAAGAAAATGAGACGGAAAAAAACGTTTCCCTTACCGTAAAGATGCGTTAATCCGGCGCCATGCGTCTCGATCAGTCTCGAAGCCAGTCTATGCTGAAAAGATGAGAAGTACTCTAGAGCTGTTTCATCCTTATTGGGAATCATCAGCAATGCGTACCTCACGAAACTCCACTAGGGAGTTTCGATCCCGCGACATTGCGCCCATTGGTTCAACACTTGACCGTTTGGCCCCCAACGGCTAATCAGTAATGCTACTAGCGCTCATTCGAAGGAGACATTGGGTTACTCATGCTTCAGTCACGCAAACCAAATCACGTGGTCACACCTGTTGACTGGCTCTTCGCGTGAGGGATTCTCGGGTGGAATTTTCACTCATATTGTGAAATTATTCTTCAAGGTTTTGTAGTATTCAAGCAAACTTTTATCGTGTCATTGAATCGCCATATCCCGTCCCTCAGGCCACTTTCGATGAGAAATCAAGCTGCTTCGCTGGAATGAAGCTGTTCAAGTTGCTCTCTGGGTTCGAAGGTGTAAACTTATCCCATCACTTAACTTCATGAAGTCCTCTAAAAGAAGCTCGCTTTTTCTGCTCAATGAACACAGTTCGTGAAACTGACAGATGCAACACGGTTGTTATAGCAAAAGTGTTCACATGCTCAATCATGCGAGGACTCCCTGGTTTATCCCCAACTTATCAAAACGTATCACCAACTCTAAATACTAGTAACGTTAGTGACCAAAACATCAGAAATTGTGGTGCGTACATTGCTCTATCCTGAAGATCAAGGCACCACATAAAGAGAGCATGAAAATCTCACATTAATTATAGGGGCTTTCAACTGGATTTTTACCTTCAGAATAATTGAAAAAGGGGTGAAAATTATGCAACTAGAGTGACAATACAGAAACTGGATACTGTTGTTGTGCGTGCTATTGATTTTCAATTCAATTTTTTTAAACGACTTCTGGGTGCCTTTTCTAGTACTCATCTGAATATCAATGAAGGCATGTTGCGAACCGATTAAGTTACGTGAACGGGTCACTAATGTTGGAATGTTAGTTCAAAATCTTTCGGCGAAAGCGTTCCGGGAGAGAAGTCGATAAGAATGGTTTATTACGCGGATTTAGTGAGACAGTCTGGTGCCTGCCATCCTCACATCAGTTTTCGAACCAAACGGCATATATTCATAGTCATCACTTCACATGTATTTTGTCCTAAGTGTGTTTTTATTCCTTGCGAGTTTCGTAATGGCTCAGCTGAGATAGAAGTTTGGTTAGCTAATAACTCTTCGAAAGTCTCGCACTATCTCACCTTCCTAAAAAGGCGCAAACTTCAAGTAACCGGTGATCTTGAATCTTTGAGACGACGACGATGTGCTTTTCTGTTTCTAAGTAACCTGGAGAGTGAATGTTAACTCGACCATAGCTCAAGGGAATCATTTCGTGGCGTGATCTATAACTGGTGGTAGCACTGAAAGTCTAAGAGGAGAGCGTGGAGTTCAGAGATCAGCGGTCTGAAGAAAGATTCTGCATACTTTTGTTGCACCAACCTAGCGCTGAGTACATCTCGATGAGTACATCTCATCTCAACAGCCTACGGAACGGGATTGTTGTCCACAGGTGCAAACAATGACCTCATATCAAACACGACCACTTAATTCACGCAGCTTCCAAAAACCGGAGACCACCTAATTGTGTCGTCAGTCCAGCCTGAAGCTTACGACGGTAAGATCGCTACCCAAAACAGGTCCTTGCATCATCGGTTCGGTCAGTTGGGATAGAGTGCTCGGATCTGAATTTTAGGACCTCCAGGTATGCGGTTGCATGCCATCAACTAATAAAAACTGTAGTCACCTGTGATCACTGTTTGTTATGCTGCTTTGCACCAGCTGATTCCGGGGTAAAAGTTCAAAACAAGATTCCGTCAGAATAAAGAAAGCGAAATCAGCGAAATGCATTCATTCAAACAGATTTGGTTTTACAAATGAGTGTATTTCGCTAATTTCGCGCAATTTAGGATCAAGTAGAACATAAGATTGACGGAAGCTCGCGGACTACGCCTACCTGATGAGCCCCAAGAAGGGTAAAACCGGACGTGTGCATCCCAGTGATGGATGCAGTGATCAGAATAGCGGTAAAGGGTGAATGTGAAAGTCTTTCACGGTAAGAAAGATTCTACGGATGAAGACGTGGACGAAACACAGATTTTCTTTAATTGCATGAAGATGATTCGCACGGTACGAAGTTAGTCTACTGGCTGTCGGATGGTAGTTTCAAGAACTTAGTACTGTTTCCAGATTGAGGAACCCCGACGGTGTACCGTGGAACCAAGGAAAGGTCGCAAACTTATTTAAAATTTATACTTAATGGCATCACATGTTGCAGGGGACAAGGACTGGTCTCAAACAATGAAAGAATGAATTCTCTGGTGTACAAAATTATAACTGTAGGTTTACTGTCTCCAGTCTGCGCTGTAAAATATCTGTTGAACTAATTCAGCAAATCCAAACAAATCTCCTGCATAAGAAAATCAAGTACTTTGAGACGAAGCCCACCTTTGGTTTTCTTTTGCCAGCACTTGCTCAAAAATCCCACTATTGATCAACGGAAGACATTTGGTCGTCCGTGCCACGAAGTTGAACATGGGTAATACTGATAAGCCATGTAGAGATCCAGAAAATATTTTGTAGTTCTAGAGTTCCATGCGACATGGGTCTTCGTTAACATTCGGAGAAACCATGGGAAGTCCGACATATATGAACTGGGTTGTTTGCCTTCCAGGGGGGGGGAAGGGCCTTGGAAGAGCCACACTTCTGAAGTCCATGATGGTTAGTTTTCTCAGAACAGTGTATATACTCAGTGACATAGCTCATCGTTTAAATCGCGAACTTACTACCCGAATGACCCGTGGTCCGAGACCAACCACGGCATCTCGACTGCTCCTATCTATGTTTGGACCCTCAGCCTTCATGCTTCCTTCGGGTGGCACGGCAGCTCGGCACCGAAAGGCTTCTCAGCTGAACGACTATTGTTACTTATCATTGGATACCAAGTGGGGATTTGCTTTCGATTTGTAGGGACAGAACAAACGAAAGTAAGACGATGGCTTAAAATTCATCCACACTGAAATGAACGCCAATATCGACCTCACGCGCTTTGTGTTCAGCTGATCAACAAGGCTTACTAACAGGATTTAAAAGTGGAAGCAAAAGGTTAAACTGAAACACAATATTTATAATTATTGGAACAATTACTGTAGTGTATGTGAACCACCCATGCACCATCAGCCCCTGTAGCAAGTAACAGTGTTTTCCTGCTAGATGATCATCGCTTCGCAAAGGTAGCCTTCAGTACATCAGCCCATCACATTTTGTGTCACAAATGCACTGTGTGCAGATGCCGTGGTCCAAGTTTTAAGTGTTTGGCAGTGGAGCTCAATTGGACTCACTTTGTATTCGTTCTTCCAATCAGAACGATACAAGATGAACAAATGACATAAAAAAACACCTAGCCATACTCACTTCTGTGGCTTGTATTTTTAGTAGAGCTCCATAGCGAAACTTGGGTATTGAAGCCCATACTGATACGAAAATGTTCAATGAAACAACTGAAAAGATAGTTGCAAAACCAATTTCATTAGGCCAAACAGGTTTCGAAGGTGGTTTAAGCAAGAAATGTTGGCTTCTGGTTCAGGGCTAGCGGCATTCAAGTTTCAAATTCGGCCCATGAAATACATGGAATTTTCCTGAATTTTCGATAAGTCCTCAGTCTCCCTTTGGAAGACAAAATCATTGGTCTTCCGGGCGGAAATCTTGTAAGGGCATTCGCTGTGGCTTCTCCGGGGAGAGATGATCTCTCTCCGAATTGAATTCATCCTTGAAGGCTTCTCCAGTGTGTCTCGCTTCAGAATACCAGTTACAAAAATGGGAGTGCGGTGGAGCATATGACATACAAAGGCTTCTGTGGGTTGATTGTACTTGGCTTGAAGAGTTCATGAAGGCTAATACTACCATTTTGTGATCATGAGATTCAGAGTAGACGTATGCTTTCAACTGGTTGCTTTTAAAGGACGAGAACAGCACTGCTCTGATTATCTAGCACACTGTTTCAAATTACATCAAAACAGTTGTGCTATTGGACACTCAAACTTCCAGTGCATCTAGAAAAAACCTCACTGACTTTCGTTCGCGCTGGCATTCGCGTTTGCCAGGCTACGCGTGTGTGTAGTGACGTCCTCAGCAGAGCGTTCAGGTGACAGTTGCGAGTTTCAATGGACAGACATTTCAGAAAACGATGTCGTTCGATTTTAATGGGTAGTTAACAGAACAGTGCTTCGGGGTCACTAGCGCAGATTGTCCACTATCACAAATGTTTCGAAAAAACTCCACGTCATTCGGTTTGCCAGCCCTAGTCCTCGTTAGGTTTGACAGTGACACTTTTTGCCACATCACTAGAGCCCTTACCATAAAATACGAAAGAATAACATCGCTTCGAAATTGTTCCGAAACTGTTTGATTTCGCAAACTGTCATCTGTTTTCTGACTAAAATTCGAGTCGCCTGCTTAGTGTTGTTTTTTTTCCATAACGGAGTCAGTCTGAACGAAGGCTGTCTTGGATTAGTTGAAGATAAGATCACATGCTACCAAAAATCAGAAGGCTGCGTTTTTCGGTTTTCATGAAATTCGGTCATTGTTAACCCGGTTCTGAAGGTAATAAAGTCACGGGTCTGGTTCAGACTGGTTAATACGTCAGCGTTTGTTCCACAAATTGAAACTGAATTGTCATTTTTATTGGTGTGGTGTTGCCTAAATTCTGTCTACCTCTAAACCATGAAATGATTGTGGTGCATACTTTCAAACGACTGAGACGATCATCGGTCTGCTATGTAGGTCGTCTGGATTGTAATCCCAAACATAACCCGAAATAGGTTAAATTTTCGTCATGAAAATTATAGAATATCATTCCACACCACAATATCAAGCATCACGGGTCTTAGCTACCGCATCGAGCACTTTCCTGACGCAAGAGATCCGGTTACTGACGCTGCTGATGTGCCATACACCGGTGGATTCGCGGAATGTTTCTGTGGGCAGATTTGAAGTAACCCTTTATGAGTGATCCACTCGTACGTAAAACAGGTCAAAAGACAGCACAAACGTCCTAGTTCCTCAAGGCGATCTCTTTCTGTGGACTCCTAGGGTAAATTGAAATCTAGTACGAACTAATAAGAAGTGTGAACAATTGTTTGGAACAGTTTACTGTACACTGACACAATGAATGTCTGCTACAAACAGTCAGTGGTGTTTGATGACCTCAGAAACCGTAGGAAAAGAAAAATTAATGTCTCTGTGACCAACCACCTGGCTTCCAGAGTCGACCTTCTGGTAAAAACTTTGTTGTGATTCTCGTCACAGTCAAACTACACACCATAAACTAGGAATCAAACCAAGGATTTCCTGGACATGTGGAAAACAAGAACAACTTCTTAGTGAGGGAACACATAATGAGGTTCATCCATTGGTGTCGGATTCCACTTGTGTGAAACTCTCGCATGCTAATGCACTACAAAGCCAAGTTCTTATGTGGGCGGATTCAGGCGGATTCATCAGACGGTGAAATATACTTAAGGTGAGTCACATCAGCGAACTTTTGTGTTCCACTTGTGTCACAGTAGCAGATGTGGCAGTGACTTTCATTCTCACGGTCAGCGACTATTGACAGTGAAATAACGGCAGTTGTACGACATTCAGGGAATGCGGTCCATGAGAGTTAACTGGTAAAGTGAATTGACCAGAAGTCAGATCATTCGAAGATTTCTACGTGATTCTAGAGAGCTAATCACAACGGCCACACATAAAGCTAAGGCAGTGACGCGTGGTGGCAGCGGTCGTGAGAATATTCGACAAAAGGAATAAGTCTGGAAACACTGAGCAGATTCTGGTCGACTGTGACATCCCAGTGGCATTACAAAAAACGAATGCGCTAAGAAATAGCTAAATCCGTTTGAAACAACCTAGAACTTTTCTAGAAATACACTCATTTACAAATCAATTGGGTTTTTGCGAGACTCACCTGGAACCCAGCTGAATCTCCCGTTTGTGATGTTTTCAGGCAGACTTCGACTACGGACTGGAATACAACGACTGTATTGTTCTGGTCTGACTGGTGACTGACTGTTGATGAGAGAACTTGAAAATGGTTGGGTTAACAACCTCGGGATGCTGTGCAGCTGGACAAATTGGAGCGTTGTTCACTAGTTACGGTTCAGGCATTGCTGAATGATCCGGGCAGCCCTGAGACCTGACCTTTACGGTTCCCCACCTTGACTGGGCACTCACCAATACGAAAACAGGTGAACCTACAGGTCACTGGGAATGGTCACCCAAACAACCAATGGTCGATCAAGGCTGACTTGGGTGAGCAGACCTATATTAATCCACGCATACGCGATTATCACGCACTTCCAATCTCATCAGTCTTCCACTCACAACGTACTGATTATGCCAAATCTACTGGTGATGAAACGTGATGAGACCAAACTGCCCAGCTTATTGGACAAATCGACAGTCATCAGTACACCTTCAGTTACTAACTCACTCTGTCCAAGTTGAACACTCGTCAAACCTCCAGTCCCGCAAAACTTGAGGCCGCTTTGTTCACCCTGATGCACAAGTACACCGCAATCTGTTTTATTCCAAGATAGCCTATGTTTTTTGGCTTACAGTTTACAGTGCAAATACGACGTCATTCGCTTAAAAATGTATCCTGAGAGGGGCTGAAATGTTGTGATTAACCTGACTTTCGGTACTTCAGAACTATCACGATTTTATCAAATGATTTATCCGGGTGTCAATCAAGACCATGCTGAATGTGTTCGCACACATCGGGTAAGTGTTGCTTCACGAATGTAATTTTCCGCCTAGATTTGTCATTTGCACTCATCCACCAAACAACAGGAATGCACACATTCTCATAAAGCTGTCAAACACAAACTATTTCCAATACAGCCACCCACCTGTGTCTGCCACACTTTAACTGTGATGTGTCCACGTGACTGGAACAAGCAATCAATTGGCGGTTAAACCCCGACTGCCCCTAAAATACTTTTCATGCTCTGGTGCAACACAAGAAATTGATATGAACATACTTGCTGTGGTATTTTCAACTGCTATAGCCCACTTTCGATTACTTCAACTTTGTTTTTGCAAACCCCTTCTGCTTCACGCACGGTGATGTTACCCACACAGTCAGTGGAGGCGGTCGTGGTCATACAAATGTGACACAAAAACTGACTCCAATTGTCGACTCGCTATCCCACGAAACTCTGACACCTGCTACTTTCGTCATCACTGTGAGCCGAAAGCGACCAGATTTACAGTCCAAACAGCTTAACGTGCAGTAGTTCGACAGGTGTTTCTCGGACATTTGGACTCGTGGATGATTCAGCCCAGACGTATCGATCCACGACTATTTCGGCAGTGGAGAATCCGGCCCATAGGCGTTTGATTCCTGGACGGTTCAGTGCCAACAACTTCGCCCCTCATCAACAAAAGCTGGCCAGAGAGTTTCCAAACAGCATTGTTGATGCAACATTCTACACTTACGGTCATTGAAAAATGTCCGACAGCAAACTACCGGCTTCGTCCTTCTTGGGGTCCATCAGGTAAGCGTCATCCTCTCGTTCCCACCAACCTCGTGTCCTATTTGAACAACAAAATGTACGCAGTTGGCTAAATACACTCATTTGCACAACAGTTTGGTACTAACGGGAAACTTGTGTATGCCGGCGACACGAATTTATTTGAAAGTAAGGTTGTTTCGTCAGATGGAGGCTTCGTTTACATTGTGAGGTTATTCTTCCTCTGAGCTACCTATAGGTGTAACCAGATGTCAGGACGCGCCCAAACATGAAAAAAGCGCACATGCAGAGAATGACGCATCCTCAAAGTCACCATCGGCACCACACGTTTCGGACAGCAGGTGCGTTGCCGGAGCACACCAAACACGGCCTAGCAACATACGACCAGCGGAGTGGGTCTGAGGCTGTTCACGACCGGAACACTGCCATTGGCTGTACAGAACGAACAAGCGAACAACCATAATTGGCCATTTAGTCATCCTCTATATTTGCGCAGAAGCTCTGTATGTTTTGTCCTGACAATACAGCCGTGTCCCGAATTCTCTGTCATCTCCTTATCGCGTAGTCTGGCAGGCTCAGTGCATGCGTAGCCAATAGATGGCCACCCATGATACAACACCAGATGTATGGAGTATCGCTCATTTAGACTATTCCGTAGAATATTCGAACCAGTAGCATTTTTCCAATCCAGTGAGGTTACAGCTGAAAGTGATGATGATGAAGATGACCAAAGAAGCCCGTCCTCCGTGGTTAACAACCCTGAAAAATTAAGATGATTTTATAATTTACTTTTGATTCAACGCATGTTTCCAGAACCAATGGTTCTCATCAGATTGATGAAACAGCTGTCAATAGGACGCTGCAATTTCCTAAAAGTCCATCAGAAAACGATTGGAAATCGCCCTTAAACCAGCACCGTACTTTGGAGACAAAAGGACCGCTTTTTCGGTTTCATACGTCATTGATGCCTCGCTATTTGGCGGCTTATTTCGTGTTTGCAAATGGATAATAAGCACATATCATTGGTAGACACTTAACCGGGAAGAATAGTACAAACGCCTCATTGATCTATGTGATTTGCGTAACTGCTATAATATTTTTGTTGCTGCTTTTTTGCCTTATGTTATTCACAAAGTACTCACTGTCTCTCTTCACAACTTGTTTGAATATTTCGCTTATTTATAATGAAATTTATTTAGTAAATGACAACCCTGCCAGTTTTTTTTAATTTTGGTTTGGAATGTGTTAGTTGTGGACATACTCTTCAAGGACCTGGTAGAAGCTGAACGGTAGGAAGGGGCTCGACCTGATTTCAGTAGTCCTTAATCGTGGACTATGTCATGGTCCACAATCTCCCTGGTTTACCCTGTTTTCGACTGGAATTTCAGAGACCGAAAGATCCATGGGACGAAACGTCCGGATGGCAGACAGGCATGCTGTTCCATGATTTGTAAAAGTGGTCTCTTTTATTGTCCTTTTTCTGTGTTGTGCCCGTCAGTCAGGTGCTGAATCGCTCGGGTACTGGAAAAAATTATCCCTTCAGAGGGGAAGAAACGACTGCGGGGGGAGGGGCGACTGTAAGTGCTTTGCTTATACGACAAACAGGAGGCTCCTATCTGTCCGATTTTATATTGTTAACAGTTCAAGAGCACTTTGTACTTTAGTGTTTATTTATATTTCATATTTGACTGATTTTAGAAACAAATTGATTGTGGAAATCTCGTATTTATTGATGTCAGTAATCATTACCCAGCGGTTTCAGTAGCTTTGTGGAATCCAGCATTATGACATACTGTTTATCATATTTGCCAGAAAACATACATCTAATGTTTGTCATCAGTCTGCAGTGTTCAACTTCGAAATTTCGATCGGGTAAAAGAAGCGATTGTCCCTATACACTCACGTTGTCACGAATCACGAAATGTTCTCAGTGGTTTTCAGGCATGAACTACGAATCTGTCAATCCAATGATTAAGTCTTCCGGTAGATAGACGTTGCCATACCGAAAAACTAAGTCATCTCAAATGCTAATGACAAGCAGAATTTAGTTTCCATATCATCCTGCCGTCCGTTTCCTACCCAACCCTGGCAAACGAGCCCTCATCTCCTCGATAGTTGCAAACTCAATACCGCCGAGTAGTCCTGCTTATTTAAGTCACTGAAAATAGCTTCTCCTGTACTATACTCATTCTGCTAACATGCTAAACCATCCAAAATGTCTAAATTAGCCTTTTGCTGATTGGCTTTCCCATCTCGGCGTGGATCGATATATTATCTGAACCTGGCGGACTTTTGTGTAGTGTTGAGAGTCCATTCTAGCTGTGTCATGCTTAATATCTGATTATATGCATTCCCAGACATCTTGAATCCGGTTGTCTGATCTTTTAGATCGGTAATCCCCCGATCGATTGGCAAGAAAGATAGGACCTGCTATTTTTTCAGCCTATCCGATTCGGTTACAGTCTGTCGGGTGATCATTCTTCTCCTTGTACGCCGGTATTTTGCGTTTTTCAAGCCACAGCCAGTTCGATGGAAATGGTCTATCTAAAAGGCATGTCGCTTTGGTAATTGTTAGTCACAATCGATAACAGGGCGGATATCACACTTAATGTTTAAAAGTTCCTACAAGCTTCTTTGGACCGAGACATTTAATCGCAACACTTCATATGTTTTCAGCAGCTACACGGTCTTAGGTAGGCCCATGTGAAGTTCCCGAATTGTTTACAAAGAACGAGACTGTGTGAGAAATAACGGGTAGCCACACTGAGCACGTTGTTTCACGCGCCCACTCATTGTGCACACGTATATATCCGACACTCAAACAATCACTAGTCCAGGATACCCTGACAATCAGTGACATTTCATGTGACTGCCCGTCTAATTGATCCAGTTGACCCTAGTAACACAGCTTCGACAAATCAAAATCAAGAGGAAATTCCTGATTCACTGGAATCGAAAGTCTCGTAGCTCAGAACTGTTGTACCGAAAAGCAAGTTGAGTTTATTTTCTCGGAACGTCTGTAGTTAATACTTTCCCACATTTTCAACTAAGATGTTCTTAACTCAAACTTATGTATCGTTTGAATAGGTCATACACCCTGTACACTGGTAACTTACCGTCGAGGATTGTGGTTTTCGTTTTCATCTGTCAGATCATCACGTTTATACCGAGCTTGCTGTATCAAATATTGCTCATGTGTGCCAGGCTCGACCTGTTTCTGTGATTCATTCGGTACTCGCAACATGGTAACGTTCGTAGATATGCGCACATTGAGCAATCGCTCCAGCCTACCGCTGTACATTGATAACCATGTTATCATATCTGGTGTCTTTTGAAGACCTCGTTTCTAACCACCTACGGGATGTTTGCAAACCCGTGACGACAGGCATAACCATCCCAGTGAAAATTGTTGGAACTAAAATTCCTCAGCTGTCTCCGGGGTAGGGAGCCTAGGTAAAATTGTTGTGGCCTCTTTCTGCCTGTGGTTGGGTAATTCGGTCTTCGTTACTGCAGCAAACCAAGCTTTGGGGGACTCACTGGGTTTCAATGTTACGAATTTCATCAATACACCTTTAGAATTTCTCCTCTGTTTTATGGGAACCATACACAAAAGGCATCTATGTTTTGCCACAAGTTCGAAAGCATGCTCACCGTTGCTGGTTGTACCTCACTGATAACTTTATTCAAGTAACGCTCTCATCGTCACAGTAGGCTTCCTACCCACATTGCTTAGCAGCCTAGTTTCAGATAGATCACCCATTTTGGGTGGCAGAGGCTGCCGCAAGTGCTTTTTCGCTTTTAGCGTTATCGGTCCCAGCTGCGGCTATTGGACGAGATCATCGAGCACACAGCTGTTGCGTGGTTTAGAAAACATCCGTTACCCACCGATCGAGTTTCAACAGGCCATGGCCAGCTTACCTCAAATTTGGATCCGTAACAGTGTGCACGTAAGTGACACTTCCTTTCATTGAAGGCATTGAAGAAGTTTGCCACCAGGTAATCTACTGGTATTCGAGTTCTTCAGACGCATGCGCAGTGAGGCATTTTGGATATGCTGAGTGAAGATTTTCCACAAAAGAGATGGACGCTTTGCGGAGTAAATGTTAGAGACACGTTGCTCTCGGTGACACTACTTAATGCAGTGTTCGTGACATGGTGCGTTGAGTCTAGGACTAATGTGGTTAGTTGCACACATCCGACTGCGGTGTGCAAATCGGCTTTGTGAAACATATCATCTGTTGGTTAATTGTAGTTGCTGTACGAACTTCGTACTGGGGTCCGAAACTCACAACCGACCGATTTAACAGTCTTGGGCTGGACAAGAAATTACAACAGAAGGATACCACACTTGTGGGGGAAAACGTGAGAAATCCGCTGGACTAGCTTATTGAACAGGCATTCAGGAGTGCATGAGAACACCTTGTAATGGAACCCCGCTGATAAACAATTATCGATACGTTAATAAACCAAGAAAGTGTCATTGTGCCATTGGTGAAAATGAATCATAATGACTTGGTGGAAGGGAACAGTCTGCATCTGTGATCGTATAGCTAGCCGTTGATTTTGTACACAATGTGCTTGTTGATGTTCCCGATACGGAACTAAGTCATGCAGAGGTTTGACGATCCCGAAGATCAAAAGGAAGAAGTTGGTTCGAAAGTTTACAGTACTATTTACACGAAATTAAGTAAAGTTATACAACGAACCTCAAATGTCCACGTTCGTAGCGTCAACAACTGCACAAATCTGTCACTGACCGGCAGAGTGCAGTGTCAGGGTCCGCACCCCAAACAATGGTGAGCGGAATGTTGTCTCGGTAGTGTGGGTTGCTGTCGTCCCTTCCGACGACAGTCTCGTGATTCTGAGAAAACAAGTCAAGGCAGGCTCAGTGAACGGGTAGTAGGTCAGCTGCGCATGCGCACACACACAAAACACATGCTAATGCAAAAGTGTCGGACGGGGTGGCCTTTGCGTCAAGGTGAGTGGAGGTTACAGATAAGCAAAACAAATGCAGATCAAAAGTACATAGGCGGAGTAAGCAAATGAAAGGAAAATTACCATGAAGTCATGTCAGATTCAATAAGTACACTCATTTGCAAACTAATTTGGCGTTAACGAGAGATTCAGCTGGACCCCAAGTGCGTTTCTCGTCAATGATATTCTTCAACTGAATGTGCTGCACAGTGAATTCCCACACGCCCCCCCCCAAGGCAGCACATTCAGCTGGAAAAAAAATTCATAAAAGCAAAGTTCAGCTTGGATTCAACTGAGTAGTTCGTGAAAGAGTCATCTTGTTTATGCTTCGTATGTTTTAGTGCGTTCACCGTCCATACACAAGCATCGTACGTTGGTAAACATAACTGAGATATCCTGTTCCTCTATTTTTCATCCACGCAATTGGCTTAAGCAAATCATATGTACAGTACTCTGTGTCCAATGCAACCCGCTCTAAAGCAAATTCAGTTTAAAATCGGTTGGTCGGGAGTACAGAATAGGAGAGCGGATCCATGTTGTCTCCATTCGATCCCAGTTTACCGACGCTGTATTTCGTCAGCTTTCTGTAATCAGCTGATGTGTAGAAGGAGTATTTCCTACCATCAGACTTTTCCCAGTATCTGTCTAGCCTCTTCTCAAATTCTTCTACCATTTCAGAAGATACAGTTGCATTCTTTGCAATGAAGATTCAGGCGCAGTCCTCCGTGCTTGTGTAGATTTCCGTCATTTCTACTCGCGCTTTCCTACGTTAAAAGCATGAAGTAAAACCCTAGCGTTTCTCCCATTTCGCCTCGAAAAATCCTTCTAAAATATATCGAAGTCCATCGGAGTCTTGGACGATCTGGTAACAAGTCGTCCTTGGTCTTCGGACTTCTTAAATTCCACCCTAGCTTTGGATCCTTATCTTTCGACCGGTTCCAAAAGATGACTTTCTTGTTCGTTGCCTGGACAGGAGGCGGGCTGTCCTTATTCCAAAATGGGACTCACATGATAGATGAACAGAATTCGAAGTAATTCAGCAGTGAATTGGTCGAATCATCCCTAAAGGAGTCCATGGCTGTGTTCTTATAATATTTTCAGCCAGTCGTTTTACTCCAAGAGGGCCCTGGACCAAAATATTCACGTCTCTTGAAACGGCGCTGCGTCTGAATTACAACATGTTTTATCCTGTCATTAATTCTACCGACTAAACGGTTCTATTATTGTTCGTTATTATAGGTATTATGGCCAAGTGCATCGGCATTATTAGTAGTATTCGAAAGGTTTCCATCGCAAACCACTGTCTGGAGTAAATTTTCCCTTCTGTCGATCATTGAGAGAATGCAAACTACCTAATTCCTCTTCTACAGTGAAGGATGGTGTCTAAATCATCCATGACTAATGTCAATGAACTTTGTAAACGTGCAACCTCTGCACTCATCCCTCAATAACCGTTGGTTACTGGCACGAGTTTCAGGTGTTGGTGGTGCCACCTGTGGTGGGATTCTCTTATTTCAACAATCCACCACGAGGGGATCATTGGATGCTATTGCTTGCAGCAGAACCAGCCTGTCCCGAAAGTAGCCACAGAGAAACGCGGAAACTCGTCTGAAATTTCGGTCGTCGACGTGCTTCAGCTCAGTGGTTAGGGAACTTCGCAATCATATGTTCTATTGAACAGCAAAAGTTGGGGTGGAATACGTCACACGTTCGGAATAAGGGATCTACCGTGCGGAAAAGACAACGGAAGTGTGGCAATTGGTTGCTACGTGGGTGGGTATTTCGCGAATTTTTAAGCCGACTTTCCGTCTATTTATACGACGTGTTGCAACAAACAGCTAAACTGGTAGTCGGTTTTCTGATTGTAAAATTGCCTCAGCAGTATTAAAGGTATCGATCAGTGCCACTTCGGAACTACCTTACTGGAAGTTGGTGAAATAAACTGTGATCAAATTGACCAAACTGCAGCTGAAACCGTGATCACCAGGAACGGATGGTTCCATGATGATTTGAAGTGATGCAAAATGAATTAGTGAATGAATTGTTAGGTAGAATTTTCTTTTCGTTTTTATCCCTGTCAGTTGCATCCGAAATGGGACTGGAAATAGTGGGTTGATTTGAAACAAAATTCTAAGCTCAAGTTTAATTAAAAAACGACAGGACCGTAAACATTTTCTGGATGTCAGTGTGAGTTTATTAAACAAAACTACAAAAAGGTACTTTTATCGCACACTATATCATTTGACGCACATTCTGACCCATAGGATCTATATTTTCATAGAAGAAGTGTTGTACGTGATGGCCATACAGAGTGGTCTAAGGGTCTTCTTTAAACTCCGTTAATCCAGGCAGACTGGTTACTCCGAAGGACTTCACTAGCTAGGATCAATTGAAATATATGCTGCTAGAAAACCGTCGCTAAAGAAAACCTCTGCTGTCGTTCACGCTGGAGATTCGCTTTCACTTTCGGTCCCCCAACTATAACCTGATGGGGTTCTTCAGTGCCTGACTCATCCCTAATTAGCTTCGATCATTTCCTGACGAGGTCCTAGAATTTCAGCCTTAAGCTGAGACTAGTTGGATTTATGTACTACGTAGTTACCTACCCACGTTGATGTTTCCATTTTGAAGACCCTTGTGATGGCGTACAGAGTGAACATTACAAACATATGCCAACTTATTCTCTTTTACCAGTTAACCGAATTTGTACGGTTGTAGAAGCGACGGCCCTCCCAGCTCCGTCTGATTGCTGCAGTATCAGGATTTCTTCTGGGTCTACTCCCAAATGAACATTCAAACAATGATCTATGCTTAGAATTGCCAAATTCGTAAGCGTATTCCGGTTTCACCAGCCCCTGAACATCAACAAGGCCGTTGAAGCTTCACAGATGAGATTCTAAAGATTTTGTCTTTCGATGAATCTCATGATTCACCCCAGCCACGTCAACAGACAGAGGCAAGTCCGTGATCGAGGATCCTTCAATCTAGATCAGGTCTCATAAAGCTAGACCTAACAGTATCTTCACAAAAGTCCCTTTAATTTCAAGTGTCTGGACACATGGCAGGTGACAAAAGCCGCTTTGGTTTAGATACAGTGACAAACTGAAACAGAAAGCGAGCACTCGGTCAACAGCAATATCGTCTAAGGATACATATTCTGAACTGCTTAAAATCCGGCCCAACGAATTAAGTGGGTCTGAAAATGTGTCCTTATGAAAGACGACATTTTGTGCATTAGATTCACCTGTTTCGCTTTGTCAGTTGATCGGACAGCTTCTGCAATAACCTTCTATTATTGATGGATGGGCAATAAGCTGCAGAATAGGTTCTGTACCCTAAGCGGTCCCTCTAGGGCTTCCATTCAACTTCCTGCACGCAGCTGCTGCTGAAAATGGCAGTCCGCATGCGCGAAGAGTGCCTGTGTATCGGATACTCCAGTATGTCTGAAGCTGACGGTCCTCAGACTGAGGTGTTTTTGATTCAGTCTTGTGGGCTTCAGGACTATGTTTGACTAATTTAGTCGTTCCAGGACGGATACTGGTGAACAACTCCTGTCCCAAGACTACTTTATCGACCTGAACCAGGAGGTTCGGACTGATGAGTTATGTTCATATTTCTATTTCACAGGGATAGATGTTGAGTGCACCTAGATCAAAAATGTCGGAAACGCCATCGCTTGTTGGGGATGTTCCACAATAACGGACGCTGCGTTGGCGCACCGTTCGGCTCAGCTTCACAAAGCATTGAAGTAGTGACCTATAATGGTGATGAATCACCTGCAACGAAATTGTCAAACGGAAAACCTGAGCCACCAACATTCTCTTCTATGTCTGGTCACTAAAAGCATGTCTTACAGACACCAATTGGCAACCTGTGGATTGGTCAGTACTCAATGACTCAAAATGCAGCTTATTAGAGACGTTATTTGACACAGAATCTTTATTAAAGCATGGTATTTTAGCTGGCGGTTACGCGGAAAAATGTATTGTATTGTGTTGTATTGTATTATGTTGTATTGTATTTTATTGTATTGTATTGTATTGTATTGTATCGTAAGTTATTGCATTGTATTGTGTGATCTCAAGATAGTTTAGTGGTTAAGGCTAGAACCTACCGACCAGAAGGTTCGTGGGTTGAACTAAACCTCGGCATCTCGTTTGCTCCTGTTTAGGCTTGGGCAACCTGACAGTTTTTCGGCCCATTGTGCTTCATCTGGGTGGCATGGCTGCTGAGCATTGAAAGTGTGTCACAGATGAACGATTATTATTATTTTATTTACTTTTATCGTATTGCAAAGTATTGTATTGTACCCTAATGTATTGTATAGTGGTATAACTACTGATGGACTGCTGAGCCGTCTGATTGGTTCGGAGAGGAGTAAAACACGATCCTCAGGGAAACACATGAAAAATACGAATGTAAAATTCATGAGCCTAAGTGCTTGCTGCATCTATCTTTTCCCGGAAGAAAGGTTTACCTTGTCATGTGTAAAGCGATTAGTAACATCCACAAATTCACAAAGTTTGCGCGGTTATCAGTGTCCTGGTGAAAACGCGCTTTCTTCAATAGATATCTGAAGGAATGGCCTCACATCCTTCGCAATTCTGAGTGGGCAGAAATGGGACAAACAAGTAAGGTGGTTGAACTGGTTAAGTAGTTAAACGAGGCTAAATATTAGAGATCATGATAGTCTCTTTGTCTTGTCAGCGTGGACGCTGTTTCTAACTTTAGTGCACCTGTGAAACGCCCACGGAGTAGAACGATCGTAATCGAAGCCGTAAAGCCCTTTTGTGTAAGCTTTTTTGGACCACCCAGTTGATGTGTTTAAAAATGTTTTCTACGTCACACTGCATTTCACGACAAAATTAAGAGAGCAAACATGAATTTCGCTGTCTAAGCTCTAATGAATGGCACAAATCATAGTCTCCAGGTAACCAGTATGATTAGAAATTCCGGGATATCATTTGAAGAAGTGAAAAATAAGCGTGGAAAAAATATAGGGTCGCCTCCTGCAGCACTCTCCTCAGGACAGGCGTATTTCGACAGTCCTGTTTCACAATCACTTTACAGAGTTTTAGCGCGGTTTTAAGGAGCGTTTGGATAATATATTGCCCCATTTTCATCCATTCCTCTTTGAGGTACCCACTAACGCAGTTCTTGGGTCAGACGTTACAACCCTCGATCACTTGGCTTGCAAGTATGTCGTAGAAATCTTCAATGGAACTGAGGTCCGAACCGCAAATTCGGTGATCGACCAATTGTGAGGAAAAGGCTGCGCGTCGCTGTTTTTTATTGACTTGTCATCTCCTCTAAACTACTCCTCTCGGTCGGAGGTATTAGGAATTGATTAGTTATCCTAGTTAATGTACAGCATTGGTAACTCACTTATTGTGTAGATTGAAAAGGCATTGTAATGCAGCAGAGAGTGCTTATCTCTTTGATGCCGGTAATAATTCCATGCAGCTATTCTACTCATGTATTGCAAAAGATGGCATCCAGCTGACACGAGTCTGCACCGACCATCAGCTGTGCTGAAGATGAGGCCACTTGTTTAGCATATTTCTGTATCTTAATACATCAGGAATGTTTCCCCTTTGAACATTCTGTGCATGGTTCTAGTAAATTCTCCTACGCAAGTGAAGCTGTCAACCCTGAGGCTCTGAAAGCAAGACGAATCCCTCTATATTCAGAAGAATACAAGACGTCTATTCCATTACGAAAAAGCTACTGTGTTCCTACTTCTCTGTTGCAATCCGTCAACTCATGAACCTAACCACGATTTTCCGAGATCGTACAACTGTGTTGAGTCAACGTTCGATTGGGCCTGTGACTAAGGGGAATTAACATTAACACTCGAATGGATAAAATTATGGCTATTTTGTGAGAAAAAATCTACAGACGCTAAACTAATCGCTACACACAATGGAAGGACAGCCTGGCAAACCTGGCGGATTGCCTTTTCAACAGTTGGGTACCTCAGTCACTGCAATGGTGATGGACGGAACAATTTGGGGTGCATGTGAGCCGACTGAAGGGCTGAGGTCGACTACTAAATTTGCTTTAGTATTTTAAAATTTTAATACTGCTACACACCTTCCTTTTTATCAAGAACGGTCGAATGTTCACAAACGATTTTGGTTAGAGTCACTTCAGTTGCCCTTAAGTCAGGAAATGCCATCCCCTTCAACCAGGTTGCCTTAGTGAAAAATCGACAGTTTTTTGCAGAGTTTAGCTATTTTCGTGTACAGCTTTAATGCAAGGGATGCGATCGATACTCGCTATTTCCATTGGAGTTTGAAAAACGAAAATTCATCACATGTTCAAGTGCAATTCGGCTCAGCAAGTTTCAACAATTGTTAGCAAGTTTTAATATGTAAAGCATTACCTTTAAGTTGAAGCTACCTGTGGGGAAACTCCCATCCGTTAAAGGCTGCGTGTGCCAAACACACCTGTGTTTGCAAGCTGAATTCTCTTAGATACAATACAACAGAAATACATCGGTCTGCTACAACGAAAACTACGGGCATCGAACGATGTTTCTAAATATTTCTGCGCAAGTACTGCAGGAGCTGAAACGTCAAGTTCCGAGTGAGCGAGTGTATAAAGCAGCTTCAAGGTCATTTATAAATAATTGGTTTAAAGAAATTCAGTATCAAACGTTTCTTATTCAGAGTTGTCAGGCTTAAAATCCACGGAAACACAACTTTATTACATGCGAAATTCATCATCATTCTAGTTTGTTGTTAAAATCAATTACATACATACTGACTAAGGGGGTTGTTAGATTGGTTAAATCGTGCCGGAACTTCACACTGTTATTGACTACTACAACGGACAGGATTGCTGAAAATTAATCACAAACAAGTTGGGTAGAAGCGGATTCGAAACTATGATTTCCTCTCAATCTTTCTATGACTAGAAAAGGTAGCCGTCACCTAACCTGATGCATGACACGTTTGTGTTTTCGTGTGTCTTCACTATCAAACGATGTGACATCTTGCTCGAGTCAATCGTTTCTGTGCTTGAGGTCACTGGTTGTAAGCTATTGATTCATATTGTGTTTTGTTTTGGTCATGCTGATCGAACTCGTCAAACCAGTTTTCCTGCGGGTTGTGTTTTTCCTCCATTTGGGCCCGTCAGACAGAGTAACAGCCCATCAGCATTTACGTAACAAACCAAGATTGTCCTTGGCTACAGTTGAAACTAAGATTTGACAACTTTTGGAATTATTGTAGATGTTTTGGCAACCGGAAAACATCTCCGTCGTATAGTTCTTGAGGAAACACTGCTCACAAGTTTTTTGAAAACCCCTTGTACAGTTCAAGGCCGGCTTCGCTCCTCTTGGGGCTCATTAGATAGACACAGTCCTCAGGTTTTTGCCAGTCTTGTGTAAACTTCAACATCCAGTTGTACGCAATCTGACCAAATACACAAATTTGCAAATTAATTTGATCTCAACGGCTGAATCAGCTGGATCCCAGAAGATGAGCGCATTTCGCCAAGTCCATCACATATTTAGTAGAATCACCGAAGTAAGTTTTTCAAATTCTGTTTATCGGTCTCTACTGGAAACTATACTGCTGTGGGTCACGAGCGGAATAAACGTAATTATCAGTCTATGCAAAAAAATGTTATCTGATTTTGCGCTGAATTATTGTATACCAGACTATATTTTTGGACCACATGATGCACGAATGTAGAAAGCGAAGGAAGAAAATCTCTCATTCCCACGCACTTTAACTGTTGTTATTTCACGGGTGTTGTTGTGTATTGTGGATATTCGCCGGCGAATAGTTTTGACCGCGTGTGTGCATACTTGCCGTGATCCCGAACAATAATATCGGTCGCACAATTTAGACACACCCACTAGGACAGATTGTCCTGCCCCGTACTTTTCGGGAAAGCGCGTTTGAAATCTGAACGAGGCTTCAGCGCAGTGGTATTGAACCCAGAGAAGGGTGTGTTCGATTTCTTGTCCTGATGCCTGTCTGCTTTAGTACGACATAGGTAATTTTCGGGCGCCCAAACGGTGATAGAGGTTCCAACGCGTGGTTGAAGACAGTTGCCACAAAAGATCATGTTGCACTGATGGCGTATAACAGTATGCATCAAGGTAAAATTCCGGAAACACATGTGCCACCATAATGATTGTAATGGGATAAGCTAGGGAAGCTGGGTCAGGATTAAAATACCCATTAGGTCGATTTGTAACATCTGCGCTGCCAAACGCTGTTGTACTGGCTATCGCTGGTGACAAATCGACTGATTCATATTAGTCAAATGTCGTCTCCTAAAATGCAAGTCAGAATTACACTTTCGCTGCGTGTGTTTTAACAAGCCAGCTGAAACCGATGCTCATTTGTAGTTTTAAGACTGCTTTTTAATGAACTATATGTTGTTGGGATAGTTTCTTCGACCGACTAAACTTAAGTCTGCATAGTGTTCTTAATTTCCTAGATACTTTCACAACAACTCTTTCAGGTGGATGGAATCGATGCACTATTCAAGGATAAAAACATCGCGGGAGACAATCCCACTGGTATTATTTATAGAGTGGTCCGCTCCTGAAGGGAAGGTGCTGACATCCTACGTTCGAGCAAACAAAGACTCTACGCCATTTAGTTTATAATGAAAGGAAACGCTGAAACTGGTGGCTTAACATAGCATCCTCAATTCACGACCTCTTTGGGAACCATTCGTATGAAAACATATAACTAAGCTGATATATTGACACCGATACGGGCTAACAAGCATCGTGAGCTGCTAGGATGCCTATGAAAATGTGAAATTTCTCGTAACAGATCACCTTGTTTCCGGGTATATAATGCGTTGAATATTGGACATATGCATCACGCATAACAAAACTTTCTTCCGATGAATTAAGCAAATTTGCGTCATCGATTTCTCACCTCAAGTAGGACAGATATTCGTACGAACCAAGCTCGGAGAACAGGTCAACGGCCACCTGATCAACAGCCAATCAACACACCTGAGCTACTAATAATCAGACGCACTGCCAAACTAAGACGTCGAGAAGCCTCGATCTTCTTTCTTCACGCATACGGAACACCGCAATCTCGTTATCTATTCATGGTTAGGCCCGCTGTAACTATGTCGCACCGCCGAAACTAGAACATTCCGCGCAGTTTTCCGATAATCCAATCTGTGTGTAGTTCAGCCTATGGCGCAAGCATCATTGCACGGGAAGGGCAACACAAGACATTCTCCCCGGGTTTGTGAGTGTGGAGGTGTGTGTGAGTTCAGTAATCTTATGCCCTCGATACAGAAGCACATCCACACACCACACAAGCACAACAATACACCGTCTCAACACCACACCGGCACAGCAGCACACGGCGCAACTGAGTCAGAGGAGCATGACACCACCTGCCCCTTAGGAGTGTGGGATATACAGACGGTTCAGCTGATTTAGCATTGAGGAAGCACGAAAAAGCATGGGTGTTGCAACCCATCCAATATCACTAACCAATCGATGCTACCGACGGCCTTCATACACAGGTACCATATAAACCTGGAGGAATGGGGACAGTGACAAAGCTCGCACAGGTATCGTGAAATCCTTCAGAGTGTCTAAACAAGGCGGTACTGCAATGAATACCAGAAAAGCAAAGTACATTCAAGGCCAACTTTATACTTCAAGATAGTGTTTTTATTAAGGAGAAGAAATAAGCATGATAAACAGAGAATCATCCTCAGGTTTGAGGATTATTTTCTAGTTTTGCTGCAAAGCCTTAAAACAGCTAAGCACGATAAATTCGCTACTGTACACGAAATCAATGAAGCTTAAACCGAGTTTTCCGCCTTTCCCCGTAGTTTAATCATTTAAGTTAGAATCCATAAGGGAGCTTTCAGTAAAGGATAGGAGAGTAAAACTGTTTTCAACATCACTCCAGGAACTATTCAATGACTGGGCACGTGATGTGATCCCGTGACTGAAGGATGAGTGGTGCGATATCCTGTCTAAGAGCGAGTTAATCACACTGCGGACCAGCTGTTCGTAGCCAAACGGCTAGATGTTCATTCTGCTAGCCTGAAAGTTTCGTTACACGCGTACAGCCCATGATCCATAATATAGTTTAAACAGCTGCACAGTGCTTCTCGGCTCGTCAGAATAGATTGGTTTCACGTGCAAAACGAAATCTCCATTAAATTCACCAAGCTTCTCACACTACTTTCAATGTGCAAGTAGCTTAGACGAAGAATGATTTCACAAAGTGAGTGAAGCTTCCAACTGAGTGATCGTTGTTTGAGAAGTCGCTTGATGCGGAATCCGCGGTTGAAGGATGCGTAGTACTATATCCTAAGTGCCAGTAAGTCACACTGCTGTTCAGACACTCGTGGCCGAACGGCCAAGCGATGAAATTGATTTTCTCGTGCTTGTATGTCCGGAGCTCCCTGTCAGAGCATCGTGAGATGTGCCAATCTGATGTTTCAAGGGTTGTGCATACCAGGCTGTCGGTCAGGGCATTGTTGCTGTATGACTGAGAGACATAAAGTTTGCAGAGAGAGGATATGAAGCGTCTTCAGGTCCTTGAATATCGATGTTTCAGAAGCGTTGTTGGTATCGTATGGCATCAAAGATTCGTAATGAGGTAAGTAGAAAGGGGATATTTGGTTGTCCAGCAGATAAATCAGTCACGAAAAACATCCAGTACCATCATATGTGGTGTTTCGGTCGTGTACTACTACGCAAGCGGAACAATGTCTTCCAAGGTGAGCCTTGTTCTCCGTTCCTCCTTCAGAAAAGCACAAACTATGAGTTGGACAACCTGTCAATTGGCAGGACGGTGTGAAAGAGATTAACAACAGTTTTGGTGTTGGTGCAGTCCGCCTTCCATTATGGGGTACCTTTGACCATCCCTTCGCTTACCTGGAGACGGCGCAACAAATGGCTGCAAGTCGCCATCAGTGGCACTCTGCTGACAGTTTCCTCCCCGATCGTCTGATTGAGCACTTGAAGCTTTAGGCATCTCAGATTGTTTGCGGTAAGTTAGCAATGGGTTTTTCCCCGGGCTTTAAAGATAGCCAGAGAAACTCTGTGATGGGACACCAGTTTCAACACTGATGTTGCTACATGTGATGATGATGGTGATGATGATGATGGTGACGATGATGATAATAAAGATAAAGGTGATGAAGTGGATGGTTCCTGTCCAGCCACAACATGCTGCTGGATTTCCCATTTCAAAACCTGTACTAATATTCAACACTGTTTTCCTCAGTTTTTCGGGGTACTAGGCTGATTGCGGGTGGAGACGAAGTTAATGAACCACTGACCTGGAATAATTCTCGTTCGCGACTGTTCCCAAAACCATTTAACCTCCATGTCAGATTTCACGGCCTGGGCTGTAGATGTTTTAAATAGCAAGTTGCTGTATGAATGAACCATACGAAGGTTGCAGAACTTACCATGTTGGCGCCACGGACCAATTTTTATAGATCAATTATTGACGCTAGTCATATTTAGTCAGAGAGAAATGTCAGTATTTTTTTCAATTCCCGTAGGTCGTTCACATCAAACCGATCAATGGGCATTTGTACTGAAAACAATGTTTGCTTTGAGCTACAAAATTACCGATGTCAGAAATGAGGCGATATTTGACAGTCGGATATTTTCGAAATAGTTAAAAGGCTTTATTGACACAGGTCTCCAATCGCCCTTATATAGATGCCATCAGAATGCACAAAGTTACCAGGAGACCGACACTGGTATACCACGCACTCCGGTCTACAGAACCTGCCACTGAACCGTAAGCACGACGGTATTCCAATGTTCCGAACCAGCTTTCTTCACCACCACACCATATTCATTTGCAGAACTCAAACATGCCAAGGAACTCTGGTGATGGAAATACCCGATTGGGCATGCCAGTTTTCCGAACAGATACTTTCAATGTAAAGGGTCCCCTCTAGATGTTCCAGCACAGAGGTTGCCGTTCAGTATTACTATAATTCCTCTCCAATCCGCCACGAAGAGACTGGACCTTACCATGGTGTGACGGCTTGTGTGCCTCCGTGGCCTATACTGGGTGGTGTCCGTGTGACACATACAAAGTCTCTCACACCAGGTTGGTCAATAGCTGGAGGCCTAACCAACACAGTCTCCTAGCCCTCCAGGTCAGCGGATGGGACACGTGTGGTCGCTTATTCCAGAAAAATGCTAATGCACTAGAATTTCCCGCCTGCTGCCGGACTGCTGCCTTGCAGTCGGGCTTTTAAACCAAAAGTTTTAGTTGAGGACCCTAATCGTAATCCTATCTAGGTATGCGTGCCCTGGCAGTATCCCAGTCAACGTACAATCACGACGCTTACAACCAACAATACTCTCATGCCACATCGATGGTCGTGTGGTCTCATCAGCCGGGTTGGCTTACCTGTTACATACTCCAGGCCTGGTAAGCGAAAACATGCTACTGCTGACGCTTCCTTTCTTACACTTCCACGTTTCCCCTCTTGTAGCCTACCCCACCCAAATTTGAATACCCTCACCGCAGCTCCCAGCACTAGGAATGACCGTTTTGCTGGCCGTGCATTACACTCACCTGCAGCCTTTGTACGTCCGACTTCAGTTAGTACCCTGAACACTTCGGAGTCTATTTTCGAACCCTAAAAGCCTGTCTACTTAGCTGCCTTTAATGTTCGCAAACTAAAGCAAGCAGAACAGCATCATGACAACAGCAGGATAATCCAGCTCGTACACTGCATTTCCTCCGCATTGATATATGCTGTCTGCCGAAAACAAGGATACATAACGCAAATACTTTGAGTAAACTGTCTGTCCCCTCGCTATCTTCCAGGTTCCGGCTGCGCACCTCTGGTGATGCAGAGGCCGGTGCAACTGGATATGCTGGGGTGAGTTCTGAATTGAGCAACCGAGCGGAAGCCTCTCTACTTGATTGGATACCGTTGATAGTCACCTCGCGGTTCGTTTGACATCGTCTGTGAGGGAATTTAGAGAAATCGAGGTTCGTTGCACCCCGTTTGTTGTGTCTGCCTACACCCCAACTGACTGTTGCCCTGAATCTGCCAAGGACAGTTTCTATGACGCTCTAGGTGATCATTTAAAACGGGCTAAAAGGTCAGAAATCGTTGTGGTTGCTCCCGACCAAAAGCTGTCACCTTGAAGTGGCGGTCGGGCTTCTGTGCTGCAATGATCCTTCGGGCTATACTGGCTGGAAGGTGTCGAGGTCCTGGTGAACAGTCTGACAACCATACTGCAGAAGATTTGGAACGAAAACAGAATATCAGCCGAATTGATTGATTGATTGATTGATTGATTGATTGATTGATTGATTGATTGATTGATTGATTGATTGATTGATTGATTGATTGATTGATTGATTGATTGATTGATTGATTGATTGATTGATTGATTGATTGATTGATTGATTGATTGATTGATTGATTGATTGATTGATTGATTGATTGATTGATTGATTGATTGATTGATTGATTGATTGATTGATTGATTGATTGATTGATTGATTGATTGATTGATTGATTGATTGATTGATTGATTGATTGATTGATTGATTGATTGATTGATTGATTGATTGATTGATTGATTGATTGATTGATTGATTGATTGATTGATTGATTGATTGATTGATTGATTGATTGATTGATTGATTGATTGATTGATTGATTGATTGATTGATTGATTGATTGATTGATTGATTGATTGATTGATTGATTGATTGATTGATTGATTGATTGATTGATTGATTGATTGATTGATTGATTGATTGATTGATTGATTGATTGATTGATTGATTGATTGATTGATTGATTGATTGATTGATTGATTGATTGATTGATTGATTGATTGATTGATTGATTGATTGATTGATTGATTGATTGATTGATTGATTGATTGATTGATTGATTGATTGATTGATTGATTGATTGATTGATTGATTGATTGATTGATTGATTGATTGATTGATTGATTGATTGATTGATTGATTGATTGATTGATTGATTGATTGATTGATTGATTGATTGATTGATTGATTGATTGATTGATTGATTGATTGATTGATTGATTGATTGATTGATTGATTGATTGATTGATTGATTGATTGATTGATTGATTGATTGATTGATTGATTGATTGATTGATTGATTGATTGATTGATTGATTGATTGATTGATTGATTGATTGATTGATTGATTGATTGATTGATTGATTGATTGATTGATTGATTGATTGATTGATTGATTGATTGATTGATTGATTGATTGATTGATTGATTGATTGATTGATTGATTGATTGATTGATTGATTGATTGATTGATTGATTGATTGATTGATTGATTGATTGATTGATTGATTGATTGATTGATTGATTGATTGATTGATTGATTGATTGATTGATTGATTGATTGATTGATTGATTGATTGATTGATTGATTGATTGATTGATTGATTGATTGATTGATTGATTGATTGATTGATTGATTGATTGATTGATTGATTGATTGATTGATTGATTGATTGATTGATTGATTGATTGATTGATTGATTGATTGATTGATTGATTGATTGATTGATTGATTGATTGATTGATTGATTGATTGATTGATTGATTGATTGATTGATTGATTGATTGATTGATTGATTGATTGATTGATTGATTGATTGATTGATTGATTGATTGATTGATTGATTGATTGATTGATTGATTGATTGATTGATTGATTGATTGATTGATTGATTGATTGATTGATTGATTGATTGATTGATTGATTGATTGATTGATTGATTGATTGATTGATTGATTGATTGATTGATTGATTGATTGATTGATTGATTGATTGATTGATTGATTGATTGTGGTTGCTGGTGACATGAAAGCTCAGGTAAGGCGACTAAGCGCTGCTGAGGCCTGATTGGGTAGTCGTTTCGGATTGGACGCGAGATGCGTTGACAAGGGATACTCCAGATGTGTGCGGATCACAGACCGTTCCTTTGCAATACCAATTTCTGGAGAAGCGGGAATCGTTTGACAAAGTGGTGCCCACCAACAAACCAGCCACGAAGCCAAATGGACCACATCGCCATAAGTTATTGTTGGCGGAGGTTGGTCATGGCTTACCGCTCCTTCTGGAATACCAGTGTGAACTCCGACTGCGCACTTTTACGCTGCAGCTTTTCATTGCGCTTTTCAGTTGTACGCATAACGCGCACACCTTGCTTAGCCACTGAGGAGCTAGTAGACCCAGAAGTCAAACGGAGCTACAAACAGGCTCCTTGAGCGCCTGCTGGACGTTCCGATGTTGGATATAAACGGCCACTGGGAAAAGATATTCAAAGCGTTACTTGGAGCCGAAACTTATGCTTGTGGTACAACCCAGCCAACCTGACCCAAATATTGAATCTGTGCTAGGACCATATCTACGCTGGAGGCCCGGCAACAAATTTCCCATGGCCGCAGTGCAAACTACACCCGACGCATCATCCGATGCTAGGTGAGACTAAGTGTCCATGAAGACTGAGAAGTTTGGTCTACCCGAAAGGCTGAAGAGATGGAAGGTGCGAAAAATGCTGGAAACGTGCTCAAGCTGTTACACTTGATTCGTTCGACCGGTTCTCGGAAGCCTCTTGTCAGCAAAATCTTAAGGGACCGAAATTGCCCTGTGATACCCAGCAAAGCAGAGCTTTTGGAATGCGAGCGGAGTACTTCGAACAGCAATTCATTTGGCCGCCTGCTACCTCCAATCCGGAGTTCTGGCCTTCAACAGAAAGGTGCACTGTGAATATGGAGCCGCCTTCAATCCCAGGTGTCCAAGTGTAGATCTGTAATCAAGCGTCATCGTGATGTTGGTCCCGACGAACTTCCACCTGCTCTCTCACTCGTCTTCAGATCAACCCTGCCAATCAGATGCCTACATGCGTGTCAGTCTCTTTGGTTCATCAATCTGTGTATTGTATCTATTATATCAGTTCGTTCTTGGTTGATTGTTACTTTTTCACTGTTACTTACTCATAAGTTTGCTGAATACTCTTCGACAGCCCATGACCATTTCCTCCCCTCTTGGATCTCATGAAGTAGATACATTCCCAAGTTTCCTTGAAACCATAGTGGAGACGCAACTATGTTGTGACCAAGTCATTCGTCTGTGGTATTCTTCGACCGAATACGTTGTAGTGTTCCACCAAGAAAATATACTGCAAAAAATCGAATATCATGCTAGTTGAAATATGAGTCGGTCTCAGTGGAGCACTTCAGAACGATAGCTTCATTAAAATGTCAAAGTCTCTTCATAGTTCCGACAATCTACAAGCAGTGCAGAGGTGAAAATTCCAACCGAGAAGCCGTCACTTGAGGGACCAGTCAATGCTTGTGATCACGTGGTGTGCATTCCATGACTAAAAGATGGGCGGTCCTATGTACCGTCTAAGTCCAACGTAACCGAGATGCTGACCAACCATTCCTGGTCGAAATTTTAAGAGTCCAAACGACTTGTCGGGAGGTCACACGTTGGAAACTATCTACTGGAGTTTCGGGGGATGCGCAAGACTTATGATTCCCGATAAGAATGAGACAACTCTACAGTGCTTCTGGGATTTCTAGTATAGATTGGATTTACTTACAGGATGAATTATTCGTTGAAAGGGCTCTTTCCCTCCGCTTTATTCCACTTGGGTTGCAAAAACCATCGTAATAAAATGTGCTGGATTTGACCCAATTTTCCAGTCACCATGTATTTAGTAAATTTTCATACAAAGTGTACGGTTTTCTGTTCACGTAAAATGTCAGATATAGTAAGCACAAAGTTTTCTGCCAAGCACTTTATTCATGGCTTTGCTGACCTGCACGAACCAAAATGTTTTTTTTTCAAATAGCCACACAACCGACATTTTTGGATTGTGCGCACCATATTACAGGACAATGGAAGTGATTGAGGTGAAACTCCGCCAAATACCGTTTGCACTCTGCTCTTTCTGGTCTAAGCTGGAAAATGGTTTCCATTTGGTTTACGTGAATAGCCAGCATTGGTTTCTTGAGAATGTGCTCCAGCTAATCAGGAAAGGACGAGAAGGGAACAATGTTTTTTGGCGCTATTACCGTGCAAGCTATACAGAGGAACTAGAACATAGACAGTTGAGGTTAACTGATATCTACTGTTTCGCCTAGTCAGATCCGTAAACATCCTTCGACATTTGTGACTGATACTACTGTAATTCCAATAGCCGAATGCCTTCCCCTTTTCGTTCACTGGAAAAATGCAAGTAGATGTGTGAGCACATATATTTTACAGGTAGCCGGGCACATCGAAGTACAGATACCGATGCGCAAACGCTGAAGCACAGCTGTTCTGAAAATTGTGCGAGGATTTGAGAACAGGCTACACAACATCAAACTGGACGATGTTGTACCCAGGATTTAGGGCTGGTTTTCTGGACACGTTTGTTTTACAGTGTTTATGTACAGAAAATTCGAAATATGGCAGGTCCTTCAACGCCTTTGATATTTGCCTGAAAAACAGGTGAGCTGAAAATCAGGTGATGCACTGTTCTCGACTGAGTATCGTTTCCTATGAATTCATTAAAACAGCATTTGCTGTTGAATGTTTTAAAACCTCTCAGAGCAACTAACGTCAAATCAGACAAACTTAGAAATCACACTACTGTCATCTTCAGTTGTGAGGCTTTTTATCTTTATATAATAGGCCATAGCATAGATGGCGCTCTCCTGAGCATCGGTTGCAACATGATGATGATGATGATGATGATGATGATGATGATGATGATGATAATGATGATGAATTGCTAACATACACCTGGCCAATTTAGAATTAACAAGATGGGAGAAGGGAAAACGTAGGGCTGCTGTCCTCCATGAACTTACATATAGAGTTGTCCGCCTTGTGAATAGAATGCTTGGTTGGGTTCTCCCAATATCGTATAGCGGGGCGACCTTTTCCGTCAGTACCAGATTCAATCCCACGGATCCGATTCAGATGAATCCGGCTAAAAGCGAAAGGTTTGAATAATGCGAATAAGATATTAATTTCACGGCGTCGACATACTACCTAAATCGACAGCAAGTAGTCAGAGATATGTCCACAATTTGAACAAAGACCTTTGATAATTGCGATGAGTAGTGTGAAAAACCGATGATGCAAGATCTTTGTCTTATAACCAAGAGAAAAACCAGCTGAGGAATCTCGTGGTGCAAGTGCCATCAGTGTGTGTAAAAACGAAATCTCCTGAGTTTTGTAAACTAACCGAGAACTGCATTCTACTGTAATATGCGCCCCTGTTCGAGTTTGTGCCAAAAGAAAGATCAAACGCAAACCTATTTAGCTACTAAATTTAGTTGCTGCTTAGTAAGAAGCACCGATTTCTATCACAGTGCTTCCTCACTGAGAGCACAAAAATACCCATGCACGGTAGAAGAATGAAAATGAACCCACCGGGAAGTTGCTTTCAGACATAGACACTCATTCAAACAATAAAAAGATTATCACAATAAAAATGTATTTCTCTACCAGCCATCAGTATATCTACGCTTACGCTATGATGGGAATAGGGGATGCACAAACCACTGGACCACGATTTCCATTTGGATTCTTGTAGGAATCATCTTCCATTTCAAGTGTTTCAGGTATGTTGATGTTTATTTGTATGTGTGCAGTTCATGGTTGTACGTAGGCTAGGATATTGCTAGGGCGTCCACACCTAGACAGGAGGACGATTAAGGTCCTCGACCAAAGCCTTTGGCTCAAAGGCCTAATCGCAAGACAGCGGTTTGGCGGGAAATGCAAATGCATTACCATAGCTCGTGTGGGCTGGTGTCGGCGAATCCGTAACGAAGCAGTTAGAAAGCGAGTTTTGCGTGGTGCAACGGGTACTTCCATTGAAGAATGTGTCCAGCACCAGAAGCTGCGTTGGTTGGGACATGTGTTGCGCATGCTTAACAATCGTTTGCCAGAGACAGTGCTGTTTTCCGTGCCCAATTCAGAGTGGCGGAAGCAGAGAAGTGGCCAACTGCTGGCCTGGCAGAAGGGTATGAAAGGAATCACGAAACGTTTGGGTGTTGTCGGTGCTACTCGCCTTCCAGGATGGGGACCTCGTGTTCCCCACTGCACCTGGTTGAAACCGCCGCAAGATATGGCTGCCAACCGACGTCAGTGGCGATCTTGTTGTCATTTTCTATCCAGATTGCCTCAATGAGTGTTTGGAGGTGAAGGCACCTCGGAATGATTGTAGTAAGGTAGCAGTAAGTCCCCTCCTCGTCCATCTTTATTCTTTTCTTCACAATAGGGTTTTCAAATAAATCATGGGTGTACGGCAGCGAAGCACCGGTGTTGAACACTAATGTCATGCTGCCAATGATGGTGATGATGTTGATTTTTTCGTTCCTATCAGTAACCAATCAGCATCCTCCTGTCGGTTGAATGAGGATATCGTTGGTAGCGTAGATTTTAGGAAGCATCATCTTTAAACTTCCTGGTTGCTGAAACCATGGTACATTCTTTACAGAGACAAAATTTTTCAGTCTGTGTTTCATCCTAAAATAAACTATTAAAGAAGGTGTCGTGAGTGCCCAGCGTTATATCTCAGGTCAAACTGTCATGTGTACTCAGTGTTTTGACCAGGCTAGCTTTCAAGAGAATATTTTCAACGAAATACTTGACCTGAACTTGCGATATCATAAAACTTGGCTTCGAACTCCAAAAAATAAATCAAACGCGAATGGGAGTAGGGACAATTACCCGTGTCCTTTAAGACACGTATAGGGAGGAAGCCGTTCTGCCTTGGCATCTTTCAATGTTTTCAGTTGACACTCAGTCAGAGGACGGAGTGATTCTTTTTGAAGTACTGACTCCTGTAGATTTTTATTATAATCTCCATGTTGATCGTACACTGAATTGAGTCGAAAATCCAGAGTATCCCGTGGGGCTTCAGGATCTATGTAATCCACCTGTGCACCAAGATTTCTGATGATTCATCGAACAAGAAAAACTCACGTATCGTCTTGTTGAGGCCAAAGTTTTCGTATCGTGTGCACGTTCATACCAAGGCACCTGTTACTAGGTTTTACAGGCATTCAATATGAAAAACTTACATTGGAAGAGAGACACTGCTTGCTCTCGGGCATGATGGAATCTTTGAATGAATACGGATCGATAGACCCATATTGATCAGCTGTTCATCTTACGTTGGACATGTTATCACGTGAGCGCAACTGTGCGGCGTAATATGTGCACGCGTAACTATCAGAAACAGCATACAATGGGTAGCAAATTAACATGAGAATCCGCAACAATAAAAGCTCTAAATTAGGGGTTGGTGCCAACTCTTCGTCGGCCCATTACCGGTTTCACTCTTCCCGGGGTTCACTAGGTAGGCATAATTTCCAAACCTCCATCAATGTGACCTAAATGAAGGCCGAATTGCGTGCAACTGGAGCCTTAATCTTGTAGGTTAGTTAAGCTGACGTTGGCTGTATATTAGTTCAGAGGTAAACCGCGCCTGTCCAGGTTGGTTCACGTAGAAAACAAGGTTGACAGAAACTCGGGGACTGCTCCTAGCCCCAAGAAAGGCGAAATTGGTCGTTGTCTGTCGGAGAGGTTTCAGCATACGTGTGAGTATTGTGTTACTGCTGGACAAGGGTTCTTTTCGCACAACCACGTGAAAGGTGGAAACGAGCCAGAGTCTGTCAAACAATGACTTGGCAGCGAAGTATAAAAGCCATTACCAGCAAACTCAGCTGCGCTGGTCACTACCGTCTTCCTGGATGGGGACCCCGAGACGGGTCACATCAATGGTTAGAGACATTGTCAGATAGGGCCCAGTCGCGTCCTCAGTGGTGCTCGTGCATCCAAGCTATTGCCTTCAATGCATAGCTCCCTTCCAAATCCCCCACTTAACAGTCCACTGACAGTGGTGTATTTACGCACCAATTTATCAGCTCCCGTCTCCATTGCGCAGCTACCTACATCACCTCCCCAGATCGTCGGTGAACGAAACCGTGGCAGCTACAACCACTGTACGACACGTACACGGTTCTTACAGCTGACAATGATGATGATGACTAAAAAGGGAAACTATAGTTTACTGTAGCTTAGGAACGGGATCGCTTGGTGAGGGGGACATTATTCCGCTAAATTTTCTTCATTGCACAATTCCGTAAATCATTTACATCTTTGCCAATCAGGCAGGTGGTCAAATTCTAGCCACTTTCATCTTCACAAAATTTTTACTCGATAGCACTTGAAATGACAAAAATAGGGCAGTGATTAGGATTGTCGTTCGAAACTGTGATAGCGTGCTCTAATACGCACAAATTATTACATTTTTTAATTAATTCAGACAGTATGGCCCTACATTTTGCAGTTCTACACATTTTTATAAGAAGTTACGGGATTCTACATGCGAACCTCATGGTACGACTTATTAAATTCATCAATAGCCCAAGTCAATTGCATAAAAAATGTTAACGAGAGAACCTTTCGTTCTTTCATTTGTAGCATAAAATGCTTACCTTATTGTAGGTTGATTGACGAGGGCCAAAAGCAGAAAGAAAAACCTGCATCATCTCTTCAACGTCTCATAATGGGATGTTCAGTCTGGGCCCGGCTATTTGGACGCCGTGTTTGTTTCGCGTATCAATTGTGGCGAAATCACAAGCTACTCCCATAGATTTATTCACATAAATCAAATTCCAGCTGGCTTTTAATTGTGAAACATCCAAGTGGTCTCCGAGGCGGAGCTTCCAAATGAGGCCTGGAACTGTAAATGTGGCGCGAAGGAGACTGGCTAACCTCTTTATAGTTGGAAGACTTTGTAAAACTATCTGAAGGAATGTTTGAAGCAGGCTCTACCATTCAGTGAGCTCCTCTCAGGCGGGAATCTGCAGTGGATTTCTATGCTTCATGGCGCCGTACTGAGATTATTCTCCGGTCACTAGAACCTTAAATAGTTAGCACTCCTCAACTCCAAAAAGAACATGTGGGCCATACGTTAAATGCTTACTCCAAGTGGAGTAGTGACGGTTCAAATGAGACATTTCCTCTGTTGTTATGAGGTCATCACCAGATCACTCAACGAAATCATAAGAATTTTTTGCTTTTACTTATGAGCGGAAAACCGTTTTGTGGGGGTGTCACTGCATTGCACCGCCAGTCGATTGATTTCAGCTGAAACGGTGTTCCGGCTCTGGGATTATGGGCTATATGGAAGACAAGCTGCATGTAGGTACCAAAGATCAGGGACGTCAATACTTCGTCTCTGGGCTTATCGTCAGATAATTGGACGAAATACAGCTGAGTAAGTGATTATGCTAGTCTGCTGAGACATTGAAAACAGCTGTTTTAGTAGGATACAAAGATCTGCAGGTTAAAATTCACAGCATCACAAACCCCACCAACTTGAGAAAGGAAGCTCTTCTCCAACCAAGCAAATCGAGCTGCCCAATAAATAACAGTGTTGTTGTTAGATGGAAAAAATCCTTTGGAGGAACTAGACATTTTCAGGCATGAGAAGCTGCGATCAACCGCCAGTTTACAGTGCCGAATGAAAGCACGGATGGGTATTTTTTACTTCCTACTAACAAATGTACTAGTAGCCAGACTATTATGTTTTTTCTGATCGCACCTCACCGGGCGGCCTGAGCTTGCGCACACGAAGGGTGTAGTTGGTTAAATCAGGAACCATAGCTGAGTATACAAAAATAAATGGGCACATAAGCGAGCGCTGAGCCTGTTCGAGCACAGCACAGTCCTCGCTAACAACCCTGAACAAGTTGTTCGGTTGAAGGTGGTCAGCCGTCGACATTCCATGGTGAAGTAAACGTATAAAAATAACTGTTTCGAATCACAAGTTGATCCTCTCAATCGAGATAGGGTCCTCAACAATGGGCAAGTCCGAATAAAAGTTGTAACCCGCAATACCATTTCGCGTGCTCCCAACTCTGAAGTACGCCATCAATAAGTGAGGCTCCCAATCAACATGATTGTTTCTTATGTAAGTTTGAAACGTTATCGTATCCACTGTTTTCTAAACACATTTGTTTGTTGCTTTCGGCATAGGCTGCAGATGTATTGCGCAGATGTATTCCTTTTCAGAGCGGGAAGATGACGAAGATAATACGCGGAGAATAACGGTTAGGGATATTAAACACTGCAAGAGACTGCAACGCATTTCTCCGGTCCTTATTGTCTACTACCCTACTATCCCACTATGTTCAACAGTGAATTCAGATTTCAACTGTTTAGCGAAAAGGTGAACTCTGTGAAATCTAACGGGTAGCTCATTACCGGTTTCACTTTGTTTTACACGGACTGAATAGAACCTGTCCCTAAATTTCCATCCACCTTATCTCGCATTTGAACAAAAAATGGACTTATACGGAGTAAAACACCTGTTGGCAAACCAACGCGAATCTTAGCTAGACACTCCACTGGAACTTCCTTTTGTAGTAATCTTCGACTGATTGCACTGTACAGAGACCACCTCGTGTTTCAGTTGGAAGAAATCGAATTAGCTTCCCTAGTACGAAGTTATCTATAGGTTTCATCAATACTCATAAGTAGTACACCGCCTGTTTCGCATATTTCGGGGACTCATCAGGGGCAATCAGTTGAAGAATATAAAAAAAGTGATGTTCAGCTAAGGAATGCGACAGCCTTATTTCCAAAAATGAGTGCTTTTACTGTATGCATTCGGTCTGTTTCACTATAAGAACTACCACGGATGGAAATTCGAAGACTATCCACCCTGATGAGATCCAAGCAAAGTGAAACCGATATTGGGCTTTCCAAGCCTTCTCTTGGATCCCGGCATGCAGAAGTTTTGATGTACCGGCTGAGTTTCTGCAGTGTATGTGGTTAAACAGCCAGTTGAATTTCTCTTACCACCAGCTCAGTGTATGATTGAATGTTTAACTTCACAAACTACTGACCCGTTTGCCCAGTCGAGTTCAAATTGATAAGGGATTACTTACTCATCACTTTTAAGTATCCTGGTTAGCTTCGCAATTATTGTTGTGACTGAAGCAAGAAACTGCTTGCTGGGGATAGCAAAAGCTCACTTAGTCCGTTTAGAGGGGTCGTTGAATTGATGTTACTTGTGGCCATTTGCTCTATGATGAAAAGTGCTGTCGAAAGTGGTAATGGTAATCAACTCTAGAGCCGACATTTTCAAGTACTTCTGTGGCACTGAGAGATGCGGTACGGTACGCCAATGAGAGTGTGCTGAATATTATTGGGCATAGATTTATTTGCGTGCGTTTGCTTTATCGATTTGTTGATCGATTGAGCACAAAGCATCTGACACCTCACTTCCCCCTCTGTCTACGCACTGCTGTTTTACAGTCATGACCCATGAGAGAGTAAAAGTGAAAGTTTCTACTGATGAAAAATCCCCCGGCAACATAGTGGCGCTATACACATCTGTTTTGTTTCAAAGTTCCTCTCTTATCACAAGTAATCATAACTATCGACAAGTAGGACTATCAAGAGAGCGAACAGAAATATTGTCCTAATTGCACTTGTAGCGTAGTTAAACAGGAGCCCGAAATTAAGCGAGATGTATTGTGAGAAGCCGGGTTACAAAAACCGAATTAGATGAACCAGCTACTTTATTGGGTCGGTACTGACAAGGCGAAAAACCTGTTTCTCTGGGACTAATCTTTATGTGTATTGGATTGTCCGTACTAAACAACTGATGTACCAGAAGATCTCCGCGTTTCGGTAGTTCTGAAACAATATTGGTCATAGATGAGTCCTCGTGATCTGTTGTGTAACTTCAGTGCAGTGCGGTAAACTCAATAATCATCAGCCTATCTATAGCTCATTTTGCAAAGTTGATGGTTGGATCGCTCATTATTCTCTCTGTATCCACTAGGAGACATAGCAACATCTTGATGAAACTGAAAACTACTGATTTCCTCAAACAAGTTACTCCGTTTCTTGGCCAAGCAACAACTATTACCTTCGTCATCTCAAGTTATGCTAATGAAGCATATTGTTCTGTGTTAGTCCCACTCCTTAAATCAACCACCTTGCGCCTGTCCAAAATTTTGGCAAACGGAATATACCCCCAGGGATTTGTTGAGGGAAGTGTGTCCGTGGTAAAATGGATGTCAAGACGCATAACTGAAGTTCGGACAAAATATGCTCAATATGGAGGGAAATATGTTGAGTAGCTTGAGGACAACGACATGATGGCACTCGTTTTCCTTCGCTTAATGCGTCAACTGACAGATTCGGAGGTTTGGTGACGACATCTTACGCTATAGAAGCGATTCTCTATAAAAGCCTTTCGACAGTTTTTAAATATTTTCTCGCTTCCCGCTGGACTCAGGACGTTCATTATCAAAGCCCATCAAAACCGACGGTTTTTGCTAAAAAATTTGCTTAATTCTACTATATTATGAGGCGAAATCCTAGAGAATCACTATGGGTGCTAAAAAATGTGAAATGCATGATTTATAAGGTTGCTGAAGACTCCTCAAAAGTTCACAACCCGTTTCGCCCTTCTTAATGCTCACCAGGTAGGAGACGTCCCCGAGTTTCCACCAAATTCACGCTCTACTTGAGCCCGAAATCGCAGGAAAGTAGCGAACTCCACTCATATGCTTACCACTTTGGTTTTGACGGGAGACTCATTTGGAACACACCTGAATCGCTCGTTTGTGATGTTCTTATGCTTTTATATCACCACGACGAAAACAAGTTTTGAGTTGTGTCTGACAGATTCAATGATTGATCAGGCATTGGTTAATTGTGTTCCAGATTTTAGAAAAACAAAAGATTCCTGAAGCATTAAAAAGCAAGCCCAGTTTATCGCTGAATGATAGATGGGGTAAAATTGTCCACAAAGATACTGGAATAAGCTCGGAACATGAATTTTATCGACCGTAAATTTTAGCACACAATTACACGACCAATACTATCGAGCAGTGCAAGAAAACCAGAGTTTTACCATAGCCTTTGAATTGTTTTGTAAAGTGGATTTTATCGAGAGTCATAGATAGCCAGATAAAAAACAACTCGTATGTAAGTAAGGCCCTTCGGTTTGCATTTCGATGTCAGGCATGCTCAGCTTTTGAAATATACGCGAGCATAATTAAGTCTTCTTGGCTAAACAGGGTCAAGTCAATAGGACAACAAATTAGATTGCATCTTGCATAGTAAGAAGCAAAAAGGCGGTGTGTACTTTTTGAGCAACTTCTCTTTCGATTGCCAAGCTATCGAAAAGGAAGGGTAAATGCTCAGTGGCTGTCTTATGTGAAAAATGAACACGACGTAGTCATATCCGGCTAAGCAAATCATGGCGCATCTCTGCAGCATAACAACCAAAAACAAACTTTTCATTTTGTTTTGATGACCATTAGGAAAAACGGTAGTTTGTCCTCTCTCTACAGTCTACTTAATATAGTAAGTTCTTCTCTCTTGGATTCCACTGACCCAAAGACAATGTGCTGTCTGAGCAACCCTGTTCTGGATCATAAGCATTTCCTATCACTGGGGAACTTCGAATGGATAAAATTTTTGGAGTCGTTTTGCCAAACGGATTCAAAAATCCACTTCATCCCTAATGATGCACTGAAACTCCTATAGGGCAACAACGGCGACAGTCCTGGGGGGAAAAGATCCAACAAGTTGTGGATACCGTTGGAACGTAAATGTGTCAGTTGCCCTACCGCCAAATTCATGAAACCAGTTACAACGGTCTCTTCAAATCACACCATGTGGATGTCCAGTTCTGTTAGCATGTAGCTGACTACAGAACAAAACGACAAAGCGATCAGCAGGACTTTGGTGAGGGCAGTATCTGACTGACCAGTCCGGAGAGGAGCATCGAAGGCTTTCATATATATATATATATATTCTGCCTAGGTGAGAGCCAATCAATCTGCCGTTCGTAGCTCGTGACCGGACGGCTAAGTGCTCAACCTCTGACAGGAAGATTTGAATCTCCGTAGAGTTTTATGAGATGTGCACTGCTGATGATCCTTAAGAAGGATGAAAAAGGTGTACAGTGCTTCTCCGCTTATTAGCATACATTGACTTCACTGATTGGTAGAAATCTCAATTGAAAATTGCAAAAACCCCTCAGTTTCCCAAGAAAATCAGCGTCCTATTTCAGGTATGTGAACGATATGTCGACAGTCACCACAACCCGAGAGAATCATGAGGGTTCATTAGGTGTCACAGTAATTTCAGTAACATCCTATCAAACTGAGCAGCGAATTTTAAGGTAACGTCCAGATTGTGCTCTTTGACTCCAGTATACATAGTATAGTTGATGAAAACACATGCATACCAATCTACTCAAAGTACATTTGGATCAGGAAGTACTGAATGTCTACTAGTTTTGCCCCAGCGGACTGCAACCAAGGATTAGTGGAAACTCTGTGTGAAACCGTCGAATCGGTACGTTGATAAAGCATAAAAAACTGAGTTTTGTTACTTGAAACATGTATTAAGATCAAGTGACTTCCCGCCAACATTTGTACAGAAATGGAATAATGAACCTCGTAAAGTGGATGTCACGCTCTATGTTTCAAACAGTGATGTGTTTCGACCCTTGGCATTCGGAGATGTTGTTTATGAGTCGTTTCATTTATGCAGTTATGTGTACAGCAAAATCAGTTATTCTCTTAGTTTGCCGATGCGTTCCCATCCTGTCATTCAACTCACCTCCAAATTCGCCTACCAGATTCCAAGTCATCTGTCGCCTCATATGTGGATGCTTGACCACTTCCGCGGTCGCATCGGAGTGGTGACTAGGGCTAAGGAGTAGTTACCAGGTAGGCTGAATCGGCGTGTAAACCACTCAGATGGGTTCACCTTCAAAGCCTGTTTAACGCAACTGGTGTCGTTTCTTGCCCGACAGGTATTGGTTCGCGCGTGAACTCTCTAATCCAGATTCTACTTAAAAGATCTAAAAGATGTTCAGTCTGATTGGCGGATTATTTACCCCTGTGAAATGGGAATCCGAACTGTGCGGACAGAATCAGGCATTTTTTCGTTGCCACCATCCTGATGGTTTGGAGGTTCATCCTTTTTTCCTTGAAGAGTTTTTTATTCCTTGAGTGTCATACTAGCTGTAATAGATAGTTGGAGAAAGTGCATACTCATATTGCCATGTGATCTGCTCAAGTTCATTGCACATTTTTAATAGGCTCTTCGAAAGCCGAGTGGAAGCTGACAAACTTGGAAGAAATGCTTCACTTTGCGGTTTCCTACACAATACTCACGCGCTACAAGTAACGCACGTGAAACGTACTCTAAAACGAGAAAGAATTATGCTAATTTCTGCAATAATATAGATGAAGCAAAAGGAGCATCCTCCATCCTACCCAGCAAAATAGCTTTGAACTCAAGTGGATATGAGGCTGTGATTCCCGGTCTACGGTAGCTTCTCCTTAGGCATCTGGTGTATAAAGGGCGCTACGGCAGATGTTCACTGACTAGACAGTCAGGTGAGATGATTTGGCTTATTCAACACCAATTTTTTATCAACTGATCGACTGAATAAGGACGGTTTCCATCAAGACTGGACGTATCCACTCTCTCTCTCTCGACACATTAACGGTGGATACGTTTTGTAACCAAAATTGGAAAGTTAAGGCTGGTTCAAAGCTTGTGTTTCGGCGGCGGTGCTGCATGAGCGCCGTTCATCCAAAGAGCTGCTTGGCAATTCACAAGGTCATTCTAAAATTCCTCACCAACTTCAACATAACTGACTTTGAATTTTCTGTCCAAAATATTCTGCCGTACAGTTGGTAGCCACTTTGGTTTGTTCGCTGAGCAGGGTATGAAGGTCAGAGAGGATACCTGAAGATCGTAGAACGTGGAAGACACGAGAGGAGGTCTCGATAGTACAGTACTCCACAAAGGACTCAGTCAACAGATGCATCGAAATTGACACTGTCTACGCACTGCCACGAGCGACGGACCGCCAACCCAGTGATGGAACAGAATTAGCCTCGGTCAGGGGACCAAAGGGACTTACTGTGGGCGCAAACACACAAAGGCCTGGGCGGGGTGACCTGAAAGGTCAAGTCTCAAGTGTAGATGGACATCCACTGACCAGAAGACAGGTCAGCCAGCAAGCCGACAAGAATGCCCACCCAAGGGACCAATGATCGGTCAAGGTCGACCTGGGTGAGTATACCCATATCAACCTGCTAAGGGGCAAGAAGCACTCACTTCCACTCACAAAGCAATGTTGACTTCACCTCGACTGTTGATGAGAAGTTTGGAAACCAAATTTCCAAGCCCAGCGAACGAACCAGTGACCGACCCTGAGATACGGGTATTCTCTTGACTTGCGAAAACACGAAACAGTTTAGAATAAGAAAATTTGATCATTTCTACTTGAACAACAATCCCTTTTCTTTTTGCTAAACCAGTACCAGCTCTGTTGATTCACGCGTGAGATCCAAATAGCTAAGAGGAATGCGGAAAGTACCGGAGTTTATGCTCCCAAGTCTGCTTGGGTGCATCAAATAGAAAGAGAAGCCCCTTTCTATCTTCAGTGTGTTAATCACTATTCGTCAGAAACTAATTCTTTCCTCTGGCTGTTCACTGCGTTGCATCTGACAAAATATCTTATTCATCAGCTTCGCTGTCAGAAGAGTAATTCGCACATTTAATTTTATGAACTCTGCATTTTTATCACTATGCAGTAGTTCTCACAATAAGCACCTCTCAAAAGGACCGAAACTCCCATTTGGGACCATTTTACTCAGGTCGGGTGAACCTCTGTTTTCATGTGATAACTTTTGAGGAACTATCCATCAATTCTAACAAAGGCTATTCTAAATGTCTCCGTGGCGAAGCCTACGTTCCTCAAACGGAGCGGAATGCGATGCCCTGCGCTTTCATGTATTCTACTATCAGTTAGTTATCCGACCGATGGTATGGAGCAAGAATTGTTCTCTTGAGTGATTCGGTATCCCGTGAGTGGCAAAATAATTTTTGCAGAGACGGTCACCTTAGATGAGACCACTTGCGGTTTGTCCCTGATAGTTTCTTTTATTGTTGAAGCCTATTGTACAAGTGAATGCTTTTGGCGAGCCCCTATAGGCTGTATCTCAAAATGGCCAAATTCTGCTACAGTTTGGTGATCTAGCAAGGCCACCTTAAAGGGTCGACCAGAAAGTTTCTTCAACATTTCTAACTTTATCCACTCCCGAGAAACTAATTCAAAGAGCCAAACGGGAAAGCTCTTCCGGAGGTTACCTTTGAAATATGGTCTTTCCTGACGATGTTCTTCCAAGACGGGCTATATTTTTCCTGAATGAAGTCAGGAAACCTTTGGATTTCGCATCAGCTTACCTAGTACCTATTACAAAACCTGCCATTATCTAAAATAACATAAAGCGTGACATTTGTGTGAAAATTCCTTCCGATTTAATGAATTTTCGACCTCCACACTAAAGAATTCGAGGGAGTCCACTCTCAACAGCAAGGCGCTCAGCTGACTGGCCAGTCATGCCTCTGCTTATTGGAAGAGGGCATGAGAGTAAGGTGCTTTCAGCAAACAAAGCGTTTTAGTTGGTTTTAAATGATAAGTTGGAACACCCGTAACTTAATTTGTTTTTTATGGAGCTGTTCCTTCTGGCGAAGCCATAGCAAGACATAGACCAACAAATATCAGTTCTATGGGGGTTCACTGATTAAATACCTTCCTTAAAGCCATATACACGTGCCTTATTTCGAAAGTGCATCTCTGCTGAAGGCAGTTTGCAGCCTCTAAAGTCTACCGTACCGCAAAAGCCTGTAGATTGATGCAAACAAGTACCAAATTCTGTCAAACATGGGACATGTATACTTGGCCTTGACGCAGTTCTAGACAACCTCAAAACCCCTTTCTTCTCTATTTAGACAGGTCCTCGCCAGCGAAGAGCACTGCTGGAAAAAGACAAGCTTTGCTTGGCTTCCTTTTCTAAGAACAGGCTAATTTCTAGAATAGACTAGTCCTAGTCACAAGCTTCGGAGTGTCTCCCCATAACAGGACGACTATAAGAGACACGTCAATTTCACCCGGTTGAAAATCAATTCTGTCTGTTCCAACCCGTAAGACCACATGCATTAGTCATCCAGCCGAATCTGAAACACTCATGACAGACACAGAGTGTGACAGTTTCAGTGTTGCTCTCAGTGGCAGTAGTGCCAACATGAGTGAACTTTTACGCCCTATGCTTTGGGTTGCGATCGCGTTTTTATGATCATATCAACGTTTCACGACAGTATAGTGGGCTAAGTTACGTTAGAATTGTGTGCCCATCAGAAGGCCTATGAGTTAATGCATAAAAACGTTAGTTTATTGGTCATTTTTCAGAACGATTAGCCCAGGCTTTTGACACTGTAGAAAATGGGAATATTTTCAATGAAATAGCACACAATTTTTGGCCACAGCGACATTTCCATGTTGCCACTCAATTTGGGCTTTGCAAGGCGATGAGGTTGTTCTGACAATATTCGTGATCAACAATGAAAGTATTTGTTACATTGCAGGTGTTATACAGTACAGGTTACAATTACAGTGTTACAGTACTGATGCACTAGCTTCGACGTATCACTGTAATAATATTGTCAAAATATGAGGTACGTGCATTAACTTTCGCCCATAGATCGGTGGAGGGAAGTCTGCGCGGAAAGAGACCAGGAAATGTCTCTGTTTGGATTCTTCTGAAGATAGATGTATTTGCACATGGGTTCAAATACATCTGATCCGATCTTAACCTCTGCGCACGCGACCACCATTTGTATTGTATGCTTACCGGTAAGAAACTGACTAGTTCTTGAGAAATGTAAATGACCTTTATTCTTTGCTACTGAACCACAGTCGCCCCCTCAAATCCCAAGGAATTACTTTCCAAAAACACCCAAGAATTTCGGATGGGTAGAAGGAATTTCAATAAATGCCTATTTCATAGTACAAACGCCGAATATGTCCCTCAACCATTTCAATCGGGATTCAAAGTTAACTAAATGAGCCACTATGCATGGCTTACACGCAACGTACTGTCTCAACCACGCCGGGATATAAAATACCGGCATTGATTGTGCATGCACTATACTGTAGTCCATGCACTGATATCAGTATACAACTAAGCCAAGGGTTTACAATTTTTCCAATTGCGCCATCGTAAATAAAATGGAAAAAAAGCCTATAGGGTCTCCACGAACACTTATTGAATTCCAAGGAAGGTACACTGACGGCCAACAAATTCCACAGGCATCAAGCATATTTACAATTTCGTTCGTCCAGTCACGAATGTCCCGCGTGGTCTAGCGGTTAGGATTCCTGGCTTTCACCCAGGCGGCCCGGGTTCGACTCCCGGCGCGGGAGGTCGTTTTTTCCTCATCGAGCCCGACTGAAGTGCCTCTGCTCCCGTTTTCGTTCCCTCTATGTCAATGCTGACAGATGACATGATGGTCGGGGTACGGATGAACAACCTAGAGATATGGAAGTTGGCGAGGATTTTAGAAAATCAGTAAAGAACTCCTTAACTGCCGAAGCCACTCAGGTGAATGCGGTGGAGCATCTAATTCTCTACGCTGGTCAGGTCAAACAATAACATGAAGGTATCAACAGGTGCTTATCCTAGATTACGGAGCGATACCCACGTAGCTGATTATTGCATGAAACACAGTCCGCGGTTAGAAACTACCAACTGCTGATAAACGCTTCCCACTTGCACGAGTACGTCCCAACACATACGCATCATGTTTAGTATGCATTCTTTTGTTCTTTATGAACTCTTTCTCAAGTCGGTGTGTTGATTAAAGCCCGTAATTCAATTCATTAATAATTGCAGGAAGGTTAAATAGCGGACACATGTTTTAAAAGAGTTGCCCAAGAGATTCCATGTAGAAGACACCCCAGTCATGAGGTCTAAACGTAAAGAGGCAATAAAACCGCGCTACTAATGAGTAGGCTGGTAATAATTATATTGCAATAGCTTCAAAACACGCCAGTTTTCACTCAACTCCCTCCATCTCGGTACACTGCTGATCCGGGTGCCATCAGTAGATTTTGCGGGCCGGAGTAGGCTAAACTGATACACTAGTTCGTGACTACCGAGGAAAAAAAACAAGCGAATTGCCATGGCGTCTTCTCACGTTACCGGTTTTCCCGATGTTAACACAAGGTCGAAAAACTAAACAAAAATATCATAAACGAGAGGTTCAGCTGGGTTCCAGGTGAGTCTCCCGGCAAAACGAAACTGATATGCAAATGAGTGTATTTCTCTAACCACTGGACCAGTTCATTGTTAAACAAGGGAAAAGCCAAGGATCAAGTGACAGTGGTAGGTAGATCGTGGTCAAAGCTCATACGCCGTTCAGGCTAATTGGCCCAAGCCTGAGGCCTTCGAGCCGTCAACCCGTGATTATCTCTCAAAAGAGATTTTTATCGCTGGCAAAAGTGACGGTGACCGAAACAGAAGGTCCTGGTATGCTGTAGCACCCCAGTTTTGTGTGAGAAGACGTAGTTCATTCCGTGCTCCGTTCAAACACACACACGCATATCTTTCGGCCTACAGTCACCAGACGCAGGGAGCATTCAGCTCGTAAAGGTTGACTGCAGATAAGAGCATCCACAACGCACCTACTGTTTAGAGAGAAGCTGCAGTAATTCCAAATTCATCATGCTCAGCCAGATATGCGAATTTTCGTTTTGAATAAGTTCATCGCTCGATTCAGTCATTAGACACCAATATACGGTTCCGGAGCGTCTGAAACCATTTGTCTAGCGCAATGACTTACACATATTTTACCTTCATATGCTGGTTGGCTATATCACTGCTGAGGTGACTACTAATGGGTCTAATGTTTAAAGGGTACGCAGTGCCTTGTGGATTTTCAGTCTGCTCCTACGTGTCTTGCCGGACTATTATTCAAACACTACAAATCTGTCGTCTGGTAGAACGCATGAAGACGAACCCGTCATAGCAAATTCAAAGTTTTGAACCTTGCAGTGCATTCACAGTACCGTACGATTACATGTGTAAAACTATTTTTTACAAACCAAAGCAAGGTTGAAGCATATTGCTCTGGAGGTCTTATTTAAATGTATGTTTTCAACCTAGAACTCAATTGTTAAAGCTTTCTCTTCCACCCAGAAAAGTGGACTTATCATTGAAGCAAACAATTTTCACTTTTCCGTTTTCGTTCTCCGGAGAGGTAAATAATACTAACTTTAATGCCTGTGAGTCAAAGAGTCGAATGTCTTCCAGACGCCAGTGAACTAGATCATGCATGGTGGTTGATATTGGTATACTTTTTCGAAAAATGATGTAGTGCGAAGCTTTCATCAGTGACTCGCACTAGGGTGCCTTTAGCGCGTAATACGGTTACGGGGAGTTGGGAAGAGTTTTTGATAGCTTATGGCAGGGTAATGATTGCAAACGATTATTTTAACCTCGCATGTGGCGATTTACAACAGTAGAGGCGTTCCAATCGGTTATTCGCTGTTCCAGACTAAACAATGAATCACTGAGTGATGTGGAAAGAGCAGTAGTGCACACGGTGTATGTGAGGGGATTCGGAAATGTTCGTTCAGTAAATGAAGCCAACCAATGCTGAAAAACCGAGACGCTCTGTACAGCTTTTATATCCCTACTTGGAATAATCAGTAGTGCGGATCGCACGAAAATCCAGTAGGAGTTTCGCAACCCTCCAGCTACTATTTCTAACAATGGTCAAACCTAATGAAGAGTAGTATGATTGATTCGCCCTTAGGCAAGACGCAGCGCAACGCATCTTTAATGTTTTCGTCGGAGTGCGACGCACAACTCCTTCATAGCTTGGTTTCAGAACCGTATACTACGCTGGGAGAGCTAGTCCTACCCCTGCCGGCAACTGGTTCGATAGTTAATGCCACTTACATTACACTGTTTCTTCTGGATTCCGAGGTACCAATTCAGTTGCTGGAGTTTGATATTAACTTTGAATTCACCTGCTCCAGCACTAACGCTTCAGCACAGTACTTCCTATCTGAACCGGAACGCACAACTGGCAACGAATTTGCAAGAACCCCAAGTTCTAAGTTAACTGGAAGCAGTTTGTTTGCTGCAGTACCTTCTAGAGCCAACGATGAGTGTTCAGAAAACACCCATCGATTTCAGACTTAGTATTTGCAAATTCACCTGAACCAGGTGTGGTCACACGCGCCACACCCGGGCCGTTGTACAAGAGTGTCAGTGATATTGTTCTAATAAAAATACCGTTAATTCTACTGCCTATGATTAACGGAACCTGCTGTGCCATTTAGGAAGTGAACTTGCAGGACACGAACGTGCATCCTACCAGGATAAACTGGGTGAAGAAACAGTATATAGCAAAACATGCTGGCAGGATTTTCGTGGCGATATGGAGCTGACCGCATAATTCTTCGTGTAGCTAGTCCTTATTTCCAAGTAGCGATTGGATGGACCGGTGGCTGGGTCAGTCAGTCAGATTATCATATATGAACTATGTACCAATGATATTCTGGCTCTATGTGCTACAGTTTTGACCACCAGAAAATGGGAGAGCACAGTAAGTTTGGACAAGTAATGAGGTTAATGGGACGAGCGGCTGGTTAGGAAAAATGGATAGCAACGCATTTGGGGAGACAGGTTTGAAACACGAGCGCCTCTAAGAGTGTCTTTGAGTCATGAGTAGGGGTGTGAGTAGCTAACATCTCATGGGAGAGTCATTTTATCCTAAAACTGGTCTCACTCCTCTGGACTGCTTCTTTAGCTTTCTTCTGAGGGGGTATTCTGTGTTCTGTGAGCTTACTTGAGATTTGGTGACAAACACCTACTAGTTCCTTTGCAATTAACCTCTAAAGGACAGAACAACTCATGGTAATCTGAAACATTGTGACTGTAAGGAACGGAAACATCAACACGTCAGCCACTCAATGTGTGTTTTATTGAAGATACTTCCTCCATTTCGGCCTTCGAGCCAATTTTTACAGGGACAGCTAGAGTTCTGTGCCAAGAAGAACGAGTCTACTTATGAAAATCTCCGCATTACTGACGGACACTGTCAAGTTGGACATTATGTGTGGGGGGTTACGATATTCGGGTGGGAGAAAGAAATATCTAAACTGACCGCAGTCGTCTGCAAGAATGCAAAGAGACCGGTCGAAGGAATAAATCGATACAGTGGAGAAACAGTCCGCAAAGAACTAAAAGAAAGAAAGAATAGTTCCGGGGAACACGCATAAGCAGATGGGGAGAAGGGCATGATTAGTATTCAAGAGACGAAATTTTCAGCCCAGAACTGTGGAGAAAAGTTAAATAAGACACACTACTTACGCCATGTGCATGTGACCCTTTCATCGTATCATTACGGGGCTTCAAGACAATCGATACGAAACGGACAGTAGCGATTAACTTGACGTCAGGAAGCAATCAGTCTTTTTGTGTCATCACAGATTAGCGTTCTTCTGATCAGGCATTTCAGTCAAATTTGTCACATTTCTAAACTGTGAACAGATCTTGCTAAAAATCATTAACTGTACTTGTGTTCGTCAGTATCCGTTCACATGGATGATACCGCCTAACAGGAAGGATGCCTTCTTTTATGTCTTAAATGTTTCGAAACCGTCCGTTTACAACGATTTTTCACCCAGTGGTCAACGTGCCAGGGTGGGGCTCAAACCACGTAATTTCGGATCAGTAATTTCGCCCCTCAAGCATTGAGCTATCTCAAATACCTGATTAAGTGGATGAAACCGTAGCTCTGCAGAACTACACGGTTATCGACCAAACGTTAACTTAAAAAAAATCAGTGAGCTGAGAAAAAGCCCTCAGCACACAACCAGAGAACAGAACTCTCCCCAACGTCTTCATGACCAATATATGGGACTGATGCACAATCAGATTAAGGTTTTGGATGTTGTAATATCTCCTATTGTAGTGTGTCAGATGGGGTCATTGTATATATTCCAAAAGCTAGGATCGTGGTTGCTGATTTGAGACGTTTATGGTGACAAAGCGGCATATGTCTGAATATCGTGGGAGGTGCATATCAGTACGACTGGTTTCGTTGTATCACTGTGAGATGTGACATCTGCGCGCAACGAAGCTAAGATAGCCTCAAGCCTTTGATAACTCTCGTCTCGGGGCTCTACTCTGTGTAGACTCATTCTGAAAATGAGTGAGGTACTACGCATCACGAACGCCAGTCGAATAATTTGTTCAGCGTTGAGGTGGCCCAATAATACACTGTCCACTTTGAGCCATTGTCGAAACAGTGCAGTTTACTGTATTAAACGAAGAATCAGGCATGTGAGAGGTGGTATGAGAGCTATTACGAAACGTCGGATTGTACCCGGCTTCAAGGATCCTAGGTCCTATGTTTGGTTGGAGACGCTGCAATACTTTACTACCAATCTCAGTCTCAGTAGCGCCTTTGTCGCCGATTTCTATCAGTTTTATGTGATTGAGTGCCTGAAGATGTAGAAATGCTTGTAGCAGTCTGGGACTAAGTCCATTTCCTCTCTGTATCGTTCTACAATACCACTGTGGAAGGTCAATATTAAAAACAACTTTCATTATACTGTCGTTATACAGTCTACCACTATTCAACGGGTTATTCATGAAATATGGGGCCATTTGTTGCAAAAAATCCGGCCCCGTAGAATTTCAATGATAAGCCATATTTGTCGTAAATGGCTTCGTTGACAAATGTATGTAATATAAGCCGCGCTAATGGCAGCCGGTAGTTATAAGTTCTTTCTCAGTCCTTTTGTTTTTTTCCATACCAGGAATCGGTGTGGCTTTTCCAGGGTTCGATTTCGCTCATTTCGGTCAGATTTCGATATCGTTCCTTGATAATGGATAACCAGTTCGAACCTAGCCAACAGTAACTTGGCTACGGATGCTAAACTCTTGCACGGTTCGTTTTGCCATGTTGTTTGTTTCCATCCGTTTCCCCGTGCACTCACCTTACAAACCAATCACATCTCTCAAACGTTAACATGTTCGGCCGCTCAGATACCGTAGTTTAGGCGCGTCCATCATGATAATGCGATCCCTTCGCATGTCAGATATCCAGGGTTCAGATAAGTCCACTCTCGAGGGGCATACACTGTTAATGAGTGTTAAAAAGGAAGCAAGTCCAGTCAAGTGCTTTTTCTCTTTGATGTGGACAGGCCTGAATATAAGCTCACGTTCACAGAGGAAAGGCAAAAAACAAACAGAGATCCGGTTCATTTGCCCCATAAAACACCATTTCATCATCTATTTTTCACCCAATATAGAGGTCGCGCCTGTCAAAGATACTAGGCTCAGTGTGTCCAACATAACATTAAGCGCAGCGGAAGGCCTGGTGAACTCTGAGGATGCTACCGCTCACACTCAGTCGCTGTAGGACGACTATTCGAATTCAATCTGGGGGAATTTATTCAACCACCGGAAGCAACTAACTCCCATCCCTAAGGGAGGTACGCGCCCAATTTAGGGAGGGCAGATTTATGGTTCTGTGAAAAACCCATCTGGTTACTTTCAGTTGTAAGTAGTGAGAAAAAGTAAGCATTGCATTCCCATTCAGCAAAGCCTTTGCGAAATTAGTTTTTACCTGCGCAAGTAATTTATTAACTTAATCATAATAGGTGGTGTGAAAAGTGGAAACTTATCAACAGACGTATGCCGCACTGTTTTGAATCCCGCACAAGAAGGACAACTTTCAGGTACATTATTTCCGGATCGGCCACCCTGATCCAACATAAATCATGAACACAAAGTTTAGTAACATTGGATGTGACGGTCTTTTTTCAAATTTCAGTGAGTTACGAGGGGCATCACGTTTCGGTTCGGTGAAGCAGTTTAGTAGAGTGGAAAAGAAAGCCGAAACATCTTTTTCACTGTGTGAATTTTTCATGACGTCAAAACTGAAACCAAAAATAACCGAAAGATAAAATTCAAATTATTTTTGGTAGCCTGAGCAATAAATTTTTCAGAATTCTTCCGAGAGAATGCTTTAAATAGTCTTGAACAGATTTAGCTTGATAAAAAGGATTCATGCTTAGTTTTAGTGCTACGCAAGGAATCATAGATTTGTGCCAATCTAATTAACCAGAAAACTTGAGGTGGAAGCACCTGTTGGCACTATCCAGTTCTTTCACTGGAAGGCGGTCACCTGAAGAACTATTTAAAATTAGTGCATCACAGATGTATCGCATGTGAGAATGAATGGTACGCAACAGCTAACGGGTTCGAGCTAAACACACTGAAAGCTTTTCACACCACTCCTTGACACCCCTGTTATACTTTTAGGGAATAATAACAGCGGAGAACTAGAAGTAGTATTCCAAAGAGAAGATATGGAGAAAAGAAAGTACCACACTTCTGGTCACAAAAGGCTCTTTGAGAGCTCATAGACCACAAAGAGGTAAAAAACAGATGTGGAGAGCGGCCTAATCATAGCCTATCACAACACTTCCCCCAAGCACTTACTCTGATCATCTGGGTGGATGGCAACACTTACTGATGTCGATTGTCGGCCTTATCTTGCACAGCCTCCAAACAAGCCCTTGCGGAGACACAATGACCCTGGGATTCGGATCACAAGAGCCGCATGGGGAGGTTCTATCGTCGTTTTCACATCCATACGCCAGGTCTAATAGCATGCACGTTGCAGTTTCTGTTGTTTAAAATGAGACGTAGTAACCAGCACTCAGCTCGGAAGACGATAGCATACTGTGCGATACGTGTCATCGAAAAATCAGTTTCTATCATGCTGAACGCTGCCCAACAGTGAATTACCTAATGTACAATCAGACACCAGTCATTTAATCCCTGTACGCATTTGCTGATGGCATTCTAGATCAGCAGGCATTCTCCAAAAATGGTGGTCGAGGTTTTCAGGAAACTTCAAACCACTCCGTCCTCCTCCTTTTCATTATCATTATCATCATCATCATCACCATTGTCGACCTAACCGCATAACCTCTAAACCTGAATGTTAGACACTGATGTTTCGCTTCATTCCAAGCATATATCAGCACTTCCCGCCGAACATTTCCAATAGCACTGAATTTATCCAACTTTGTGTGCATGTTTCTATCGTTTTTTCCCCGTGAGGCAGAATTAATGAATAACTGTTCATTGAAAGTAGTTTTTGGGTCAATAATAATGTTATTTATGGGATCCAAAAACAGCATTTTAAATCGTCTACGTGTGCGTCTGGGCATGTTGATGAAAACACCATCGCCATCATCCACATCACAATCATGCACAAGGACCAGTCCTCGGGAGGATTATGCGGTAATAAGTGATCCGCGAAAGGTTCAATCTACTGTTTGGTTGTTGGTGTGTTCGCCGAACTTAGCAGTTGCATGGCAGGCGTTTCATCAACAATCGAGGTGACATCCTCAGTGGTGGGATGAGTGGATAAGTTCCCCTTCTGCCTGTGCTTATATAGTATATATAGCTTATATATAGCTTATATATAGTATTCTATAAATCCCGAGGTGGCTTCCGCGTAATTTGGCTGGTTATCTTGAAATCTCATTTCCTTGTATGGTTGGTTCGTTTGGTGCCTCCATTTCGGCAGTTCCGTTCCTCCGTTCCTCCGGAGGTCTAATTTCGTTCCACTTGATCGGTCGTCAGAATAAGCTTCTGTCCATAATAGCTTTGTCTCCAACTTGATTAGTCTGCTGGTTGTCCTCAGAATGTCTGATTTCCCATGTGGTTCAGAATTGTGCATCCGTGTACTTATTTTGCTTGTAGCTCCCGATAGACTGGGTCAGTATCGATATGTTTATTGATCGATTTTAGTGTGGAGTACTACGCTTCCCGCTCCCGTTTTTTTCTTGCGTGACCAAGTACTGTTTCTTAGGTTGAACCATCTAGTACTGGTGTCAGTTAAGACCAGGGATCATCAAATAGAAGGTGTTCCATTTTTCAGTAGAACCTCGTGAACCGAATCAAAATGTGTGCAGTGGTGATCAATAAAAGTAAAGTGAATAAATAGATTTGATTTTCATGAGGACGTATGTCACCTTGCTTCTTCCGGTTGCCTGCGAGATATTTTCAGAATTCAGCTGAACAAAACATTCATTGATACCAGCTGCTGAATTTCGGTCAACTGCTACCAATTTGTTGTATGCTGTTGCTGCTACATGAGCTGTGCACATTTGGTTGCACTATTTGTTGGGTAAAACAGACTGGGGCTTGCAAACTCGTCCAACAACTATCCTTCGAAGAGATTGGATTATGTGCAGTTTGATAGGCCACCGGCGTGGCTATGTGGTTAGCTGTGTTAAGAACAGCTCCATTCATTGGCAACTTGGACAATCGCTCATGACGGACACAGCTCATTGTCTAGAACAGATCTATATGATAGGATTTTTCCCTCCTTGAGATCCGCCACACCAAAATAGTGAAAGGCCATCAAGAGATTCACCAAGTGAAATCCATTCTTAGTATGATCTCGGTTGGAACAAACTGACTCATAAAGAACCTTCAGGGGATGAAGTTACTGATTTGTAGCGTGGTCCATCCAGACTGAAACCAACGTGGTATCAAGTTAAGGTACGCCGTGAACTTTAGTAAAATAACCTCTTCGAAACCGCTATTGAATCCCAAAACTTTCCCATGTGAAAGAATGGTACAGTACATGATCAGTTTTCGGGAAGAGTGCCATATTTGGCGACATAAGGTCAGCGATTTTGTTCACTTCTATTCATAAAATATTACATTTGGAAAAAGCGTCCCCCAACAAAGAAGCCGGCTGCCGCTTGGACGGCAACCTTACGAGTAGTATGTTACGTCTATATGATGTGTTGCGATATCTCGAATATCCAGCAGATGAAACCTGAGGTGACATATTCAGTTGAAGAAGAACCTAATAAACGCGAGTTTCAACTGGGATTTAGATGAGTCTCCCGTGAAAACCATATTGATGTGCATTACTCGAACCCGGCTGCCTGTTCCAGTGGAGTCTTGCCCAACCACAAGGGCCTGAAAAGAAGAAACGGCCTATTTCGTGTCCTCACAGGTGTGACAGTTGTGGCGGATATGTTCAATATACTTAAAGGTACTACAACAAATCAAATAAACACTCGGAGAATAAACTTGTCTGGAAAGCATTTTGTGAGATACGTGTTGGGTACATCAATATTAAAAGCCAGTTTCATGAGGTTATATCATGTTCTATGTTAAGATCAGATGAGGTAATCAGTCAAAAATGCATTTATCCAGTATCTGTTTGGACCCTGTTGGAGTCCTCGTAGTTCGGGCGATCCTCCTGGGATTGATCTTATATAAGAGATTACCGCAAATACTATGCATGCAAGTCTAGACTCTATCAATGCATAAAAGACAGCGTGGTACGCGTAGCAAGTAAAAAGCCGAATGAATGAATGCCGTTCATCGCTATTCTCATTAGTTCATCAATGGAGAATTCCAGGAACGAAGGTCTGTTGGAACTTTCTATGAGGTGTTATGGAAATCAGCTTCTTTCGGCATACCGTCAACGGAAGTCGACGCCTCCAGGGAACTGACCTGCGATCTCCCTAACATTTAGTGCCACCCGAATGAAACTATCAATCACAGAGAGTGCTTTCTTATTGTCATCCTACAAAGCACCAAACTTAATTCCGCGTCACCTCAACCTGAAAAGAATTATCCATTAGCATAATTGACAGGGGGAGCGTTATGTTATTGAATTATGACTTTTTTCGTTGGCATGTGTGAAACTTCATCATAAATGGAGTCCTTTTTTAACACTATTAAGGGAATCCAGTGCAGAATTACTGATAGAAATTTAAGAATAGAATCGCAGATGCTTGAAAGCCCTCCTCCTGTCCTGGCTCAACTATTTTGTCGAGTTGTCATCAACGTGGAAGACGGGAGCTTCATTCAATAGTGCACATTTTTGAAATTTGAGCACATGACATTTAGAACGCGAGAAGAATGCGTTAACCCTACTCCACCAGCACAAAGTGGACAGATCCAAATTCTCAATTCTGGCGGACCAACGTGTTTGTGCTTGAGCGATGTAATTGGCTTGCTAAACGTGACTTAAAAAACAGCGGAATCACTCAGGCACATGGAACTACCTTGTGAGCTCGTTGGCAATTCTGATTAGACGATTAACTGCGGTTATACTCAACGAAACTCAAACATCCACAATCGACTCAAACCCGTCTGTTACCATTCTCCATCATTTTGACTGTACCATCTCTAGAGGCAGCGTCTAATCTAACTGGCTGATGGCCTAACGGATGACTAGTTGATATTAAATCCTGGCAAACAACACCTCCTTAGATTTACAGTGCAAACTGTCCCATCAAATGAAGGCTGGATAGGTATGTAGGCATTCAAACTGAGGACAGGTGTTAAGCAGGTTTCACTGATAGTTATTTTCATATGAAACATCTGGACATCACCACAGGCAATTCAATCTTCTTCAGACAGAAGGAAAGCTGATTTGGAGCTGGGGTACAAATTAGGTCTTTCAATTATGTGATACTAAGTTGTTACGTGTCCTTAGACATCCATGTCCCCAATAGGACACCACTACCCGAATCTCACTCAGCGTCCGCTTCTCCTAGACAATCCTGTCTTCATTAGCAAGCTTAGCAATACTAGATTAGCTGTCAACATCAGTGCGGTGTGTTGTTTTTTGATGAACGAACATGTGAAAACGAACCGTGGCTAGGATTTGCGGATGCATCCGCACCATACAAGAGGTGGTTCTTCATAAACCTTTCCCTTCATTGATTTGCTACGAGAAAGCCAAGGATCGATTCACCCTCAATTCGTTTCCACAAATAGATCAATGAAAGAAGCTACTGAAAAATGCAAACGCGGGACAGTATCTACCTAAGTGATTCTATTGTCAGGAAAAAATGCAGAGGACACATATGAGAAAAAGCATTCTCCCCAAACGTGTCACTTTGACATGCCGATGAAGCTATCAAACCGTGATAGGGGAAGCTGAGTAAAACCGAGCAGTCAACTCGGATGAAGATTATTCGGTGAGGGGGTCGTCAGAGAGGTCTTTAAGAAGGAGCCTGTCGAGCACAGATGTTCGAAAACTACCGACGTCCTACTGTCTCTTGTTCGACACCTTATAAGACTTTGTACCCGAATTTGCGCAGCTATTCCCTTCTGTCCCGGGAAGAGTGAGTTGGCTTTGTTTAGATTCGGATTTATTGCCGCACATGCATAATGATCATTGGTAGGCTAGGATTTAGATTTTCCTACTCAGTTCATGCTCTCATTTTGAAAGCAAAACAAAGTACGAAATCTTTGCCTGATGGGATCAGTTGCTTCATAAAGCCTTGCGAAACACCAGCAAGTTGTACTTAAGTACGTTGACCTTATTGCACGCGGTAAAAGGGAAATTGAAAGTGATGAGTGAAACTTTCGTCTGAGAAGTCGTTTCTTGAGGAGCCAGTCAACACGTGTGACCGCGTGGTGTGGATCCCGTGAGTGAAGGATGAGCGGCGCTATATAATTGCGAGTTAATCACACTGCTGATCAGCAGCTCGTGGCCAAACGGTTGTGTATTCCAACTACTAGCCAGCAGGTCGCGGGCTCGAGACTCTCCGGATTTTCGCGAGATGCGCACTGCTGTTGATTCTCCATAAGGAAGGAACAGATAAACAGTGCTTCTCGCCATTCAGCATAGATTAACTTAACTTGGAGGACAAAATCTCCACCAAAAAGTTCAGCGGTTTGTTTAAACTATGGCCACAACCAGAAGTGTTGACGCCGTAAAGGCCCAGATCCTCGCTACACAGTCGAACGAAAATGGTGTAACTGATCGGAGGAAAATTCGTCTTCGATTTTTAGCCCATGTTCCGAATCCGAGTTTGCTATAAAAAACTCACGCACAAGCTAAATTTATACGACGAAAACGTTACCGTCGCCGAATTCCTGACATTTTGGACTGCTTTACAAAGATACTATCATCGCGCATTCAGAGGAAGAAGCAATTTGCCGAATATGGATGAAAATTTTGCGTCTCGACTACTTTTAGCGATGATTGCCAGTTAGTTTTTTCCCAAAGAACGTAAAAGTTTCTACCGAAGAATGTATGTTTTCAAATAAACTTCTCAGTCTATTGCCAAATTATGCAGCAGACCAAATGGTGGTCAACCCTGAAGATGAAACCGATAGGTTTATTTGACTCCTGATTTCGGAAGCGCCTGGAGTTAAAATGAAAGTTTTGCCCGTAGTGTCTCAGTTGCACGTGCAGTCCGCTGTAATTTGTCGAACATTATACTGAAGAGCTCAACTTCGTTAGGCTTAACTCTGTCCACATTTGTGGATAAGTCAAACACCGTTTTATCCAGTTAAGGAGGTGAGCCAGCATACAGTGCATTAGGGATCAGCTGATTCAGTTACAACTGTGCGCTGTCTTGCCGGGTCGACAGGAGGATTTGGATTCTGCGTATTGGCATTCATGTACCCCAGGAAAGACCAACACAGATGGTTGTTCAATCCATGGCGTTTGTATCATGTCTAGACACATATCCCTGGTGCACATCCTCGAAGCAATGCAGCGTGAGGATTAGATGACCGGAAAGCTTGCTAACCAATCGGATTCAGTTGAGTCAGTCTTTAACATCAACGTAATTTGCAAGCGAATGCATGACGTCATTTGCATACAATTTGGTGTTAAAGTAGAATATGGGGTTGACAAAAACTAGGGAAATGCACCTACCTGATGGCCCACAGAATGGCACCACTCGTCGTGGGCTGTCGCGGAGCTTTTAACAACCTTAGGTAGTAATGCACTACTCATAAGGTTACTGAAAATTATTCGACGAAGAATTTTCAGCAACCTTATGAGTAGTGCAGTACGTATATACATGTATCACGATATCTCGAATATCGTAGAAACTGGAACACGAGGCGGTCTGGTGCAGCACATTCGGTTGCCTGGAAACACCACAAACGAGAGATTTAGCAGGGTTCCAGGTGAGTCTCTCGCAAAACCAAATTGATTTGCAAATGAGTGTATTTGTCGAATCCTTAGTTAGTGTTTTACGCCAAAAAATCTGTCTACACAATCTGCTCGAAACTGCAGACATTCTACTATGGTGTGCTCATGAATTTCGGTACAGTGTGGACAAGATAGTTTGAAATGGCATACAATAGAACCCTCCATAAAACCTCTGTATAGGGGAGATGTAACCCTGGCGTACCAGACACCACTTTTCATCCTTCGAGCTTAAGAAACCGTGTTCTCCGAGTGTTACCAACCCTAGTTACTGGACACTTAGCTGCACATGTGCAGGTACATTCGGTTGCTCAGAGCAATCTCTTGGAAATATCGGATTTCATTGACCTATATGCCAAAAGCATGCTACCGGGTCAGATTGACCTTGGGTGTGGAAGTTTACCTTGTCATTTGCTTTGAACATTTCGGCTCACAGACAGTCAATAAATTATCCATACAAATCATCAACCCCTGTTGAACCAAATCTTTGGCGTCTCGTTGCACTGCCCACGTCCCGAAGTACAAGTGTTCGTTTCTCTAGAAAAATTCGCTAGACTGCGTTACCCTGGGTTGTTTACCTGCTGCTCGGATACCATTGCTGTCGTTGATCAAGATATAGGTTATTCAAGACACGTTTTTATCGGGTGCATCTTCACTCTTTCCCCACTGTAACCCACATAGAATGTTAAAACATGATAAGCGCACAAACGTACAGGCATTCGTAGCACGCCAGAGGACACCTGGGTACACCTGTACATGCGCAGAATAAATGAAGCCTCAAGGAGGGATTGTTTCACTGCTGTTAAAATGTTTTGAGCAGGTGTCGTCTGGGAGGAACCGGCCGATACCAGCAGCTTCCAAATGGCAATGGCAAATCACCAACATGTGCACTAATGGGATAAGAACGTACGCTGGGGCGATTTAGGTTGTGCTAAACTTATGGTATCAGTTCTAGGACAAAAACCTAGTGAATATTATTCTTAACACATATTAGGGCGTGTAGTTTGTGATAGGTGACGTGAGATCTAAAATAGCACAACAAAATTTAGTGAGTTATTGGTGCGTACAGGCTGTTCGACCATGGTATTCAGCATTTGATGAATGGCTGTTAGCCGTAGAATCTGTCGAATCGGATAATCTGTTGGCTTCTGTGGATTGTTTCCGGACGATGAGATAAGTGTCCGATTCAAACACATGGGATCTGCCCTATATCTTTAAGCCTGGCTCCCACTGCCAAAGGCAGAACCCTCTGCAAAATTTGGTCCGTGAAGTGTAGCGCACGCTTCAGGAAAATGTCGATTTTGCCCTTAGGCTTTCAGATACTCTGAGTTAAAGAGGCTTTCGTTTGCAGCGATGGTTCAGTTGTTTTTTGGAACTTCTTCCCTCACTCTAATTTGATTGTCATGCTTCATTACTTTTCCATGGTTTTATAAACCGATGTCTAGTACGCTCAAATTTTTGAAAAATATTCGATGACCAGCCTGTTACGATATCATTTAAAGAGGAAATTATCATTTATGGTAGGCTGTCCCTAATTTCGAGCCAAATTTTCTTCGTTCAATTGGGAGATATCGATCGTCTGCTATCCACTTGGATGATCTCCTTAGGCACTTTATTATGCATTTCGTTTCATTACAATATCAGGCATGCTTTTGAAGTCTAGGTGCGTTTTGCCAGAGTGATGATGGGCATCGTTCGGTGGAGGATTTTTCTCCGCTTTGAGGTGTAAACACAAAGAGCGGCAGCAGAAGTTACCGTCTAAGAACCACTGAATTAGGTCAGCTGACTTCACAATTACGAGTTGTAGTGTCAAACATCAATCAAGGGTTTCAAGTCTTCTTGAAAATGCGCTGGAGAAGTTAAGCACTGAGTGACATATGGTCAACAATCTCGGTGAAAAAAAAACAGTCCATAAGCACACCACATTACCAAGATTTCACAACGTTTTGGTTCAAGTGACTGCTAAAGCCACTTTTACTCGGTAGGAACAATGTAGCTAATCGAGACACAAGTATTTTATCGAAATTTCACTCACTCAGCCAGCAGCCAGTTTCATGTGATTCCATCAAACTCTGAGAGTTTGTGTAATATTCGACCTTGACCGCTAAATATACACCCGGCAAGTGGTGTACACAACGGTTGTGTAAGGATCTATCATGACCCATGGGTAGTGTGTTACGTCCGTACTTCTGACACTTATATAGCCTTAAAGACATGAACAACGAAATACAGTACAACCGCAGTCAGTTATAACCTCCCTGTCATCATAGTGATAACCGGACAGAAAATGCCTTCAGACAGCTCAAACGTGCGCATGTACCTACTAAGCTTTCTTGTGTTTTGTGTGACCAGGACCAAGAAATCTCACAAGAATCACGAGCTATCGCGTAAATAGCCTGGCTCTACCGCTGTGCTCTTTTACGCCTTGTTAAAAACATCGGTGACAGAATTGGTTGGGGCTGTTTCTGTACTCTATCCGTGGAACACCGTCTGAAATCAAACATGAGCAGGTTAAGGATGGTGGGACGTTGGGTAACTGACAGGAAATTCACGTGCGAAACACCACCTGTTCCAAATGTGTGTGTGAACGCACAGTCCACTCAGATTTCAAGGCGCCTTGGTTGAGGGGGTGATTTCAAAATGACTGATAAAAAACATAGCAAAAAAGTGGTGAGGTGATGCAGCTTAAAAATCTAGTGAGTAGATCCAGTCAGTAGACGAGTTGGGTTGGCCTGCAATGATTGATTACAACCAAAACTTCTCAGTGATAACAGTGGGGTCAAAAACGCCTGGCTAGACGGCAAAAGATGAACCCAGTGTGTGTATTCTTCACACAGAGAATTCGAACTTTATATCAGGGGAATACGTTTGATAAAACAGTGAAGGTGGACAAGCGGTCACATCAGGCCTGAGGAGCACAACCAAGCAGAGCCTTATAATCTATCAGGAACTTGAAAAAGCCGCAAGTGCGTTGGATAGAAGCGACCTTTTTGTAACTCTGTTCGCCGAGACGCAGAAAGCATGTTAAGGAGCGACAGAGAAATGATCACTGGCAAATGAATTGTCCCTGTATTGGGTTACAAATGGTGCTACAATCCGCGCATTCAGGAAACAAGTATCCAAGCGGGGTTGTGGAAGCAGATACTGGCTGTTCACCACGTTCACTCCAATGGCGCGGTCCTCAGCACCCGAAGCGTGTAATGCATACTATGCTTATTTTTAAATTAGTAGTAAGGGAAAATTATTCAACATCCGCCTACTTATTTTCTTTTTTGAACCACGGACCCTCCATATAGACACTATGGTGCTGGTTATCGTAACCAAAGGATGTCGACAAATGAACACAGGATATGTTCAAAAGCGGTGAAAAAACCTTTAAGGAACGCACCGATCGGAGTAAAATTCAACTGATGGTGATAATCCACTGGATGAAAGAGCTATGAATGTATCACTGTTTGGCCATAGTGACTAGTTTCTATCGAGATAGCTCCCATGACTGACACACATGACAAAGAACTTTTGGTGAGCTTATACACCTGTAGCTTTATACTGTCTCTCCCAACGTCAAAATGAAGGTTTACCTTATGGCCCGTGATTGTGCAACTCTTGCGCCTCTGGTCCATGGAATTTATGTAAAACTTATGAACACTTCAAACGGATCCGGACGGTCTAATTTTCACATCCCGGTGTATTCCATAAGAACAAACTCCAGTGTAGCGTCTTCGGCTTTCAAGTCCTTAAAGGTCGGGTGTTTATGAGGACGGAAACAGGCAGGACTGCTAGCTCCCGGACATTGAAACACGAACCAATAGACCTCATTTGGGTCAGGGATAACCAGCGGCGAGCGGTAAATATGTTCACAGCATATGCTGAATTTTACGGGTTGGTGGTGGTGAAGGAAGTTAGATAAACTAATTTTGGTATGCAGCGTGGATATTATATCCCAACACAGAGAAGAATGCGTCGGTATACACAATTCGTGGATGGTTTTGTGAACGGAAGAATGCAGACTTGGATGTCCATGGAAATACCGTGAAGTCTCCTCCCTGGCAATCGAACGGACACCGGATAATACCGTATAGATTCCCGGCAAGCATCTAGGGTTTGACACAGCTACCTTGGACCCTGGACTAACTAAACGAAACAAGATCCCCGCCTAGCTTAAGAGCGCGAAGAGGCATAGGACTAGTAATGTGATAGTTAATACGGTTGCGCACATTAAACTTAGTTCCATGCACATCGGGCTCCATTTTGCTGCTGTTTACGCTCCAGGTTTGTAAATTTTCTCCCAAGATTTCTGAGAAGATCGAAGGCATATCTTTAAGTTGATGAGGTTCGGCTTAGAGGGCAAGAGAGTTATCAAGTGCTGTGATGGAGGCTGACGAATAATTGGACAAAATGGTTGTCCACAGTTCTATTTAGGTCTCGGTTTAAAAGTTCATCTGTATCCTTGTTAGAGAAGAGTGTTACCCGAAAGACAGCAGGAAGACTACACTGTTCAACTTCCTACTAGTTGATCCATCTGGCACGAGAGATTCTGGAATTAGATGAGTGTCTTAGTGAGAGCTGAATACGTAATTGGGGCACAAAAATTTCCAGTTTGTTGCAAAGTCTTCAAAATATACTTATTTGCAGATGCGGTTGGCCTTAACAGGGGACCTAGCTAAATTCCAGCCGAAACTCTTTCTTATGATATTCTACAACCTAATTTGTTGCACAAACACCACCTCCTGTTTCAGTTGGCAAACTGTCTAGACAGAATACACTACTCACACTATTATTCAACAGCCCGCAACTCGGTTTCGTTTTTCCTGGGACGCAGTCGCCTAGTTATTGTCAGTTCTATGTTTTGCATCCATCTTGAGCCTGAGTGGAAGCACCGAAATGCTGTAGGGCAATTAACACACACACAGACACACACCTTAATGCCCTCCTGGGACACTCGAGTCTTCTGTAGATCAAACGGATGAATATCTCCACAGCGGAATTTCACAAGACTTTTTTGGTCAGTGTTGTTTGTAGAAAATGGAGGCAGTTTCTATATCCTAGGATTAGAAAGCATTTTTCCAAATCTGATCCACTTTCCACCTACCCCAAGTGGACAAATGATATCCACTCTGTTCAGAAATGCTGGTAGCTGATAAGCCTATCCCCCAGGGCTGCTTTACTGTAAACAAATCCAATATCTAACCTCAAATAGAACATACCTAGTAGGGATAAATTTCGGTGTGAAGTAGAATCGATAGCGTAAAATCTAGAAACAATCTAACTAATGGACGATGAAGTTCTCTCGGAGGCAAATACATCCTGTCTTTAAGTTTTTTTGGATCAAGCAAGGAATCAAAGTTCACTTTCTTTTCTGAGATTCACCCCTACCGATGCCTGCAGTTTCTGAGTTGCACAATTTCGTTCTCTCTTTGAGGCCATTCTCTATACGGGGACAATATAACGAAGCGTAACACATGAGTATAAAGTACAGTATAGTTTCGCCCACTGCAGGAAATTCCGCACCGATTTTGGGGCGAAATCTCTATTTTTGCTGAATATTCAAGAAACTGGGCATCTAAAACTAGAAACTTCAAATAATCGGCCCACTTATTCTGATTATGAATGTAGGCCTAACGATAACACTTAGACCCGACAACGGGTATTTCACCGTTAAAAATAGCCTGTATAGGCGTTCGAAACAGGCAGCAGGTAAAAAAGCAACCACCATCATCTATTATGGCTGTAACACGACCTCTGAGAACGGTGCCTATCAGTTTCGGCTTCAGAGTCTACTTATTTCCGAAGTTCAGCTGGCTTCACACAGTGTCTGGGGGCACAAAAATCTGCATAAGCTATTTCTCACATGTTTTCAATGAGTGTGACTTAGTAACTCCAGGATCTTGACATCTCATAGCAATAGCCATATTTCTGTGGACCAGGTTGATGTTATCATTGTGTTACTATGCTGAACAGTTATGAATCCCATCGGGTTTCTAAGCTCTGAAGAGAAGCATTCCTCAATTAACTTGGCGCTTATTTCGTGGAACGTAACTATAGTCAGATGGGTAAGAAAGCTACGGATAACTTTCCGCGATCTTCGTACGTTCTTGCTGGTTTTGCGGATACTTCAATCTGAGTACTGGACCTCAGCATTTAACCTTGACCAACCTTGGATCCTTGTGCCGTGTTTCGGTTTAAAGCGACCAGAGACGGACGATATTATGTAGTCTGCCGGCTGAACAACACTCACAGGTCACATTCAGCCCTGAAGTCGACTAATGACCTACCAGCAAAAATCAGTTGGTATGTGGGTTTTATGTTCAATCATCAACACTTGTTCAAAAGCCAAGAAATTTGGGGTAGTGTTATTTTATCGTGCTGTTCTCCATAACGAAGATTGTGTTATTCCGTCTGAACGAAAACACGACTTGTTTGGAGAAAAATACTCAGATTCCGGTTTCGTCAAGTAGCGTTTCACTTCTATTTCTTGTTCTTATTATGAAATGCCAAAATATTTACCCAAATTCCACTTCACATCGCTCAATTAAGGCTGACTGTGACGGATTGGCAAGCTAATCACAGTGAGTTAGTTAAGTTTGTTCTCCAAGTGTTTGTTCAGTGGTGCTCAAATATGACCCTTTTGTATTGTAGGATGTAATGTTTACTCCAATGTATCCATAATCAGGAATTTGGTTAGTCATCCAGATTTATGGCATGGAAGGAACACTCGGAGGAACATAATGGAAGGGAAAAAGTTTCTCTGCTAAAAAGAGCTGTCAGCAAGCTCGTGTGTTAGGACCTTATCAGATAACACTGCCTGTAGGTTTTCTATTGTTCCCGGTGACCTTTTCATGCAGAATGAGTTTGCCCACCACATCGGGCTAGGTTGACAGGATGAAAGAGATAACCCTGAGCAAATGCTGAAAGCTGTCGCTTTATAAACCAGGTTGTTCACGACTACACAATCAGTGGGCTGTTCGACTGTCATGTCCATTGCTTATTATCATCTTACCGTCAAAACAATCATATAGTCCCACGAGCTGACAGTGTCTTTTCACGTGGTAACAAAACATTTGTGAGCCAGTTGCCAAACTTGGTGCCTAAATCAACTGCCAACTTCTCCTGATAGTTCATACTTTCGATCAACTTCCCAATTCTGGAGAATTTGAAATCATCATAGCTGAAAACAACCCGTGGTCCTATGAAACATTGGTGAACCTCCCAGTAAAGTTTGTTTTATACGAGTCATCAATTCATGTGGTGTGAGCGAAGATTGAGTACCAGCCACAGCTAGCTGAGGTTCGTCACAGTTATTACGAATCAAAATGGATCAAAGTGATTCAAAATGTCTTCACAATTAGAGGTTAGTTCTTATAAAAGATTCCCAAGTCTCCTCACACTAATATCAGTCTGTAGGTAGTTTAGAGGACGAAGAAAATCCACCCGATGAGTAAAGCACCCATCTGAGATGTCGTCACTCGAGCGGTCAGTCGACAAGTGTTATCATGTGATGTAGTTTTCTTGATTGAAGGATGAGTGGCACTATATCTTGTCTGAATATGAGGTAATCACACTTTTGATCAGATGCTCATGGACGATCGGTTAAGTGTTCGGACTATCCAGGAGTCGCGGGTTTGTGAGTTTTGTGGGGTTCGCATTATTGACGTATCCCAGCTAGGATGCAACAGCTCCACAATGCTTTTTGGCTTTTCAGCGTAGACTGGCTTCTTTTGGGGGACGAAGTCTCCATTTGAAAATTTCCGAAAAGAGTGTGGTTAATCTACCTCAAATAGTTCTCTGCCAGTCGTTGAACTTGGCCACAAATTATCGCTTTACACAATTGATCACATGTCTGATGCAGACGCACGGGTCTGTCATTAAAAGCAAGAAGACAAAAAAACTTGGCACAAATCATTCTAACGTACAGTCACGCCGCGAATGCAAAGACGAGTAACCTACCGGTAAATTGAGTGTTGTAGTGCCTGTTCAGGTGTTATTGACAAAACTGAAAGTAGTTCACTGTGTCTCGAACCAAGTGGTTAGAATTTGTGTGGACCAACAACAAACGATTGGTTTGAAACCTCAAACCTCGAACCTACCGCTTCATTCGGAGGAAATAGTTCGGTGGTTCAATGGAGCCATGTAAACTGTACCATTCAAACTCTGGATTATTTTTTGTTCTAAGTGAACTTGAGATGCTAGTCAAAAAATCCTCGGGTAGGCTTGAAGTCGCGGGTTCAAGTCATGTCTGTCAAATATCAAAACGTGTCATCTTTCCCCTAAGAGAATGTTAAGAGGATGAGCCAACGTAGTGAGTAGGTCACTGTAGCGAATATTACGGGTTAGATGAACTAGCACCGAAGCCATAAAATGCCTATATCAAAACAGCCGGAAGCTTGTTGATGGAAAATCGCGTGAAAAACCTGTTCAAAGATATACGGTAAAAGGAGAGGAATGCATTTTTTATCAAATAAAACAGTCATACGGTCACATTCTCCACCCCCGCGGCTGACTAACGGTTTGAACGCACCGACTTTCAGGCAACTGAAGTGAGGGTTCCCCTCAGGTTGTACACCCATTGAAGCAGCGTCCTGATAATTAAACCTGAACAAAACAAACAAATGACACTGGGTCACCTTCAGAAACATGCAAATCAATACGAAAAAATTGACCAAAGCAGTTGAACTAAATAACTAATACAATTTTAAGAAAATCGGTTGCTTGGGTTATCTTTGTGATGGATTGTTGGAAATTGGTTTAGGCTTTTTCTTTGTAAGAAGACCACCTAAAGTAATTATGCGGTTCCACAGGATGAACTTTTTTTTTGATGTATTGTGATATGCGACCTTCGATAAACTCGTTAAATTGACATCGTTCATCCGCAGCAGATATCAATCAGTGACTCTACTGATAAATCACTAGTTGGGTGTTTTCAATCCGGACTACTCAGAACAGTATAAGCTTACATATGATAAGCGAACGTGCAACCAAAATATCGCCCATTGGGTTTCAAGTGTGTGTCATGCTACCTAACTGGGAAGTCCTGACTGGCGGGTCAATCGATCGTCACAACCAGGACAGTTACTGGGTCGTCGTTCGATGGGTCGGGCACACCAATCACATCGCTACAGTGTGAACACGTTCGCCTGTTCAGACGTGAAAATTCAGAGGCCACTGGATGTGCACTGCTGATGAGCTCTAATAAGAGTGAAACTCGGGTCCAGTGCTTCCCTTTGGTGTGGACTCACCGGAATAATTACGCCAGAACAGGAGGACGACCGTTCAAACGAGAGTGGTGTGAATATGAACGGAATTTAAAAAGTCTCCTTCACGGTTGAGGAGAAAGCGACTGTGATCATTGAGGAAAAGGATGCAAAATGTGTCCTTCTACCTTGCTCTCATTTCACGCCTCCACGAAAAATTAAAACATGGTAACAATAGGGCTGGACTTTGGTGCAAAATGACAGAAACACTGGTAAGAAGAAGAGATCAGTCCGCAAACAGCCGAATGGAGCGGATCAATGGACAGTTGAATAAGCATATATATTCTCATCTACCATTGAAATTTTCATAACCTTACCGAGAAGCCTCCAAAGGGCGGCCTTCTAGCAGGAAGCACTTCAACAGGATCCAGTAGAAGTGCTTTTGAATGTACGGAGTTACTATGGTTATCTCTCTAGCAAAATATCGAGCTACAGTCACAAGTGCGGGATTCTGTTGACTGGCCCATTTCCAATGCGGTTTCTTTGTTTCCAACACGGTTAACTCCAACGTAATGACACAAAGAGACCACGATGATCGCTTCGCAGTAATCAAACTAGGAAAAAGCAACCACTCAAAAGGGTACGGCTTTTAAGAACACCATGTGATTAGCATAAAAATCTTGAGTAAATGTTAAGCTTCCGGTGGTAATGATTTAGCCGAATCTCACATTATAAGACCACATTCTAATGGAAACGGACAGCTTTTGGTTTTCATCTTACGGGTCCAAGAACGGTTGTATACCGGTAACTATTCACTAAAAAGTGGCATAAATAGCTTGCCGTTAAAGATGAGCGAATTTTGGAAAATTTGATTGCCTTTGATTGTAACATCACGGCTTTTAGTTCGGGACGCTAGTTCACAATGTATCGGTGAAGTGGAATTCGGTAATACTCCACATGTTTTTAAGGGTAGGAGCCATGGCAACCAAGAAGCACTCACGACTGTGCGACTGAGCCAGCGAAAACCCTAATACTGTGCCGCAGTTACTCAGTTTCGGTGTTTAAACCCAAAATTTGGCACCACACATGCACACAGATTTCATTTAAAATCAAGCCTAATGAACCGCCCCAAAGTAGGAAGTTAAATTCCCACTTACTAGGGATTCGTCCCACACAAACACATACAATATTAATATTATCGCTGCAATTTGCTAAGCTGATTAGGCACCTTCACTAGTGTTTCTTCGGGATTCACTGAGGTGAAAAATTCGCAAGCACTTCAAGAACCTTCGAAATATTGTTGGATACCACTTAGTCACGGTTCAGTGAAAATTCCACGGGTGGGTGAAGTTATATATAGAGGGACGCGAAGTTGGGAGGTATTACTGTATTGCTTGAGCAGACCTTGTAGTCAGCGGGGCTTACAGCCTTTTGGGCAGGCTAGAAAACACCACCCAGATTTACCGTTGTGGCCTCAGGCTCTTCGACTTTTGATGAATAGACGATCCGATCAGGATTGCTTTGGTGGTACCACGTTCTGAAAATTTTGATCACCAACCTTAACTGTTACTGTTTTGGACTTGGAATAATCCCGAAAATATTCAAACAGTTAATTCACATCTGAAACTGGTGACAACTGTGTTAGAGGACACTGTTTTCTTGTCTACTCTTTAAAATCGAGTAAGAAAATTGTCGACAGGCTGGCAAGTAAAATCTCACACTATAAGATTTTGTGACTTCAAATTTCCGCGGTTCTATGCAATAAAATCTAGAAGGTCAAAGTTACTTGTCTGAGACACAAGTGAGTATTTGAGTACTAAACCATATGTTGGTGAGTACAACGGTTGGAAATCAAACTGCATGAGTTCCATTGCTGAATTATCACGATGATAATTTCCCCTAAACAATTACTGCTAATCTTGTTCGCCGTTTGGCTCATCATCGTAGGCTGCATCTCCTTCGGTCTTTTAAAACAAATAAATGTCAAATTCTGCGCTATTTTTACAGTCAACATGCAGGCTGCACCGGAAGTTGCAGTAATTCATGAAAATCAGTAATTCCATCCAATCTAGTTTGCCACAACCTCAGTTATCAAGACTGGTTGAGTTGACTTAGTGAAGCTGTACATATGGTGACTTACTTGCTCAATATGCATGGATGCCATGATCTGATTTCTTCATCCAGTCGGTTGATGACACCAGGGCAGTAGGTCCATGTTTGCATTGATGCGTATCTGTTTGGGCCAAATCCGGTAAACCTCCGGAACCATAAGTACATTCTGCAGCTAAAATAAAACAAAAGGTGTTCGTTATGCTCAGCGCAGATGCTGTGAAGCATATTTCTAGACACGCACTGACTTCCGATCTGGTTGGCTTCCGTGTTGCACTTGTATATGGTAGTCGTATCTCAGATTTGTTATCGTGCAGACTATTCGTAGAGAATTAAGGTTTTTGCACATTTTATTAAGAGTATCGTCCGTGAAATAACACATGACCAACCGTCCTCGACGATATTATTCGACACTATTTATTATTATTATATTATATATTATATTTATATATCTGGTATTGTATTATAATATATATTATATTATGTAATATATAATATATAATATTATTATTTATTTATTAATTTATTTTGTGTATTATTTATTCTAGACGATGTTACTGCGAATTAATTTAATCGGTTGCACAATAGGCTGAGTTACAAAGAGGCAGAACAAAAAAACAAACGTGCAAGGGTTTGTTTGCAAGAGGAGAAAACGTCAGTCTACCAAATGATGCATAGTCGATTAATGTTCAAAAAATAGGCTGAAAGACTTAAGTAGGCCACTAGACGGTGTTTGCGAAATAAAGCGCTATGTGCGTTACACTCTGCTGGTAAGATCAGCTTTAGGAGCCGTCTTTCCTAGGAAAACTATCAAAAGTACGCTTTCGTCAACATTTTTTTAGCGGTTTTTAGTTAAGCTTATTTCCATTTCCATCACTCCCGTGATTTTCTCCAACTGAGCTGTTTATAGACGTGGCCACGTGGTTTACGCCGATATCCGTCGACGTACCCATGTTGCTTCACAAAAAATTACACTTTTTCTCCCCCCCCCGGAGTAGATTTCCGAGCACTGAAAAAATGAGTGTCTGCGTAATTATGAGTGCAATGTACATATTTTACACAAGTAGCTTCTGAGAACCGAAAATTTTAGTCAACTTTATAGTTGTATCCCTTGGCCAAAGCATATATTTGTTTTGCATCAAACCAACAGTGACAAGATGGTGAGTCACCGTGTCCTTCCTTATCACATATCTGCAGTCATGGAAAGTTAGTGTATCACGCATGTGAATTGACCTAAACAATAAAAATCCCCTTCTCTAAACAGTACATTTAAACTTGTTTGTAAATCTGGGGACAATCTTTTGTCAGACGGTTGAATATCGCCGTACCCCAGCAGCCTAGGACCTGTAGGAAATAAACATGCAGATGTCTTCTCAGATGTCTTCTCTCTATTGGATACTGGACGTACTACCGGTTTGCTTTCACTGTGGCCTCTACTGGTTGGAAACTTGATGGTTGGTTTGGTGCATACAGCAGGTTTTGCTGATGCAAACCTTTAGCGTTGACAGAAAAGTCAGACGGACAGAAGAAAGTCACGTACTTTAATTAAGACTCTTTGTAAACAGCTAAAAACACTGATTATATGGTGTGCTAAATAAGTAACAAAACTTATAGAATACATTTGGGGTTTATCAAAAATTTGCAGTTCACTGCATGAAAGTTTGAGCTAAGGTTCCTGGAGTAATTATCTCACCTGCCTTGAGGACAGCAAAAATCAGAAAGAAGCATTCCAATTACTAACTACTATGTTTGTTGAATCAGGCGAACGTTGCTTGAATCTATAAGCCTCTTGGCCACAAATGGGGTCGGTAATTTGTTGGTATTGTGCCAAAAAGCTTGAAATTCAAGTCTGAACCTATGAGGTTCGATTCTCCTGCTGCAATCGTCTGTAGGGTTTCAATCATGTAGAAACGCGACACAGACACACAGGCCACTTATACGTTATCGTTAAAGTTTCGTTTGACCAGTTTTCTTAGCGTGATCACTATGCGCAAGATATCTCTGAATCTCACCTTTCGGAGGGAGGGTAACTTTTAGGTTCGTTTATTGCAAATGAACAGGATCGTTCGCGATGGTCTACTAAATAACCGGTAATCTCCGTTTTCAAAGCGTTTAATCCCTATTTCATTCATCAACTTGCTATTAATGCAACCGAAAGGAAGAAGACCCTTCGCCGCGGAGTTGTTTATCCGTCTGCTTCTTGAACGCGTCTTCTTGAACTTTCCTGGATATTCATTGACTGTCACGCAACTGTAAACGAATGCTGCAAAGAAGTTCCACAAATTCCGTAATAAATCCCACCTGCTCATCAATGATATCCACCGGGATATCCAGGACAAATGAATTCGTCAGTCCAAGCAGCTTGACCTACAAGGAGCATTATTCCTGGGGGGCGGGTGAAGAAAAAGCACGCGAAAGGGAAATTATGGAGGCCTTGGCAGTAGCCAATCTTCTGCTCCTTGCTCGCCTTGCTGTATGCAGCAAGCAAGATGACTTGGTTGGTCATATCACGCAACAGCTGATTTGGTGTGTCATTATTTCTGGTTGTAGGAATACTGGCCATGGGAGATCGTCGTATCTTTGCACGGAACCAACAGTTTTACCCACGCCGCGGCACTACCAGTTCCACTGAAGCGACGGATATCAGACTGAATCTCAGAGGAAAGTCACTGCCGACACCAAACACGATTCAAGCCGATGAATTGGCAGACATCAACTGAAACATGGCGTGCACTCCGACAGTGAAGCTTGGTGGATATGGAACGCTAAGGAGGAGAGGGGGACAAAGAATGCTGGGAATGCACAATGACTATTCTGACTGATCCATGCGACTTGCTTGTGAGCGAAACCATCCAAAATCAAACTAGCTTGACCATCTTTAATAACGGTGGATGCTTCAGCCACTGGATCTGGCGCTCTGAACAACAAGTTTTGTTGCCACATGTTATTGTTACCTAAACGATGAACCTAAAAACCTGAATGACCTTTCTTACAAGCGACACCAAGCTTCTGTTCTGGATGGCCTCCACTGGCATTGTTCAGGGACGGAGTGAAGTCCTCAGTCAACGGTTGTATGATTTCCCGACCACCATTTACGAAACGTATACTATCCCAAACTACTAAGAAAAATTGATAATGGTGTCCGGTTTAAAAAAGAGACCGGTAACGAATGAGGCAATAACAGAGGGATCAGCTTGGGTGCAGTTTTAAGGAGACATTTCGCGTTAATTGTTCTTTGTCACTTTATAAAAGCCCGTGCAATGGCAGGCGAGATTTCGGCTTAGTTGATTTCGGCTTTGCATTAACCACGCCTTCACTTTCCCTCAGGTGCTGGAAAAAAGCCATACGTACAATTAACCCACACTTGTAGTATCCTTAGACTTCCTGAAAACATTTGACTCACTTGGCTGGTTAATTCTCGCTAACCCGCTTGCTCAGAAAGAAATTCTCCCGGAGTTTGTCAACATAATAGGTGCCTATAGTCTCAGACTTTACTAATTGTGGGATTATGCATGAGTTTCGGTGTATCCCTCGATCTCAAAGTACGTGTGCATCAGGATATAGCATGGGCTGTTTTTGTATGGCGGAGACTTGGCCTGTTCGAGCAGCCGGACAGAGACCTCTTCAAGACTTTGACAACCGTTGTCTCAGAAACATACCTCTTGTGGGGTACTACCAACAAGTCCCCAAAGAGGCAAGTAAAAAGCGCGTGTTCGGTTGTGTAACAACGACTTTAATGAAGGAGGTTGTCCAGCACTGGAAGTTGTAAGATGTGGCTACATTAGCGGCGTTCTTGCTGTCAGTTTCTACACAGATTGCCTGAATAGATGACTGGAGCTGTAATTCTCTCCGACTGGTTGTGTCAGAGTAACGCTAATCCCCTTCCCCACCCACCTTTATTTTTTATTTGCAAAAATACTTTCAAATAATAATATGGTCGTGTGAGGGTGACGCATCTTTGGTAAACAGTGATGATATCTCATAATCACCTTCTCAGCGATCTCTTCTTTAACACTAGTGGGTGGTTGAGCAAGGCACTTGGACTTATCAGATCATTCATCCCTGTCTAGTGCAAACATTACCCATATAAGACCGAATGCGCTTATCTTCTCCTAAACGGTACATTCGGTTGCCATAGTTCAAGATCTAAACTAATAGTACATATCCCTTTAAACGTCATTCACAACGCTTTATTCCAGAAAATCTGCAACATCGTTAGTAAAAACATGACATAAAATCACAAAGGTTGTCAAGGGAGATAGGCTGGCCAAAGGTCTGTTGCTAGTGTCCAGAAATGAGTGTACTATTTGACAGCATCTCATGTTTCTGGTTATAGGAAGACAGCAAGTAATGGATGATTCTTTGCTAATTAGAAAAACAAAAAGTTGTTTAAATTATTTTCAAAATGGCGCTCAAGAGAATTTGTCAAACGCCGGTCAATCAGTTGTACTGGATGTTCACTTGACTAATTTCATTGGCGCTTTGCGTATGCATATTTGAAAACAGCTATACAAGGACTGTTTACGAACCCTGGTGAATCACTGCATGTTATAGAGCGCTTGCTATCCCAATCACACACCACTTTTCAGTGCTACACAAAAGCCAGAAAGCAGTATCAAAGTGAGCAAGTTACGTAATGCATATTCAGTTCATGATCAACACCTTTCGCACTGCAAACAATGAACTTCTGACTAGGGGGTTATAGGATCTTCTGTGTTGGCAAATGCCAGTAAATTTCGGGAAAAATCCCTTTCCAATGGTCATTTACGACCCCAGAAGAAAATGCATAAAATTCTGTCGCAGGATTGAACACTAATTGTCCGATCAACGACAACTGTTGATAGAACACTAGAGACATTTTCCTTCTTGAGGTTCGCCAGGTAGGCTCTTCCCCGAAATGACATGAATCTTGGTTATACTTAAAACACACATCGAGATCTTGAAAATGGTTCTAGCTAAAACATGAAATGGATTTTACGCATTATATTCAGTTGAAGCACCTTATATACAAGTGAGCCTCAGATGAAATACAAGCGAGTCTCCCGTCAACACCAAATTAATTTCAACACCACACCAGGGCTCACACTACAACGTATAAAAACGGATACCAAGAAGCAGTAGCACCAGACTTTTGGCAATATCGTTGCCTAATAACTTACGGTAATGCTACTGTTTAAAACTGGCGTCATGTGGCGTCCTATAAAGTGTTGAGATCTGAGGTGGACCAAAAATGAGGGAAGAGCATGCCAAGGTCTTATTCGATAAACTAGTGGTATTCATCTAGTGACCTTGGATACAAGCAATATGCACGAGCTTTAGAATGCCACAGTCGAGTTGGGTTTATCTGTCAAGAATGTGATAGATGAGTCGTCGGGAGTGCCGCTCTGTGCAGCACCCCCTTACCGGCTTATTTAATAATCTTTGGGACAGGCTGCATTTTGGCAACCTTTTCAGAACCCGGATGACACATTTTCTGTTCAGACGAATCCACGTGGCTAAAAACCGACAGGAAGTTGCTGCCCCAAATTTCCAAATATTCGGCAAGGAAGTGCGGACTAGAGTATTCCACAGAGAATATACTTACGCAACTCATTAAAAAGCTTAGGTTGTCCCGTGCAAGTAAACTGCGATCGCGTTTTGGTATCTTTTTTCCAGGGATTAGAACCGAGTTTCGTGGTGGGGTGATGGTCAAATTTTGCAATCGGACACAGAATTTGTTAGAAGCAATGCCGTAAAACAGTTTGTACTTCCAGAGTTCCACAAAAAAAAACTGAATTTGATGCCGTGAAAAACTGGCAAAACTAAATCAATACTAGTACCTTTGGATTGGTCCATTCGTAAGCAACTTGCGCAATAATAGCCCCATAGACAGGAGTAATTTATACCGATTTCAGTGTTTGGTTTTTTATTTGAAAGCCTCATTGTTGGAAGTCTGAAGTCCTGCTGCAAGGAGTTTTTGCGGTATTTGGATACCAGGTTATATTAGTTAGCTGAATGACAAAACAATATCCCGTGACAGTGTTTCTTTTAAACAAGCGGATTCCATCATTTCCTATTTTAGGTGAGAGGCCAAGAGACACAAAGCTTGTACGGACAATTAGACCGTGAACAGTAGAACATTCTCCATGCAAGGTTTTCATTCCGTCGCTTTTCAGTTCGATTTAAGGCTGTTCTTTTAGATTAACCGGAAACGGTTGACAGCCAGCTAACCGATTGTACAAGTCACGCAATTAGCTGATTGTTGGTCCAGACAATCTTCAATTAATAATTATCCGAATGAATGTGGTACGAACTAAGTGCATACACATACGCATACATAAATGCATAAGCTCTCACAACAGTTCAAACACTGGTATTTCGCATCGGTTGTTGGCTATTTGTGATCGGATTTTCAGTAGACAATTTTGCACTTGGCAATAGTACAAAACACAGGAAGCTCTGATGCGCTGTTTGGTTGTTGATTGACGGCTGAACTGCAAACCCTTTATCAGCAATCGAGGTGAAATCGACAGTTCGAGGTTGAATGTGCTCCACTCAAAGTAGTCTCAAACGAAGTGGTTTGCTTAGTTATAAGGTCAATCTTGTGTGCTTTATCCACACAAAGACTCGTATATATATATATATATATATATATATATATATATATATATATATATATATATATATATATATATATATATATATATATATATATATATATATATATATATATATATATATATATATATATATATATATATATATATATATATATATATCACTTATCGCACCTTATCGCACAATCCTTGCTCGCCGAGTTCACGACTCAAAAGCTAAATTGCTTTTGTCAGTAAGACTGTTCACAACTGCTCTTTCATCTCGGGAGTAAGTTAATTTGTCTCCTTATGCTAAGAAACCGTTGTTTCTAATTACTAGCCCATTGCAAACGTAACACCGGCGAACCTGTTGAGTGCAGAGGGGACAGACATGAACTTCTGCAACTGCATTAGCGGAGATATGATAATCTTGCGAGTGGAGTAAAATTTACAGCTCTGGGCGTATTGTTGGGCCTCCATTTGCAAATCACTTTTTTACTGAGGAAAAGCCCGTCAAAAATTTACCTTTATCTTTAAGATTTCGAACAGCACTGTGTGAATGTTAGAATGCTTCTCAGCGCAAGCTCAGCTGGAAAACTCAAGACGAGCACGGAAGATTTCGCGCTATCTTTTGCAGTCACCAGGTTATCCGGTTCACTGGTGTTACTGCGTTTGGCGGTATTTCACTTTGTTGAAACAAAAGAAGCAGGGTTTCAATCGGGAGGCATACTCCAGCATCATGGACTCGTGAACGTTTGATAGATGTCTGAAAGGCCAGCACATTTCTATTCCTTTCCTCTTCCAAATGGAACGACCAATTGTCCCAGTTGCAAAATGTGTACTTCAGGGTTGCACTTTACCTGCAGACCAACTTCATCCTTTTTAGAACAGGTAACTAGTTCACAGAATTTGCAGCAAATGGTAGCGATCCTGTGGGAAAATTTAAAAGGTGTGGCGCTGCTCGTTGCGAATATCCCAGATAGCCGTGTCAGTTGACTACCACTAGCGATGAAAGCTACTACGAATAAGTTCCGAGAGTCTATCAAGTTTTATTATATCAAAACTAGACAAAGCAAATATGTTTTATCCGTCACTTGTGCATGTCTTTTAGATCTTATCAGGCGATTTATATGAGTACAAATGAGTATATAAAGGTCAAAAAAGCAAAACGTAAGCTAGTTGAAAACAACAGCGCATTATCTGGAGTAGAACTTCTTGAGGTCAAGTACGCACTGGTTGTATATTCTCAGCTGTGGTGGAAGCCTGAGGTGTCATCCATAAGGTTGAAAATGAGATCTCAAAAGTTTTTATATTCGGACTTTCTTGCGTGAGAATGCGCACCGGTTATGCTTAACCGTTGTCTTGGGGGAGAGCTGATCACATAGGAGTGTTACGGCGAAGAGACCTCACAAGGTGTTGTTTTGAGAATTTTGCAGCCGTTAGCATTTCTTTCAATTAAGATATCTCCGGGAAAACTAAATGGAGTGACAACGGAGGGTAAATTGAATAATAACATCTTGATAATAACATATTACTTATTCTGCAATCCGTCTGGAAAGGCGGGAGAAAATACCATGTAACCGATGAGGTGCTTCCCGATGACAAAGTTGGTAGTATTTATCGCATGATAACACGGTCTCCGAATTTCACAAGCATTGTACTTGATTAGCATGAGGTACTGAACAGTCCTTGATAGCAGTTAGAACCGGAAAGCTTGAAATACCATCAACTTGCCCACCTTGTTCCAATGTAAGCAAAATCAGTAAAGTTGGATGGATTTAGGTGCACTACACTATCATGAGTCCACTCATAAGCCGCCTTTATATCCTGTTTGATTTACTGGGCGTCTGGTGGAGCTGAATTTGCAGTGTCAACAACAATGATCTCCGCATATTCTAACAAAGTACACTGTTTGTCAATTTTCAAAGAACATGGCATGCTTGACTCATTGATTAGAATGCTCAACAAATTTTTGTTAGCCTGAAGGTCCCTCGATGTTCATCCCCGTAGGTGTATGTAGCAGGCATTCTCGATCTACCGAGTCTAGACACTTCTGACGTCCATGAAGCAGACCTGGGAGCACTTCGTTCCAATGTCTGAAGCTGTCCGGTTTTTGCGACGGTGACAGGGCACCGTGACCGTATTAGATCTTTGCGCCTTTTGCACAGATTGATGTATATCACTAACTGATGTTGATGCGCTCTGTGAGAATGTTGTACTCTCAGGGAGTGACAACTCCGTAACTTTCGGTGAAAAACAGGTGCACGAAATCAGGGAATTTTCAAATGGTCAGAAAATTCACAGGCCTTTATAGAGGAGATGTTTTTTCAATTTTTTGTCTGTTGATAATTCAGGATTTTTTCCAAACGCAACTAAGCAGCTAATAGTTATTTTCTACGCACAGTAATTTAACACTAGCGGAGACACCTTGTTTGGCTTACCGGCCTTATTTGAATAGAGTCTTGTCAGTTTTGGGGTAGTTGATTCTGTGTATGGGTTTTTCTATCTGTATATACGAATGAATGAAGCTATGACCCTTTGTGAGAAAAAGCTATTACTGGGTTCCTTGAGGTGTGTAGCAGTTGCGGGCGCTTTTGCTGGCCCAAAAGAACATCGCTTATCATGTATAGCTAACACTAGATAGTACGAAGAAGTACGCGTAAATGGCATTTATCCTGGATATCTCTGACTTAATCTGAATGAAACATACTTTGGTCCTTGTAGACCTTTTACATCCATCGCCTAAGTTTTTTGGCTCGGACTCGAGGCACAAGAAAACACATAACACTGTACGGACAGTTTTTTCAGCTTCAACACCTCTGGTCACAAGCAGATGTTGGTGATGGTCAAGCAAATGTATACGTAGAATGGGCCTCCGGATTCGAAATCTATTATTCGAGTTTGAGGAAAAGAATCTGGTTCATTGTATCAGCAACAAACTAAATTGACCCAGGACGAATTCGCTGTTAGACGATTGCGTCTTTATAGAAATACCAGCAGTTCGTAAATCATGTTGGTGTTAACGGGAAAGTCATTTGGATCCTCGGTTTATCACGTGCACCAGCTGAATTTGTCGCTCAAAGGTCGTCTCATATTTAAGCTGGCAAGATACTCGGGAGTGAAACACGAGGCAGCCTTTATGTGGCACATTCATCTGGTGAGTATCACAGACTAGTAATTCGCAAATCTGCGTAGTTGGCGAATGTTCTACGATATGGAATTCTAGTGGAACATGACTTAAATGGAAAGTTGCTTAACTTGTGAACCCAAAGAAACAAATGACTGATTACGGGTAGTCAGAAAGATTTCAGCGAACTTACGAGTGGTATGTTATGTCAAGAAAACATCGGCTTTCATACTGTCAACTATTTATCGGCGCCAATACCATGAGGAATTCATTCAGCTCTATGAAAAGCAAAATTGAACAGGCTTTATTTGGAATGACGGATTTCGGTACACACTTTATCTTATAACCTAACAGCTCGCTGAATAATTTTCATTGGTCCTGGAAAACGTGGAGGTTAATGAGCCGCTCTCGAGTGACGCCTAGTGTGTGGGTTCAATTGTACGTCTTCATATCCGCAGTCTTCCTCCTTTCTTCCTGTCTCAAGTATTCTGGTAAGTTCATACCTGATGTTTTCCTTATATTCTCATTGTGTACACTGTGATTCCACGTTTTGTTGTTTCCGTTTTGCACCTACACCGCCCGTCTTGTTTCGATTTAAATGTAAACCACCCTTTGACCTTGTCATCGCACGTCTTGTCTAAATCAACACGTGGGTTTCGCCATCTTTTGGCCATGTTGCCTTGTGAATTTTGGGTAGGGGTGATGTTTCCAAAATGCTTCTCTGTACAGAATACCATTTGAAATTAGCATTTCCAAAAAACAGTGTATAGGAACCGGCGTAATCCCTCGATTTGAGTTTTGTGCAATTTCATTATTCTATCATTGTATTTATTTGAACGATTTGACTTTTGCGATTTTGCATAAACTCAATGTGGCCCAGCTGATTGCTTGAATCAATCAGTAGCATGTAAGGAAGAAGTGCTGGGCTTGTGTTTCGCTCTGATTAGAGCATGTGAGCAGTGCACGTCTTTGGCTGCCTCGGGGTTCGAACTATGGACGGTTTACATGCGATGAGAGCGTGTACTGCAGCTACACAAGCCCACTTTGGATGCCTCTGAATCATCACGCGGATGAATTCACGATAGAGCGATGTGGTCGGTTTGCTTGAACGCTCGATATGTATTCACTAAAGTCATTTGTTTAAATCAAAGTTTCACCGACATTTTTTTCAAAAGCTTCACGTGGACACGATTTACTATGTTGAAAAAAACATCGGTCTCTGTTCAGCGAACGGAGTCTCAGCTTCCTGGACGCCTCCTAGATGTACGTAGCTAAAATGAACACCAGTCACCTTACTAAATTCCAATTATTTGTGAAGGGTAAACCCTGGAGATGACAAGGGCTATTACGTTGCCCAAAGTGGAACTACCGATTAAGCAATAAGGCACTTTTGCGTGCCAATGTGCAGCCCTAGGAATTTTGTGTTCATATGATACTCCTGGGATAGAGTTCCCTCTACACTAAACGTGTTTGCCGTTATTACGTTTAAAAATAGGCTGGTAATTAGAAACAACGTTTTCTCATCATAAGAAGACAAATTAACTTACCTCCGAGGTGAGAGAGCAGATGTGAAGAGTCTTATTGACAAAAGGAATTTAGCTTTTGAGTCGCGAACTCGGCGAGCAAGGGTTGTGCGACAGGTGGCAGCTTAAAAACGGACGTGCTTAGTTGTGTGGAAGACGACCTGGGATTTTGCCAGCAACTGTGCAAATTACCAAGCTGCGCAATCGAGAACTTAGGATGGCCCTCGTTTACAAGAGCCTGCACGAATTCGCGCCGTATCATTTACCGTCTACATCCATATATAACCTCACGATGACATGGCTTTGGGTGAAGTAGCTGGTGGAAATCCCTAGGTTAAGTTTAGTTCAGTTTACTGAACATGATCCGTGTGTTCTCATGGATGGGACTGTTGAGAGAAGCAGTTTAAGATATCCCATTGACCCAGTGTAATGTATTATCATATCAACCTACCCTTGATTGCATCCCTTAAAGATTCCCAAGAGTTGTGCTTTTTAACAGTGTTTAATTTAACACGTGCTGCTAACAACAGCATAACATGCAGCTGTCTAACGAGGTAACTGGACTGGATAGTTTGCACTGTCGTAACCTTGGGATAGGTGTAGGTAAAACAAACAGTTCCCACTGCACCCTGCAAGAAATGGGTGTCAATAAACTCCGGTGATTTCCCTCCCACTTTTCGGCATTCGTGACTGGGCCTACGGGAGCCGAGCGTGCTTGCATACTTGTATACGTACCTAAGGTTTCGTTTTTTCTAAATTTCTCACATCATGCACGTTGTCAGTATGGACGTCACACGTGAACGAGCTGGTAGATGACAGTGTTTGAAATTAATGATGGGCTACATTTCGCCGAAATGTTTATAGTGTGTGTGGAGCAACAAACTCCTAACCAAGCTTACGTGAGGATCCCAAGATTAGGTGTGTGGGAATTTGCCAGTTTTTTACTTTCTCAGTCACACTATGGAACTAAAATTATTCATATAAATAGTTTATTTGTTTTAAATTGATACGCACAAACTTATTTAGGCAACATTTTAGACGGAACTATTTCGTTTTATCTCAGGTCATGCAGAAAATTGCTTTTTTCGTTTTAAATATTTCACATAACTTTTAGTCACGCAAATGACAAATCAGGTTTGACAGCTCAATTTCATTCCTTGGTAAGAATAAACGACGCCCGCCATTCACATTTTTGACAGGTCACGAGGTTTCAACTCCTAGACTGGATGTCATAATTATGTGAAGTTTGATAACTTTCAGTCTTTAGGAAGCTTGTCTAATTCTGACTCAAAGTTTGTCAGACTAGGGAAAAAGCGTCGAAACAGAGGGGGTGTTTCTACCATAGGGAACATCTTGGGTATTATGGTTTGAAGCAAGCTGTACGCAATGTTCACCCAACACTTAACACCTGCAAGTCTACACAAATCCTCTGTGTACTATGCCGGTTCATTTTTGACTATCACTCGCCTTCACATACTCCTATCCCGCCCCTCCCCCGCGAGTGAAAAACTGGCATTCATTAAGGCACTGTGAACACCGCTAAGCACATGGAATTGAACTCGCCAGTCAGGTTACTCACCCGACGTAACATGGATTCGTGAAAACCCCGATGTCTGAATTGAGGCCATGCCTCTAGACTAGTTAACAGACACATGTTCATTAGAACTTTGTGACTCAATCTCACTGGTCCACAATGGAACTATTATTAAGCTGACCTCTTGGCTTCAGAAGAAATGTGCCCGAGATCCCAGGACAGAGCGGCGTGAAACATTATTTTCACGTAATACACTAGTCATAAGGCTGTTGAAGGTTCCCAGACAGCCCATGACCAGTTTCGTCATTCTTGTGGCTCATCAGGCGCAGTCTCCGAGTTTCCGTTGACCTCATGTTCTAATTGAACGCAAATTGCACGAGATTCGACTAATCCCTCAATGGCCTACCAATTTAGTTTTCACGGGAGACCCGCCTGGAACCCAGCTGAATCTCTTGTTCATGGTGTTCTTATTCAAGCAAGTGTGCTGACCCTGACCGCTTTATGTTTTGGTTGGCACGATGTTCGGAATATCGCAATGCATAACATCGCAATGCGTAACACACTACTCATTAAGTTGCTGAAAACACTAAACCTGTAGTTCAGGTGAGTCTCCGGTGAAAAACAAATTGGTATGTAGCTTAGTGTATTTGGGTGAAACCTGTCATATCCTGCTAGACGGCCCACGATCGTTTCCAGCAATAAAAAATTGGGCAAGGCATTGTTTTGCATCGGTCAAACAATACGTGATTACTTTTCTGATTTCAACTCAAATAATTGAAAACAAATCACGTTCAGTTTTGCACATCTTTGAAACTCTGGACTAAATGAACCGCATTGGGATGAGATTGAAAAACATGTCTTTAGTTGGTTGATGTTCATCAGAACAGTAGAATTCACTGTAGAATTCACTCTTGTTGGAGCATCCATTTTCAGTTTCCAAAAAAAGCGGAGGGTAAACAAAGTGAGGTTTTGACGTGGCTGAGCCTTAAATGAGTCTCTAACGACCCTGACGTTAGTTTGTTTGCTGAGCTGGGGAACTTGGTTGCAAACCCAGCCTTCTATGACTACAAATAAATGAACGAATCTTTCCTGACAATGTTTGGCTTTTTTAATTCCTAAAACAATGAGTATCTTGTCTGATAGGATGCCTTCAGTTTATATAACGTTGGTTCAAATTCATAGGAGGAACCTTCGAGTTTAGCTGTGCTCCGGTTTCTGACATCCGTATAAAAAGCAGCATCAACTATATAGTCTTTAATTACTGGCTTTAAACTTTGCAGGTTTAAAGTAATTCCGCTTTCCTCATCAAGCATGAGATTACCAAGGTCTTTTTTGGAAGTATCTCCTTCACATTCTGCTGCTTAATTTTGTCAAACGAAGTGTTGTCGGGTTCTTACGCACTGCAGCAATTCGAGGAGGGTGGTCTGTCGTATTTCTTGCCACAGGTTTGTTTCAATTATTCATAATCAAACAGGTGACATGTATCATTGGCTGACGTTACCAGATCGATGGACATTTTTTCCCCTTTTCCCTGTGTGCACATGAAATCCTAGTGAAGTGGAATCTTGGTAAAGCAGTGGCTAGGGCTTGCGTGTGTGTGTCTGATCCTTCTGTGATATAAAGTGACCACCCGGGAACATCAACTCGTTCGCCTACGCCACATGTATCCCCCGGGGCCAGGCCACATATTCCAAAAGATGGGGTTGGCAGAATCTGTTCAACTCTAGTTTCACAAAGCCAAGGGCCAGTTATTTGCCACTTTCTCAGCTAAATTGAGGTGATAGTTAAGGGAAGATTCACCAACATGTAAGCTCGGCTTCTCTCCATTGAGAGCCAACGTGCATTTCAAGCGGTTCAACTGCGACTCCAATGACGCATCCTTAGAAGTTCTAACCCGGAGGAATTTTTTACCATTTGAATGATACATAGGTTATTTCTGAGTGCACGCTTTCTCAGTTCTTTCTTTACCAGTGTCAACCAGACGTCGGTTGTGACATTTCAGTTATCCATGAATTGTCATGATAACTGAGGTAATTTGTCTTGGTGAAGGTTTGACGCTTGACGCGAGGCTGCGCAAAGTGGTGGATGTCCGTTTATGGGGAATAGGAGGGAGCGACTTCCAAAAATAGGCGTTTCATCTGTACTATTTTTATTGGTAACTGAAAAAGATCACATTTTTTAATGAAGGTTTGGTTATTTCAGTCACTCACGAAAGACGGAGTTAGTGACAAGACTTGACAAAATATATTGTGTTGTCTAGCTTACAATTTTTGATGCATCATCAACTAGTTTTTCAAAAAAGAGGGTAGGAATAATGTACAGGATATCATGAGAAGATTTCATTTTTACCCAGTTTACCTCCGTACCGTGCGACAAGGACGGGAGCAAATATAGTTTATTGATGTTTAAACATACCTTTGTATAGACCGAATTGCTGGGTTCGGGCTTGGGTCGGGCTGAATCGACTCATTGCCCTCCAATGGTGTAAAATGCCGTTTGAACCATCCTATAGATTGCCAAAAAACAGTTGTGATCAGCAATCAGTCTGAAGGTGTTTTTGATAGTTAATGAACGTCCCTAAGATAGACATCTTCGGCATAGTATGATGTTTAGCTCTAAGTAACTGATCAAGTCCAGGAATAACGCGTTCGGTGAGTGGTTATGATCTCCAACCCACGCAACAGAGACTCGACTATAAACCATCTTTTTGGCAAGAATGAGGCATTTCACGTCGGTGAGTTCTGTCCTAGTTTGGGCAGGGTAGAACACTGGCACAGAAATAACTAAAAAAAACATGTGTCCGAAAAACCATCGGGAAAAAGCGGAAACTAACAAAATTATTCATAGCCAGAAGCCTCAGAAAACTGTCGAGGCCCCATGAAGTGGATAAAAAGAGTTATGTTAAGGGTCAATGACACTTGTGCATGCTAACTCAAATCAGAACCATCATGAGTAGAATACTATGCATACATTAAGTGTTTCCGAACGCACAACTCATCCCAAGTACCCACAGGGGATAAAGAATCGCTGAATGAATTCTAGGTCAGGAAACGCAGGATTAAAAAGACTCAGGGGATGGTTGATTTTTCATGGATCTCTGGTCTAAATGATGCAATCATTACTAAGAGAAATTTCATTATTTGAACAGCTGTGATGGATAAGATGAGAAGTTAGACCGTTCTAATTTTGCTTCTTATAATTGTTCTGTTATGAAACTACTTTGTTGGCGATGCTAAACCCGCGGTAGGCAGTGAAATATTGAATTGTTTATTGCTTCCGGCGATTCCTGAGGGTAGACATGGATCTGTAAATTTTCATTATGGTGATGTTTCCATAAACATCTCATTTCATGGAAATTTCGTTATTGCTTATAGTCCTTATTTAGATCTGGTGAACTAGTCAGAGATTCATATAATGGAATTTGTTGACAAGATGAGGTTTTGGAAGTTCAATCAGGATTTTATCCTTCAAGTAAAGTAAGTCACTGTATGCCAAACAGTCAAGAAGCAGCGTGCAGCTGTTCCATCCGTATTGTGAATCTTCAGTGGTGCGCACCTCATGAGTCTCCAGGACGAATCGAACTCGCAATCTGTTCGCTAGTAGCTGAAGACCAAACGTTCGACCACAAGCAGCTGATCAGCAGTTTGACTGACTCGGACTTAAACAGGACATAGCACCACTCATTCATCAGTTTCTGAATTCACATCACTTGACGGCTTGTCGACTGACTTCTGGGTTACCGAACGGTCCAGTATTCTAGTCTACTAGCCGAAAGGTCATGGGTTTGAATCCCCATGGAGCTTCGTAAGATGCGCAATATGACTGCCTTCACTAGGCCACCGCCTCTTCAATGGTAAATTAACTGACGAATTCCTTGTTTTGCTCCTGGGGATGCTGGTTTGTCAGATTTCCGGTAGCCAAGAAAAAACGGTACAGCTGGCTTTTCAGTGGAAACACTTGCAGCAGCTCATGTGCGCTATTGAGCAAGGGTGACTACTATGACTTAGACCGGGTGAGGATTTTGGATTATGATTTCAAGTGGCTGAGTTGAAGTTGTTGTCCGATGCCCACCCACAGTGTAGGATGCAAGACCGATCAGATTGCGACACTTATTCGTCAAGGTGACAAGGGTGCAAATCAGACCATGGAACAACACAACTGGTTAAAACAGTACAGTTGGACCAGTCTGGCCAAATTCTTTGAACCGGCTCGTCTGTGTGTGCTTGCATGCATGCTTGCGTGCTTGGGTGCAGGCGTCCGTGGCATTTTCAGGCCAGATGAGCGAAGGGGAGCCAGCGACCAATTGCTGCTTGGTGCAGTGGTAAATGAAAGTGACGAGCCACTTTCTGAAGGCTTCTACAATCAGGTGATGTCGACTACCCTTATGATGCGGATACATTACACTGTTCACTGATTGCCGTATTTCCTCACTAATATGCTTTTCAGGAAAAATGACAAATTTTCTGAGCCGATGTTGCATAGGTCTTCGAAGTTGGTGCTGAGTCATACTAACATGTTGGAGTTGCTACTGCGTATCTTCAAGACATTAGTTTAAACAGTTCACATCCTATCGTGATACGAATAACCTGATTAATCGGTGCCAATTTACTATCATTGTAAAATCGCAAGAAGTCCCTTTTTGTAGGAGGAGAAGTTTGTTTTGAATTCAGACGGACTAGACTCTGCTCGGTATGATAGTCTAAATGCACTACTAGTTTCACTAGGGTTTAACGGCCATCATTCATCCTAACTTTTCTACAATCCTCAACTGAGATCGGTAACTGCTCGATGTTGGGATTGCGTGTAGCATTTGAAGCTGAACACAGTGACTGAATCTTGCCACTTCCGCCTGATGATCTCCAGTCAGGAAACAAAGCATGTTGGATTGTATCACCGGAACGACAACTTCTGCTTTGTGATTACTTGCCAATCATCAAGACCCACGGGTTGATTCTGATCGAGGATCATGAGAATCTTAGTGGATTGCAAAAGTTTAGAGGAAATTCTTGTTAATCGATGTTAGTCAGATTCCTGACACACCGGTGACAGCCTTTCAACAAGCAAAACCCAATTGGAATCATATACTTTCTGCGTGTAAATGAATTTCTCACCAGGACCAACCATCGGTTGGTTCCATGTGGAGAACTAAACATTTCTCGTACTGTGCGCTTGGAGTCAGCTCTGAATAAAGCGTCATCGACAAGCATGTAACGTCACTGGAAAACCGGTGAGGAGAACTTGTTCAGAGACCCTTGTCGTTTCTCTTCGCGTATAACCCCGGAGAAATTGCAAACAGGCCGCCCAAATTAATTCCCCAACTTGGAGTCACTTATGGGCTAAAACAATCGTACTAATCAGAATTCCTTTACCGTCCTGCTTTGGACTCATCAGTTGAAAATACTTCGACAACTTGGGCAGCAGTCTGAAGCAGACTTCGATCAGCACTTATTCTCGAAATGTTTCACGAACAAACAACATGTTTGGAGTTAAAGTTCACATATTCTGAATTTGTTGTTCACATCTGGAATGAGAAAGATAGAAATTTGACGCCTAAATCCCAACAGAGTAAATCGGTAGCGAAAACTCTCCTCCTCTTTCCCTTGCCCGAACGCAAATTTTGACGTATTCAATAAATTACGCGGTCTAATGGTTAAGTTATGTCCTTAACATTTTTTTTCTATTTTGCGGACTCTGAGATTTACCTTTGCTGAACTCTAAAACGCTTCTGTACAAGTGTAACGTACATCTAGTGGGTTAAAATGCGTGCTTTTTGTTTTCACTAAGAGAAAGGGTTAACCAAGCATGAATCCCAATCATTTGTGCTCGAACGCAGGATCTGAATTACCTCTGAAGTGCTTGAATTCCGGAAGTCGGAGGAAGAACAATTGACGTCCACTCACGAGCTAAAATTGACGGAATGCTAGTGAAAGGAGGACCGTAATTGCCTGTTTTTAGTGTCATGACCAAATGCCGAATCCTTCGTTTTCGTTTTATTATTCCGCTTGGGCATGACTACATTTCTGGACAACTACATTGTTCGTTTTTCCCATCAGATCTTTTGAAGTGCACGTGAAGAGTGACATCTCTCGCTGCCAGATAACTGGCAGAACCGGATGTAATTGTGTTTTGCGTGGTGAGTGGGGTGGCACTTGCCCATTAAGTGGTACTTGATTCATCACAACAAGGTTTACTGGTCTGTTTTATGGAAAACGAGCCAGATATGGTTTTATGTGGAATTAAGACGCTTCAACAAAACAAAGTAAGCTTTGAGATTTTTCTTCCCATTGGAGGTAAAAATTAGTGGAGGGTTTTTAAACAAGTTTGAGTACCTCCTTTTGAGTGCTTTTTAAACAGAATAGGTGCATTGCTGTTAAAGTTTGCCAGGGTCCCCCACGGATGTCAAGAGTAGCTATGTCGTTTTCTTCCAGACTTTTCTAAATGATTTGTTTCAGACAGGTTCAAGAAATAGTCTACAGATTTTTGGACTGCATTCATCTATACAGCAATTTAGTTTTACCGAGACCAAAATTATCCCAGTCGTATCTCTCTTTTTATGGTGTTTAGCTAAATTCAGTTGAGTCTCCCGTTAACACCAGTTAAGTATGCCAGTGCGTGTATTTTGTAACTTTCGCACAATTTTGTCCCAAGTAGAACTTAATGTTGACGGAAACTCGAGGACTGTGCGTGCTTGATGAACCCCAAAAAAGGGGGGGACGGTTTTGAGCGTTCGAGGAGTTTTGAGGAACCTTATGGGTGACTTCCTTTGCGATTGTTTTCAAGGCCTTTCTATAAAGATACCATTTTGATCAGTCCCTGGTATTTTCAAAATTATTTCTCGTTAGCCCCCTTTTAGTTGCTGCGGGATTCATTTGAAAACCCGTCTCAAGCTGACAGTAGGGATAAAGAAAATACTACTTATCGAATATCCGTAAAATCTGATAGGGTCTTACCTGGCATATTGATGTCATGGCAACTGCTGACCCACCTGAATGGTTGAGGGAATGTAAGGATATCAGATTTGAGAGCTCGTTATCTCACTAGCTGCCTGAAAGTAATAAACCGATGTATGGTGTGAACCAATCGAGGTTATTTGAAGGCAAACTAATTGTTTGGGTAGGGTTTGTGATCAACGAGGTTCACTTTTATACTCCAGTTGATTATTCGGTCACCACAGCCGAATAATGAAGCATGTGTCCAGGGCATGTTCAGGTAAGTTTGCGTTTGCCCGGTGAACTGATATGCAGCGTGAAACAAGGATCTTGGATGTGTTTTGTGTTCTATTTTCCAGTTTGGTTTGACTTGTTGTGGAAAGCAAGAGTAAATGACCGAACCGATAACTGCGAAAAATCGCGGTACTGACTTTGTACCTAATAACTGGGGTCACTCGATCGCGTTCACAACACGGTCTTGTCCATACTGTATACTTTATGCAGCGGTGCGACTGCCGTTAACTGTGAACAGCATGATGGTACGATAGCAAATTTACCGTTAAACTCTCAAACTCCCGAACTAGGTTATGCAACCAGCGGTGAGGAAGAATCATGATGCCGCCAGGTCCTGTGCAAAGTGTATGGATTTCACTGTCCTCGTGGTTATGTTTAGTCTGTGTAAGCAGGGTTATAAGGTTGTGGAAATAATTTATGCCAGATCCTTATTTTAATGGTGTCAAAACAATGCTACTAAAATGCACTATGATTCGGATGTCCCTTGCTGCTCCATATCGGTACCGGATTTTTATATTGTATTTTATGAAAACAAAGAATGTATTTTAAAACTATCACAAAAATGTCACAAGAGCTAAGAAGCAGAAAACTGAAAAATACTCTATTTTGATTGGTTCATATTCTGAACAATCAGGACATGTCTCATTCTGGTCCCCGGCCAGTCCGATGTAGAAGTGATGTTCTACTGATCTGAACTACTCGTCCCCCATAAGGGGTACCATCAAAGCAACTAATAACGCTGTAAACAGTTTGGAGCCCTATCCTTTCACTTATTTCCATTCAGTGTCCAGTTTGCAACCGGACAGTCCGGCGCAGGAAGCAAATGCACTATCTTTCGGGGTCCTGGTCGTTTATTAGTTACCCTAGTGGTCCTGAAAGATGGTTTTTAAATGTATGAAACATTTTTCTAGAAAATAGTTTATAGTATAGAATATCCAACCGAAGCATGAAGAGGCATTTGCGCGGCCCACTCAGTTGAAAAAACTTCATACTTGGAAGATTTAGATGGATTAAGTGGAGTTTCCTGTTCAAATCATATTAGTATGCAAACGAGATTATTTGGCTAAAACCCTCTTTGTTTCGTTGATCTTGGATCAGAGCGGCTGAGCAATTATAGCAAAGAACTAACAGCCAAAAATGTATTATTTCCACAAATCATGATCTTTCATGATGAGGAATCACGACATACTTCTTGCCCCATCGAATACTGTGATCCTCTTCATTATGACTTACGATTTTGAGGACTGTGTTTTTCTTCAAAGACAACCCAACATCATTAATGAGAGATTTAGCCGGGTCCCAGGTAAGTTTCTCGCAAGCCAAACTTGTTTTTCAATGAGTAAATCTCGTCAGTCCAACAAAATTTATTTCCGTGGTGGAGTTCGTTTTTCAGTATGCTGTTATGTACAGATAGTAATTGAAGTCTTATTGTAGTTGACCTATATAAGCTAGGGAGACGCCAAGCTGACAATGGAAATTACAACTACTCTTGACTCGGCTAGTCACTACACTGGCGGAGGATTGATAGGAATTGAAGCCAGAATGGAAGTAAAGTGTTCATCAATAAGTCATACCGAATGATAGTTCCGAATTATGGGTAGCTCAAGTGCGTTTGTGGGTCGTTGATCAGGTGAAGATTGATCTGTCCCATGAGTTAGACAATCTTCTTCCCGGTGTCTCTTTAGAAAACCAGGAGATACCATTATTACTTGGTAGAGTGAGTGCTTCCTTCTCACCTGTGGGCGTTTACATGGCTTTCCAAAGTTATCTGTTATCTCTTGACTTGACAAACTGGTTAAGGGAAAATTGTCTGGTGAGTTAATTGGTCCGCTTTGGTGTTGTCTTTTGGTGCCTTGCTATTTGATCTGAGTAGCTATTGCGATGCCTTCAATTTTTAACAGTTTTACCACCCTATTTTGATTAGCATCTTCAATTTACATTGCTATGTTTGGCTTCTTTGTGTTTGACGGGGCTGCCTTGTTTTTCCGTTGTATTGGTTAGTGTCCTTGCTTGTGGCTGGTTAACCAGATGCCATCATTTTTTTCTCTGATTTGTTGGTTGGATGCATAAGCACATCGAATTGATTCACCTGCTTACGCTGACTTTCCTGCTACTTCTCCGTTTTCCATCTGGTTTCACGCGCGGTTTTGATTTTTGTAGTTCTAACTTAATGCCGACCTTAGTAGCTAATATGTTGGACCAATTTCAAAATGTGTTTTGATGGAGGATTGACGTAGTTCCATGAATCCATGTTCCTTGTTTGATCTTGCTTGAATCGGTATGTGAACGACGTTTCACGTGAATCGGTATCCTTCCTGGTCTTTCTTACCATAATAAGAGAAAATGGATCGTAATGCTCAGCAACACATTTCTGTTTCGAGTATTCTGGTGGAAAACTTCTCTCCCGTTTGTTTCACTTAGCGTTTGTCGCAATCCTTACATGGAATCTCGTATATGGTGCCGTTTTCCATTAGTAGATCCAATCTTCCTCTTAGTTTTGATAACATCCCCACCCCGTTACGTGTTCGCGGGTGTGTAGGCGATCGCCGCCCCATGTTTGTTGCAAAAGCCTTGCATTCATTAAAACAATTTAAGGGATGTATGACTCGTTTGCCTTCCCCCGTATGTTGTTTCGTTAGCCGTATTTAGCATCCTGAGGGATCGCCAAATAAAACTTCGTCGGTATCCGTCTTTTTAAAAACTTTGTATAGGCATTCTTCGTTGAACAGCTGTCTGTAATTAGTGGTTTTGAGAGCGAGAAACGAGGTCACGCACTTCAGTTTGCGATCGATCAGCACGCGCACAGATGATTTTTCCTCGAATGATAGCAAGCAGTGTGTAAGTCAGTTACTAAGCTCGGCGAATGGATAAACAGCTTGTTGATCAAATATCAGTAAGTACACACGAATTACAAATATTCCAACGTACTATCAACGCAGATATTCTATTCGTTGATTTCCCCGATACTCAACTGACACTGTCGCTATACTACTTTCATCTTGCTGCCCACGCTTATCCAGCTAGTACTACAAACTGAGAGGCAGTTCGTTGGCCAGGTACTACGGCCGATATGGTTAACCAGATAATGCAGACGTGTGTGCCAAATGCATAAGAGACATTCTGATATGCCCTTATTTGGGGAATTAAAAAATACCGACGATTTTAGTGTGACAAGTTCACAAAACGCCCTCGGTTTGTCCTGGAAAAGTACAGCTCACATTCGTTTGCGTGCCAATGACGGGCGAGTTGTTGAATTATTTTAACGCGCATAGACTTACGGAGTGACTGTATTCCTGCCTCAGTCAGGGTTACCTTGACCTGATGAAAATGGAAGATTCCATAGTTTGGTGAGCTGTTTCGATTAACCTGATTCTTTAACTCGCCTTTAGCGGGACCATCCCGTACCGAGGAATACTTCCTTTAGGTTCACGTAACTCGATAAAGCGATTCAGCGACGCCTTACTCTGAGACGGGCTTTGAAATGAACATACTCGAACCAAATGAACAAGATTTAGGAGAAAGCCAAATCAAAGTGGCTCAGCAGGCGGGTTGCGCACTTGGAATGATGTCACCTGTGAAAGCTAAACAGTATTTCGCTGTAGCCACAAACACCGAATGATTTGAATAAACGAAATTAGACAAAAAAACACGAGTTTTACTAGTGATTCTTCTTTAGTTCATATTGGAAAAAAACCTTGTTGATCATCGCGCTCCGTAGAGCATCGTTCACTTGGTTGCTTACTTGTTACTCTATAACGTTTCTGTTTTTATCAACATGTAGTATAAATGATTTTCAATTCTTCTCACGTTTTAGTTCAACCAAAGTTCCATTCTATTCCCCGGAAATTTCAAAATAAATACATGAGAGGATCACGTAGGAGACGGCATTGTTTTCATATGTGAACCGCTAATTCGATTATTGGGTTATGTACTTTTGCCGAGGACAACCTACCCGATATACAACCACCCGGCAGCTTGGCTTTTTAACAGAAGTGGAGAGACTTCCGGTAGATTAAGATGCCCGCCTCCATATTTCCACTCCAAATTGTAAGAATGTTCCGTATGCAAACGCATCAGCTCATTTTGTGCTTACAGGCAACTCTCTTCCTAAAATTCGCCCTCCAATAAACACATGTCAAGCACATCTGATAACTTGCCTCAAAGACCGCACTCAGACGATTTAGACCAGCGACAGGTTCATCGGAATGATTCCGTTGCAAAATAATAATGCTAATAGAGGAGAAGTCTGGTAGCTCATTCAGCGTGGCCATTAGTGACGAAACATTTGCAACGGAATCGCCAAAATCAACAACCTGGCCAAATGTCAAATAGTGGCTAACTTAGGAACTACTAGATAGGATATTCAACACTCAGTTAAAGTTCCACTTTTACCATCACTTCGGTCGAAGCGCGTATATATGCTCCGCTAAGTGAACTCTTCATGTGAGTAGTTTTTTGTTTGTGCGTACCCATTTCCCTTTCTTGACAGATGACCTTGTCTTGCATGCTATTTTGGTTGTCTTTTTGTTTCGTTCAAATAACACCTGTGCTAACTTTTACTGAGTTATTGCATCGCGTGACCCTTCGTGACAACAATCTTGGTTTATACGCATGTGTAAGCGGTGTTCGAATCAAAATCTGCTGTACTGACTTTAGCAATAGTTTCGAGTCCAGCAACGACAACGCTGCGGAAAGTTTTCCGATCATACACTGGTAATTTGATATCCCATAGCCATTATGACGTTTTATTCGTCCTTTTGTTCTGTCCTTTTCAGTTGCGCAGTTTCGAGGACATTACAAATAAAGCCAACAACTCACTTTAATTGACATGGATTCCCCGATCAGTCGGCCTTGATGCCCTCTCTCCGGTGACTGATTGGTCGGGGTTCAGAAGCATACCAGTTGGACAAGCAGTCCAGCATATACAGCCTATGGCACACCCAGCAGAAAGGGAACATCTCACCTTGATCAAGGATAAGCATGCTGATGGTTGCATCAAACCAAACCCAATACATCCATGCTGCTAGTACACTTCGTTACTACACCGGCTATGTGCGCTTTCAGTATGAGGATAATGCGCCCGACTGTTCGGCTGCCTCCTATGTTGACTCCTTTGTTTGTCCATGTAAGAAAACTTACATTGCCAGTGATAACCTTTCTGTTTTGCAACATCCGGTTGTGTGATCAGAAGTGTGACGTCCAGGCATTTGCACTTACCTACATCTCCCGTAAATAAGTCAGTAATAAACAATTACCTCTGATTACTCACTCATCTTCGTCTGAAACTGATTTTACCTTCTTTTGCAGCCGAGTTCGTTGAGATCGATTACAGTTGCGGCGTTTTTCGTTTCCTGGCCCAAAAGTATTTTATGGATTGTCATGTATTCATGTCATTGCAACATGAGAGAGGTTTAATTTTATGGCATCCACCGTAGATATCTCCGAGATGGTATGTACGGAACATTTCTCGGTTATGTTATTATCCTTGGTTTTATGAGATATTACCTTGGACAGTTGACCATTGGTGTCTTTCAAGCATTGGTCGAACCTCGTGGGAATACTGAGGTATGCCAGGTGGTCCTAGGAAGAGAGAAATATCGCGCGATATATAACTTACGCTTTATGGTACGCTGCTTAGACATGTACTTCGCATGCCAGAATAGCGCCGGTCTCGCCGAGCCCTTTTCTCTCTGCCCTGCGTGAGTGGAAGCGACCAAGAGGTGGAAAGTGTATCGCCCGGAAAAGAATTAGTAAAACACTAACCAGTAAACTGAGTCGTGCTAACACCTGCTGCCTCCGTGGATGGAGGCCCCGGGACTCAAATCACCAATGGTTAATGACACTGGCAGAAGTGGCCAGTCGCGCAGCCAGTGGCGCTCATGCATCAAATCTATCGCCTTGAGTGCGCAGCTACCAAGTTCCCAAACCGACCAAACATACCATTGCCTCCAAGGCTTGCTTGTACGTCCCAAGCTCTCTCAGTTTCAGGCGATCAAAACTGTAGCAGCTGGAACCAATACGCCTATGGTACATGCTTTATGACTGATAAATTGATTGATTGATTGATTGACTGAATGCTCTTCGGCATCTTACTTACACAGTCAATTAATTAAACGAAGCACATTACACGATCCAGTGTTGATTGCGTCCTCCAGTGACAATGAAAGGCCCATGCCATCTGTGGATTTTTCTTGCATACTCAATAGAAGATTAGCTTTGCAAACGTAACATCCAACTGATTAAACATCACCACTGGACGCACCGTTGGCAAGGATCTGACAATCACCAAGCTTTAAACTTGGGATTTCAGCCAACAATGGTAATGCAACATGCAAAACACATTTCACATTGTCCTGCTCACGGATGAGTTCGGCGGCCTCTTTGTGTTGTGAACTTTGAGTCTGAACATCGGGCGACAAAAGCTTGTCAAGTCTACCCTACCTAGTACATCCGAACTAGGATGAAGTGCATGGCCGATCATGCGCAGTCCAGGAAAGACGTTGAATTGCATACGAGACTTTTAAAAGCCTATTGTTTCAGTATTTTAGCTGTAAATTTACTTCCTGTTATGTCCTGAACATCCAACTGAATTTCACAAAGTGACCACCTCGTACTTCATAAGATATTTTTGCTTCATTGTAGACATTTAGCTTTGTGAAGGACTGCGACCGTTCATGTGTGTAATTTTGTTATTCCGTTCATAACAACCACAACCTGGCTTACCGAAAATCTAGACGACTTTATACGGAAAAGTGGCTTCTGACTTGGCCCTACTAACTTCGTCCAGCCAGTGTGAGCAAATCAAATCAGAGGGGTGGCCACTGCTGTTTTCAGTTGTATACACCGAATGTGTGGACGTCACTTTCGTTTTCTGGGTTCATTTAGTCTTCTTAATGTGTTTGTCGAATATTCCACTGAAAGATGGTCGGGGGCCGGATGCGATGTGTCGATTGGAAGCAGATTGTCAAGCTCTGTTTTACGACTAACACTTAGCTATGGTAGCTAAAAACGTTGCCTTGAACAATGAAGGTAGATGTTCCTTGGATTTTGCAATCACGTTCCCTTTTATTGAATACACAAAAATTGATGAAACAGCGCTACACCCTCAACTTTATGCGACGGTATTTTCCCTAGTGGAATGGCACACAACCAAGCAAATCGACTTCGTTTGTACCTGATAATGCACTTGCTTAATAACCCTGAGGAACAGTGGGGTATGGTTTGACAATAAGTACAGTCAACCGCTGTTTTCCCTCTCAGATACTTGAAGCTTTCAACCTTTGTGAATAAACGTGATAACATTTCTTTGATAACAATCTGCCGCGGATGACAGTTATCTGCGCGCAAAACAACTGCCTCTCACTTGTCCATTTTGACAAGTGCTTCTGCTGAAGCGACCGTTATTTCTTTCATCACATGTGATCAGATTATGTTAGTTAAAAAGGGTGTGGATAAACGTGCAGTTATGCTATTTCTACGACCACTAATACAAACAAGATTCAAGGCGTTGGGTAGGTTTTTTATTACCCGGTCTTCCGGGTGTAATCTTGCTCGAGGAGTCAGTGTCTATTCTATGGGTGAGAATTGCTCTATACAGGTTCCGTCTCTTAGATTTTTCGTGCCCTCTGCGAGCTATTCACTGTTAATTTTTATGAACTGCACTGCACTATCTTCTTCGGTGTGGAGCGAATTGGAAAGAAACCATCAACAGCTCCATTGCCTAAAGTCGAGACGAAGGACTTTGTAACGAATGCTTCTTTACAAACCCTAAGCTGAATTAATTTGTATACTGTTCAGTAATATGGTTGTACGAAAAATACTAATCAACGCGAAACTGCGAAGTTCAATATTTTCCGTTTTTTATATATTTTATTGGACTAAAACGAATTCCGTGTCTTTTATTCGGACTAAATCAAGGAGAAGTTTTCTCCTAGTAAGTAGTCTTCCGATTTGAAATTTTATCAGTTTCCACCGAAACTGTTAGAAATGTGAAGCATTGTTAGTTTACAAACACGCAACGGAGTTTTTGTGCCAGAATTTGCGGATAAATAACTCAGGACCTCCACGCCCACACTTTCACAGACTTAGAATTAGGCTGCAAGAGATAACCTTCTCGTGTGAGTACTAAGGAGATATCCTATTGGAATCGGTCGACTCGGTCTTGCTGGTTAACCGGACATGGGCAAATTAAAATCCAAAAGCCGCCAGCTCTTTGCGAATTACGAATTTAGTTTACGTCACCAGTAAAACAGATAGTATACGCAGTACGTAAGTAGTACGTAGTACCATAGTAGAACCACCTCATCTTTTCGAATTCCTCGGACATCCTTAAAGTCATGAAATGAGTGAAATTTGTTGTGCTGACGTCCAAACATAGTGGGGCTTAAATTCAGGATCTATGGTGGACTCAACTAATTCGTGTTATTGTAAACAAAATTCCTTACAGGTTTGAAAAGCTGTTGCAAACACTACTGGAAGATGACACCGTCATTTCTTCGTTCATTGTGACAGTGAAGCATCTCCGAAGCAGACGCTGTTTATGTGGTGTATTACCTACCTGTACATTATTCATTTTCAAGGCCACACGTGATCTGTGGGCGACAATCCCCGTTATTTCCTTCATATTTAAGTCATTCGGTGCAATATCGTACGGTTGAAGTGTTTTTGTGGTAGAATGGAGTGCAATCCTTACAGATGGTGAAACTCAGTTGATGGTTCCTGAAGCCAAGCAGGCAACGGATTCTCGTAACAGGAGAGTGAATAGACCTCACTTCCATTAGTCACAAGAAAGCAACTTCCAAAACGATAACAGTGTCATGACTACAATCCGACCCACAAATATGGCTGTAGTTCCACAGCGGCTGTCACCGACTCATATGTCCAAGGTTCAGATTTAGATCCGATCGAAAGTGGAGCTCTGCTAGCAAAACGGATCAATGCCGATGTTAGTTTATCATAACCATGAGAATAACAGAAATTTTAGGTTATCACACGAATTTCGATTCATTTTGACAGTTAAACATAGATTTAGTTGTATTCGTTCGCCACAAGTTTGTTTCCACTAGCCGTTCGTGACGGTTCCATCACTCTGATAAATATTCACGCCTGGTTGTTTCATCTGGGGGCATTTTTAGGCCTCAATGTGTTCCATGTGGCATTGTGCCTGATCTTCAGCATTCCAACTTTAATTTCCCCTTTTAGGAAATTACGTAACAGTAGTCATATCACTATTTCTTCAGCTATCGTCCTAGAGGTGCATTTGCATGAGGATAAAGCCTTTAACGGGTCAGACCGACCATCTATAAGCTGAAAAATGAAAAACAACTTCCTTTCATCTTGAGATCGCTGTCTCATACAAAATGGGATCGTGAATACGATGACCAGTAATCAAGTGCTACTTGGGGGAAATATGATGAACAGCCAACCGAAAAGGTTTTGGATAACGTCTCAGAATGTCACAGATGAGCCTGACTTAAAAGCCCTTAGAATACATGGCTCCGCTAATGGATTTTCTAACTCTGCGTGCAGCTGAGTGCGTCCTTTCCAAGTGGTGGTGTCTCAATCACCCAAAGATGGTTTGTACACCATCTCTGTTTATTTCGTTGTTTTAATCCGTGTCGTCCTATCCACTGGGCCTAGTGCAAGTGAAGTCCTCAGTAAGTTCCATGTAAGGAAGCCCATCTTAGTAATCCCACTTCAGGTTTCCCAGCTAACTGCTTCGATGATTTCAGGATCGCCACTCTAGGAGAGTGGGCTATTCGAACACGATGGCATTAGTAGCTAAACAGTATTTTCATCAGCATAGAAGGTAAAATATTGATTATGTACACTGAGTATTTTAATGATAGTGAGGATGATTATTTTCAGCTGTAAATCGTAAACGAATATCATACAGAGCTAAGGACTGGAATTCATCGCAGTGTAACTGGCAGCGAGGCTAGTAACTGCAGAATGCCACTTCAACATCCACAGATCCCATTCTGCCGGGTTAGTCACTGCAATATCTGACAAAGTCTTCCGACCCTCCAAGGTGGAGGGTTGAAACAAATGGGGCAGTATTCTGGTTTTGGTTGCGGACCCAACTCGTCCTTCAGTCCATGTTCAGGTGCTCTAAAAGTAGCTCAGAAGTTGATTTTTTTGGAGGGAAGTACCTGGATGCCACAAGGGTCGTCGCGCGGGGACATTAGTTGGGTTACCTTAGTCACCGCATACAGCTGGGGAAAGGTAAAACAATGCAACTGCTGACATTTCCAATCTCAATTCGTTGTATCTAGTAACTCGCAATCTCTCTCAAGCTTATGTAGATCCCAGCTGTAGGTGCAAAATTGAAAAATCGCATGACACATCCAACGCCCCATGCCACTCATTAAGACATTCGTGCTTCTGATTTTATTGCAGCTTTCAGCGTAGGAACTCTCAGGCAGATCGGCCAACAACCTACACTTGCGCGTGTTCTCCATACTCTATCAAATGAAGTCTGCCACATCTCTGAACTACGAATAGAGGACCCAGGTATAGTTGCAGAGCTTACGACATCCTCTCTATATAGGCTCCGCGGACTACGAACTTCGGGCGAACCTGCGTCTGTTACAATGGCTTGCGCCGTTGTCAACATAGCCTTAGTTCGTGAGTTGGAGCTTCATTGCTGACTCTGTGTCGTGAGACTTTCTACTTTGACAAAAACTCGCAATTACTGAAAGCACATTGTTTTGCTTTATTTGATCACCAAACAACTGTTCCTCTGATTCCTTGAAAGGCACCCCTATCGAGAACTGAACATTCTCAGATCCATTATGAAAAGACCGGATAAAGGCAGAATAGCGAGAGGCTTCAGTGCACAGGCAAGAGGCGCCAGTTCATTGGAAGCATACCTTGGTTGAACTTTCGGTATGAACGCAACACCCGCTGATTTTGGAAAGCATTTTTATTAGTCACCAGTTATTTCTCAGTAGCCTTGAGTTTACACACACTGGGTGCCGTTGTGTTACTTGGCGTCTCCCTATGAGTGAAAGCTTTTGAGTCAAGTTGACTATGCTGGTATCAGACGCTGAAGGTACCGTTTAGTCCTTACCTGCGGGTTGCTTCAAGGTACACGGGTTGGTTCGGATCACACTTTTGATCAGTGCAGATTTTTCACGGAGTCCTATCCGCAAACCACAGAAGAGAACATGCCCATTAACAGTGGAAAGCTTTGTGAGCCATACATTAGTGAAAAGTGGCAAAACCTACTGTGCGATGCATAAAAGTGGTCTCCTCGAAGGGCAGTAACCGTAACTAGGATGAGATAACCATACTATACAGACTATATACCAGAAATATGCTAGTGGTATTTCCGAGCGGACTATACGTGACGTCCAGAAATATGCTAGTGGTATTTCCGAGCGAGTACGCGGAAGTCAGTAGATCTCAGAGCACATACTATTACCGTTTGATGCAAAACGATCTATCCCACCAAACTCAAAGTATGAATCGAATGGAAGACTGGTTAGACAACAGCTTAAACGTGACCTGTGTGTTGACGGAGAGGCGTGGTAAAACCAGGCAGTTTAAGAAATGGAAGAGGACAGTGCGGCTGGGAGGGCACGAAAGTGGTTCCACCTAATCAGTTTTACCTTACGTGAATGAGCGTTGAAACCGGAAAACAAATGCATGATAGAAACCATCTACTGGATCGCTGGGTGGATTATTTTCGACAATTTTTTGACAGGCTTTATTCCTCTGTTCTTTTGCATTCGACCCGTCATCGGTTGTTGAACTAGCAATATGCTTTTCTGTCTTAATGCGCTATCCGGACGTCGTCAGTTGAGTTTCCTCCGGTGTTATTCAAAGATGAAGGAGAATCTTCATGTGTACTGTTTTTACACGTACTCACGAACAAGGACATGTTCCGGAAAGCCGGATCCAACCGTTGATCATACCTGTGTCCGAAAAGATACTCAAACCGACAATTCTCATAATCGTCGGAACACAACTATTGGTTTCACATACATTGGGATGTATGTGAGAGGCAAATGTGAGAGCAGTGAGCGGAATTTCGACCTGACGGGGGTGCATTTATCCTGTCTGTGCGTTAAATCAAACGTTTAAGCAACAATCACGGCTTCCCTCCTCTTAAAGAAGCATTTGACTCTGTGGATAAATGAGCTCTTCTAAATATTCTCGGCCAGGAAGTGATGTCCTTGATTTTCGTAAACCTTTTTCGTATCCTGAATTTCCATGCCTCCGTTCGGGTTAGGGTTTACAATAAACTGCCTAGAAGCCTCCTGGAAACCAGTGAAGTTCGTCAGGGCTATCCCTTTTCTACTTTTTGTTCAATTTTTTTTTCATGGGAATTTTCATAGACTGTACACCTAATTGGAACGTGATTGGATGTCTGAAGAGACATTATTGGACTTGGATTATGCGTACATCATCTTGGAGTCTGACGATTGCCCGTCCACACAAAGTACTTCAAACAAAATATCGAAGATGGCCCAAGTTTTGGCGTGCGCCTTTCACGCTGAAAGTGCAGCCATTCCATAATTTCGCGTCATCACGTGTCCTTCTGTGACTTCATAATAAAGAACTTCAGTTTTTTATGTATCGTCATATCTAGTTATCTGTATGAGCTGTAATCGCACCAGAACGGATGAAGTCAGTGCCCGAATGGCAAATGCGCGGACAGCGTCCGCCAAATCGCATCGCTTGTGTCGTCAGAAACCGCCTTCTTAGAAGCTGAGGGGCTATGTACACAAGGTGACTGTAAGGACTATCCTAATACATGGCTGTCAGATTTACGAGACACTCCGATTTCAGCAATCTTCAAAGTTGGTTTCTGAGTAGTCTTTGGAAAGGAATATCAGAGAAGTTCATTTGGGTTCGACTCTTTCGGTTACTTTTGTTTCGATTCTGTCCTGCATATTGTATGAGTAAGCTAATCGGAGTGACCGCTTTCATTTAGATTGTTTCCAATAGCGAGATGTTGACCAGAAGTCTGTCCGCAGCTGTAAGTTCCACGTTCAGCGCAACTTAACTTCGGTGTTACTTCCCAAGTTCATCTTTTCTACGCCAGCAAAATAAGGACAAACCACCGGTGCTGACTTCAGCCATGTTTGTTTATGAAGTCAAATGTTTACGTAGTACCACTTATTTGGGTCATATGGCGCTGCACGTTTCTCAACGGACTAACGAACATAGTCCAAAGGGGTTCATCCTGAAAAATACAGGTAAAATCTAGAAGTATTTCAGCCTTGATGATCCTCCATGGACATGTCGTTGATCGGGACACAGGATTTTAGATCGTATACCAAGAGCCACAAACCCGGCCTGAAACGGTCAGGTTATTCAACCTCGCGATTACCGAGACTATCGCCATTCGACTGCGTATGCTGGAGCTTTATGCACAGAAGCGATTTGAACTGGCACAATAGTACCCATCTCCCACACAACTCAGACAATTAGCCACATGTTGGATTATCTTTGCCCTGACAAACACCCCCACATTTACCTGTTGGTTCTTAGTGGGCTCAATTTCACTACGTACGATTCCATTTATCATCTGTACCAGCCCCAAGATGAATAATTGAAAACGCCCCGTTTTGTCTAGTGTTCCTTTTTCCAATGGCGAGGTTGTGACCTGCTTATTGTATCACTCACCGATTTAGTTTTTTTAAAGACTGGCTTTGAATGATCAACTCGGTAGGTCAGGCCCTTGAGAGACACCTGCCACCACGAAGTGGCCTTTTTGGGTGCCAGTGTAACTTGGTGAGTAAGGTTTTACAAAGTATTACGGACGAGAGAGAATGAGTGAATTATTTGAAAGCCGCATTTAACAACCAACGTACTGCTTGAAGTAGGCTGTCACAGATCACCGGAGTTGCCAGAAAACATCTCCGGTCTTCCGCCAACTGACTATTTTTAAGTCAAAAGGTCCCATTTTCTCGATGAAGTTGGGGCCAATTGGGGCCCAGTTTTCCGACACTGTTGGTGCGTATTTTTCACGCTATCTAGAACAAGCGGCTCTCTCTGGCAATCGCCTTCCGCAACGTTTGGATAGTGGTGCACGCTGAGAATCAATTGGGGAACCACTGTCAGAGATAGAAAAATAAAGGTGAGTGTTCCTAATGACGCTTCGTGTAGCATGAAACACCAATCATATCATTAACGGTAGCAGCGATAACTGTAGCAGCATACGTAGCTCGCTGTCTACTTATCCAGACATCGAATATAACATTTTTCGCGGTGACACAAAACCTTAATTCTTTCCCACATTAGGTTTACCAAAGAACTTTGTTGTTACAGCTTATTTATCTTCTGTGATTGCAGTGAAAAATTACCCCGTCCATTATCCGAATGATTTCGATCCGTCATTAAATCAAGCTAAACACAAACAAATGAAACAGTTGGGATAAAAACGAAAGTGGACAAAATGTGAGCCAATTTTGTAATTGCTTTGTGTGGGGGGGGCGTTTTTTCAGCTAACACTTAAAATAAATCTAAACAGTCACTTGTCGAAATTGGCTTTCACTCTCACTTATTCAATACAGTACTCAAGTGGTCCTGAGAAAGGGGCATTCACTTTCCTTTTGTTTGTACCTGTCAACAACGGACATCTGTAATAGGAAACAGTAGGCGTGTGGTTAGAAACACAACATACAAACACTGCTCAGTAGATGTTTCTGGTTATCTGGTGAAAGTAACTTATTGATAAAAATCACTTTTTGAATCCAATAAAATAAATGTTGTCCGATGAAGTTTTCCGCATAAATGTTATTGTGAATTTGCGATCCCCATGTACAATGAGTGACTGAACCGATGTAGGTCATTTTAATCGTTTATGTCTGTTTTATTCTGTCTCATCCAAACGTAAGTTGGCTTCCAAGGAAGACCTGATAGCAATGGTCGAGGATTTGAACGTTTTTAAGTCTTTTGCCTGTACCAAATGTCTGGATGACTCAGTTATGGTCCTCGGTGGACGTCAAAGTACACTCTGTGTTTGGGGTATACCAACTGGAAAACCTCAGACTATAGGAAATTATTCAGAAGGCATGATTCGGATCAGATAGCCAGTACAGGTAAAACACATGATTTTTAAATTGCGCAGCAAGCTTCATCGTTCTGCACTTGGAGCCGAATATTCGGGAGAAATAAGATGGAGTTGAATCGACGTATGTTGATGTAAGCAGCCAGATCGACACACATTCAAAATGTTTTTAATTATTCAGTTTCACAGAGAAATAAGGAGTCAAAACAAACTGTATTGACAATGGTCTGCGTCGCATTGCCAGCCGTAGGAGCTTCGAGCGTTATTGGTTCCTCCAGTGAGAGGAGCCGTTGGTTAGAGGTTGTCTGCGTGTTCTCACTCCAAATTTCATCAGTGCAGGTTTGGACACGAGAATAAAAGTACTCTTTTGGTTCTATTAGAAAATTTACTTTGGGTTGTTTCAGAAAAATCATTTCATCTCCATTTAGAGTTCCTTTTTCTGACGAGTTATTTCAAGATAATGGACGTTCATTCGTCTGCTTGGAAGGTTGGGTACATAACGTTTGAGATCACGCAGCTGAATTCAAGCTGTGAAAATCTTTAATAGGCATCTTGAGGCGATGGAAACGACAATGGTTACATTAGAGTGAGTTGTGGGTGTTTGTGGAATTTTTGAAGTGCGCGTCCACATCATTCTCGTTTGAACAGTCGTCCTCTCATCCTGGTAAAGTCACTGGTGAGTACGCACCAAAGGATGGAAGCACTGGACTCGAGTTTCGCTCTTAGTAGAACTCATCAGCATGTATATCCTTGGGCGTGCCGGGGTTTGAACTCTGCACATTGAACATTCGAGGCCACTGTGTTACCACTACTCCACCTGCACACGCTGGACGCATCTGAATTTTTACGTATGAACAGGCGAACGTGTCCACACTTGAGTGATGGGAGTGGTAGGCCCGACGCCTCGAACGATGACCCATACATTCTCGTTATCGGGACCAGCACACCAGTCGCACAGGAGCAGACATGATCATCTCGGGCATTTCAGGTATGTTGACCTATTTGCATGTTGACAAAAGCTTTTTTGATCAGTGCGAATGACTCACATTCGAGATGAATCGGCTGGGTGGAAATTAGCATCCACTTAAGTCGAGGTTGGGAAGATTGGTGTCACTTCTGCTTGGGTGTGGTTCAAGTAGTTCGTTGCCCTGTATGGGTTAATATTGCGGAGGTTAGGTGGATTTTAATTTGCTTGGGCTTTGTAAGTTATATACAGATCATTATACTGATAAACACTAAGCCACGCGTCAGCTACGCTGCTTTAAAACGCCCCCCTCCATACCTGCCAGTTCTTCGTCCTCTAGCCTATTCAAGCTGAGACTCATAATGATTTCCACCGTCTCGGTCGCCAGCCCCTGCAGTGTAAATTTCGCTTCAAAACTTTCCCATATTCCAAATCCTTCTTGTGTCTGGTGCATGACCCGCCTTTGCTAAATATCCAGCTATCGCCCGGTGTTCATTTGCGTCTCTCGGTGTTCTGCTGACGCACCGCTTGTGCCTGCCCCCACTGATGTGCAGCTCCATGAGTGATTCTCCTAAGTACACCCTAGGGCAGTCTTTACTGTTAACTTCGTACCCACATCTAATCCCACCAGTCAGAAGACGATCCATCCTTTAAGGACAAATCCTCCCACCATTCCAACCATACAGCCAAGCACAGCAGTCTGCCGTGTTAATGACCCTCATAAACAAATGTGTTCCGTTTCGATGCAAGAAGATTAGAGTGCGAGCAAAACATAAAATGCGTCCCTGAAGAAACCACCTAATGCTGTGATGAATAACTTCATCTAAGCAACCGAGTAAACCAAGCAACAGAACACGATGGTTGTTGCAGCTGCCAGTAGGCTGCAGAGCTGATTAGGACGGAAAAACAATACAACCGGTTTTGAAAGTAGTGAACTCAGATGTGAGCGTGTTTGACAAAGCATGCTTTATGAGTACGAGACAACGTGGCCAGTTCGTTGTTCAAGATCAACCACTGACGTGGAGGGTGTGGATGGGATGCTACATCCGGTGAACACAGAGCGAGACACATAAACACAAATATGTAATGCATCTAGCGCATCTAAATACCCTCTGCAGCGGGCTATGACCCATATCCCACATTAATTAGGTTTCCTTTGACCGATCAATCTGTACACTTTCCAAAACTAACACAAAGAAATAAGCCCCATAAGAGATTGCAGAGCTGAACACATCCTAATATGCGTCGCATATTCTCTGATTCGCAGATCGTAGTTATTGGTTAGTCTGCAAAACCAAATTGAGTTGCCCCTGAATTCGGCATCTTTTCCACGTAGTGCTATTCGTTCCTCGAGAAGAAACACTGTATTCGTCTTGATGCACTAAAGGCAACGCTAGTACACTGATCAGATGATTTGAAGTTCACCTTTGACAGCCTGGATGATAGCCGCAAATGAGCCAGTCGAGCAATATGAGCTGATCGAATAATTCAGACTTTGAGTAAAATTCACATGCCCAAACTAGCGGTCGCAGTGGGCAACGTACGTCGGGAGCAATGTAATCAAAATCACATAGACAAGAGAACACGTGTCATTTCGTCTCAGTACGGGACCATTCAACATCACAAGATTCTATTCTGCTTAGACAGGTCCATGTTTGAACATGTGGGTTGTGCTTAGACTGAGCGAGGAACATTTTCATTTTCCTGTTTTCTACGGATGGTCAGTCCCGTCAATGTCGATTGGGCTGACATATGCAGATTGAGCATGAATCGTAACCGCTTCTGCGCGGTGACATTGAATAAACCGTGGTAGGTTGCTGCTGCTTGTCTTGGCATGACCCAAACTCTGTAGAAGTGCGTGAGGTGCAATTGCCGAGATGTTTTCTGGCTTGTGGTGTTGCTTAGAACTCTGGGACGCAAAATGTGCGTGCATTTTATGTCCGTCGATTTGTATACACGGTAACTAACTAGTTTCAAATATTTTTATTGCCTCACAGTCCTTTCATGGATGCGATCGATTTGATTAGAGTGCATTTCTGATTTCGACGTGGTTTATTTCCCCCCAGTGTCCTTTCATCATCGTCATCATCCTCCAAGAATGAAAACAATGTCGCCTGCATACTTCATATCAACAAGGTTCTTACTCGGAGAGAGCTGAACACCAGGGTTTGTTGGAAAGCTGTCGGAGAGTTCACCATACGCCTTCTGTTCTCCACAACTATGTAAATACAAATAGCATATGGTGTTCGCGAACTTCTGGGAAAAACCCTGCTGAGCAAAAGCGTTGAAAAGAACCAACTGGTCGACAGAATCCAACGCATCCTTAGAGTCAAGGAATATCAATATTGCAGGATAAGATTTCGTTTGATAAAGTCTGTCAAGATGCCCTCAACCTGGTCGCTTTTTGAAGCCGGGCAAAACCTACTTGTTTTGATTATAGCGATTGCGCCGCAGCTCACTTCATGCGGAAGATGTGACTTGATTGATTAGTCAAGTGCCATTCAAAACCAGCCCCTTTTGTATATAGCTCTACCTCAATAAGTCGCTCATTGTTAGCCCTGATCAAGCAATATAGCAATTCTTCTGGACGCTCATCGGTCTGCAGGGCAAAAGTGAAAGATACAAGATTGCAAATGATGCCAAGAAAACTAAACAGAGACACAGGTTCCACGCAGTGTGGTTACCAGCGTATCATCTGCGCACCCACACCAGACACAGGACAGGGATTCAAATAACTCGTCGACGTTCGACTTCAGAAACCCCATAAGAAAAATGCTCACGACAAATGACCTAATTTTCGCAGGAAGTTGATTTTGTCCGGAGACGCAGCTGAATCCAGCTGAATCTCTCATTTATGATGGTTCCAAGCAGCAAGTTAAGTTGCCGAAAACTCGAAGGTTGCATCTACTTGATGAGCCCCAAGAAGAGAAAAACCTATTATGCAACATCGAAGCACTTTTAGCAACTTTATGAGTGGCGCGTTGCGTCGGGTTAATATTGGTTACGGTCAACACGATAGGATAATCCGTAACGAGGGGAAACAGCTGCAAAGGCCGAATCTTTCGCATGTAATGAATTAATTCAATAGCCACCAGGCCCAACACTAAGTGAAACTAGGACCACAACACGTACGTTCGACTCAGTTTTCAAACAGATGTCAGGGAGAAGAAAGTCTTTAGCCAAAAGTCTTTCACACTTCGTAAGAAGTTCAAGACCAATCCAGGAAGATATGCACACTAACCTCCTTCATTTCCTTTTAGAACAATTATCACTAGTTGTGGGGCTTTGCGGCATAGGCATTCTGTTCATATTCATGCCACTCTCGTTTGAACGGTCGTCCTCCTGTTCTGGCGTAATTATTCCGGTGAGTCCACACCAAAGGGAAGCACTGGACTCGAGTCTCGCTCTTAGTGGAGCTCGCCAGCAGTGCATATCCAATGATCGTGCCGGGATTTGAACCCCGGACATCCGACATGCGAGGTGAGCGTGCTACCACTACTCCACCAACTCACGTCGGACGCATCTGAATTTTCACGTCTGAACAGGTGAACATTTTCACGCTTGAGCGATGTGATTGGTGTGTCCGATCCACTAGGTTTCAACTTCTACTATATCGGTCAAAAAAACCGACACCACGAAAATGATTATAGGAACAGTTATTTGAACCATTAGCCTCTTGGGAGCTGAAATCGACTTTACTCAAACTGTCTTATCACATTCTAAATCATAAACCAAGTTTCAAACAGCCAGTGACAACCAACCATTTTGGGTCACTGGGTTTCTTGGATTTGTGTCCAGATTTTACTGTCTGAATCGGATTGATATCAAGATGGCTGTAAAGTCATTTTGATCCACAGACTGTAGTTCATCGCTGATGTGTTTGGATTCATGTCGTTGTAATCGAAAATACCCCGTGAATTTTACTGTCAGAAATGTCCTTCTTAATTATCATTTGAGACTCAGGTCGCAAGAGCATACCGAAAGAAACCAGCACTAACAGGACGACCTAAGGTCAATTCTAACACCAGAATCCTCTGACTCTGAGCTTAGAAGGTTCGTGCAAAACCTAGCAGATTTACACAGGTTTCGCAATGTTATGGACTTGCCTACTTAGCTTTGGAGGCTTACACGCACGTTCACTCAACACCAGAGCAATTCGATAAAACTGCGATGACTTATTGATTCATCCTCATAGAAGCACAAAGCCACAAATGAAATGAATGACAGGAACTCAGCGAAAACAAGGTCTTTGCATTCATTTGACCGTAGCTTCAAAACTGTGTCCAAACTGATACACATGGACTTTCGATAGATCAGTTGCATTGCGTGTACTTCAATCTTCCTACAATTGCTTCAGTTGCTTCAGGGAAACGAATCACGCGTCACTTAGGTGGTATCAAACAAGGATAGAAACGACCGCCAAAGTAGTGCTAGTTTATGACCGGCTTCGGTGACTATCATTTTTGCACTCTGGCATGACGGAAAAAAGGAAGTTGCGCCATTTCTAGAAAGTACCACGCAATTCATGAGGTTGCTCAAAACTCCTTGACAGCCCGTGACTGGTTTGACCTTTCCGCTCCGGGCTCATCAGGTAGGCACAGTTCCCATCAACCTTATGTTCTACTTGAACCCAAAAGGGACAGATTTGAAAACTACTAACATTTGCGAAAGGATTGGTTTTGGCAGGTAATCAACTGCATCTCTCGCTAATGATGGTCCGTCTCAAATAAAAGTGCTGCTTCTGGCCGCCTCAAGCGGACCACTATAAACGAGAGAGTCGGGTGGTTCAATTTGGGTCTCCTGTCGGAACGAAATTTGTATGCAAATGAGACCATTCGTCCAAGTTGTGCTATGTTGGATTTGATGTCAATGAAACTCTGGGTGATATTGGGCGAAGGCCAATATCACGCTCTGGCAGGACACAGGACAGCGCGAAGACCTAGAATGAGGACGTTGTTTGGTCGCTATGATATGATCATTTTGGCGTGAGTTTGAATTCCACAGGCTCAAGGATGCGCCGAAAGTAAATAGTGCCAGTACAACTCCTCTCAGCGAACTCTTGCTGCATTCTGAATGCGGTTTGTCTCATTAGTTATTTCGCTATTCACCAAATCGACGGAAAATCAACCCAATAAATGGCTATGGCATCAAATGTGATTGTCCGTGCGGGGGAGGTAGGATTGCAGCTTGTGTACCAAAGTGTTCTCTTGTGAAACTCGGTATTTGACTTTATAGAGTGAAAAAAACGGTGTCATAGGGAACTAATAGATCGTCAATTCCAGGAAGCACCACGACAATCTTCCATCAATATAGACTTTCGATTTATTACAACATTCAAGTGTTCAAGAATCGAGCTAGTTTTTATATGCTCAGTTCTTTCGGACTCTGCACCAGCTGGGGTAAACCATATTCAATTCAGTGCCGATTGCTTGGTACTTGAAACCCTTAGTAAAATTCGATTGGTAGTTAGCTGTAAAAATTGGCAGTTTACGCGTAGTCATTTTGTTTTGCCCTGAGTGCAGGCGAAACAATTAGCTGATGAATTTTGGCTTTCTTCCGAGATGAATCTTGCCTAAATCATTTCCTGGAATACAGCTCAATGTCTTAGTTAAGAGGAAGCCTATTCCGATTTTTAATCACCGCTCAACACCTCGGTCGACCTGCAAAAAGAGGTCAGCTTTGGCTAGTGGCGCCCCTGGAGACGGTCATTTAGGTGCAAACAACCGGGGTTTATCTTCCCTGTCTTGTTTGGTCTGTTAGCTGGGAGACAACCGACATTCGCCAGTTTTCTCCAGTGTTCATGAGATGGAATACATGGATATCGACATGAAGTGGCAACATCCACTGCCTAGGGTTAAGTCAAATAAACGATCGCATGTTTTGTTCTATTTAGCCGCATCATAAGGCGTAAAAACCCTGGAAACAAAACGTGTACGAGCCTTTAGGTTGTCCTCAATAGATTGCATAAACGGACGATATGAATTTGATATCTAACATTTTTCAAGAAGCATGAGGTATTTTTCCCAGAATTTACATGATACGCAGCAACACTTAGTTGAGAACAAGTATACCTACAACAAACGTACGTTTATAGAAGGACCGATTGCATAAACAGTTACAAGAAAGAATATGACAAGAATGTCTGTTAGGCTGTACTTGAATTTCAGTTAAAGTTCGTTGAAGAAAACTTCTTTGAAACGTCGGTGGTCAGAATCTACCCGCAGTTTCTACGCGCATTCACTCGTCAGCTCTTTCTTGTTGGCTGTACGACGAAGCATATTATGGTCGAATGTTAAAACATAACCATTAGAGCTAGGACTCTATGGGGATTCTGTTCCCCTTATAGAAGTAATATGCAGTGACCGGAACGAAAACATAGGAGGAACAAATCATCCACAACACTCAAATCGTTTTGTACGCGTTCATAAAACCGTAATTGCACTGTTTCGTGGATTAAATAAATCATTTTAGGCATCCTCAAATTTATCAAATCTATTTTCTAAATGATTTCCGATTTGTACTCCACAACGAATGTATGAATCGTCATTGGCTCAAATTGAAACGAAGTGAGTAACTGGATCATATCAGCTGCACGTACAGCAGAGCGTTTCTCACCTTGCGCCGGCATATTTCAACACAACGGTATACATGTTTTTTTTTGAGAGAATTGCGTTGTCCGGCAAAAATGTGCACACGTTTTTCGATAGTGATTTGCAATTCGACCGCTCCCCCTACGGGGATTTTCACATGGCTTAGCACTGCACGACAACCATGAGGCCTCGCCATTCCAAGCATTGTTTCAAGCCTCGATACGAACTAGAGTGTGTTCATCATACGCTTTGGTTGATCGTGCCATGTCAGATCCCCTCGGGCAATCTGGTCTTCTGTCATTACTGCACTTAACTGTTGCAAACGATCGCAGCCAGAAACCGAACCGATATGGTGTAAAGCAAAAGTAGCCACATTTATTCCGCTGCAAGGTGACTGGATATTATTGCTTTGTGGCGGCTTGGGTAGCTCCGTAACCCACTGAGCTTCATTGCCAAGCGGGGGATAATTAGACCTCCGAAGGGTTTTTCAAAACAGGCTGGTTAGTAGATAGGTGTCCGACGACAACGGTTCCATGTTGCGGGTTGGAACAACAAAAACAGCAATACTCTTGGTATGCCGGCACTCAATCGGTGCCTTGCAGTTTGACTTCTAAGCCAAAGGCTTTGTTTGAGGGACTTAATGGTCCTCCTGTTTAGGCTTACGTGCCCCGAAAGTATCCAAGCCCGCGTGCAACCATAAATTACTCAACCAAAAAGATGATCATACCGCGTCGGCCGTTGCGGAATGTCACCAGCCGGGTCACACTACTTGTTGCATAGAGCAGGGCGGATGAACTGACGCTTGCACTCTTGCACTTTCATATACAACCACTTTTAATATCCAGCATGAAATTCTCGCTACTTCATCTTGTGTGCACGTGCTCGAGCTTTCCCCGATGTTAGCGGAAGGGACTGACTGTACTAGCTACTTACCTGCCACAGTTAGCAAGTCAAGTGCTACACATATTGCAGTAAAGGAGTTCTCAGGAAAGATAAACTGGCAGCGTAAGAGGTTGAAAAGGCAGTGACCTAGGTGACAGATGTTTGCTTAGTGATCGATGAGCCCAATTCAGTGGCCGAACTACGCGAAGTATCTAGGTATTTGAGCTCAGTCTATATGTCAAACGACTGAGTGCAGTTGAGTGTCAAGGGAAGAAAGTCACTTCAACAACCTGGATTGTAACGATTAACCGAAGCCCATAACAGGCCTGTAATTCAGAAGTACAATGTGTCTGGGTTGCCAGGTCGCCAAGTGAATGTCAGAAAAGGTTAAATTCTATTTTGTTGCAAGGTTCAACTTTCGTTCATATGCGCACTAATGGTAAAAGGCCTGTATGCATTTGATTCAGCAGATGGTGTGCTCAGAGTGGTCAAGTGCGCATCATGGAGAGCGAAGCTGTTGCTCACTACTTGTTTGTCCTGAATTCATTAAGACAATGGATGTGCACTTTGTAGGTAGGCGAAAGTAACGAGAGCAGTGTTTAGTTTTTATGATCTCGGATGGATAATTAGTGCGGATAGAAGTGACTTAAATCCACTTCTGGTAAGATTATATTGTTCGATTCAAAATAACCTCTTAGGAGGTATAGGGAAACTTTCTGACAGAACACAGGCTAGTTCAGACTTGGGGCGCTAAGCAGTTGGATGCACCACCCTAGTTCTGATCAATCGTATACTGTACGTAAACGTCAAATAAAACATCGACTTACAAAACCTGGGACAAACCTTAGGAATATCACAAACGGGAGACTTATTTGGGTCTTGCGTTACCGTAATTCTCTATCCCACCTGATTGTTGTACTGTTTACACTCTACTGTCGAAGTTGCGGATTATAGGTAGTCCGCGTACGCTGCTTGGTTCTTGGTCTGTTCGTTGGGCTTGGCAGTGGGTTGCAAACGTTTCCTCACTAATCGCGGGGTTTATTGTTCGAACAGCTTGTTTACTCTGATGTATCGGCACATCTTGAGCAGTCTGGAGGGACTCCACGTCAGTCTGATAAGGACCTGATGCGCTACAACATAAATGTGTGTGATAGTAGTGCGAGTACGTTTGGGGATTTTCAACTGAAATTTCTTCCTGTCAGTGAGGCCAATCTATGCTGAAGAGCCGGGAAGCACTGTGCAGCTATTTGATCCTTTTTGATAATCATCGGCATAAAACTTCAGGTACTGTCGTATCCGCAATCTCTTGGTCAGTAGTTTGAACGGTTAGCCGTTTGGCCACGAACAGCTAATCAACACTATGATTTTCTTACTGTCATGCGGGATATAGCGTCATTGATCGTTCAGTCGCAAATCAGTCGTTTTTTATATCTTGGCCGGTGTTTTATGAGTTTCATGTTGATGAAGAAGAAACTTAGTGTGGTTGCTGTTGTGGCATAATCATATCTCAGGTGAAATCATTAGTTTTTGAATTGTTCACGAAGTTTGGCTACTGATATGATGCCCCTTTGCCTAGCTCACAACTAAATGCCAGCTTTGGTCAGTAAAGAGTTTAGAAATGCCATTTTCACAAAGTAAACCTAATCACATTTCATGCTGAGGGGAGATGATATCTGAATCGTGAGGGAAACCTTAGGAAGGTCATTAAGTTAGGGAACACCCGTCGAGTCAGAGAAGTTAAAAAAAAGTCGGTAGGCAGCTTCATTCTTTTTGTGCGTAATCCGCGTTTACATGCTGCCATAATTAATTCGCAGTTCCGTTTGAATTCGACTGAGGACTCAGATCACAAATTTGCCCGTGATTGCTGTCGGTGATCAAAAGCGCTTACTGAGGTGTGTATTCACTGACAGACTACCTGGAGACAACTGTTGAGTTCACATATTCTCCCACGTACATCTCAAAGATACAAAATGTGACCTTGAGGCTTGTTCCTTGCGAATCAGCTTCACTTAGTCAAATATTCGGTCACACTATGATGTCTACTGTAACTCGTCGTTCTAATACCTAACCATGAAGAACCACATGTGCCCACAATATAAATTCAGAAAAGAAACCGCAGAATAACCTGATAGCACGGTGAACCACGCTGAAGTGGTAACAGCTAATGCGATGTTACCAACGTACGTACAGGGGCACTGTGCAATCCGTTAAAGTGAAAATCTTATTCTCAAGTACGATGTCTGTAAACAAACATACCGTGATAGGGGGAGGTAGGATCAGCTCATTCCTAGTGGGATGGAGTTGAACAGCAATTCATCAGAGCAAGAAGATGATAGTTAAGAGGACCAATCACAGTTTAGGGAGACAGAAAAATCGACAAAACATTCAATATTCACACTGACGGTGACTTGGGCCATTGTCGATGGCAACAACACATCCTGTAACGTTTTCTGCGTGTTCTCCTTAACACTGTCCTGGAACCGTCAATGTTGCTCAATTCGGTTGAAGGAACGTTTGTTTGAGTAACATGCGCTGGTCTGCGGAAACCCCATTTTCGCGATTGTTCACTCATTCTGTTGTACAGCAGTCGCATATATGCATATTCTACAACCTCTATAAAAAATGCCATAGTCAGTCCGATACATAGTGAACACAATCCACCGATTCTGGATATAAGAATGTACACATCAAAGACGAGGCGTTCATCCATCACCGTGGTTTCAAACTCTTGTCTAGTTAAACTTATATAGGTGACGGATCCATCTACAAATTGACTGTATTCGGCAAATCGCTCCGGTTGGTTATGAGACTCCAAATCCAACGAGCTAAACTGTTGTATCGAAGCATTCCAGTAACTGACAAATGAAGTTTTCATATTCATACTACTCTGCGCTTTCAACAAACCATCAAGCTTCCGGTAACGTTCTGTGTATGCAGCTAAGTTGTGCGCGTTCGGATCCCACAAAGTTACGCTAAGTCGATTCTCGTAGGTGAAATAACTGCATCGAGGTGGACACCGACCCTGCCGCGCTGCCTCCTCTTTAATCTCTTTAAGGCGATCCATCACCTCACCGATACATTGAAATCGTTCAATCAGCTTTGAGGCCATTTCAGGATTCGTCAAACTTTCGTTTAACGATGTACAGTAGGGAGTGGGATTAACAGGAAAATCCGTACTTGCAGGTCTAGGGTATTCGGTATTCAAACAACCACATCTTGCTAACAACTGTTCCTGCAAAACCGTATTCAGACACTGTCCTTGGGTGTAAGTGTAGTTGACACCCAGATCGCTAATTGGTGGAGGGTGCTCACTACACGGAGCCTTTGGTGTCGCTAGTCGGTTCCACAACACCGGTTTATATATAATCTGATTCATTCGGTTCGGTTGTATATTGATCCCGTGTTTTTCAATCTCCGGATAGGTACCTGGTTCATGCACCACACTTATCACACCTTCTCCTCGAGTGAATGTATCCATGATGAAAGACAAATTGGCCTCATTAATCTTTTTTGACGGTACCAGTTGTACTAACATAATCAGTCGGGTGATTTCTTTTGTGGCCTCGAGTGCTTTGCCTTCGATGGTCCAGCAGTTGAAATATTTTGGATGAGAGATCCGGTGAAGATGCAACTCAGTATCGAGTTCCAGTTTGCACTTCTCCGCCACAATATGTGCACTCTCGCTGGTTACCATACAGTGAGGGAACATTTCCATTTTGTGTCCAATGTTGTAGCGAACTTTGGGGTCCAGGTTCGTGTAGAAGGTTTCGATGCTATCGAGAAGTAGCAAGTTGATGGAGAAAGCTACATTGTGTTGCCTAAGAACCTCGGTGGCAATTTCTGTGAAGCGGGAATTAATTTGTTTGGGATTAGGAGTGGAACCTTCACGCCAAAAGCGGTTGGCCTCCAGTGAGAATGGGTTATGTGCACACAGGGTGATCGAGGGGAATGCAGTTTTATCGTCGCGTAGCGTACGAGTATGCCAGTTGGTTTCATATAGTAAATAATCTCTGATGAGAAAGGAGGAAAAAATTGTGAGAAGACTGGTCATTGTGATCACAAAAAGAATCCACAAAGATCGGATAAATGGGGTTTCAGCGCGCGAAATGTTTTGTACACCACGGATGGAGGAGATCTCCCCGAAGGTTCGCGGTTTCCTGGGGGCAGGGATGGTGGAGGCAACTTCTGGATAGTTACAGTTCATTGGGTCAGTCGGTAGAGAGCTACTGTCATCGGGTTGACTGGAGTCGAGCGCTGTATTGTTTGTTGTGATTCCTTTTGACTCAGTTTCCTTGTTCTCATTTGACGAAACCGTAACCAGTTGATGGTTGTCCATTGCCTCGTCACTTGATTTTACATCTGATTGAGTGGACCGCTGAAATGAGAAAAAAGATGCAAAGTTTGGAATTGCAGATTATAAACTAGATATAGTCTCGCCGTGTATCACAACAGAATATTGTACTAACATATTGCTGTGGTACAGAGGTTACTCAGTATCATAGCTGCAACTTCTTACCTATCGCAGCAATACACAACCGAGCGACCGTCATGTGAGCGAAATTACGCTCTTCTCCTTGTTGTCTTGACGGAACATGATACTCGAAAGATTGCTGTATCCTCTTCGATTACTCACGACAGGATTATTAAATGAGAGTATTTTATCCATTATGCTCTTTCTTCTTGAGATTTCTTTGTTTGACCTGGGTTACAAAGAGGAAAGTTACTTTTTTTCAAACAGATGGGACTCAAGTGTCAGAGCACGACTCGGCAAAGAAAAAGGTCTGCTTGGAGGGGATATTTATTCCACCTATACACTCTTGCACTGAGTATATCAAGGGGAACCAGGGATTGGGCAAATACCACCCACGAATAATGGCCACTATATTCGGATACAGTATTTGGAATCTTCGTAAAACGCACTCTTGTTACCATCAATTTTTTTCAATGCGACTGTCAAATGAATCCAGCGGAATCTCTCGTTTACGGTGGTCTCCTTGAACTGAATTTGCTGTGAAAGGCTGTCTAATATTTCATCTGATATGATATTCGAGTTTTTACAGTATATTTCCACGAAAGAAAGGAACTGTAAGGTCGCTGTCTTGTTGTTTTATACAAGAGCACATAAGCTAAAGTTTGTTTCATAATAGCCATCAGGCAGAGCAGCAAGCGCCATTCGGCCCATCTGAGGTGTGTGGCAATACTTCGGGGAGCGCACACTGGGTCCTTTCCGAGCGTCGTCTCTCTTCAAATACTGTACTGTTAAAAGATCGCTGGCTATTCAAATTGTTAAATAAATTGTCGCTTGCACCCATTTTCTGTGGCACCAAACCCGGTCTTCATTTAGGCCGACCGGTTCATGAATTCATGGTCTAGGTTTTCCAAACCTGTGCTTATGCTTGACTGTCGCTGGTGCATTGCAATGAACTTGAATAGGGGCTAATAAAAAATTGTAAAGCTGCGAGTAAATACGATCAACCTACGGTTATTGCCTTTTAAATGAAACGTTTTTAACGTTTCATATGACGAGCTGCACGGACCATGAAATGCAAAATTGAACTGGTCATGACAAACGCGCGCCGAAAAAGCTCAGTGGCGCAAATGATCTGTCCTGCGTGAATGGTCTTGTGCGTGATCTGAAATCCACGTAGTAGGTAAGTTAGCCACTTATAAATGGTGCACCATTGGGGTTCTATAGCCGTCTGCACCTTATGATGTTTACCTTGAGATAATTACAATTAAATGTTGCGCCTTTCTTTTCAGAGTGACTTACAGTCTCCTGTAGTCTGTACCTTAAAACACTTCCTTCGTTTTGACAAATTGTAGCTTGTTGTGCTCACTAACAGCTGGTGGGTTAGCCCGCACACCAAGCTTGGCAGGTGGTCTGTCAGTCAATGAAGTTAAAAGCGTGAGATTCGTCTGGAGCCGGGTGAAATTGAAAACTAATAGTCCTTCAACAATTATTGCCTCCGCAAGGACTGATGAAGCCTTCCATGATGGAGTCCAATTGATTCTGCTTGTATGTGCCTGAAGACCCAACAGATCATGACGCCTAACCCTTCGTAGTCGTCAGTTTACTGTTGCTTCAAAGCCGGACTGCCTAGCTAACAATTTTAACTTAACTTTGTGCTAAGTTTGTTTTAAGTGAGGTCCACAAAAAGGTATTTAAATCCTACCGAAGGAGCTTTGCAACCACACACGAGGTTCAAGTATGTTTATCCTGGCAGTTTTGGAAGTTCTGAGCGCTTTAATCTTGATTTTTTTCTCTAGAGACATAACGGATTTCGCAACCATTCCCAACCTCCCCCTTTTTTTATATCCTTTCAAAAAGCCTTCTTTCTCCGTGCTCGTGTCAGTTAAATATCGCCACTAGATTGCTGTCTATCGAAATGATAATGAGATGAGAAAAAAGGGGAGAAGGGTGAGGACTGCAGGCCACTCAAACAGAGGATTCCGAATCCTGTCTGTATTGATTCCCTCTAACATAGTTTCATGTGTTTCTCTAGACTCGCTCCATTTTGTTGCGCGGTTGAAGGCGTCAGGAAGATGTAACTAAAAAAAGTGCTCCGTAATGTCCTTGGTTAAATGGTTAAACCGTGATGATGGAAGAGTGTTCTACTAGGAGCCTTAGACTAAAAACACCCACTCAGCGATTGTAATGCAATTCTAGGGGCCCAAAGAAAACAAAAAAAGACTGCAACGGTGTGTAACCATTATATCTGTGATCTTATCTCAATCACAGCCTCTGACGTCAGTAAATGAGTCATACCTATCCAAAACAGGTCAAGTTATGACAAATAATTGGCGACGAACTCAGCTTGAGTCATTCCTTCAATGTGTTATAATAGTAGGATGATCTTACAGATTGATTCTACACGGAGTTGTCGGTTGGGTTGTCTTGAAGAAGCTGGACGTAGTGAGTGAAACAATACGTTTGCGATAGTGCTATTCATCATCCATTGGGTCATAGAGTTCGAAGCAAAAAAGGTGTGAGAGAAAACAGTGGACAGACCTCTAAGGTGCAGAGGGGAAGATGATCCATAGAGGAAAAGTGCATTCAGCTGGAGCTAGGACAGGAAGTTTAACACGGGTTTGCCCAAATCAACGAAAAAACTAGGCAGTTATTGTAGACTGACTGCAATATCAGTTTTGTTAAGAGGTTTGATCGTGTCAGAAGTTGAGCACACAGGACCTTATCAGACAGTCTATCAGGTTACATTTTCTATGCAAACAGAGGCATTTGGGTTAATTTTTTAACAGATAGAATGCAGGGAGAGGAGAAAAGGCGCTGTCATAATTCTCGCCCATTCCGTCTAGGGTTCGACCCTAACGGACAGATAAGCAACTCAACAAAGGACAGAAACTGCTCAGTGTTTGATAATCTTTGCACTAGAACGAACCAAAATGCATACATTTTGTGATTAACTTCAGGTTATTTTTGTGTAGTCTCTTACCAAGTATCACAATTCATGTACGAGAATTCTGGCCTATATGTGTTATCACAAGGTTGAAGGGAAATTTTCGGGTTCTTGTAAGATTGCGTGCCGGATACACAACAAAACATTGCAGCAGACTCTTGACGAAATACTGTGACTTGCAAATTAAGTTCGTGTTCACATGGGATTCAAACAAATCACGGCTAAACCTCTTATTCGTGATGTTCCCCAAATGGACATGTTACACGAAGACCTTCCCGCTTTTCAGCTGGGACGACATTCGAGATATCGAAGTATATTTTCTTCAACAACACGCTACTCATAAGATTGCTACAGAATATTCTAAACAAGAGTTTTACCTGGGATTAAGTCCAGTCTCCGCTAAGACCATATTAATCTTTCTATGAGTACACTTTGCCGATTTTTCTCAACTAAAATATCAGGTTGACTGGGGACTGAGCCCACCCGATGAGCCACAGGAAGGACGACACTGGTAGTGGACTATTCAACAGTTTCCACAAGCTTTGGGAGTATGGTAGTTCGTAACGAAAAACGCATTGCAGCCGTTTTATCGACCTCTCATTTCTCTTAGTAGAGTATACAAAACAGCACAAAAAGGTGAAATTGCTGTACTGTTGTGGTTGTGATCTACATGGCGTATTTACCACAAAAGTATATGAATACGAGTAATAAAATCACATTGTCATACCCTTCAGCTGACCAGATGTGACCGTCATGTGAAGAACACTCTATTCTAGGCCAGTTTGACACACCCAGCCTATCGGTTTGTCAGTACTGGCTCCACTAAATGCCACATTTATTGACCGTTAAGTATTACTGTATTTAAGATGGGAACAACAGTAGTTTTCGAAGCGATACGTTTGGAATATGTTCGTGCCACTACTGACGCACTGCGCATTTCCACCCCAGCAAATATGTGATTACACACAGTAATTTTTTGTTTTCGGATCACTGCCATTTGTGACAGTGTTCTCTTTCACGTTACGCTCTGTTGGTTAATGTTTATTAAGCCTAGTTATAACACGAGTGATCTGTCACCCGCCATTTAACCGTAGAATTCTGGAAGCTTATCATAGTTATTGCCCAATACATGGGTCAGATTCAGCTTAGGCTCCCTCCTAATGGATAGTACAAATAAATTTTCGAGTCCCTTGGAGGATAAATGGTGATAAGTTAAGCCAGTGCTAAATGACAGTCACCTATTCAGGAAAGGTTGTCATGATGCTATAGAAGATGTCGGGAAGCAGCGGCTAGGTAAACCACACGATGTTTCATGCACCAGGTCGGCATAAGCACCCAGTCTAGAAGAACCCCGTAGAAAGCACCATTCTGTGGTAAATCTTTGCACTGATAAACAGTTTGTTGATCATAATGCTTGTTTAGCGTCCGTAAACAAAATAGACAAAATAAAAGACTTTCGTGATCGAGTTGTTCGCTGAGTTTGGCTATTTTGTTGTAAGAATTTTATTATCCACCGGGAGATGTCATCTGTGTGTTATGGGTGGAACGTAGCAATGCACTATTTTGTCCTGGGGAATTAAACAAGATTAGAACGCTGAAGAAGCCTAGCATCTTGCAAACGCTTGACTAAGAGGATGAATGCTTGACTGCCTTAGAGAGGCGTCGATCTACCAGTTTGCAGGATCTAAATGTTCTCCGTCCGCCATTCACCAGTTAAGCGCATGGGGGAAAGTTATATGCTTCATTGGGGATTTGAACATATAGTTGGTCACTTAACCTGGTTTACTATATCACCGCAAGCCTATTGTAAACTCATCACAAAACACAACTTGTGTAGCATGAACTATAGCGAAGCATTGCTACAATTGATGTTGTTAGGCGACTCCGCGCAGTGTTGCCAAGTTGAATTTTCTCATTTGAGATCATGCAAAGCATACCGGATACGGCTTAAAGTAAAGTACAACTAGTTGTGCTGAGTGAAATCCATACTCATGGACCTGGGATAGCTAGATGTCCTGAGTGGGTCTGCTGATGAAAGGAGTCCTCGGAACTGGTGCATTCATGTATCATCAGCTCAGCTGGGCGGTAGGGAGGTAAAATACGGCTTTCATGCTTGGTCAGACAGATGAGTGAATATTATTTCATAACATATTGTTTGGCAGCAAGCTGGAATATGACCTTTTAGTGGTAGAGTTCAATTAGGCGGTAGGACATGAAGTCGCACAGTGAACTATACTGGAACGATCTGCCGGAGCTACCCATGAACCCAATTCAGTTCGAACAAGGTAGCAAGAATAAACAAGGTTGCAGGATGATTTCAAACGCACAGACCCATCTACTGCGAGCAAACAAAATGAAGTCATCGCTCATATTTGTTGTCCTTAATGCCTTGTTTAAATTGACCGATGAATTACAATGCTTTAACTGTTCTATTGTAACGTATTGTAACGTTCTAATATAACGTAAGGGCGGAAACTGTCCGGTTTGAAGAGTTCACAGGATGGCTTCAACTGAGTGTTCAAATGGGATAAAATACGATACATGTATTCATCTCCCTTTAAGAGCACCCACTTTCCTGTGCATTACACTGGTGAAGATTCCACCTACAGGCTTGGGCATAATGTGTAATTTGCTATCACCAAGAAAAAAGGCAACCAAATGTTCTCTTTTCTTGCAGTACCTGTAGCCCAATCGACGTTATGACTTGTGAATTCAGATAATTTGTTAGTAGACTGGGGACATTTGAAGTTCCAACCTAGGTTTTTTCTTATTACTGGAGTCATTAAATGCCGGAAAGTCAAGAAGCACTGCAGAGTTATTTGACCCCTGTTGGAAATCATCAGCAGTGCCTATCTTACAAAACTTCTGGGGGATTCGAACCCACAGCCTCCCTGCTAGTGGCTGAAGCCTTTACAAATCCGTAATGACGACCGATCAGCGATGCTGTAAACTCATAATTCGGCAGGCTATAGTGCTACCCGCTTCTTACTCATGCTATTCACATTACATACTCATTTGTTAAATGTCTGTCTGTCTGACAAATTCTTGTGTGAAAAGCTCACACAACTTGGGCCTTATGCTTCCTTTCGATGCTACATCCTATCTAATTGTAACCACCACATTGTTGATCAGTTGGTCGAAAGATACACTCGTCAACTACTAGCAAGGATAATGTGCGCTCGAATCGTCCTGGAGATGCTAGAGGTGCTGAGTTCTGATGATTCACAGTAAGTGTGAAACAGCTTTACAGTTTTCACATGTTTTTGTCACAGACTGATTTTATTCACAGGACGAAAACTAGGCTGAAAATCAGCTGAAGTTCAGTTATGTCTGGCAAATGACTTAGGGTCGTATATCTCAGTCATAGGTATAAAGTTGATGCACAAAATGGAAACACTATTTTAGGACCAGGTGCGTTTGTCACCTAAAAATTTTCAGATACGTGAGCCTTCATGTGGATAGATTTTGTCTTATAAAGTGCAGTTTTCACCACTGATAAGCTTCTTCTACACCAGACAGTTGTTTGCCTAAAGGTTTCTGCACAGTGGTTCTTACCTGAAACAGACCAAAATAGTTTAGGAGCTAAGCTTCACTTTTTATAACTGTGTTGCAGTCATTAGCTCCCGTTTTTTGCAGGAAAGATCTTAGCGAAGTAGCAACGCAGTATTTAGCGGAGCTCCTCGTGACCCGTTGGAAGTTCTAAAGTTTAAAATTATGTCCATAATAAAACACTTGCAACACACAATTCTTCACTGTTTCTTTTTCACTGGAGTAGTTTTTTTTGAAACTCAGAATAATTAAGAAAAACCGTTGCTGACAAGCCGGAGCAGCACTGCAATCGACCTTTGCCACTCTTCGAAGGAACAGCACAGCAAGTTTTTACTCTCGGAGAACTCTCCTGTGAGCTCTCTTAGTGAGCGCTCTCCGCGGTGAGCACTTTGTAGTTCCATTTTAACTACCTATTTTACAGTGGTCTCACTACTCACCAGGTTTGAGCGCCAATCGAGAATGACCCGACTAGCATCACCATGATGTGTACATGACAAAATTCAAATTGGTGGACGAATTCAGTGTGTTTCATGACTTCATAATGAGTTCAGAGCTTTTATTTAATCTGACTCAGTGTTTCACGTCGCTTGAGAGCTAGCTGATGACTTGATGCACTGCAAACGGGAGAGATGAACTTCGACATGGGACTCGGCTGTTTTCACGTTCTAGTATTTCTATCGGTCGTATGTTGTTTGTCATCAAAAGAGTAAATATTGGGATAATGGAGGAGAAAAAAAGAAAAAAATGGAGGCCGCTCTTATCTGGTGAACTTAAAGCAGAAGGGCAAAGCCGACCGCGGGCTGTCAAAGAGATTCCAGCAACCTTAAAAGCAGGGCGTTACTTTTAGACAGTGTAGTGCGATATCTCAAACATTGTGCCAACTGAAGTATGAGGCAGCCTGGTGCAGCACATTTAGTTACATAAAACCCTCTTAAATGCGAGATTAAGCAAGATTCAGTCGAACCCCCTGTCAAAACCAAGTTTATGTGCAAGTGAGAGTATTTGTCGGAAGAAGTTTAATTTCTACCGTCGTTTCAAGTCACAATACAGATGCTGAGTATAACTACATGGCCGCAAATCATTTGCTACCAAAAAAGTCTCGGTTGAAAAAAGTCAAGTGTCGTGCACAGGAATTCGTATAGGAGACCAACGGTCACTTCTTTGAAATTAGAATAGCCGGCCACAAACAGTGAGTCTATTCCAACACCCAAAGCCTTCTTGTTGACTTTCGTATTTGCAGGAGCATGTATACGGGTTACGAGTATGGGAGCCATCAGCTAAATTCGAGCCAAGGGTCGTCGAAAAGGTATATCGCTATCTTAGACCTAGTGGCTGTTTTTTACTCAAGCACACTTCGATCAGACAGTTCGCGGAATTTTGAAGTCTTTTTCAAGGCGACAGTTTGCAAATAAGATGTTCATGAAACTCTGACTACACCCTTTGATAACATGCCCATAGGTTACCCAGCACTGGCAGGCACATAAGGGTTGTCATCTTCTTCGTATGTTCGTTTGAAAACACACCACCTCAGTTAACCTGGTGAATCCTTTCATTAGTTGTCTAGTGAAACCCCGTCTAGATAAACAAATTTCAAATCGAATCCTCCAGGCAGATTTTCAGCTGATCTCTTCGGTCCAAGGCACTGCATTTTCATCTACACATAAGTGCAGTTGAGTGCGTATTTGGTTAAGCAAGGCGATTCGGCAGATATCAGTAGCATTTCTGTCACACAACCTTGGAAAGAAGCGTTCGCGTTGTCAAATGTTTCCGATATGCAGACGACTCTGATAGGTGGCTTTTGACTGGAAGCTGCTTCAAACCGAGAAAGGCTAATATATGACTCAGTTTGTGTTTCGCCCTTGTCTGATGAATGGCTCATCTGTACTGAGGATTTAAAGTTTAAGTCAAAACAAAACCAGCCCCGAGCAGGCACACGATGACCCGTTTTACCTTTCTGACGAGAAAAGTCGAGAAACCGTGTTTAGGACCTATACTTGCTGATCGTTCACTAAAACGTCATCAGATGTTTCTAACACCCAACCAGATTTTCTCAGGCATGGCCATGTATATAAAAATGAATTCGATAATCATTTTTATCACTTTAATGTGAAAACACTGCATCCCGTCAGCGACATCCTATAAACAGCAAGACAGATAACAAGGCTTTCCGAGGTTTCATAGACGTCACTGAGTAGTATCCACGAAATAAACGGTTCAAGTACGTCTACTGAAGGTGTTATATGGGACCGTGCAACAACAGATTTTGAAATGAATTGCTACGTGTACTGTATGTTTACCGTCTCCTGGAAGAGAAGTATTAGCATTTTCTTCACTTGCTTTGTTGCTTAAATTCGCATTTGTTTCGCTGCATTGATGCTGATTCCCATTTTCATGATTTCAACTCCAGCTAATTTTCTTCAAATTCTCTTACTATCGATATCGGAATGCAGTCATGTGATAGCCTAAATAACGCAGAGATTGTGGGTAGATTTATGCATCAAACGGCAGCCTTTCACGATCGGCGAATCATCTCCCATGCTCCAAAAGGTGACTTATTCTGGCTGGTCACGTGTGATGTCAGCGAATCACTGAAGTGCGATAGCTTGTTTACTGATAAGTGTTCAACTACTAAATTGATCGTACACAAGGGTCCCATTTTGGCCGAAAAACGCTCTAACAATTATTTTTCAGTTCGACTGCTGTCGGTCCGAATGGTCAATTGTAAATCGATGTTTTCTTCATTTAACAGATTCACGCCTCGTCAGCATGGTGATGATGGCGCAGCGCTGTTCTCCTTTCTGTTCACACTTTCTGGTAGACGAGAACAGTAAATTCGGATACCACATAGATGGAATTCCCGTGCGCCGAATTTGCTAACAATGTAAGGGTAGGTTTTTTCTCAAAAATTCGGATGCTGATAACAAATTTTTTGGTTGATATTAAGGGATATCGAAACACAATATCTTTTAAAGCAAGCGGTAAGAAATACCGGTGGCCAAAATGACAAAACTGCAAACCGGTCTCTTTTTAAACTAAAACGAAGCTCGAATTCCCCTAATGATTTTTAAAACTAACTTGGCTGATTATCCTTCGGATAAGTATTCTGATGCTGCTACCGAGGGTCTCTCACAACTATTCATTTGTACGCACTTGTGTACAAAAATTGAAGGATGCCAGACTATCAAGCAAATTTACGGACTGCGGACTGCGTCGTGCCACCCAACCGCACCTCACCAGTGCCCCGGGCGAAAAGTTTGCAAATTTTCAGTGAAATATTCATTTACGTCCCAATACTCGTTGGAATGTGTAATCCCATTTCATTTACGTAACAATTGTAGAGGGCCCAGTTGCACTATCTGAATGCTATCAAGGCACGAAGACTGCTTTATTTCTTTGTCGGTTTTCGCTTATTTGTACGAAAGTGCAGGATTCTACGGAGGTGTGAACTGTCAAGAGTTTAAACAAACTATCCGGTCGTAGTGCTGCTTGTGAGGCTTGACGACATTCTAGCACCCGTATAATCATCAAATTCAAAACGGAAATTTTCTACATGCGACATCAGCTGTCACACAGGATAAGCATCTGACTCGACTTACTCGAAGCATGCAGCAGGACAAGGGAGTGGGACTGTCTGTGGTAGCCAGTAGCCCGCTACTCTGTATTGGAGGATGCCAATCCAAATTCCTTTGAGTCCATCTAGCCACTTTTGTCACTGTATAGGCGTTTGAGAAACAGAGTATCTGCCCTTCAGGATCCGGGCTTGAATAAGTGTGACAGTGTGGCCTATTCGATAAATATTACGCCAGCCACCGCTGCTTTACGGATCAACGTTTAAGTCAAAGAATTTGGTTGAGAGAGGCTAATTGTCCTCTTGTAGAGTTTCGGGCTCCCAAACAGTATATTGTCCCACACACAACCCTAAATTTTACGGCTAAATGCACCCTTATGTTACACGGGCTGTCGCATGGTGACATCGGCCGGGTCACCTTATTCGCTACACCTTGTCGAGAGGATAAGTAAAACGATGCAAATACTGACGCTTCCCATCCTTCTCCTTTGTTATCTGGTAACTCCCGACCACGTGACACGTTGACCGGTTTTTGTTGCATTCTTCAACGTGAGAACTCTTAAACAGATGGTCAACAGGGTGTCCTCGCGCGTATGCTAGAAAACCCGTCGACTGAAATCTGCTGCATCTCTGGAACTCTAATCCAGATACAGTCCAGATACACTCGTGGAGCTTAAGGGATCCTTTATATCTGGACCCAGCTGACTACTGCATCCGCTGCGGAGAGTTACGTAGTTATAGCCCGAAGTTTGCAAGTTGGGACTTCATTATTCAAAGGGATATCTGTAAACAGCCGACTCGATGCTTCCCGATTTTCCACTCTGACAAAAGCCAGCCCTGGATGAAATACCGAAAGCTCTTTACTTGTCTTGTCCCCGAATCTACCAGCTAATGTGGCTGATTCACTAAAATGACCACCCTCCTGTTTGACAAGAAAAGCTCAGTTTCAGTCATACTAACATACAATACATACAATCAAACGCAAATTACGTGATTCAGTACTTGACTGCTGATCGTTTCGAAATACACAGGTTGATTCGGATTACACTCATGCTCACTGTAGATTTTCCATTAAATTCTATCCGCAAACCGTGGGAAAGAGATTGGTCTTTATCAGAGGAAAGACTTGTGAGCCATAAGTTATTGAAACGTAGTAAAGTTTACAACGCATTAACCGTAAATGGGATGGAATAACGAGCCTAACCGTGACGCCGGAAACCGTAGTCATGGTGTTTTTCAGTGAGTACACGGAAATTACTGAATCTCAGAAGAATCGGACTTACCCCAGAGGCGAGGTGCTCTGCCCTGTCGAACTTTTATTCAACCCGTAATCTGTTGATAAACTTCTGTTTTGACGCCTCGTCAGGCTGCAGAAACAGATGAGATTCCATCAGCGTGGACGGGAATGTTTGTGTTCAGCTTTGACTAAGTTTTTTTATACACATTTAAAAATGAGAAAATTGGGTCCACTTGTTCTTATGTGACGTAGGAATGTTTCAGAAGGCTAACCGAACCCACTACTGCAATTGTAGGGGTGTAGGACTAGGCTGCAATTCAGATCCTGCAACAATTTACGGAGCAACTTGGTCAGCTAATGCATTTACGAATCCAGTTCAAAGTCTGATGAAGAATCATCTCAGTATTTCACAGTGTGAAGTTGAGGTCCAACGAAAGCCAAAGCCATTCAGTCATAGAGCTTCATTTGCTTTATTCAGCAATGAGATCGGATCACCTCAAACAAACAACGGCCTTCTCAAGGCAGCTAGTAAGGAAGCAGTCAGGAGGCTAACCAATCACTCAGGCAAATTTGAACAGACAATGTAGGATTCAGAACAGCGTCCAGAAGGATCCTTCGCGCACTAATATAAAGCGGCGATTTAACTGGTGAACAAAACTCTCCAGGAGGGGACCAAAGCTATTGCGACGCCTGTCGCATTTCCGGAGGCATCAAGCGGTAGAGGGCTCATTAGAAATACCTCTGTATTACGTCAAGTACTTGAATATAGCGACAGATACTACTACAAAACAACCAGCAAAATAAACAACTTTTGTTCCAATGCTGTAATATGTTTTGCTATGTTCTTTTTGTAAACTGTGTGCTGAGTAAAATTATCTTCTAATATGTTAAAGACAGCTTTTAGGAGGTTCTGGGTTTCCCTTCTCATTCGATTTATATCTCGTAGATCCGTGTATCTGTTGATGAAATGAATGCGCAAGAACGTAGCTCTCTAAACCTCAACCGCCTGGACGTCGTTACTAAGGATTTAGCTGCATGTTTGTGCCATGATTCAGTGAGCTTTTTTCACAATTCGTTCATTTTTATCTCGGTGGCTTTCCAAGATGACCGGAGACCAGTATTGATTGGCTCGGACACCAGACAAAAGTGAACAAGAAGCCGGAAGAGTCAAAATACCGAAATTACTGAATAGTGCTTCGTGCGACAGATTTGCCTGCCAGTGCAAATTTGAATGTCTACATTCACTCTAGCATCCAGAAACGAAAGCGAGGTAGAAAATTCCAAGCGATATTTCATTCGGCCCCTTCTGAGGCCTTCGACTCAGAGTGGTAGTCTGTAACAGAGGCACGGACAACTCATGGCGTTGTCCGATTTTCGATTTCGTACATTTTTCCACGTCTCTTTCAAGGGAAGTGGTGAAGTCCGCAGTCGAATTCTGCTCAACGTAATTACGTTTATCTTGATGAAACATACAACCCCAGACAACCAGCGTGGCTAGTCAATGTGTCCATATTCAAATAGAGTGATCGTGGTAGGTGTGCTTAGCAAAGGGATATCAGGCTGATCCCTCTTTATACTGAGATTTCTAGCAAACTTGATTGTGCGTTGCATCACAACTGTCAGAAAAACGTGTAACAAGCGATAGTTCGACCGGCTACAGTTTTCATATACTTCATCTTTAAACCCCATCATTTTAGTGCGCACTATTTGTAATAATTTGATTTTGCTTCACCTCAGGACGGTTGGTCAATTTTTTAACCGACTGTGGCCCAACAGCATATGTCGTAAAAGCTCCTGCGTATATTGTATACCTTAGACTTTCAGTAATCTTCACTACGTGAGGCAACACATCGAGACTTTCAAAAGTTCTTCTCAAAAAGGGGTATCCGATGGCTGGAGATCCACCCCTTCCGTTCACTTTCCGATTTCTTGTAGACGAAGGAATGAGGTAAGAAAAAGAGTCTTCAAAAATCGGTATTAATGACAGCTTTATTGATAGGGGGTGTTTAGATGGCGGGCCTTTATCCTCAAAGTCCAGCAAAACACCCGATTGCTTGGTAAACGTACCATCGCTGTATCTTTCCACAGTGGGAGATTCACATCTACGAAGTGCTCAGGGATACTACACAACTGCTGTTTATCAATATACCCTTTAAAATTCGGCAACGAGCACTGGGGTTCATCGATAGCTTAGATATATCCGCAGCTGACTAGCTTATGACGTAAGTAGGCGTCTGACGGATTAATCTCAAAGGTCCTAATCATCTTTACCGATTCGTTCTACTTGCAGCGACGAACAGGTGCATCATTAGGTCTTGATAGAGACGTTATGAAGTGCATTCTTGTATAGTTGCTGAGAATGGCCTCTGATCTAACCTATTCTCACATATCTGAAAATAAACCGCCATCCTGATGAATAGCTTCAGCGTCAAAGTTTTGACGTGAAAAAAGAATGTGTATGACCTATCAAAGCACAAACACTTTTTGTCACCATTTGGTGTTGCGAACGAATTGTGTGGATACTAGACGGCCGTTCGTGTAACTTGCAAACGAAGACCTTTCCGATCTGAATACATTCAAACACACTATAACTAGTGTCTTCATAAGATGACTGGAGTTAGCTGCATGCAGAATATCAAAAACCAAGAGTACTTTTTTGATGAATCAAAGACGACAGGGCAGTAAATAGATCATACCCGATTAAGGTGATCGGAATATATGTCCTGGTTGATTTCTAAGCCCTTTCCGTCAAAAAGTCCTCGGAAGGCAGGCCGTGATACAGTATTGCGGAATGAGGACAAAAAGCAAACGGTACTCGGGTATCTTCGGGCTTTCTTGGCTAGAGTCTACGTGATTCGTCTTGGGTGTAGTTACATGTCCTCCGGAATATGGCCCCGACTGCAAAGCTGTTATAAATCCTAACCCTGCATAAGTTTGAGCACTTGCCTGTTGTTCGATAGCATTCAAAAGAGACGACGAGCAGAACTGAAGGATGGGCTTTTATTTCAGGTTGATTTTTAGCTGTTTTTAATACATTATTTTTGGATGGTAAAAATAATTTTTTCTGGATTGCGCGCCCCAAGAGCAATAAAGTTTTTGACAGGAAAGTACCATCCTTCCTCATTTTCCATTATCAATAAGGGCTTTCGTTCTGGAAAATTTGGGTGAAAAAATAGTTAATTCTTGCAAGCTCAAAAGATATACAGAAGATCTAAAACCAGTTTGAAGTTGAGGAAAATTAATAAGTAAAACTAAAATCGGAGAATTTTGAATCACAGGCTCTCGAAAAAATTTCATTCATTTCACGGGAATGTGGAACGAATTCCATCTACAGCAGCGCCGAAGGGCATCAACGTTAGCAAAATCTGCGCTCATTTAATTAAGTCGATCTGTCCAGCTTGATGAATTTTTCCAAAGGACTTCGAAATACCCAAGATCAAAAACACATTTAAAGAATCTCATCCAGATGAAATGGTAGATAGCAACAGCATTCTAGACAGCAGCACAAAACCAAGCTCAAACAGATGTTTCGTAACAGAAGTAACTACGCATCGCTTGCTGATGCGCACTTTTTGTGTTTCATATGATATACAATCTTTCAGAGCGAAGTTTTATGTGTAAGCCTGCAGGTGTTTGTTTCCTAGCTTTAATCATCGTGGGCTACGCGACCAGAAAGAGTTTCTCCGGAAACATTAACAACTGGCAAACGCCCAAGCTTACCATTTCCCCGATTGTAACTGCTTAGGTTGAAGCTATATTTTTCCAAATTTTTCTACTTTCTACTAAAGGTTCGAGGGTTGTTCCTTTACCAGAAAAGGCAAGTCACACTGCCGACAGAAATTATGACAGTTGGCAATGTTGACAATGATGTATGGTCAACTTTATCCGTAACCCTGGCTTTGTGTGGTGTCTGACACCATCGTCATTTGCTTTACTTACAACAAACGCAACAGATACAGATTTTCAGCATAACTGAAACAACTAAATTTTGTCCCATTCTACATCCGGAGAGTTTAAATTTTATTCCGTCGATCAATTTTTTTGTTCTGCCCACGCTTGCGTACAATTTCTAGTACTTTTTTCTAGTACTTTTTTGCTAACAGTGGGTTCTAATACAGTACATAGTATAGTATTCAACTTGAACAGCAAACTGTCTTCCTTCGTCATTTTTGCCGCCTCAGATATCATAAATTTATATCGCGCTGACTAGTGGAGTAAGTTCGGTCTGCGTGTGCAGTAAAAACCAACAGTGAAAAAATTGAGATTTGCTGTACCAATGTCCCATCCTTTTGTGTTTGGCGCCAAGCAGTCCGTCAATTCTAACAATCAGAGTTTGATTCTGAGGCGATTCCTGAGAGCTCCCGAAAACCGGCTTTTGAAATTAGTAACCTAAAGTTAAAATTTTTATCGACACTACCACGATAACACAATTATGCCAGATTGCCACCTTAAGGCAATTCTGGATAATTACTTCCACACATTCAGCATCGACGTCATTGGGGAGCAAGCAATCAACAGCAAAGCTTCGGCCCTTTAAGTTACTTTAGTTCAGGGACAAAACGGGACGCTATAGCTGTGAGCTAACAGGAAATCACTGTGGTCTGGTTAGTCCCCATATTCCACTGGTTTTTTGGACAACAATTAAAAACAAAATTTCGCCAATTGTCTAGCAAATAGGTTTGTAAGATCTACACGGATGACACACACGATACAAAATTCAAATATGTAGCAAAAATCTTAATATGTGAAGATGCGCAAAGATTGGTGTGAAATATTTGTGACATTCCTTCTTTACAGAAGGTAGAAGCCCGTCACTCCCAAAATGTCTATCTCTACTAAGCTACTATTCAGAAGCAACAGTGTTTCTGGAATCACCAACTGGAAACCGGCGGTCTAAATCGGAACACCACTGCCACTTACCGGATGATCCCCTTGAATCAGTGACCAGATGCCCAGCACGAAAGTCAAGGATGAGGAACCGGTAAATGAGTCCTCCGTGAGTATTGTCTTTTGTCTTCAACTTCTCAGTAAACTACGTAAATTAGACGGCTGGACTCCTATCTCGGAGACCTGTTAAGCAGTGGAACCGGACAAGCGACAAACACTACGAGCTCTACGGCTGCTAAACTGAGGGGGCGATTGGGCTACGTTGTTCAGTGCGATGATTTGTATGCCATCAAATCGTACCGAGGTTGGACTCTGTGTAATCGAAGCAGCAGAAGCAATCACCATCCGACTGCACCAACCATAATTTTTGTCGTTGAAAAAATCACGTGAATACGTTGGCCCAGCCCGGGCCGACTAACTCTGATTACTAAATAATCCCGGTTGAGTGACTTAAAAACCACCTTTTCACCTTATCACCTCGTCTGATTTTTAAAAAGCCTTAAAGCAATTATTACATCTATAATCGCCTTTTTAATAAATATTCTATCAAGAACAATTTCTGTGCAGTTGAAACAAAGTCAAAATTGTGCTAGACACTGGAAATCGAAATATTTTCTGATGAACTGCCAAATAGAACGCAATATTTCCCACCGAAACAGAAGTCTAATGTTTTCTCCAAACCTGTTTTAGGCAAGCCGATGCGGCGATAGGTTTAGGAAAACCGCACATCACCAAATCAATCAGGTGGACATAAAAACTTTTATAATCTCACTGTAATGAATTTAGCAGTGTCGCACAAACCTCGAGGGGAGGAAACAGAGAAATAATTAATTTTTCAGATTGTTCTGACATTTTTTGAACAGCAAGTTACAGTGTCAAAATTTGCATTCCAGATTTACCCATTTGATGCGAATGGTTAAGTTGAGGTGATTTATGTCCTGTTTACACTTGGTGTTACTTTCCTGATGCTTTCGGATAATCTGTCAATAAATCTTCACTGTGTTAGGAAAATAATCACTCGCCGTTCTAACCGCTGTGACCTGGGCCATGTACTAAATTGTTGGGCTATCAAGACTACCTATTCTGATATCACTTAACCTACTTATGTAGGATACTGCAGCGTGTAAATAATGCTAGAAAAACTACGTAATCCTTTAGCCAAATGCACCCATTTGCAAACCAATTTGGTTTTCATGGAAGACTTGGATGAGACCCAGCTGAATCTCTCGTTCCTGGTATTCTTCAGCTAAATGTGTTGCACAAAGACCGCCCAATGTTTCGGTTGGTACGATATTCGAGATATTGTATTAAAGTTTCATGACAAAAACTACTCGTACACAACCTTCACCACAGTTTCCAGAATGGCAAGCGGCTCACTACATACATTTACTCACTACTTACTTACTTAATTAATTACTTAAGTACTTAATTACTTAATTACTTAATTAATTAATTACTACTTAATACCAAGACAACGTACTACTCGTTGGGTTGGGCAGTTTCACAAGGAGTGTTAGGGCATACCAACCACCAAAATAATGGGTTTCCTGGAAATGCCCGCTTTTCTTAGATTGTGAAGTACACACAGTCATGCATAAAGCTTCTCATGATGTTTCAGGAAAATGCCGTTTCATTCATCCAACCGCTCACTGATGACACATCGATTGGTGATGAAGCGTTTGCAAGCTAACTACAAACCTCACCGAAACTATCAACATCCACCTGACAAACCACCAACAAGTGCATCCAAGCTACCAATATTCCGGTACATTTCCGTACTCTATACTTACCCTTTCCCGGGGTTTCGAAACTCGAGATTCATTTGGCCGTAAATACTTGCATTTGTTTTGACCACAAAATTCTTTCTACACAATCACCAAAATACCAAACCACAATGTTGTGCAAATCATTGGTATGATCTACTGCAAGCAGGAAATATCTCCCCTGGTAATCAAGCTCTTCCTTTAACGCCGTCATCTGATTAGCAACTGAAGTTATCTGAGATTTATACATAAGGGAACGCACAATCGTGGTCCACGAAGCAACTCTTTTGGCAGAAGTTGTTTCAGCTTGCAGGAAGCCCATGAATCTGACTGATTTACAATGCGTTTCAACGAAACTTACAAGCCAGCTTTCTTAGAATGCTTGAAAGTAATGGATGCTCTTGTGGAAGTTGAACAAGTCTGTTTACATCTTCAGATGTCCGGGGCCAAACATGGCTGTGCAGTAAAATATTCAGCTTGTATTTTCAAAGAAATTTTAGGGGGCTTTAGCTTAAAATGCCATCAAAGTCGACGGCGAAATTTCATCTTAAAACTTTAATTTTAACACACCAAACAAGAGAAATTTAAGAAATTGTATTCACAGAGCCCCAGTGTTAGTTGACAAATTTAAACTTGGAAGAGTTTGACCCGAAGAAAGCAAAAGTATCTTAACAGACGAGCGCTAAATTCACCATTTAAAGGTGTGTTTTCAGATTTTCAGTCCATTCGTGTCAACTTTCATCTCATGTGGATGAGAACGAGTCAAGACAACAAAACAGTGATATGGATTTCCGCCCTGGTTATGTAGCTGAGCAGTAGTTATATACACTGGTACTCAGCAGGCAATACAGTCTTCAAAAAAGCGAAACCATTACATTCAAGAAGAAACGTGAGTATTATTAGCGGCCATGTTTCAGCTAGGACTGGGTGATTGAGGTGAATAACCGATTGCATATACACTTCGCAATGCCAGATGAAATGGAGGAGAATAACCGATTGCTAAATGAAGCCTGCGGGTTACAACAGCGCCCACTTCAAACCCCGTTAGCAATCTTACCAACGTTTTTGTTCCCCACAATTTTTTAGTGAGCTTTGTTCCTTACTTGAAATACAGGTTCCAAAGACCCGAGACTCTGACATGTTGGCGATATCATTTGGCTTTTTATCTTTTCCTCCCTTCAAGAAATGCTGATCAGATTATATCCTTTCTAAACTTTCTAGACATATTCTTATCTTCATATAAAAGTTCGAACGTCAAACATTTAAACATGATGACGAAGTCATAAAGAAATCGGGCAAGCAAGTAACACAAGTCAGTTTTTCGAACGCACTTCTTTCCTTCCAATCGGACTTCGACGGCCTTAGATACCAATTCGTCCGTATAAACGCGGTCAAAATTCGACTGAAAAGTAGCGTAGGTAGAACGCTAGATTAATTTTCTCACCCCGTTATCATGTAACTAGAGATGAAGGCTCAGCACAGAAAGACAGCTGATGTTCTATTGATCGATGGGCATTCCTACGGTACTGATTGGTATTGATGTTTCGGAACATTTTGCGGAAGCCTCACTGTCCCAATGCACAAATCCTTTGACACAACAAATATTAACTTTTCTGATCATTTTGTTAGCACAGAGAGAGGATAAATACCGTAGGATGCTAACGTTTACTGTGTTTTGTTCATCGGCATGACGAAAAAATGCACGGAGACGTTAGTAACAAAGTTAAACAAACAGGTCTTCACCGGTCAAACAAAAACTAATAATAAATAGGGAGCCAGACGTTTTCCTCCAACACCCTTTGCACAAACAATATAAATTGGTGAAATCGGGTGAAAAAGTTCCAGAAATGGACAGCCGTTTGAGTCTTTTCTTGTAGGTTAACAGGGGAACTGAATCTTCCGTTTGTTGCTACCTTGTTTCCAGGATAAATCTGACAGTTGAACATGCTCGGTTACATGTTTAGCTCACATTCACCTATTTTATCCGTGCTACTGCTCTGAAAAGGTTCAGTGGTAGTTGTTTATTTTGATCGTCCCCTCCTGCCAGACCTGCTAACACTTCTCATCCCTTCTGTGAGTAACTTTGAGTTCAGTTCTTAATAAATATAAAGAATTGCAACTGTTTTGTTTGTCAGTATCTTTTCCTTCCGTCCACAAACCACAGGAACCGAAAAATAACAGTGTGATCTAAATAGCTATTTGTGTGGTACACAAGTTATGCTAGGAAGAAACTTTGACGGAAAGGCTGGAGGTCAGTCATCTATGCTAACGTGGAAGAAAATTTAATGTCTCTAGAAAGCAACACCTCATTAGTGATGTGTCCTCGAATTTATTAGCCTGAATTAAACACAAAATATTTGAAAAGTTCGGAAGTTCAGTACCTTGAAAGTGAAATTGCTGAATTGAAATTGAAATTGCTGAGTGAGAAATGTACGAAAGATATTTGTTAAAGGTTCCAACTTTTGTGATCTGAGGTGTAGAGTGGTGAGACCAGATAATTCATTCTAGTACTAGAATACTGGTCAGTTTGTTTTTTTTCAAATGAGAGCGAAACATTTCCTAAATCAACAACACAAGATTAATAGAAATAATTGCATTTTAGTTGCTATCTTGAGTTTAGTAAACCCTCAATCGAATTAAAGATGAGCAAACGGTTGTCTTTTTAGCACATTTCTGAATGTTACAGTGAACATTATTAGTTAAATATGTATCATGAATTCTGACCAGCCTGCTTGTGTGGATCGTTAAATTTCGAGTCTAAATAACCAGAAACGGGAACAGTTTGTTTCCGACCATTTCATCGATTGGCGGAAAATTAGGATGCTCATGTTTCCCGTGCTGGCTATTTTTTCGATGTAACAATGTACAAAGCCATAAATAATGCCGACATGACCAAACCATAAAAAACCCTCATGAGTTTCGAAAACTAGTAATCCTGGGAAGCTGTTCTCCGAATCAAGGTATTCATCGCTTCCGTTCAAGTTACCGCCGACGCTTAGTTTTGTGGTGAACATTTACCCGAAATTCGTCCTTGTATTAGCCAGCCAACTACTCTCGTCCCGACAACAATTTCGGTCTTTGTGTTACGTTTACATTGGTCAGGTTCACTAAAAACAACCGTTATCAGTCGACACCGAATCTTCAGCCTCATTGGCGGTTCAGTAGAATCTGGAACTTCTATACATCAATATCCGTTCAAAATTTGTTCAAAAACCTTATGAAAGACAGAACTCTGGTGAACTTTGAAGAATTTCCCTCTGATCAGAATAGATTTACCGTTGTAGAACAAGGAAACGCGTCTAGTGTTTTGTTAAAAATCCTAACGCCGAACTCATGACTGCATAGAACTTTTAGAGCGACTGTCTATGAACATTGCCCGGATATAACAAAGATAGAATTCAGTTTCGTCATTTTGGTCTTCATACTTAACGGACGAACGAAACCAAACGGTGATGCATTGATTCATATGACTTGGGGCTAAGTATGCTCGTTATTATAGAGGCGACAAAACCAGTGACCCGATACTAGGTTTTACGCGAAGATCCAAAAATAAACAGCAAAAGATTACGAGAAGTGATCAGTCATGTCGTTATTTTACTAGCAGGACGCGTGCGAACTTGAAACTGGCTTACACGGGATCCGTTAGTTTCCAACACAACAAATATGAAAGTGTATAGATCCATTATTCGACGTTTATCTTTGAACTCAACAGTACGTTCGTTTCAGTAATGGCTAATCACAAAAGGACAATTGTGTTGCCAAGAGTTGCAATTGACAAAAACGGAAAACGCATTGTTGGAAAGGAGAATTAAAAGGTGATTACTAGGTTATTTACGGAAATAGGCCCGATTTTACCTCCTGGGGCGAAAAGGGGTGTTAGTTATCATAAACTCGGTTACAAAACTCGTCAGAAGTCCAGCTTACCATCACAAAAGAACAAAGATAGAAGGCTTACAAACTAGCACTGACTGTTTGCAATGTTAAGGTAGGCTAATTTGAGTACGTACAAAGCGAACACAAAACTGCCATTGCAAGAACTAAAGGAAAGAATTTGAAAAGGTTTCAATCACTCTGTTAGGCCAAATATCATAAATCCAGTTAAGTACTACTGGTTTAGATGAAATATTGAACAGAAAGTATTTTTAATGGGGATTTGTTCCATGATTGAAGCCATTTTATGCTGAAAAGCTGAAAAAACAATGTGCAGTTGTTCCCCCCCCACCCTTGGAATCATCAGCATTGCGCATCTCACGAAACTCCAGTAGAGATGTTCAAGTACATAACCTCGGACTAGTAGTTTAGAGCAACTGCTCAACTACGAGCTATCGAGAGGGTGGTTGGATCGTACTCAGATAGGACATGGTGCCATTTATCCTCTAATTACAGTATCCACCTCACGAGGTTCAGTTATTGACTGCTTTCTAAGAAGACGACCTCTCAGATGAACGTTACAACTCATCGGTTGGGTTTTGTACTTTATCTGAGATACTTGCGGATTAATAATAGTATGAGAAGATCTAGGAATTTTTGACTGGCCTCACTTACAGGACATGAATTCCATTGAAGATTCCAAAATCTCACCACACTACGAACTGGGATCATAGTGTCAGAGTCAGGGAATTATTAGGGGGTTGGTGAGAAGAAAATAGCAATTAAAGTGTTGAGGGAAAACAGGAAAATGCGGTACAAACCTGAAAGATAAACTAAGCCAGCCATATCGCGAAAGCACGAACAGTTTGCCTGTCCAGGTGTGATAATTCAGATGCGTCCAGCGTGCGTTGGTGGAGCAGTGTTAGCACACTCTTCAAACATGCCAGATGTCAGAAGTTCAAACCAAGGCACGGTCAAGGATATGCACTGTTTGTGAGCTTTAATAAGTGAAAAAGTCAAATACAATGCTCGTTTTTTGACATAGACTTGCCCGAATAATTGCTTCTGGGAACGAGGAAGAATGTTCAAACAGGTGATATAAATGCGATTTACTCAAGCGATTTTGATCAGTGTCGATCTGAGGGGCCTCTAACCTAAGTATTTACTTAGCTAACTCCTAGTACTCAGTTAAAGCCCTGCGAATTTCACACCTCCACGGCGTTTTTCGCTCGGCAAACCCTCCATTCCCAGTGGTCTAATCCAGCTAACTTACTTTTGCCTTCTTGCGCCGTCTATGTATTATTACCGTCTTTGTAGTGATTAGTACTGTAAGTGACTATGCTTGGTAGAAGGCTTTAAGTAATTCATAGGATTCTAGGAGTTGACAATATCAAGCTATTCTTGCGGAATAATTAATGAAGAAGCAGCTGGCTGACTGAGTAGAGGAGAAATAACTGGCTCTTTTACAGAAAATTCCTTAGTAAATTTCGCCTTCGGTTCTTGCAACTCACCTGTCCCACCAAAAGCGCGTTGTACGAACGTTCGGTTTGTCTTGGTCCAGCCACACATTAACGGACACTACCATTAATCACTGGGACGCGTCGGCATCAGTTTGTCGAACTTGTAGTTCACCAGAAAGGTATGGAACGAACAGTAACTTTCTTTTGGACTTGACCACTTTAATTTTAGTAATGCTGATATGAGGACAAAATTCTCAACACAAATTGTTCGTCGAATGCCCCCCTAACGAAAAACGTCTTAGGCTCGCACTCTCTACTCAGTCTACCTGGAACTGCCATAATATGATCGAAAAAGTTGAGCAAACTTACTTGGTTTTTGTGTGAATTTCAGCTTATCGACAAACGAGATTCAGCATGGATTCAGCTGTATCTCCAGTTAAAACCAGATTAGTTTGCAGTTGAGTGTGTTTCACAAATGGCTTAAAATTTGGGTTTTAATGGAACACAATTTCAGGGAAAACTGGGAGACTATGCCTACGGGGAAAACCCAAGAAGGGTAAAACTGGTTATTGGCTGCCAAACAGTTTTCATCAAGCTTATAAATAGTTTTACTTCATGAAATTGGCTGTTCTATCTGGACAGTTGTATTTATATATGCTATTTGCCTCGGACCATCGCTCCAAGATACCTTCGAGTTGACGTCTCCAATAAGGGCTTTTACAATATTTATTTCGTTGAACCTTTGAGGGTTGCCATTTATTCTCAGGAACACAGGAGTAAGACACCAGTTGTATCAAAAGCTCACCAGTGGCAAACGTGCGATGGTTTTCAGAAGGACTGCAGAAATACATCCTGCTTAGAGCGTTTCGTAGGGAGAAAGGATAAACAGCCGTGTGCTGCTGGATTTGACCACACACAGCCAAATACTTAAAAAAAATGGCACTTCGGATGGTGAAGAATAATTACCGTGCTGAAATTCACTAAGATAAGCGTAGAGTATTACTATGAGAATAATAAAGGACTACTAACAGTTGAAACTGGTGTCGCCTCCTCACTTTTCAAGCCACTTGACATATAAGTGGACGTAAGAGTTCCAAAACTCTAACTTCCTTTGACAGCTACCTTGAGTTCACTTTGCAAACCAAAAACTTTTTATAACGTAACTAGCTTGATTGCTGGAAACTGGAATATGTTCATAAATGAATAGGAAACACATTTCGCTATGGATCATGATTCTAATGCGATTATCGATGAGCGACAAATAAACAAACAATTTTGATGTTGAACCTAATTGAAAATACAATTAGTAGGCATTGAAAACCAGCAGTTTCCCATCAGTAAGCTGGTAGCTTCGATGCTGAAGTTTCTCGCAGAGCTCACTTTTGTTCGAGTTTTCACAAAGCAATGACGGTGTTAATTACTTGAGTTGGTTTTCTTTGGCCCGATAGCTCTGATGTCCTGGCCAATTCAGCTAGGTTACCTAATTCTTGTATCGCTAGGCAGCAAGGCAAACTCCCCTATTTTTAGTAGACTTCGAACTGAGTCGCCATTCTAAAAATAGTTATCGTCTTCCATCTATATGCACTATGCTAGTTTTCTACAATCAGATTTCAGTAACCCATTTCACCGAGACACCGAATCATCACTGTAATGCACTTATTGGTTTTTATTAGACTTCAATCAATCTCTGAGGACCAGGCAATTCGAGACGACATGAAAATCCCGAGCGTTTGCGATTAGATCGTTCTAAAGTAATTTGAGGTCTCTTGATGTCAGTGGTTATGTGAGATGCGGCTTTCCTGTAGGTTCTTTTTTGCGTCCTCTATTTTGTCACTTTGTGATTTGTGTCTTACATATAACAAGCCATTTGGGCAACCACTATTTTTAAAAGTTTTTGCTCGTTCTCAGTTTGCATTGCGGTTTTCCACTGATTTCTTTGAGTTTGACTGACTGGTCACTCCTTCTCGCTTTCATCTTCATAACAGCTGTTATCCTTAAAATTTAGCGGTTGATCAGATGCCCTTGTTTGTCTAATTTTTTGCTTACATTTATCGGTGAAATTTACTTTTTAGTCCAATTGATTTAGCCGATAGACTTCGGCTCCTTGTCTTGTGTGGGTAAATTTATACCATAGATTTCCTTGAGCTTCATAGTTCTGAAGTCCTTTTTTGTTTTTGGTTAATGGCACAAATTAGCACAAGTTTCATGTTTTTGACAAAATTTTTCGGCGGAGTAAGACGCTTCCATAACCTATTTACTCTGCTTGCTCTTGTGCAACCTCCGTTCTAGTCTAACTCGTCTCCGTCTTGGTCATTGTTCATGGAGGCCAACGGGGGGTAGTGGTGTTCTTTGACGGCAGGTTTGTTTCCGCGTAGTCTGGTAAAAGGCTATTCTCCCATTTGTTTTACTTTAGAGTCTTCCACAATCTCCGAATCAAATATCGTGTACGACGTTGTTTCTTATCAATAAATCCAAATTTTTATTTTATTTCGATAATAATATCCAAAAGGTGCTCAGAGGTTTGTAGGAAATGGACCTGTTGTAACCATCTAGATTAACGATGCTCTTGATTTGTGGAAGCTTGATTTTTTTCGCCTTCCGTCTGAGCATCCAAAAACTCGGTCATCATTAGTAATATGCGCCTAGCTTCAGCTTGTTTTGTTTGGACCGAGAATAGTTCAGAATATCCAGTACCTAATTAAACTGTTTTTCCTTGAGCCCATAGTGATAACGTGAAAAGGCAGCGATGTTTATTTGGACCCTACTAATGCGTTACCTTATGGACAGCCAAATAACGAAGTCAAAGAAAGATTCCATAAATTCGAGCCACCGAGTCACTGTGCGAATTCGTATTCAACCTTGTTTTGCATTGCTCAACCTAGGGACGCCTGATCGCGGCTATCTTGTGGCAATTCCATATGGTCACTTCATCCCCTGGCACAACCGTCCTTTGCTGGTATCACCTAGCACCTGCAGGTGCGTCCCCTCCTCAAATGGTTGTCGATGTGCCAAGCGCACAAATAAGTCAGTTCGCAAAACATATGGCGCAGTTCCGTACAGGCCCACAATCAGCTGCAGGTTTCATTTGCCCTACGGCAGCAAAGCTTCAGTGTTGAAAACTGATGATATGTTTTCGATGAGGATGATGATCATTTGCTTTTTAGGACATCATTTTCTCATGAGAATAGACATAATTTCCCACTTGCTATCTCCGCGCGTTGCAGCTGTTCATGGTTAGGCAGCCAGTGGGAACTGAGTTGCTTCAACTTTTTGAAACATTGCAACTCTTATCGTATTTCTTCTAAAAACACCTCACCAGCCTATGACCAGACGTCGGTGAATTTCTGTTTTTTATTAACGACCTGAACACCAAACTGAACTTAACGCATGTGCTCTTCAGACCACTTGAAGCCGTATTTTATCCTGTCGTCTTTTCCAAGGCCATTTATACTTTTATCTACGACCATGAAGACTAACCTTGCCTCGAACATAAGGGACTTGAGCTTGACTTATAATTACGGTTATGGCCGTTTGACGCTACATCTTGGATTAGATAACCGTTGTTCGTTCCCGTCGGTAGCTATCCCTTCCGAGCTGGCAGTCAGCTTGGCCATCAGTTACAAAAACTGTGTTGTAGAAACACGGACAGGAACAGTCGAAACCTGCTTTTCTGTTTTATTCTTGATCATTTTGTGGATACGATTCTTCGCATTATTTGCATACCTTCCTGAAAACTTCCTACGCAAAGACATCTGCAAATTTATGTGTTGTATATGCGTATTCAACCGATAAGCGTTATCATTTTTGTTGTTACCGCACGCCTGGTTAAACATCCTGCTACATAAAGCAGTTCATTCAGACTAATCAACATTGGCACGAGGGTCTCCTTGTCTGCGCGCCGTATAAAGTGAGACCTACAGTCTTGCTTAAGTCCATTATTCATGCGCCGATTACGCACCCATCGTTTGCGTTTTCCTACCACATCAGTAGTCTAAGCAGCTCAAGCGACTACACCTGCGGGCAATTTTTGCATCTTAAGGCCAAATGTGGATGTCATGTGTTCCCGGCAGATCTCGACAGTCATTCCGTTGCCTAAAACCGGCCTCGTTTAAGGGCTCTTGAGTGAGTTCACATGTCCACTCACTCATCGGATTTGGCAGTCAAGATGATTATTGAATGGTGTTCAGATGCAGTCTTTGTTTTCTGCTCATCGTTCGTTCTTCATAAGTCGTAAATATTCCGCTTCAGATTCTGTACTTTGGAGACAGTTTTGGGCTGTAATAAACCAGGATGAGAGGTGATATGTGCTTCTAATTGATTCTCGATCATAATGATTCTGATGATACTCGAATTGTGAAATCGTGTTAGGTTTCAAAGCTTATCGAATCTTACGAGTTCCGTGTACATGTACCTGCACAAAACAGTGCAGGTGACTCCAAACAAAACTTATTAGGATGGATTGGCTTTGACATGGATTAACTCATCGGAAGCCTTCCTTCCACAGCACCCAGAGTAGACAGGACCGGTCAATATGGTTTCTCTAGGAAGACTTTGCATAACACCCAGGTCCGTTTCCTCTGTGAGGTACCCCTCACCCGATGCTGATTAGTGGGAGAATTATTCCAGGTCTATAAAGGGCGATGACCGTAGAGAAAGGCTATTGAAGCGTACGCTAAACAGGTGTGGCACTGTCGTCCCAAGAGTATTTGCCAAGGAACCATGCATCATCATCGTCATGGACAGCATCGTATCAATTTTCAACACTGGCGCTTACCTGGCATATAACTTTGACTTTTTGAAAGTCTTATCTTGAGGAAAAAAATGAAAGTGGGTGAGCAAACGACGTAGCGTTAGTCTACCACAATCATTCTGAGGTGCTTACACTTCCAGACAATCATTCGGGCAATCTGTATGGAAACTGACAGCAACAGCTGATATACATTAACAAACATTTTGCAGCGTCTCCAACCAGGCGCAGTGGGGATTACTCGGTCCACCTTTTGGAAGACGAGTCGCGCCAACAGCACCCAGACTGCCTTAATCTCTCCGACAGGTCAAGCGTTGGCCACCACTCTGTTTCGGCCACTATGAATTGGGCAACGTAACCAGCACTCTCTTCGGCAAACGATGGTTCTGTATGCGCAGTACATGGCCTAACCGACGCAGCTTCTGGTGCTGGACAAGTTCATCGATGAAAATCCTCGTTGCACAACCGAACACTGGAATTCTAATTGTCTCGCTATGGATTCGCCGACACCAACACACACAAGCTACGGTTATGTGACACCTGTTGTCGAACACCTGAAAACATCTCAGTTCCGCAGCTCAAACTTGCCAACTAGCACAGCCGTACAACAAAACAGCCCGTACTGCATCCAAACGCAAACGTCCATTGAGATTTGGGGGTTTACGGCTTCGCGACATTAGGTGTTTCCTATCAGCGAAAGCCATCCGACCTTCGCAGATTTGTGCATTGGCCTCATTTGTCACGCTAAATTCTGCATCAAGACATCTTTCAAATTAAACAAAACGCTTTTTAACTTCGCGCGCCTTTTACTGAATTGTGAGTGACGCGTTCAGTGACTTCATGTCCTTACCTTTTGTGAGAGCATGCCAAAGGGCTGAATGGGTTTCGTTAGTTCATCCAAAAACAGCTGCACCTCTTGTTTCTCTTCTAAGACGAGAAATATGGTGTCCGAAAATTCCAGATCGACTGTTTGAACACCACAGTTTCGTAGAACTTCCTGCCTCCGATTCGTTTTCTCGCCGATCACGAAATTAAATAGAAATTCGAAGAGTGTGTGGCTGTGACAGAAAATTTTTCTGTATAAAAATCCTTAGCGAGTTCTCCGTATACTATTACATGCCAGCTGGTCTGGGAGTGCGGCGAACTTATTGTACTCAAAAACTTCCAGGGCATTTCTTCCTGGACAAAAGCGTCAAGAAATGCAGACCGGTGGGCAGAATTGAGTGCGCCTCGGAAACCTAGAAATACTGCAATTGTGGGTCGTTTGTAAGTATGGCGTTGTTTCAGTACATGATAGAGCGTGAGGATTTAATCAGCTAAGTCAGAAATCGCATCTGCTGCTCTGGAGTCCGTGTTCCCCGAGTCACCATAAGGCGGCGAAGGGGGATTGGTGCCAAGAGTCTCGTTACTGTCGGGGCGAAGCAGACTCCCTTATGGTTACCGCACTCACTGGAGCTCCCAGTTTGACAATGAGCTTTATCACGGATCCTCCCCAGTTGTCTAGGTCAGTCACTCTCGCAATTTTTGACACCTTGTGTAGTATGCGAGAATGAGTGGTGAGTGAAGCTGTCTGAGTGCGACTTAATCACCGTACTGATTGGCCACTCGTAGCCAAACGATTAAACCCTCAAACTACTACTACTACTCAGGCGATGCGGTTACGATAGTATGTACGGGAGTTCTCTAAAATGCGCACTACTGATGATTCTCAATAAGAATTGGAAAGCTGTCCCGTGGGTCTATACATTCTAGCGTGGATTGGTTCACTCACAAGATGAAATTTCAATTGACAATTAAATATCGCTGGTGGTGTGAGAAGATTTTGAAGTTTTGTTGTTGACAAAATTCGGTTAGAATCGGCGATTTTTAGAAACCAGAAAGGTGGCGAAGACAAACTGTGCAGGTAAGAATTGTTGAAAACGATTTCTAATACGGTTCTGATGCAGATAGCCAGAGAATGATCATTAACATTCGAATGTATTTTTGAAAATTTCCCTTGAAAACGTTGCGCAAAATGACAGAACTCGTTCAACGAAATTAACCTGCCCTAAAAGCATCGTTTTAACTTTTTCCCCAGTGGGACAGGAAAGGTAATTTATTGCTTTGCTAGATTTAATAATCTGTCCTCATCTTGCTCGCTGAGCTGAACAATTTGATTGGAAACGTTTTATCACCAATCAAGGTGAAATCATCAGTGCGTTGTTTGGGCAGCGTAGTGGTGCGTCGCGATGGGTTGGTGGTTGTGCCAACCACGAAGCCAACGACCATCTACACTACCTAAGCTACCAACATTTGTCTCTATTAATAGGCTGTTTCGGACTGTTTTTCTGTGGTCAACCATAGTCAAAATGGAATGAAAAACTGCGTATTATTTTTGTGCCCATGCAGTTCAGCACCAGATTCTGATTCAAGGGATTTTATCGCAATCTAACTGATAAATACTAAATTCATACCCAAGCAATATACCATTCGTTTGTTTGGTTGTTTGGTTTGGTTGGTTATACATACCAGGGAACTATAACGAACTGAAGTTTGCTAGAACATCTTGCATTCAAATGAGATCGGATTCCTGCGTTATTCAAACCGGTGAACAAAACAAAATGGTGCATTGTTACGTCAAAGTATTTTTAAGACGAGTTTTGTGGTCTCCCATATTCTAGCAACTAGCTATTGTGAGTGGATCGTTTGAAAAGTATGCAAGACTTCTTTGGGGACATTTGTTTCCCCTGTGTTTCACTCTACTCATTTAACAAAGAATGGACAAATACTCACATAATTCAGTCATTGTAAATAGTGGGGAAATCTGTGGTCGCTTTTGGTTTTTATGCACAGACCCTATGCGCTATCATGTTACATCCTAAGGGGAGGCGGGAATTACCGAGCAACCTTGTACCATTCAAGTGATTGGACAGACAGAGTTGCAATGAACAGGTGCAAATAAAAATTTCGTATCGTTGCTCCTGCCTGTTACTAACAAGAATATCGGATTAAATGATGTATGCATGTAACACAAGAAATTGCGTTCAAAGATATGGTTGGATTTTTCAGCCAACCATCCTAGAAGCCCAACGAAAATACTACTCTGAAAAGCGAATCAGAATCCACGTAGGACTGTATCTGATTCATATAATGAGTATGCGGATGAAGGAGAGCCTCCGCACATTAGGCGTTACTATCAGGCTTCTTCATTATGCAATTCACTTGTGAACAGTTGGGGATGGGGGGTGAATTGCCTCGTTTTTGTTACTTGCATGTTATAAACAACTTTGCGACATTGAGGCACCGTTCTGTTATAGTGATACACCCAGATGAGAGTTGATCAACACAGGTCTTTCTACAAATCAAAGTGCTTGTGTTTGTTGTTTATGCGCATGACAGCTCCAGGTTTCCCAATGTCGAGGTAACTGCAAGCTAGGCGGTCTACTCCAAAGAGTGACTTGGCCAATACAACAATTTTATTAGCTTTATGAATGTGAAGTACAAAATGAGCCTCGCAAGATGTCTGGTCTGTAAAGCTCACAGGGTGTACACAAACGGCAAAATGGATGTCGAATTGCATGACATCAGGAGAAATTCACTGCAGAATGGTTTCCTAGGGTACTTGATTCAAAGTCATTTGTGCCGACATGCAGTGGTAAAAGAAAGAAACCTAACGGTTGCAGAAAGCCCAGCTGTCATCAAAAAGCGACAGGGCTTCAGACGGAGTTGTCCTTTTCCGATTGTCTTCCTAAGGCGAACATACAATACAGCATACTTGGGGATACGCTTCAACAATGGCATATCACTCGTTACAAATCCCAAGCTTTTCAGAATGGTCGGTAAACTGTGTTAAAACGATGCGGTTATTATCCCAAGACTCAAGGGGCAATTATTGATCCGCCGACAAAATGGAACAACCAGACACGTAGTCACCTGCTAGATACAATGTATCGGGCAAATCCGGCCTAGTCATTCGGTTTTAAAAAGATTCAGCTTAAGGTTATCAGATATTCAATGAAGGAAACAGTCGAAATTATTACCTTTCAAGTAAGTGACTCCTCCGCAGCAAAGGAGACACGTTAAAGGCTGGTTAAAGCCCTGGCTCACCAGCCAAAGTTTCCCACCTTCGAGTAGACAGAATTGTCGTTTGTATACCAAAAAAGTTTATTTTTCAACCTATTTCCCCATTTTATTGCTGTACTTTTTCGATGAGAAGTTCCTGTAAATCAGTCATCTGCATTACGAAATTATCAAAGTAATGATTGTTCACCCAAACACACCGGGCTGCTACATTATTGTAGGCGTACTGACAATGATAACCAGTTCTTTGATATAGTGGTTAATTTGGATATAATAAACGTGTTATGCGAGAAGATGGGAAGTCAGACACTTTTCAGAATTTTCTCTAAAGTTTAAGGAATAATCTTTCCTGGTTACACGTATACAAACACAATGCGTGCGGCTCAAGGCAAACTATTTTTCAGACCTAATGGATACCTGTTAGACATTTGAATGTATCAAGTTGAAATAGAGAGTATAAAATCAAGCGCTTCGCGTATGGTGAAGGCGAAGGCAAATGATCTCAGCTGTACGTTTGATGCTTGAAAACATCAAAAACGAGAGATTCAGCTGGGTTCCAGGCGAGTCTCTCGAAAAACTAAATTTGTTTGCAACTGGGTGCATTTTAGCCTTTTGTTTATTCAAACACTAGTTCATCAAAACCAGAAAGACAAGTGTCAGACCTGCATGCACCATAGCTCACGTTTTGTGCACCAAAGCGATAAATTTTGTGATATTTTCCAAAGCTCCTTCTGCTTGTAAAAGATGTGTGTGACGCAACACCACAGTAGTATCCTTCTTCATTGACTGCTCTATAATAATGCAACATGAAGAACCTACGTAATATCCTCTGGCCCCTGTCGCATAGCTCAGCCGGCTTGACAGTCTTTTGCATCACCCAGCTGTAGCAATGGAATGCCAAAAAACTGCAAGAGCCACCACGAAGCCTCGTTCAAATAGGATGCAAAAAACACTGCTGATGTCTGAGAACTTAATAAAAATCCTGCCAGCGCGCACTATCCTAACTTGTTCTTGTTGCAAATGTGAAATGTTCGGGCAAATTGACACGAGTATGCACCTCAAGGCTGAAATAAAGTTCTATCTAGAAGTATCAGTTGATGTGGGGATTGCTTCAACCGCCTAACCTGACGGTGAGGCAATGGATCTGGGTCAGTCCGGGTGTTCCCATTTGGGGAGCACATCAATCCGGTGTGTAACTACACGGTGCTTGCGACTTCTGATTAGCTGAAATCTACCCACAGATGGATGTCAAAAAGAATTCACTTCCTCATTCGGGTGTTTGTGAACCACAAAGTATTTTATATGTGAAATTCTGGAAATATAAACCGTTCCCTTAGGCGAGTTTGCAACGAAAAATAGATAGTTTTACTTAAAATATCTCCCACCTTGGGGTCCTATCACGAGTTGGCGGCACTGAACTGCGCGTATAAGGAGTCACATCAGCTATTCGTACGTGAAATGTAGCTTGAATGGATAAGATAAGCCGGAACTAAACCACAGTGGATCAAAAGCGTTATTATTCTCTTAATAACAGTTGATGTGAGATAGATCATCTGGCTACGTCATTTCATTAACAGCGTTGCTTCTGATGATCATGTAAACTGGCTTTCCTGAAATTCCAGCTTCCTCCAAAACCACCGTTCCTTTGGCTGTTTCGCACGACAACTATTGACATATTGCATCAGAAATGGATTGTAGTTTTGTTTGCCTCGAAATTCGGATCAATTTGTTGTTGTTTTGGTGAGGAAACAAATGCAGATACAATTAAGTAGGAGTTCTAAATGGGTAAGCTGTGCCACAAAAAGTCCGTATTTCGCTTAAGCTCAGTTACCTTGACACGCTTGGAGATTAATACGGAGCTTTTGATTTCAAGTCTAATTGGTCGATTGGCAGCGAACTCAAGTGATCTGCGTAAATTTTTGTCCTCCTTATGCGCTCAGCTTTTTGAAGGAAATCCTAGCAAGTGACTTCTACAGGGGAAAATGCATGATGGTCGGGCCCTCTGAAGAGGCTGCCCAAAACGACTGATCAGAACTAGTCGCTTTCAATACGTGCTCATATAAAAATTGCTCAACCACCTGGATACTAACAAAATATTGTATCATCTACAGCACTGTCTCTACATAACGGAAAATCTGCAGTAGTTTGTCCGGCACAAATGAAAATTGTCGTACTGTTTCCACACATAACAACCTTTGTCGTTTTGTGGAATTTGGTTTGCTTAGGAAAACGTGACAGTCCAGAGCTTCTTTTTTAGGGTATGGGGTTATGGGGACATTTAGCGTGGATTTGACTCGGGTTTTGTTCTCAAGACTTAAATAATTTTTAGAAGGACAGAGAGGAACAATGATAATTCGTGGAGTGGGCTATTTTTACTCCTAAGTAGTTTGAGGAATTACTATTGTCCCCCTTTTGAAACGTGGATTCGGAACATGATACGAGAGGTCCAAGCTTTAGCGAACAACATCCTGGGGGTAACCTAGAACAACCGACCTCACGTTCTGCCAAATGAGCTGTAGGTGACGCGTGCGTCGCCCGATAGTTGTGCGGTTGGAATTTTGACGAAATTCTTTAGATTCCTGCCTAACAGGTTGAAAACTGCTTTTGATACTACTGACTAGTTTTGTTCTTAGGCTTCTGATTCCGACTCGATGTGCCATAAGGAAACTGCGGCTTAGCTGGTATAGTGGGGATTCATTAGTTTTGAGTCTAGCGCCGGGTGCGTATTTATCTCACGCACTTATGCTTTTCATTTTCAGCAAGGTTGTGCGAAGCCCAAGTCGATTAGCCGACTGGCAAATGCACTCGATCCAAGCTAACACTAGTCACTAAACACATGCATGCACCAATAAGTGGTATCAACATTCCTTGAACTGGTTTTACATCGAATTTCTCCTGACACCCTTCTCACATCAAGCGCTCATACAAGTCATACGAAACCCTTTCTAGACGGCACCCAGCACTGAAATTAGCCAAGAAATATATTTTCCTAAAGCAACCTACTCACAAGGTTGTGGAAAAGTATTTTGCCTTCCTCGTTTTTTCCTTGATTTGTAATTCGACAAACCCGTTTTCATCCTGGTATCGATTTCTGATGTATGTCAACTTCCGGCTGCCCATTGTTTGATTGTTCTCACAGACAGATCTGGCATTTTTCCATATTTAATAAAATATCTCTAAGCGGTTTTTGAGATGCCCTCCAGTCACGCTAATTTAATTAATTTCCATCAATAGTATGACGTTTATTTTAGCTGAATAATTTGTTTAGGAGGGAACAACAGAAAAACGAATTGATTAAAACGCGTTTTAGTGACATGGCTAGTGGGCATGCTCAGCACGACGATGCAAATAAATTTGGATTCTGGTAACGGATATTTTGAGTTCAAATGCGATAAGTTCTCGAAAAACTGCGATCAGTTCACAACAGGGTTTGTCTTATTTCGGGCTCAGTATTTAGTTTTAGTCCATAGAATATCAGATTATCAGCCTCTGACTTTACCAGTGGTCTACTTTTTATCTCATCTATACTTAAGACGTTCCAACAAGCATATTTTATGAATGCTCAATAATAATAATCAATCACCACGGCTACGGTCGTTTCTTTTTGAAGGCAACGTGAATTCTAATACATTTAAGGTATTACGTGGAGAGGAGCCTTTGCACACACTGAAAATAAGGTTTTTAGGCCAGAAACGACGCTTAAAGGTCCTCCCTGAGTTCCGACAGCCAAGGTCACTTGTTTGTTCGCCAGTCGGATATCGCAACTACGCATCCGCTTTGCCCATTATGTCAACAAAACTTCCGAATGAGAACCTCTGAAGAGCTCACAGTCATTTATCCGTGAAGCGTAGATATTATCACCATGTATTATATCCTACCGGTTTTTTTATTCCAACAGGGACATACATAAAGTTCGAACGTGGATCTTTGAAACAATTCTCTATAATTTTAAATACTCGGTTATCTAGCTACAATCTGTGTGTGGCTAACAGCACAGTCAGTTTTAATACCCCGATATGTGCTAGAACACGCAGCTATAGAATGAGATGAAACAGGCAGCACATTCCTTTCCAAAGTATATCAATGCATAAAGGAACATCTGCCTTGATCAGCTGAACACTGATTTATGGTCCAGCAGGGTGTCTGAAGAGTTCCCGAACAAATTATTCTGCATAGTTGTGGAATTCTTACTGAACTGTTGTATGATTACACTCATCGACAACATCTTAAGCACTTACGACTATTTCCTTATAAGTGAACTGAAAATAACTGGGATGGAACATTTTTCTTAAGCAAAACATTCTGCAAGAATCTGCGAGCATGCACCCTAGGTAAAGAAACACGAAATGACATGGAAACTGCGAACCGGGTAACACTAGAATTATGTACCAATTTTAGTATAGTAAATCATGTATTTATGTTATTTTAACTTGAAAAGTTAACACGCCGTTGTACCTGGCCTTAAAACTTGTCTGAATGACATTTTAGGCGCGCCCGTTCTAGATCCTTCCCAGTATAGCCAGGATCCAACTCCGTTTAGGATTTGGAAACTCTCATACTTTTGTAAGCTTGTTTGTTTGGTGCGCCGCGCAATTTCTCAACGGAGTTACGTTCAAGAAGGCGAACGTTAACATCATTGATGCCTGGTGGAGATCGTGCCATCTATGCCTCCTCAGTTATCGATCATACGTAGTGGTTTGCTTATTACTGGTGAGAACTTCATAATGCTCGTTTGCTTAAGAGTGTCATCGGAGTGTCATCAGAGGTCATCAGAGTACGATCCCCATATACTTTTAAAAGGCGGTAATTATTCTTGAAACCTCAGAGACCACTTAAAAACATAGGTACACAACACCTCTCATTTTGAAATAATGAAAGTGAAATCCATTGGTTTAATTCACTACTCAATTCAGGACGGGTATTCCCAGCAAAACTACAATGGTCTCAGAAATAGCCCTTGCCTTCAGAAGTATACAGCGCTGAGTTAAATGGAAACGACTAACAATGCTTACCAGTTAGAGAAGCCAGCCTCCCATGAAGAACTATTTTATGGGTTTTCTGAAGCATGTAGAAAAACATTTGACTCAGACCTTATGATTAAACCTTACCTCCGACTGCAAAAGGCTTATAATTTGTGCTGCTCTTTTGCGAATCTACAATTAGATTAGATTAGTTTGTGCACAAATTAATGTGACAACTATATAGAGCAGGAAAGTGCAAACAGTTCCATTCGCCTGATAATTTAGCCATGAACAACTGCCAAATATCACCTAACATCCAGAATGAATATTGTCCAAATCTGAGTGCTTTGTATTCACCTATGTAATGATAGCAATAATAATTAGGAATGACAGTAGTATTGAGGGTACTAAAACAAGAGAATAAGTTCAACCGTAGACTTGAATTACCATTTACAAATCGTCAAGGAGTTCTTGAAGATTTTTAGCAGCTTTATTTATCAGCGATGTTTTATCGGTGTTGGTGCGGACAATGATTTAAAGTAGATGGCCTTCAACTTTTTTAAAGAATTTATAATGTGTGGTGAGCTTACCGTATATGTTTCAAAACCAAATTGCAGATCTGCTGTCTTCTTTCTGGGCTATTTTTTGTTGTATTTGAGGAGAGTCATAGGGCAACAGAGTAAGTAGGTTATGGAATCAGTCAGCTGCTGAGTATTCTGGCTGACCCCCGAAATCTGCGAGCTAGCCAGCAAACTTAGCATTTTTTGTTCAATCTGTCAATTTTTCGGATGTAATGTATTCTTCAACCACGTTGATTGTTTTGCACGTTTTTAAAATATATTTATGGGCTTTTGGTTCACCAGTACCCTAGTATATTTGCTACCACTTGTCATCATTGTAACGCTTCTGAGTAGACGAATATAACGTTAAAACAATGTAGTATCGTCAGCTCAACAGGGCAGATATGACTGATAAATTAACTAACGACGGATAAAATTGTTCCCCTAGTTGGAACACCTCGAAGGTCGGTTTATCTTAAAGGTGGTCCCTTTTGCCCTCGGAATATTTCCGGCAAGTCAGGTACACTTTGCTTTTACAGATAAAAATTCATCACCAGTTGCATTTTGGATTTGGAACTAGGCATATTCATTGAAGGGCGGCTAAATGTGTTTGTCTTTGAAAGAATTATAGAGAAGCAAATCACTATGGTCATTAAATTAATGACAGAATGAAACAAATGAAAATGTTTTGATCAATAAACATTGGAGCTTACCACACTGTATTTTTATTCCCATATTGTACCATTGGCCTCCTTCGACGGTTAACAATTTATAGACATTCATCAAACATCTGGCCGGGTGCCGTCGTATGTATCAGGCTCTCTGATTGGCTAGCTGAAAGTGATGGCCTTCAGCGTCCAAATGATGAGCCAATGAACCCATACGCTACATCGAAGAGCTCTGAAAGTCACATCAGTTGTGCGTGAACCGCAAACTTACTTTGAAAGGTGACCGCGATTCACTTATAAACCGAGGGATGAACCCAGTGATTGTTTGTAATTCCCACAAGTATCCCAACCACCGATCCCAACCAACAAAAAACACATGTTCACCACGGTTCTATCTTCACACTGAACGAAACACACCGAAACAGACAACAAAATGAAGCTCGTGTAACTGGTCAGCCTTCGGGGCATTTGAGTACAGAAACATGTTTTCTCAGCACGGATGAAAATTTTTCAAATTTCAGGATAAACAGTAAATTTTCCGGAGTTCCGGCTTATTGAAATGACTATGAATGTAGTAAATTCCATAGCTTTCAGTAAAGATTTTGTGAGGATAAGTTATGTTGCAAAGCTGTGTCAGTCTTACTGGGACTTATCAGCAGTAGGCATTTCACCAGACTCGAGAGAGTCTAGGATCCGAGTTTGAGCAGAGGAAGGCGCTGTTTGTCTTTCGGGGCACTGTAGGACAAAGTCTCCGGTTCAATTTGCTTATACCTGCGGAAGAGTCAATTTGTAGAGTGTGGTGAATGTGAAGCCCCAGCCACTAATCATACTCAGATGTGATATATTCGGTATAACTTTGAGTCGAGCTACCTTGGCAGGCCGCAGTAGGAGGTGAATTATATATATATTAAGCTGAGGTAAAAGTACGGGTGACTGACCTCATTAGGAGTCACAAATAAGTCCTTTTCTCAATAAAACCATGTTTTACATTTGTACGGATCAGTCCACTAGGCCTATCAAGCAGCTGTCACGTGTTGGTCAAGTGCGTTGTTACTGGCAGTCTGTGAAATGTTCGCTCAACTAGTACAAATAGAATGAACATTTTTATGAATCTTTACTGTTTTTCCTTAACATTCTAAGAAGTTTATCATTAGAAAAACAAGCAAAAATGTTTAAATCCACATATCTCTGAGCCTGGAGTAGTCCAGGTTTTTGGAAAGACTCAAGCGCCACAACAGTCTTGAAACACAGTGTAACGGTGGATACTACTGATGAAGCATGTGAGTAGCACGCCTTCTCGTAAATCCGCTTTGCGTCTCTTGAAAAGTGAGATCTGTTACAGAATTTGTGGAGTCTCTTTGTAGCATTTGCTTGCAGTTGAGTAGCAGTCAATGAATATCCAGAAAAAGTTCAGGAAGACGCGTTCAAGGAGGAGGTGGATATTCAGTTTTGTAAACGAGATGCATATGAGAGTTTTGCTCCCTTGTTCAATAGTTTGTAACTGTTCAGTTGGCGTTCTCAAATAGACAACTCCGCAGCGAAAGCCTTCTTCCTTGCACCAGTTGCACGGAATTGTCAAGTCCAAAGTCCGTCTTGGTCAGTCTGCCTCACATTTGAGAAGTCAGAGAAACACGAGACGAAAAGTGGGTCGTAGTCATACACCCTCTGACAACCGCACTGCCGTGGTGCACATTTATCCACACAGGACAGCTTTTGAAAATCGTTCAAGATGACGCACTCACATATTTTTTTTCTTGTGCAAACCATTCCCATAAACAGAGTTGGCACAGGAGGCGAACTTTTCAAACTACTAAAGACATCCATTTGAGACGTTTTTGCCCAAAAAAGCCATGTACAATAACTTGCTGTTATAGTTCATCAGCAACGGCTGTTTATTCCCGTTCGTGAAAAAAAAAATTTTTCATCAACTCTGTAGCCCACTTCAATTTCATTTAGAACACTGAGTTTACAAAATTCAATGCATTCAAATTTATTTTGACGACACTTGGCCAAATGTAGACGTGGCCTTCGCATATAAAAAAATAGCAGAGAAATGGTCTAAAACGCAATAAACGAGTCACAGTCCAAGCAATGTGCACACATGCACATTGTCTGAGACACCGTCTAACTTTCATTTGGAAGGGTTGAAGGAACACGTAGATGATTGATAAACAGACGATTGATCGCAAGCGTTATTTACTTGAGGAAACGGTGATTGTTCAGTTATGTTGCTGACGCATCAAGTGGGATCTGCCACGAATGACAAATGCATTCCTTGCACAAACTACTTCTGGATGTCGAAGACCAGCATGTGAATCTGGGTCATGCCGGTTTTAAATGTTCACGATATTCTGTCATTGTTGTTCGAGGAAATCGTGAAAGTGGTTGACCTGCGCACATATATCACGTCTGCCAAAATTGGATGGGTGCTAAGCAACTAAATTTCGAAGATGTATTCGTGTGCAACCAAGGAACTGGTTGCAGATGACATCTGGTCGCACTTTGTTGACGCTGATCATCAGGTACCAGAGAGGTTTGTTTTCAAAAGTAGCCCTCGCGTTTTCAATCTTATTCATCCGTTTACTATCATTACCTTGCGGAGTGACAAACTGGTCAATTGATACCGGTAAGCTCCCAAATTCAAACCTCCCTCTAAAAGGTGAAACGCGTAAAGGACAACACATATTCGACCGGGATTGACTGCGCTCAGGTAATTTTGTGATAAATGACTCAGTTGGGGTCGGATAGAAACTGTCATTGCGATGGCTGGTCAGCACGAAATTTGTGAAGAAATACAACCGACATTCAAAGGCGATGATCATGAGGATCACCTATATCACCGTTCCCTGTTTGCGATACGAAGAAGCCTTCTTTCAGGCGATGTGGTGCATGTATCAGGTAAACGCATGACTGCAGCCTTCTTCTGACAAGGATTGAACCCCAGTTCAATCCACCTCATATTTGTTTGTGGGTTAGTATGTATGCTCGTATGTAGGTATGCTCGTGGTCTTGTAAGCGAATAATCCTCCGATTCATATCACATGTGGAGTGCATTGAACGGGCGAAAAATTCAAATGTCAAAGAACTTGGTCACCATAATAATGCTATTTTTGGTGAAGGATGAGTAAAGCTGAGAAAGGAGCTTTTCCGCCAACGCTCAGAAAAAACAAAACACGTCGTTATATTGAGTGAGAACAAAACAGCTGCATAAGTTAGGAGCAATTTTTCGTTTCATTGCAGATTTATTCCTATCATTAAAGTCCACTGGTGCTTGGAAATCAGAGCTGTTGCGCAAAGACTTAAATTAGATTATACAGACTTTGCGCCCAGTTAGAAACGCTTCATCTGCTCCGATCTATGCGGATAGAAATGAGTAATGAGTACAGGCCAATCACACTTCTGAGCAACTTCTTGTAGGTGAATAGTAGGCTGGTAATGCTCTCGTGCTGCCCGACTTGTGAAGGTAGGACAAAACAGCTAGTGTGTGTACAGTTCTAAAACAGAGACGAGTACTTCGCTAAGTTATCTTAAACAAACAGTTAAATAAAGATGTGCAGGGAAAAATCGTTGAATACATGACTAGACACTCTGGGCTGTTCCAGCGATATTGTGAACGACCCATCCTTCTTGGGTGGCATTACAACCAACTGCGTTCGAGCTTGACCGAGAGCTTCTCTGGTTTACACAACAAAAAATGATGGGGCTATTGACGGTCACAATTTCAAACACGGAGTGTTTTTGACTACTATTACCTTCACAATACTGATGCTCAGGATTTTGGCAACGAGGAGTGACCCTGCCACCCTCATAGCATCGATGCTTCATCGCAACTTTCACGGATTTATGTGCACGCATGCAAGCCAGTGACAAGCAGCCACCTCAGGCTTCGTTTGAACCAGCCGGCTTTGTTCGAACGGCTGGGTTAACTGCAAGTCTGTGATCGCCATGAACGTCTGATGCCATCCAGACAGTTGTGGAAATTTGGATGACCGGGATCATTTCATCCTTGAGTCAATGCTTACAAAAGACTGACATTAAAAAGATTTTGTCTCGGTTAATCAATGATGATAATTTAAGGACTCATAAAACTGACCGCTTGCCGTCAGAATTTTAAGAAAAACCAAAGTTGTTTTGACGGTTGAACGCTAACTATACCGCACGGCCTGCCTCCTGCACGATGGTCTTGGAACCTGATAACTCAGTAAATGCAAGTTTTAATCGCGGATACTTGTTGCTGATCGGAGGCAAAGTTAAATTTGGCAGTAATAGCCGCAGTAGAAGCGAATTCTTTCTAGGCACACTGGTGGGATCACAAGGCTAAAACCAATAGAATAACTAGCCAGTCCTGTGGAACAATTGCTGTCGTCTACTCGGTTATCCACCCATGAAAACGTATCACGGTTGTGTGACCATTCAGTTTTTAAAAATGCGTTGCATAATTCTTTCAATATTTTGAAAATATTGAATCACAGATGCAGAACTGAGCTCCCGTGAAGGCAAAAAATAGAGGCTGGCAACCAGAGTTAATTTTGCTTGCCGAAAAATGAAATTTTCGGAATCCCAAACCTGGCACATGCGCGCATTTCGCCTTAGGTACATACAGAAACTTTAAATTTAAAGTAAAACTAGCCGTCAGAAGCACTAGTTAATTAAAATTTAAAAGCGTTTGCTTATTGAACGCGTAAGTTTTTGCTAGACAGATATATTTGGAACCCTATTTGATTCAGCGGCTTAGCAGTGTTAGGTTAGACAGCAAGGAATTTTTGTCCCAACCCCAGTCATACTACATATTCATTTAGTTGTAATTTGTTTCATAGAGTAGTTAATGAGGTCTTTTTAAGTTTTAATGATGTCTTCGCTAGTTTACCTGGAGCCCACTATTTTATCCTCAGAGACTTAGAGAAAAGTGACCAAGCGCAAGAAAAACCGAAAATTAACGCAAAATGATATAAGGCTCCCGCAGTTTACCAAGCCGTTTGTTCGTATAAGTTTTAGTTCGTCCAGGTAGAACACATGTGATGATATATTCTCCTAAATGATCCCTTTCCATGTCATTCTCTCTCTCACGGTCCTCACTGCTGTTTAATGTGTGAAATTTATCCGAAAAATGTGCGTCACTTATTGATTCCTCTGGCATGTCAATTGCATTGTTGATTCATTTAATCTACCGCGAAGTTTGCCGTTTGTTGTTTAGATTATTATCGTTCTGTAGACAAAATTAAGTTTAGTGATATCATCGACTGCCAGTTCAAACTCTTATTATCTTTGTGCTTATCCTTAACCACGAATCGGGCCATAACACCCAAGATTATTGAATTGACTAGTCTGCGATCCAGATCTCAACCACAGTTGGAAAACGTTTGATATACTGGTAAGTTTAGCCTACATCAAAGGAAGCCCATGTGAGTAGAAATGGATGCCCTGTAAAGCAACCAAAAAGACAGTGATTAAAGTGTAAGCTGGGCTTTCTATGACGCCCAAGAGTTATGAAGAGAAGTGAAACATTGCTCAAAAACTATTTGACATGATGGTAACGAGAGGAAGTCACTCTTTTGCTTGCATTATCACATGCGCACGCATTTTTCGCACGCGAAAAGTTGCAAAATTGCCAGTATAAAATTGGTTCATATTGACTCTGCAGCCGTTTCCATCGCTGTGTTACTGCGAGTGAGCTAGCCACAATCCAAAGGCAAGGGGTCACGCAGTACCTAACGATGAGCTGAAGCATGCCTTCCGAATGTCGTTTGGCCAGTTAGACTATAAACTTTCATGCAGCGTTTGTTACATCGCACACAATCGTGACATCGAACATATAGGTGCAACTGAGTACGTCTGAAAAATTCTGGACAGGCTTTAATCCGTAAACTTGTGGCACAAATATTCCCATATTCTCATACGTGGGTGGGACAGTGGTCCGTAGTTCCCGTGACTACGGACTGACATGTATTTGTGCTATCTTTATTTTGATCGGGGTATCTAGGACTCATGTTCCAACTCCCCAGTCTGGGTCCAAAAATTCAACATCATTCACACAGCGATTTAAATACAGAGCAACTCATAAACGTGGGATTCAGGTTCGAAGTCCATAATGAACAAAATGCTGAAATTCAAAATAGCCTACCGTTATTCACATTCAACTACATGAATTCTGAAAGGTATCAGTTTCCTACGCGACCGCTGTGCTTAAATAAACAAGCCTAGGTCCAAAACAATGCTCTAACTGATGAATTTTTACTAGTTTCAATGCATGCCAATGTTTACATGCAAAAGTTCAGACAGATTTTGTCTGAGGTGATCCACTAAATATTTATGGTGGAATTCAGTGCCCTTATCCATTATAAAAACATTCTCTGAAATAAATCTACTGTGCACACGTCAGTGTGATCAAGTGGATTAAAACAAAACAGTACATAAAAGTGGGTAAGAAATAAAAACTGGAACTTACTAGATTGCTCGTTTTTATTACCACAGTCTATCGTTAATCCCGCCCGAACATCTGACGCTGTACCATGAAATATGATGTACTCTGATTGGATGACAACATTCGAAGTTCAGTGGGGCTAAACCGAACAGCCAGTAACTTTGATGACTACAGAAAAATGAAGCCTGAGAAGAGCAACAGTCAGTTATTGATGAAAAGCGATAAAAAATGAAAAACTCATTGTGAATTGTGGCGATCTTTTGATTGATTGTCAGACTGTTGCAATTTGTTGGAATGTTCGCAGAACACCGCCGGATTAACATTTCCGCCTCCGTCAGCATGCATGCATCCTGGAATCCTCTGCATATTGAAAAACATTTTGGTCAAGGTAATATTTTTGGGATTAAAAACAAAATTACACCTCGAACTTGTTATTCCTGAAGATTTCTTCAGGACATTTGCTGTGGCCACTTCATTCGAAATACTGCACCGAAATGTTACGAACACAGTTGGGGAGAAAAAATTCCATTTCACCGATAACTGCCAAATATCTGTGATGGATGTCTTTACGTGATTTAAGCCGTATCGCTGATTTTTCCGGTGATGAAGTTTGATAATTTTTTGGTAAAACCTCAACAATTCACACATGTCCGGCAATTCTCCCTTCAAAAGAAAACGGCTTTTTCCGCTTTAACTCTTTTCTCTAGATAGAGTACTACGCAATGAAAGGAGATTCGACTGGAACTCGCTTTCCAAAATGGCGTTTTTTATGGTAGTTCCGTTATTTACTTCTCTAAGCAATATTATCATTTTCGGCTTTACGACACAGACTAACTTCCAAGTACAAAATGAAAGCTCAGTTGGAAATCTCCAGCTCTCCCCAGGTTAACAACAATTTCTGAAAGACACCGAGGGTGATTCATTTATGAATCGTATGAACCTTCCAGCTGAGTAGTGTTCACCAAAGCGGTACTTAATACGCGACCACCTGATGTGAATTTCATGACAGGAAAACGAGTGGTGCTGTATCCAGTCTCATGGAAAGTTAATCAAATTGCTGATTAGCCAAACAGCCAAGTGCTCAATTTCCTAGCAGAAAAGTCTCGAGTTTGAGTCTTCCTGGAAGTTCACGAGACATAAGCTGCCTATTATTCACAACAAGGAGGTAACAGCTGTACAGTGCTTTTCGGCTTTTCGCACTGACTGATGTTCATTGCATAACAGTGCCGCCAGAGTGGAACGTACCAGTCAGTGTCTGATACCGACTGAATGAACATAAAAACTCCACGGAAGGCGACAATTTCCACATGGTAATCAATACCAAAGGAAGGGTCAGTTCGATTGCAATTTTCATCCAGAGCGGAGGTGTTCTTAATTTCTTACAGAAAAAGCTGAGGGAATAATGAGAATGAATTCCGATCTCACAAAACTCAGCTATCAGCACCAAGCGAACATCTGAAGTTTATTTTTCTGAAATATTCAGGAAACCCAGAGGACCTTCAAAGTGCTACTGGTGGATTTTTGGCACTAATTAGCAGACAGAGAACTGATGCGAGAAATCAGCATCCTCTTGGAGCATTGCGGTAAGATGAGATGGTTAACAGTCAGAGAATAGCTGAACCATGACGCATTGCGCCTTAAGAGAATTCCACCAATTTAGTTTAAAGATCATGGCCTGAAATAATCGATATTCGGGTCAAAGGAATCTTTCCACGGCACCAGAAGTTTGTGGAAACTGGTTGGTACAAACACTGATTAAAAATGAGCATTTAATAGTGAAGACATGTGAATTCTCTGATGAGTGTTTTAAACCCATTTGTTTTCACGAACAATGGGTGCACTGTAGAGAGTTGTATCTGCACGATAGAACGAAAGAACCACGTGGTTCAGTAGAGCGGCTGTTCTCTACTACAAAGATTCTTCTCTATGGTGTCCGTATATCCCCAATGAACACCAACCTGAAGCATGCATGTCAACTTTTTTCACATTAGGAAAGAAGCCAGTTGGTAGAATGTATTCTTTAAAAGTTGCTTGACGGGAGAAGAACGTACGTTGAAGGCAGGCAATTGTCGACACCCTACGAAAATAAGTGTTCCAGAATGCTGGGCACTGTGCTGGGTATGATAACCCAGTAGCTGTTTAATAATACAGTGCTCAACACCAAAACTCCAGAAAACAATATGGCTAACATGACCAGATGGTGCAAATCTAATGGACTTAGCCTGATAGTCCGACAAACTTAGCTGAATCTCAAAAAAACGTTTACAGGTAAAACGGGCTAAGTGCATAGTTTTGTCAAACCTCAGAAATTACACAGAAATAAAGCTCGGTCAAGTGAACATAACATTGAAGTTCTCCAAGCATATTATTCCGGGTGTAGTGGATAACATCATAAGCACATCATTTAGTAACTAAGTATACGAACGGATCTGAGAAATCGGCTATTACCCAGTAGTATTTTAGTAGTATATTTTAAAAATATCTCGCATCCCATAAAAACAGTCCAAATTGAAGAGTTGTGTCTCAACAGAACAGTGGACGAACTGACCAGTTTCAAGAAACGCCTGTGTTTGTTTAGCCGGAAACCTAAAAATTGTTCCGAACCACCTAGGGGAAACCCAATCATGCTAAGAATATGGAGGCATTAAATAGGAGCACGGCCTCCACTATAAAACAACTCCCTGTTCGCTGAGTGTTATAGAAATGAAAATAATTGATAATATATAGAAATACTTTGAAATCCTCTTGGGAGTTTAGATCTCCTTTATGCGTTAAATCTCGTGTGCCGAGCGTTTGCGGGAGTCGTGCTTATCTATTTTCCTTAACTGTCATTCGCAAGTTCTTAAAGTCCCGACGAATACACTCAGTTGAAAATCAATTTGGATTTCACGAGAGACTCAAGTGAATCTCTTGTTTATGATGTTCTTCAACTAAATGTGCCGCACACAGGCAACCTCGTGTTTCAGTTCGTACGATATTCGAGATATCGCAGTTTATTTTCATAAATAAAACTACTCACAAAGTTGCTGAAAACTCTTCGACAGCACACTACCGGTTTCACCCTTCTTAGGGCTCATCAGGTAGGCGCAGTCCCCGAGTTTCCATCAACCTTATGTTCTACTTGAACCCAAATTGGACTGATGAGCCAAGAAGGGCGAAACCGGTTGTGGGCTGTCAAAGAGTTTTCAGCAACCTTGTGAGTAATTTTCTAAGTGTCAGCGTGTCAAATTTTCACCTTGAATAATGCAAAGCTTATCTGCATTGGTGTCGACAAGATATTTGATAATATGCATCATGAAATCTCACCCACTTTGAGGACGACTTTGGGCAAAGTCCAGTCTCTTTGTAAAGGATTTGCGCTTGGAAAAACTTCCATCTTTCATCCCTTATCCAGTGATCAGGTTTCCAACCAAGAGAGACGACAATCAGTCAGAACTAGTAACACACCAGGTAGCTAATAATGGATGACACACCATACATTCGTTTATTCCCCGCCTCCTCTGAGCTACTCTGAGAAAACAGTGCTTAGCGTGTTATTCCTAGATAAGGGCTTTTGACTCACTGTAACGACGTAGAAACGAGTATTTTTTTCCAGTCAACTCTCATGCACTGTGGTTTTTGAAAGCATGATGCGATAGCTCTTGACGATTGCAGACCCAAAATGTGAGCAAGGATACGAAAGTCCACCATCTTGTTACCGTTGGTCTGATCAAAAATGGAGTGCTTTGAACAACGAACGTGGCAATAGTTGACTGAATGTTTTTGGCTCTCCAAAACTTATCATGAAAAAAGAAGCACACTAAGCTCAGTTGCATGTATGCATGCAAGTTTTCGGTACGCATCGAGATTATTCACAACAAAAACCTGATATACTGACGAGAAAATACCGGTACATCTCTGAGTAAAAAAGCATCGTCCACATGACTACATCGTTCTACATTTGGTATGAAGCGATCTCTGAGAATGAGTGAAAATTAAACCAACCAATATGAAGACAATCAAAACAGGTATGCTGTTTCCAATAGTTCTGCATTTTGGATTTACAGACAAAGTGTTGTGCCTATGGGTCCAGTTCAAAGACCACGTATGTCTTCCAAACCCATCATGGGAACATCACTCGGTGACTCGCCTCCTTCTTTAAATAACACCAAGCCCTTTGTGGTGGTTTTCGCCTTAGTGTTCATGTTATAGAAATGGTGGCTGACGTGAGGAAAAAATGGCTTTATCTCTTACTGTCTCAAAACCTGAAAAGTCCCATTCTGTGTGTGCAACTTGTGAAAGAGGAATACTGCGCTCAGACACATGTTTTACTCTTCAACTTCAGTAAAGGATTTTTTTTTACTAACTTCTTACTGTGTATTACTTAGACTTCATCAAACAGCTCGACGAAATTGACGACGCTTTGGGTGACCTGAGAATAGAGAGTTGACCGGACCTGGTTTCAGCAAAATTTGTTGTATTTTGTGAAATTAAGAAGGTTGCAGCACCAACTGTCCCCTGGGTCGGGTAGATGGTCGGCTTAAGAGGTAAGATTTAAACAATCAGTGGATGGTTCTTTCTGAAATTTTCAAGTCATTCTGTAACCATGTGAGTACAATATCCGTGTAATACTGCAAACTTCCAGTGAACCATCAGTGAATCTGTCCGGAAATGTCTTCATCTCTGACATGGCAAAGTGGCTTTCTCGTCCTTCCGCTAACGCTAAAAATACAAACTTGGATTTTCCGCATAAATGTTGAATTAAACTATATAGCATCCAAGTGAAAGCCGTAAACAACAAACCGGAAATGAGTTGTCATGTATACAGCTTCCATGTAGAGACTGTTTTTGTTTTTCGAATAAATTGTGAGTACAATTTTAGTCACATGCGAAAGTAACGAAATCCTTTCGCGAAAAATCTATTTGCCTTCAAGTAAGCCCAAATGTGTTTGTGATTTCAGTGGATTCTTGATTTAGTCGTTTGACTGCTGCAGCTTCCACAGCTTTTAAAATTCGGCGGTTTTTCCACTGCAAAAGATGGTTTAAGGACACTTGGTTAGGACTAGTATGTGTGATATCTAATGTCTAAACTGTCTTCCCGTATCAAAACATTTAGTATTATATTGACAGGTATGTCTTTGTGGAACGGATGAGTTGCCTTTTCAGCAACTTTTGTAGTTTTGCACTTTGCCGTGAACTCAGAAGCCGTTGAGGACAAAAATGAAGCGTTTACGCGGTCTTTATATTCCCTGTTTGATACGTATGATTCAAGGTGGTCGTGAGAAGCCATTGGAATACTGCATTGGTGTTGTAGGTTTGATCAGTTTACAGAGATTCATTTGCCAATTGATGCATTACAGCTCACTAAGATAATAAAATTTGCCAGAAGTTCCTTGTTTTAACAGGGATTCCGTTCTGTAAATGAGGCCAACCTATACTGGAAAACTGAGAAGCACTGTAATGCTATCTCGTCATCAACAGTGCGCAGCTTACGAAAGTGTCCGTGGCTAAACGGTTACCTGTTCTAACTTCCGCAAGGCTGCAGGTGCAAAACTTCTTACTGGAGTCCGTCGAGATGCTCACCGCTTATGGTTGAAACGGCATATGAATGAAACAGCCATAGTGCTTTTCAGCTTTCCAGCATGGACAAGACGAAATCTCCATCAGAGTTCCAAAGTCTGCTCACACCGGCAACAGTTTCTCGCTTCTCAATAATTTAGGCACTTGAAGAGGAAGTGGGAACCGCTCTGCTTCCTTTACGAACCCAAGAAAACGCTAATTTTGCTTCCATAAAGCTGCATTATGGAGACAGAATCGATGATTGATGGTCAAGCTATAGTTAGTTACAGTCGAGCAAACCATAGACAAAAAAGAGTGAAAGCATGAAAGCCTTCCTGAGAGATGGAAGAAACAGACCCGAAAGATACGTTGTCTTTGTAGCCAAGAATTTGCAGGATATTGAATTGAAATAGCAGCTCTAAGTCTATCACAGAAGTTTGCAGGGAAGCACGCACAAATTTTACTGGTCTGGAACTTCACAGGATATTTTTCAGCCAAATGAATTCGAATTTGCAGTAGCCGGTAAGGCAATTAGACGAAAATCGAGTGAAATAAACTTCCTGAGGACAACAGTAACGAATATCCAACTTCAGGTTTACACCGATTACATTCCCTCTGGTTAGGATTAGGATCAGTGTTTTGCAGATGGCTACACATTCTGCTCCGCTCAAAACGCTTGTGCTTAACCCACCACCAGCTTGCGTTCAGTGGACTGACTGGCTTTCAGATCTTTTTCGGACCTTAGCGAATCACTGATAAGGGTGGATTACCAATTTAAGGCAATTTTTATCTAGGCCGCAAATTTGAGAGTAGATAGCCAGCGAACGCAAATGTTTCAAGTTGTTTACCTCCTCTTAGATTGGTGTAATAACCACATTTGAGCCACAGAGCCATGGTGTACTAAGGGTACTTTGGAAACATCTGGGAAAAGTCAAGGAAAAGGGCTACCTTGTAAAAGCATTTACAACAACTTTCATTCTACTGGGAGAAAATCCGTCGTTCATTTAGTTATAACAAAGTTGCTGGCCGCAAAAATATTCCATGCCACAGAAAACTCTATACATAATACATAGCTCGTGTGGATTCAGTCAATGCTGTCCAATTAGTTAACAAGTGTTTGAGATTAGTTCTTCTCTGTTCCTGCGTTACTTTTGAGCACGGACCTGATGATCTTTTTTCTTGTGTCAATAACTGTCCAGCTGACTTTGTAAGCCAGAGAGGTGAATTCTCCCAAAGCTTGCTGATTTTCGAATGACATCTTCCAGATGATGCCCATCGACCTTATGCCTATACAGATGATCACGTGATATAGGATTATGATAATTCTCGGCTTTACAGTTGACTAAACAGGCGCACCTATCCAATTCAACTTTATAATCCACGGCCACCCACGCATCCAACTTTTTTTGAACGTGAGCAGAACCCAAGATCGGCTGCTCCAGTCACTACGGAATTGATATGGCAAAGCCAGGCACGCATTATTGTACGCGGTACAGTCGTAGATGCACGTGCTTCCACGACGTGCCTTGGTCAGACATTCCAAGCTGAGGTCAGTCTTCAGGTGTCACGTATAGGACGGTCAGAGTAACGCGCACTCAATGTATAAAGGTGAAACTCTGCCAGTTCCTCCTCAGAGGACACACCTGTGAGCCTGCAATTCACCGGCTAAGGTTGTCGGTCAGCGCCCGTCACGTGGCGCCCCACTGACCTAACCGTGTCTACTCACATCCAAATCCAGGTCTATTCACTGAAATGCTCAGGTCAATGCATATCGTGTAGTAACTAAAAATGGTAAAGACTACTCACTCAGTAATAACATACTTCATTGCTTTCTTCACAGAGTCTATTTCCTCTAAAATGCATGTAGCAGTGTATTATGAAAAAACCTTGCTAAATCGGCTAGCTGGACCTCCTATGCAATACCTGCCCAGAGAAATTGGGCAACAGACTTATTGTTCGCCAAAAAGACGCACATGTTAATCAATACTGACAGTATCGACAACGATAGCGACAAACCATGGCGTCTCACTTCCAAGCAGCTCAAGACCATACACAGGCGTATCCGTCTATCAGGCGTCAACAGCGTAACTTGAATTCAATAGAACTCATGTGAGCAACTTTCTATTCCGTTCAAACAGCAAACTTGGCCCCACATTCGTCCACCAATTGCATGTGCATTGATTTAGCAAAATAGGGCTATCGAGCATTTTTATTCGACAAATACACTTATTTGCATATCAGCTGGGTTTTCCCGGTTGGCTCTAATGAATCTCTCGTGTATGATATTCTTAAATAAACGACAGATTCAGCTTGATTCAGTTGAGCCCGTCTTCAAACCAGATTGGCGTGATATGATAATATTTGACGACTTCTATTCTATTTGATTTCGGGAACTCATGGAATGCGCCCACCTGATGAGCCCAAAGAAGGACGAAGCCGGTCGTGGGCTGTCGAAGGGTTTTCAGTAAACTTATGAGTAGTTTCCTTTATGAAGAACATCTCACCTCTTAGCGAATATTCCTACATTTGCGCACGTATTTGGTTTGTATGCGAAACCCAACCGAATCCAGCCGAAACTCGCTCGTTTATGATGTTTTGCTTTCACTGATTATGGTGCACAAAATCCTCTACATGTTTAAGCTGAGACGAAATTCGGGACATCTTGGTACATCTTCTAGACGAAACAATACTACTGAAAACTGTTCGACAGTCTATGAACGATCTTGCTCTTCCACTTCCGCCTCATCAGGTAGGTGCAGTCCCTCAACTTTACCTTGCACCTTTATCTTGAACCCAAATAGGATGGAATTCGTCAAATACTACCATTTCACACCAAGCTGGTTTTGATGGCAGGCTCAATCGAATCAAGCTGAATCTTCCGTTTGTGCTGTTCTACGCATGCTAGCAATAGAACTCAATTAAATCAAACAATAGTCTGCGTATTATGGCAAAATAAATTCCCAACGAATCGAGTGATAACGTGAAACAAGCGTGAAGCATGCGATCTAAACGAAATGTTTACAGTGACAGAGCATATCATGCTTGTGTACTTCTCGGCAAAATAAGATATATTAGCAGAACTTTTAGGTTAACACCCATGACCTGAAGATTGGTGTAATCTAGCTTCCAAATAGTTGGTAGCTCATTCTGAATGGGGTATGACTGAAATTGTTTTGCACCGAAACAAAACGGTTATCATCGCTCTTGGGATCTCGGTCACTCTGAGTACCGTTTTCCAATTTTTATCAGTTTCACAACATTGTGGTTTCGCCCACAAAATTCCAATAATGTGACAGTAGAATAGAATCACAGATTCGTCGCTTCACAACAAATACTGATAGGTTATCAAGCAAACTACCTCCTAAATGAATAATCGGTAATGGTTACGAACCAATTTTTTTTTCAAGCTATAGTCATGTGAATTCTTGGCTTGGCAAATGGAGGCCTTTTTAATAACAGGCTGTCAAACTAGAGCACGTCTGCAATCAACTGCAGTATTTTCTGTTTTAGACGATTTTGTGGAGAAAATATTTTCTGTGAGACTTGCAATTATATGTGTTCCTACACATTGCTTGCCCCTGGTCTTTCAGAAAAAACGGAAACCCATGTCTTTGAATCATCTATTTATGAGCTTCGAAAAATAAAAAATGAACGTGTCACACGAATGTTTTGTGTTAACCCTTGAAGCCATATTTTACAAACAGATTAGTCTAGGACAGAAACATACAAATCAGAACGAAAGAAAACCACACCGTTTTTTGTGGCAATGTTACAAAAACCATTTCTATAACATGTGCTTGTGGGTACTAGAAACATTTTAAGTGTTCACGCGGAATTCCACCTTGATAAAAAGACTAAATTAAGCCCGGATTGAGGCATGAGTGGCGTTGTACCCCGTCTAAGTTCGAATCAGTTCCATTGTGCTTCAGCCGCTCATGACCAGACGGAATTCGTGGCTTTCAAACTCAGTGAATTTCTGTGAGATAAGCACAGCTTTTGACTTCCAATAAGGACAATGCAACTCTGTGGTGCTCCTCGGTCGTCCGTTAGAATGGACTGACTATACTTACATGACGAAACCTTCAGTGAGAATTCCAAATCTCCCCTAATAGAATCCATTCGAAGTTGAAAACTCAAGAAGCACTGTACAACAGGTTGGTCATTGCTGGGAAACGCTAACAAAGCGCATGCCCTGAATCCCCATGGAGACATGAACCCTTAATGTTTCAATCCCCAGTTAAACGTTAAGTCACTTGGCAGCGAGTGATAATCCGATTGTGGATTTTAACTTGTTTAGTGCGGGTTTATTAGTTCTTGGATGCCAAAAATCTTATTGATCGAAGGTTCGAGTCCGGTGTTTTCCAAAAAAGAACCAACAACTTTAGAGCGCTCCTTGAGGTTTCAGCATTGCTTGGATTCCGTGTTAGAGGCTAATTTTATATTTAGGACCATTGGTTGTGTTTAGATCACTTAGTGGACTTTTGGTCAACGGTGGAAGAAACCGGAGCATTATAAATCAACTTAATTGCATTTATCCGTGCCGATACATTCATCTGTGGTGTTGTTATGGAGACGATGTTTAAAAGCAAATGACTCGATGTAAACTATTGTTTCCTTGCCTAAAACGTTAACTTCTTATCCTCTACTATTAACGGGTGTGAATTTCAGTCACCCGACTGATGTATGCATGAGATTTGTAGTCATTGTGCACATCATATCATAAGAATACCATAAAGAAGAAATTCCGTTAGTACCCGTTAATACCTAAATAAGTAGCAATTTAGTGTATTCCATAACTGTTGTAAAAATTTGTAAGTTTTGTAAAAACTGGTGTTTAAGCCGAACGTAAGAGTGATGGACAGTCAGTGACTACCTCTGCTTAATGAACGCGAGGTGAAAGGGCGAAACTGGTCTGGGGCTGTCGAAGGGTTTTTAGTAACTTAATGGACAGAAATGTGGTATGTCAAGAAACTGCACATTAATATCACGAATGTCCTGCCAACTCTAATTGGAGACGTCTTTCGGGCAGTACTTTCAGTTGGAGAATGCCATAAAGGTTGTTCATCAAATGGCTGTTGATCTGTTTGCCAAGCTTGGCAATTGGCTTGCAGACGTTTCGTCACCATACGAGAAGACATCATCAGTGCGCAGTTCCAACGAATTACCAATGCCATATACGATATATTCATTTGGGATTCGGTTGAGTCCTCTATTTTACGCCTGAGTAAAATTTGAGAACATCTTTAGCATTTTATTGTTCCTCTGACGTTTTGAATAGAAATCTATGGTGGAGGGCGACAAATGTCACTTGTAGCCTGTGGCTGTACAATTCCTAATTGTTTAAGTTGATTGAGACCAGAAGTAGAACCGGGAACAAACCATCCACAAAAAGTGTGTATTCTAGCTAAATAAAGCGCGGAAAGTTTCAGTATTAGCTAATATATATTTGCAAACTCTAAACTAAACGTTAAATAATTTCTTTTGGATGTGTATGTTTTTTGTTTGCGGGTCCGAAAGGCAGAAACGGTAGCATGAAACTGAAAACAAATTGCACACATCTTAAACTTATCTTGCTACCTACAAACTAGAAGTGAACCGGTGAGAAAGTGAAACATTTTACAAAATGTATGCATTATTCAGTTGAGCAGTTTTCATGAGAAGTGCTTTGACATGAAACCACGTAAAATAGACTGCATGACTGAAAGAGAATGGTAGTGAAAGTGAACCAGAGTGTTTGGATGCGGATGGTTTACAATCTACATGTTATCCCAAATTCACTGGTTCAGAATTTTTTATGGATCTTTGAGATTTACATCATTGGTAATTTTTAGCAAGACGGACACAGCTGTACAGCGCATCTTGGCTTTTGAGTAAAGGCTAACTTCATTAGTGGGATGTAATATGACCTCATCATCGCCATTTTCCCTGTAATAATAGTGTAACGGTTGATACTACTAATGAGGCATGCGAGTAGTATATTGTCTTGTAAATCCGTTTCGCGTCTCTTGAAAAGTGAGACCTATTACGTGGTTTGTGGAGTCGCTTTGTAGCATTCGCTTGCATTTGAGTAGCAGTCAATGAATATCCAGGAAAGTTCAGGAAGACGCGTTCAAGGAGATGATGGATATTCAGTTTTTTAAACAAGATGTGTATGAGAGTTTGCTCCCCTGTCCAACAGTCTGTAACTGTTAAGTTGATGTTTCTCTAATAAACAACTCCGCAGCGAAAGCCTTCTTCCTTTTCAATAGTAGTATTAGTGTTATTATTGACAGCAGTGCCAGAGGAAAACAGTGGTGCGTCGTTGTTCTATGTCTAACTCTTGGCTGCAATATAACCGCGACGCCTAAGCTTAGACAAGAGAATGCTTAGTAACGAACCTCATGTGAGAGCCTGTGCGTTACACCTACACTGCACGCTTCAGCTCAGTGGGTTATAAAAGCACACAAACCGTCACATTAGGATAAAGTTCAGTCTGTTTGAGAAAGCACTGGACGAAATGCTTTTGATTTTGAACAAACTGGCGTAGTTTTGGAACTGGTTCAGTACCCAACTAAGTCGGTAATTTGCTTCCACCCTCTTCTAATCCACAGAACCTGTTCCTTTGCTTTATGACAGAGGTTTCCGCGGATGCCGGTATTGCGTTAATGGAGCTGATGAATGAGTTATTAAACGTTAGGATGTACTTGTCACACGAAAGAACGCGCTTTGTGAGGTTTCTTGTTGACCGCTGTTGGATGATGCTTCTGCATAAACCGGTATGTTTGTGCTCCGTTTCAGTGGCGTCTCCTAGCTGTTCTGATGACCTTAAATTAAGTCGACTCTGATTACTGGCCTATAATTGGTTCCAGAAGAAATAATACCTGTCCCAGTTAAATGGTATACCTACTGAAGTTGGTTTCGGGACAGATTCCTCCGGCATGTAAACGAGCCCACTCTACTGCTGCCTTGGAGATAAACAACTCAACAATGGCGATCCGAAGCAGAGTCTGCGCATTTACTGATCCATCTTTGTTGAGCGTGAGAGCGACCCAGCCAATCGACATCAGATTTGATTGTGCAAAGTGAGATCCGCTGGCCAGTATGTGATTACGCTGAGTCTTGCGAGTGATATCCATGGTCGTTGTTCAGACTACTAGGGCTGTCACTGCAGGACTACTGTTCTCAGCTTCAATATTCTGAAGAATATTTTGCATACAGCTCAAGGTTAGAGAGAAGTATGCCAAGAAATACTGAGTATCCTCGTCAGCTGACAAAAACTGAAAATCTCCAGCCACCAAATGTTCTTATTTCCTGAGGTTGAGGTCTCGCTTTTTTCGCAGGCCAGAGCTAGACAAGCGAAGGATTTATGTATGCGTAGAATATAGCATTGAAAATGTCTTGACAGTGCATTCTTTGGTTTTCGTTTGTATGATTCGTGTCGGAGAAAACTTCCTAAGAGTCCTGGCCAAGAATAAACCTGAATGTGGCAAAAAAAATTTGGAATAGGCCCTCCTTAGATCTTAGCTGGATGGAAGAAGTTTCGTCCTCTTGTTCTTGAGTCTTAGCCAAAGCTAAGGAACAAACAGCCCACTGTAGCAATGTTTGTTGGAGACAGTTGCATGCAGCTCCAAGCACAGCCGCAACATACTCAGAACCAACTAATAGGATATTCAAACTTAATTAAACCCCCGTTCGGTGCACAATCTAATATTCACATTAAGAAGACCAGAACGATTTTCTCATTGAGACAACCAACATTTCATTGGGGCAAATATTCTGCTTAGCACGTTTGAAGAGGTCATACGAAGCCTGAAATTGTGCGCCTGTTTTTCTTAATCGTCAGAAGTGCAAATGCGATTTCCCACTTAATCTCCGTTGGATTCAGTCAACCACAAGAATTAATGCAATTAATGCAATGCGAATGATCTCTCAGTCATTAGGTCAACCTACCCTACGATGTCTTAGCATGCTTACATACCTCAAGACCATCACCGCTTCATCAGACTACAAGTTTTCTTTCAGATTTGACAGTTCCAAATCTTTTATGATCAGCAAAAAGTTTCTTCAGCTGGGAGAAAAACGAAAGAGCTAGTTGAGAGAGTTCAAGCGATTCCCATGACTTCCAGGTAAGACTTCCACTTCCAAATAAGCCTGAAATCCTGATGAACCACTTGTCCATCCAAAAGTAAAAACAGAACAAGGGATAGTAGATAACCTCCTCAGTTGTGACGATCCTTATAAAGAGCTGCGAGCTGAAGAGTTGTCCACTGCAATTTTGTCCAGATGGGGTCCATTTTTATTTTTTCGGCTGCTTAGTTCACTTTTTGAGGAATGGTGCTTAATTCAAAATACAGGAAGTAATTCCCTTCCAAACATGTACCGCGGCGATTGCTTGGAACAAAATCATAAAATATTTCTTAGGAACAGATACTATAATCAAGAAGTACCAGTCCTTCGAATACTACTCATTTTCTCATGCTTTTTATAATAGCCTTTGAAGCTGGTTACCTATTGACTTTACACAAACTTCACGAATTTCCGGAGCAACATCAGTTGTACCAAGAGTCTTCTATCGTTTAGGCCTGGAGGTGATTTCCGTCAATTTTCTCTCCTGTATGTAGCCTATAGAATGTTTCATAAGATAATGAACTTGAAAATTTCGCCTTAAGTTCTGCGAACTTCTGAAGTCTGGTTGGGCCTTTTGCACACCTATGCAATCAGAACTCAGTCCAGTTAAGCTGCTCTGTGTGAGGTTTGTCAAAAGTTTTCGAACGAATAAGGTGGAACAGTTTGTTATAACCACTGACATTTGTGGCTAGTCAAAAGGAATTCACCTTTAATCCGAAAATTGTAGTAACTGGCCTTCTGGGGCATCCATTTCGAGGGCTGGGAGTGGAAAAGCTTCTGCTGGTATTACAGCCAGCATCACACGGTACTCTGATGAGTCACAGACTGCATGACAATCTTGAGCATCGAACATCAATCACCGATTGAGTTTCCCGCCCATCACTGTGTCTTTGCAGGTATGAATAGCCGCCAGGTCGTGGGAGTTGACTTTCAGTCAGGAGTAAGAGCCCAGCATGAGAATACTATTGAATACTACTTATTTGGGTGTTACAAAACTGGCATTATTTCGATTGTTTTAATTGGGTGTAGGAGATACTTATTCCTTTCGCAGGACTATATCCCCGATAATACTGGGACTCGATAACTTCTACTGAATTTCTGACATAGATCAATTTAAGGGTTGGCTGGTTTCTCAGCGCATACCTCATAATTTTAGAACAATTATCTATAGAAAACTATGTAGAAATCTCCTGGTATCTCGACGATTCGGACTCAAGCTGATTTATCCACCCGGTTATAGTACCAAATTCATCACAGAGCTTGAACATCATGGTGCGTTTGTTGTTCCGTGTGAGGGAGTGTTGTTGTTACTGTTGTTGTTCTTGATAGGTATTGCATATAACAATCAGCAAAGTTATCACTCACTTTTTCCGGGTGTCATGGTCATGATGATTTTTATCCAGTTTGGGATCAGTAACACCATATAGTTTTAGTTTAAATTAACTTCCCAGGTAGTAGCAGTACATCGTTTAGGGGAGATTCGACCAGTTCTCTTTTAAAACTGTGCAAGTATAACTTTTTTATACATGTAAGTCGCGTGGAGGTCGTTTGGGTGTCAGAACGCCAACCCCGACAAAATACTTCATAAACTTTAAAGTACATGTTTTGTCCAGCCCCTGTGACGCACTCGCAGGTTACTCTTTGAGCTAATTAAGTCATCGTGTGTAATGGAAATCGGTTTTCGGGAATTCGTTCGCAATATTGCACAATCATTTAATTTTGGCTGACAATAAGGATTTGGTGCGGACCCCAATTACATGGAAGCTTGACTCACATCGTAAACCAAACAAACAATGCGGCGCCCCTCAGGGTGATATTCACCAACTGACCAGTCTGCGCTCAGAGATTCAAGGACCGGCTCAGTGACTGCTTATTCCTTCTCCTGTTCCTATAGACTGGAGCACCTAGGTCGAGGACGTAAGCAACTACACAGACGTGCAAGGGGTCCTTCTCCAATGTTACCAGCTGATAAGCTCCGGTACACAAACCTCACTTTCATATGGTGGGCAGTTATCATGTGGATCCCAAAATGTCAGTCGTTCTGACGAACTCGGTACGGCCACAACCACCACAACAATACAGACGATGGTTGCTAACCCCGGCTTAGGCATATATCTGTTCAAACCCATGAAAAATTGTCCACGATTGCCTTCACACACTAAATTAATAGCACCGTAGTTGACATTCCACCAGGAATTCGAATACACGAAAAACCCACAACCCCCCCCCCCAAATCTTCTGATCTCATTTAAACTGTTACATTATTCCAGTATCCTGTCTAGTCTTCTACCGACACCTTTGTAATGTAGCTTTTCATATTCCACAATTTTGAAAGGGGGGTTGATAAATTCACCAAGAAACATTCTCGGTTTATCAGCAAAGCGTGTTTGCAACATTGCAAGTAGGGGGTCTTATCATCATCAGCATCAACATCACTGTGTCAGGTAGAGAGCGTAGCTGTCTCTTCCACAGTTTGACAATGCGTTGAAGCAATTCTCAGTTTTTCAAACCGGTACATGGTCAGTTAATTTCGTCCGTTTGAAGTGCAAAATAAGTCAGACCGGAATATATTTATGTCACATCGTCTTTGTAAAGCAACCGATGGTTCGAATGCGGTTGATCGGACTTGCCAAATATACGCATTTGGTAATTTATCTGAAAGTCAGCGTCCCTTGCTTACCGGATGTTTTTCCCTCAAGCCCATCACAGTGACCGAAAAAGGAGATAAATCACACACTGCCGCCTGAAGCGTGATTTTCACCATTAACTGATTGACCCAGTAATTCATCACGCACAAATCAAGTAGCCTGAAGGGTGAACAGTAAGCATTAGGGAAATGATGTGTCCAGCGCAGAAAACAAACAACTACGTCTTTTCAACTGAGGTTTCGTCCTGTAATTGAGGCCAATCTAGACTGGAAGCCGAAAAACACTGTACAGCTATTTCACTCTTGGTCGCATTTGGGGTTTTGCGGGATAGGTGTTTTGTTCATATTCACACCACTCTCATTTGAACGGTCGTCCTCCTGTTCTGGCGTAATTATTTCGGTGAGTCCACACCAAAGGGAAGCACTGGACTCGAGTTTCGCTCTTATTAGAGCTCATCAGCAGTGCATATCCAGTGGCCGTGCCGGGATTTGAACCCCGGACATCTGACATGCTAGGAGAGCATGTTACCACTACTCCACCAACGCACGTTGGATGCATCTGAATTTTCACGTCTGAAAAGACGAACGTGTTCACGCTTGAGCGATGTGATTGGTGTGATTGGTTGGGATTCATCAGTAGTGCGCATCTCACAGAACTTCAGTAGGCATATATATATATACATATATATATATATATAGTTGTAACTGTCTCTGTTAGCTAAGCCTAGTTAAGAAATATACCGCAAGATTTTGCCAGATGTGCGCTGCTGATTCCTAGCAAGAAAAAAGGAACTTTAAGGTTCCTTCCTCTTTTTTAATACAGTCGGTTGCTTAATACATGGCACCGTATACTATCTGACTGAAACGAAAATTCGGGTCTCCATCTGGCATACGGGATAGCATTACGATTGTTTATTACGATTCACAAAGGACACGATACTGGTGCTTCCCAACAGTGACGAAAATGGCCCTACAGTGCTTCTTGGCTTCCAAACACAGGTGGTTGAAGTGTGCGTGGCGCTGTGTCTAAACTAATGACCATTACTTTATCCAAGAGGTTGAGTTTGAATCTCATTTAAACCAGTTTCCAAACAATTGCGGACTTGAAACGTTTCTATCATAATTCTAGTGGAAAAATTTCAGTCTCCGGTCGATCTACAGAATGTTTTGTAGTGCTCAAGACCAGTCACCTGAATAGTTATATCATCTCTCAACTATAACCATGTCGATAACCTCAGTAAGAAAACGATATTTAAAATGTTTAGATTTAACAGCTGAGATGCTATTGCAATACGGTTAGGTGGTTTTTTGTCAAAGTCTTGGACTGTGTTCTATTACACGTCATTTTCCAAATACAAAGTAGTGCATGGATAGTACTCGATCCCGTGACCTACATGTTTCTAGACCAGTGGTCCCGCTGAGCTATCAGGCTTACTTTGGGGGGGTTTCTAGCTGACGGATACAGCGTACTTTAAACGGGCAATCTGGACTTTCATTTTGATGAGTGAAGAATGACGACAACTGCATTTTGGCTGACAAGAAGTTTATGGTCCCTTTGGCGGATACATTGCAGAAACATGGAAGAGCATGAGGGTGTTGGAGGGCCACAAAGATATATGTTGTCTAGTACAGTGATAATAGTTTGTTCTGTGCAGGAAGATATTACTGATTTCGGTTGGCCATAGAACAGAAGGGAACTAAACACTCCGAAGTTAGCAATATGTAGCTGCAATTTGCGTTTCAGTTCCGCCTTGAGATCCAACTGGTAACATCAGTCCCGCGTAGTTGAGGGTCTTTCGGGCAGGCGGTATCAATAGGTGAGCTTGCACATATGATAGACGGTGATGTGAATTCCGCCGATAGAGGTGAGGACAGTGGGTGTTTAATCCCGTTAGTGTACGGGAAAGTTTACAAATTTTACTCACTCACCGATATTCATCCGAAGCTTTGCTGTATGTTCGAAATGAGGGGTTATTTGTCACAGACAGCCGGACCAAATCGTGTTCTTCACTTCATTTTTCTTTCCTTCCGCCTTTGATTTCTACCGATACTAAGGGTTATTAACAACGCACTGATGATATCACCTCGATTGATGATGAAACGTTTCCAATCAAAATGCCCAGATCAGCGAACAAACCAACGATCAGGTTACGGAATATATAGCAGACAGAACAAAATCATCAAAATCACACTATGGCCTTGAGTTTGTTACCTCAGTTTTGGCGCGAGGTTCCGCAGAATGTCACTAAATTGGCGCCTGGATTTGAAAGTACAGAAGAAGGTGTCTTTAGGAAAGACAGGAATTGTCTACTTTTCGCTCTTCTGATAGCAGCAGTGGGAGAGTGCAAGGAAAACGGAACCCTTCAGATCCTGACTTACGCAAATGACCTACTGGTTTTGGCAGCATACAAGAATGAGAACAAACGTAGGACTCAACGTAACAACCGATATCCTTCATCTTCCGTACCCAACATTCATGGCAGGGACCCGAATTTTGTGGACTACGTCATTCTGTAGATTGACGATTGTGTGTCCGCGCAAAATATTCTAAACGGCATGTTTTTCGCTCCTTCAGATTCCAAAATTTTATTTCAGGACTTTACTTCGTCTTGCCCCCGTCTGAACATTTAGAACGAAAAGCTTGTATTTGGTGATCAGTTCATGTACCTGGACACCGACAAAAGCCCTGAATTCCCTGTAAATGATGCAATCAGTGCGCGGATAGCTAGAGGGGAACCGTTCAGGTTAACTGAGTCTCTTACGACAGCAGAAATGAATTTTGCTAGGGCCAAGTGTCGTATGTGCAAGATCCTATAAGGGTGGCCTTCATCTATGATTGTGATATTTATTCTCTCCGATTCCACGACCCGAGGCGTCTTGAAACTACTAACCGCCGGTGTCTCCGTAGCACGGCAGCAGTTAGCTGACTGTATTGAGTACTCAATTAAGCATTACCTAGGTGGGTAATTGGTAATTAATTATAATCGCTAGAGCAGCAGGTTGAAATTACCAGGTTGGGGTGTCTGAGGCATGTATGTCGTGCAATGTCCACTCCCATCCGTTCGAAACAATCATTGGGCAAAGGATCACAGAGAGACACTGTTACATGGCCTACCGAAGAAAGCGCTGTTTTGTTCCAATTGATTGCTTTCAGTGGACAGGCAACATGAAATGGAAGCGGTTACAGACAAACTGATTACGGTAGAAGCTTCCCGCCTAGCTGGAGTCTACCTGATTTCCCGTGGCTAGAAACCCTGAGGAATATGCCACGCAGCCGATCCTATTGGGGAGCACAATGTGATTTCTTAACCAGACTGCCTAGCTAAAGTTCGCCTGTAGTTATGATTTGAGCTTATGTCAGCTGAGGTTCGCAAAGGAAGTTGATGTCGCATTACTTCCGTATGGTGTTCACATGTGCTTAGATCAGCGCTGTCCAAAGTTGTAAACACATGTTAGATGGACTTGGTGAGCAATCAGTGATTTTACAGCTAGACAACTTTTCGATTTTGACACAAAAGCTTATTAGGCCAATCGAGTAGGTTAGCAGGTTGGTCCAGTTTCAAGGCTAACCCCCCAGTGAATAGAGCCAGGGACTATCTACAAAATTAAATGCAACGACTGCACCAAGGTCTATATACAACAGAGAGCTAGAGACTATCACACCAGAACCGGCGAGTATAACAGGAAAACACGCAGGCCGCCGAGAAGCGCAGATAGATATCGAACATAACTGAAAGACTCATCAATGGCGAGACATGCATAAGACACGAGATACGAGGTTGACTTAGAAAACTTTGAGGTTTAAAGCGGAGACTAAGGTTCACCTCACAGATACTGAGGGCAAGGCGGCAGACATCTACGAGCATCCCAGTTTGAATAGAATAGAAGATGGAGAACTGCTAAGCGTATGGTGAATGGTCTTAGGTCACTTGAGCTGACATGTGGTGGTGTACAGTTACCAGCGAAGGGTGTCATCAGCAGAAGTAGCTTAGATCTGGAGTGCATAAACCAAGTCGACCAAAATTTTTACGTAATTCCACCACTCCCCCTAATCAAATCGTTGCCAAACTTACAAACCTACAAAGACCAATTAAATTTATCAGCGGCCCCAAATAATGGTCATCAATCGAAACGCTGTGAACCGAACCCTGTCAAATTGATGCTAAATCCACTCAAACCACTGACCGTGAGATTGAGGTACACACACCAACTGACAACCACCGATTGTCTATCAAGTCCTTTTAAAAGGATGAACGTTCAGTCGGCTTGAAACCTCTTCCAGGTGACTGTGGACACCTTGACAGTTCTCTTCTTGACAGTTTTCCTTAAGGGAAAAGCAATTCTCCTAACGAGGTCCTTCCCCTCTCCTTTTCTTTCCACCCTTTACCAAGGTCTTCTTTTCTCATGGTTGTATGGAAGTAAAACTGGTGTATTTGTATCAATGAATGAACGATTGAATAACTCATAGCTTACGACTAAGGACCTATAAAAATCCATCCATCACTCCATCCATTATAGCCTCCTTTATCGGGGGGTTTATTACTTGCCGTGCCATACCGTAGAAGCCTTCCATTAGGGACGTTTATCCGGAGGGAGAATATAAACTCTTTCTACATGCTAGATTTTCTTTTCTTAAGAATTTAAAAGACCCAAGGTCGATAGATTCGCGTCACTCTAATTAGTGAGCCAAGGCGTAAACACACATTAAGGGAATTATTTCACTGATTTTTCAAGTAACCAAACTGAGAAATTTACCTTCACAGGACTTTTGAATGACTAATTTGCTGATAACGGTAATCTACATTCTGCCCCGTGCAAGATAGGCTCTACGTAGCCGTATGCATTCCGAAGACCTGGTGCACCAAGAAGCGTTGAAAGCGCTTTTTTGAGAACTTTTCTCTGCTGATCAACATGGGGCTTATAATTGGGACCGTTCTGAAGCTTTCTCCTGCAGTAGTGTCGGAGATTGTAAGTTTTGTATCGTAGACACGGTGAAGCCATTACGAGGTCCCCGTAATTAGTTTTCCGTATTTACACTTGTGTACTGCAGCTATCATTGTATCTTACCAAGCTTCACATTCCCCGGGTGGCATAATTTAATTCTCCTTGGAGAGCATGTTAGGTCATAGATGTATTGAACTGCAGTCCCTTTTGGTGACCCACATTGGCAACCTATTTACATTCATTCGAATGGCTTGACATCCAACGAGAGGACAGATCCTCCAGTACTATTTATAAGGTTGACGTCAACTCTGGACAACCCAATGCAGGTTTTGCACTCCTTGGGACTCATCAGGTGGGGTAGTTTCCATAATCTCCTTCCTATCCCCTACTTGAATACTAACTTGGCTGCATACTGCAATAAGCAATCATACAAAAATTTATCTAGAGAAAAAGGAGACACACATGACGGATCTATTGTTCTGGTTTCATTTCTCCTGTTCCCATGTTTAGGTAGTAACTGGGCTTCAAAACTCAGGAGGACAGGTTGTATTTCAGGCATCCGGTACCAAGCGCATGTCGGCTCTAAAAGGTCAAGTCAGAAACAAAAATCGTACTTTGAGCGCATACTGGTTTCTATTTGAAAAGGAATCCACATAAAAATGGACCTTGTTTTAAAACCAACCTGTCACTAGTCATTACAATGAATGTTTACTCACTTAAATTAACCGAACACCATCATTTTTGCATTTGCAAAGCGTAAAAAACTTGTTCGACTGACCCCGTGGGTATGACGATGTGCGCATTGTCTTATTTGTTGATCAAGTGGCTGTTAATCGTCACCAAGCGAGACAACATCGTTAGTGCATACCCTGTAGATGTAACCTTGTGGGATGAGGGAAGGTTTGCAAGCCAGCCACCATGCTCAGTGAGCCGATCAATAACCACGTGATAAACGGCCAATGAATGCACCCTAGCCACGGATATTTTGACACAGCCGACTGAAGGGCTTGTGATGCGTTTCACTCAGAAACGAACAGCAAGTCGAGAGAATATCTGCATCACGGCAACACCTACGACATCAACTACGGAATTCGCTCGGGATTGAGCTGCACTTCCCATTTTTATGAAAAACCAAGATCTATAGTATACTCGGATTTTATACCATTCGTGTACCAGCTTTAAGTGAACGTATACAGCTTTCTAAGTCTTACGTTTTCGCGAGATATATTCACCCAAAAAAACAGGCTGATTGGTTACTTCATACTGTGCACCATTCAGCAGGCCGAAAGCGAAAAGGTCAAGTAACGGTATCACTTTAGTGTCACGTGAATCAGTCCCGCCAGGCACTGGCACATTGCGTTCAGAGGGATGAGCAGACATTGGGTATTCCGTTTTACGTTAAGAATGCTCACCACAGCTGAGCTAAATCATTTTGCTAAGCTGTCTACGATCAAGTAGTAAAACCGTAAATTGAAAATAATTATCGTTTCCGCTTACTTGAGTTGTTTCATGAACAAGGATCTACCTTCGGATGTGAATAACCTAGAATTCACTTAAAGGGACGTCCCTCACACAGGCAACTTTCCTATAGCTTCTTCAATCGTCTCTTGTGAATGACGTTTGCCCTGGAAGAAGACAAACAATGATTCTCAGGATGGTCGACACTTGTGTAAAAGCATGCGTATAGAGAACAATAAGTATGGTATTGGTCATATCAAGGCTTGTTCACCTTTGGCTTTCTTTCATCTCTAACCAGATCGGTCTGTGCACACAATTTTGGATGCACGTCACACATGAACGAAGCAAAGCAACTGGTAAATTTCAATCAAACCGTCAAGGGCCGTCCGTTAAATACCTTATCAGATGCCAACTATGAAGCATTGGAAATGCGGCAGCTGCATCACATGCGTACAGTTCGGATATGGGTGACTGGAAACAAGTGCTTTTCACTTCCTCCTTGCGAGAAGTGGTCACGTTCAGCAGACCTTAAATAGCAACGGTCGTGTGATAAGTTGTCATCATGCTGTCACCAAAAGTTTTAAATAAAGACCAGAGTTAGTTTCGCTGGTTTTAGCACAAGACGCTTTAGTGAATCCACCAGAAGTAATCACAAAACTTCCCAGGTATTCATCTTTATGCTTTAATTTAAAGCTTATCGACTGCAACAACAAATTAAGGTTTTATACCCGTTCAGTAAGCTCTTTGAGTTGTATACTCCGACACAGCGAGGCCGAAAACGAGGCCGATGGCAACAAGGCTTTAATTGTTGCGCATTTTGTGAGCGGCTTGAATTCAAACTCACATGTGAGATAGTGTCTGCATCTTCCCAGTCAGCTTGGCCTCTTGTCCAAGACACTATGAAGTTCAGACGATTAACCCTTAAACCTTCCGGACATGAATATCAGGTGCTCTGTGAAAAAACCTAAACCAGAAAAGAAAATTTTAATCTGTTCATATTGCTGAGTTGTATATTTTGTTGACATTTTCCTGAACTTTCTGGTGACCAGACTCTGTTGTAAGACCTGACGATGCGGATAATGGTTTCAATTGGTAGAACATTGGTAGGCTTTTGACACAATATGACTGGCGATCAGGTAAGCTCTCCTGTGCAAAATTATGGTAAGCGATCACAAAATAAACTGACTATTTTGAGAGTTTTGCTGTACATGCATGTAAGTCACCCAACGGGATAGGGCCAAGAAGTAATGCAGATTTGGTTGGTGGTGGTCGGCCTCAAGTGCGACGATTGCACTACGGATAATGCTGACTGGAATATTAGTTTCTTCGAGTTTAGCCTTGTTAGAAAGGCCAGTGGTAGGCAGACAGCGAGAGGCAGTCAGCCCTTATAGTACGAGCAATAATACCACGAGGTAGCTTGGACATAAAGTTATAATGTCCGCTACGGCAGGAGTGGGAGAACAGAGACATGTTCCATACAGATGACTTGCACTTCCACATTTATTGAAATAGCGATGCTGACTTTCCACTAGGTTGGAAAATTCAGGCATAGAACCCCACTTGCTCCGATCGCCCAACGGTTGGCCATGACTGCCGGTGATACGGTCGGAAAACTGATAAAAACCAAGAGCTTGGTGCTGCCCACAACACGCCTGCTGTGTCCAGCAGCATTAGAAGCGGGGTATGCATGCTACACTCTGCGCCCCCGAACTAGGCCAGCTCCAAACAGGCAAATGAGTCAGAAATTGTGATCATTGGCTGCTAACAGGTTTCTTTAGGAAAACTGTGCTGATAGCTATTTTGGCGATCAAACCAGGACGCTGGAAATGTAGGCGTACTGCCAAAAACCAGCTCAGGCTATCTAAAACATCCGGAAACGCACCTAAGTTTAAAAGTGCAATCAAATAGGAAGGCATTTTGCTAAAGGAAGAAGCTCACTCATAAACAATTATTGAACCTAGAAAACACACAAGAAGAATACTGATAGGCCTGGGCGGTGGCAGCACCTGTTCTCAACGTACTCAAACGATATGGACTCGACATCGCGGCGTTTAGTGAGGGGTGACTGGAAGGAGAGGGGGAACTCCCTGAGGTTGGAAACAAACCCACTTTCTCCTGGGCAGGATTCCCAGAGGATTTTCTATGAGAATACAGGGTTGCTTTGCAATACCCAGAATCTTGATTGCAAGCATTGTTGGTGAGCCAAACCGCATCATTCTGCGACAGATATTTTTGTATTCTACTCGCAAGAGGGTGTTTTGCCACGTTTGTTGGCGCTAATGTGTGCCAACTGGGCCGCATTCCACAGAGCATGCAAATAAGTCTTACCATTAGCTGTCGAACGCCAGTTGATTAATACCGCTAACCACTGTCTTTTCAAATTCTCAAGTTGGTCAAGATTCGGAAACTTAGAAGAAGCTACTAGGTCCCTTTGGAACTGGGTCGGTGCACAACAATTGAGAACTCCCTTTTTGTATGTGCAGTTCTGGGGCTGGCCTTTACTAACACGCGGGTTATTTGCGGAAAACACCGCATTAACCCATCCGGGTAGTAGACGCAGACATTTTGTGCGAATGGACGTTGGAAAACTGAAAGACTCGGCAAATGCGGCCGAAGTTAAGAAGGTGCAATCCAACAGACGGTTGGAACCAAGTCTGCGGTAGACGGAAAATAGAGTGAACTGAAAGCACCCGTGCTTGAAGCTGCACTGAACACACTTAGGTTGAATAACTGGAATGGTTTGAGGAAAAGCACACGTCAATTTTGTCCATGTTCCATGTAGACTTTAGTGGAATAATGCGGAATCCGTCATGCCTCACCCCCAAGAAGAGTTATGAACCGTAAGAATCACTCTCACGGAATATTTGCGCGAGATAACGAATGAATTTTTGATGAAATGCAGCAAGAAAACACACAGTCGTGTCCGGATTGTCGTCTTCTTTGAAAAGGGCCATCGGTCCTACAACATTTTCAAGACATCCAAGACAGTGAGAGCGCACGAAACTGAAGATATTTGTGTAAAAGTCTCATTTCCCCACTCTGATGTTATCACTATTCACTATAGTCACCTATCCAGTTTAACACGCCTTCCAGCCAAACGAATGTTACGCGACTCAAAGGTCCATGTGTTGCTTGTCATTCACGCTTATGCTCCACTGGCATATTCTGAAGCGAAATGGCAGCACTTAAGGGAGTTATTTTCGTTTTCGACATCCCATCTTCGCACAAATATAAATACTACCAAAAGGCTTGTTTTCAAAAAACGTGTTCTGAGAGACCTCAAAATTTACCACATTTAAAGGTGAATAGCAGTGGGATAGCCTGCTGCTCAGATCTCTGCTGTATCTCGCTGCATCCTAGGTGGGCACTTGAAACAGTTTTCGAAGCTACTGAAGCCCGAAAAAAACGATAGAGCGGCAAAATGCATGTGGTTTGTGGAAACACATTTCAATTTAAATCATGGGAGAAGCGGACTCTGGAGAGAAACCACTGACGAAAGTCCTTGCATTTAGGTAGGACGTATTCTTAGCCCAGCGAATCTCGGTAATTTAAAGTAAGCGGTCATTCGAAAGGGGCTCGCAACCAGAGTACCAAGGCCAACATTGTTTAAATTATGGAGCTGTGCAACTTTTGGACATATCTGCAGGTGCGGGGTCCCAGCGCTCCCACGTGAAGCGTCAGGCGGCTAGGTTCAGGTGAGTTCTCCCCAGTTTTCAACTGAAGAAACTGCGTCCTTGATGCACCTATGGCGCTTGTTTATCAAGTGAAGCGAATCACCCTCCTGCAGATCCTATCATGTTGTTTTGCGTTGGGGAATTGTAGAACGGCAATATAACGGAGAGAAATTAATGGAAAAAACTGACAAATTATCGTCACCACTGTACTTCTGTCGTACTTGGGCAGGCTGGCGTCTGTCTATAGGGATGTGTGAGCTTGCTTACCTCATTCCTTAGAGTTTGCGTTGAGTTCATGGGAGCCCCGCACCAGCAAACCCGGATCAACGCAAGCGGTTTGTTATAACAATTGCGCTCAAGCGATTAGCACTCTAGACATTGTTTCTAGACATTTCCGTATCGAATGACACCCAACAAACAATTTCGCGTTCTCGTACATGTCAGTATATCACAGGCGACCACATTGTCTGCAAATTGTGCGGTGGAGTTTTGGTCCGGAAAACAGCCGTGCAGCTGTAGGCTGTTAAAAGACCGATGACGTTTGCCTACTCGTGAGTAGTTCAATTAATCGCTGGTGCATTCGAGCACGCATGTCCCTTGTGAGGTCTGGGGGCTGACCTCTTATGAGGAGGCAAACGTCACAAAGATTTTTTGGCTCGACCAATGCATCAAGTTGACTCTTGACAAATTTCGGGTCAAAGTTGCGGCACCGAAAGTTGTGAAAGATTAGTAGCTGTTCAGACGGTTCATCATCACCATCATAAGGGACAGCAATACCAGTGTTGACACTGATGTTTAAATGTCATACGACGGCAAAGTTTATTTAACTGCAATTAAGGTGGAAAGTGTAGATGATGGGGGACTGGATGCTGGACTATCGAAAGAATTCTCAGGTTCCTACACATACAAACGCCCAATCGGACAATCTCGAAGGGAACTGACTGCGCAAACGTCATTGAAGCCGATCAGCCGCTACCAGCTTTCTAATGACCTCGTTAGAAATTCGTAGATGCCATTCTAGACCGGCGACTGCTGAGGCGTCGGTGGTCAAAAACCTGAAGACATCTCACATCATCTGCCCTCAGAGGCATTTTTCACAACCGTACAACAATAAAGGCCCTACTGTAGGCTGGTGCATGCGACCCTGAAGACTCCGTGATATTCCTTTTTGACGCCAAAAGTGAAGCAAATTAGCAAACGTGATTCTGGTTTCCATTTTCGTGCAGTGAATTCATCAGACACACGTGCGTCAGATTAGTACAACTGCCGAATTATGTAAACTTCCCTACAACTTCCAGTGCTTCTCCTTGCATTTTAAAGGCATCTTCATAGACCAGTTTTGGCGTGTGATTTTGCACTTTGAAGGTTCACGGTGCATTCCGAAGGAGGGTTTGATGGTGGTCAGTTTTTCAATAGAGCTTGCGCTTGGCTTTTGCCTTCAGAGATGAGGACGATGTCAAGATGACCTCGATGACAAGATCCTCACCAGTAATATTCTGAACTCCAGGGTTTTGAAGTCGTTCCAGGGTTCAACCCACTATTTCATCCTTGATGAAATTGGACAAGAATACAGACAGCGAACATCCTTTCCATACATCGTTTCTTTTAAGGAAGCTTTTGAAGTGATCACCATACGCTCTCAAACGCCCAGAAATATGTTATTATAAGGCTCGGATTATGTTTACAAGATTTCGGTGCTCCTCTTGTTAAGGCAATGTAGTTAAGTGCATGAACCACTTGACAGAATCGAACACACACACGAGGTCATGGGTCGTGGGTTGTCTGTTGGTCTAACACCTGATTTTGTGTGCAGATGTGGTTGGTGCAGTCGTTACTCCGTCGAAATCCCGCTTCATGCCCTCGTTTATTGGTTTCGCGTGCCGCCTCAAGACGACAAAGAATTAGCGATACGTCACAAATAACGATCCGGTTGAATTTCATTTCGATTCTCACTGACGTGGAACTTCCGAGGAAAATAGAACTACTTTAGATCATAATGGAGAACACTTTTGAACCCCAAACTCACCGGGCTGAACTTATGATGAATTTCACATTCTAGAGGTGTACCGTTGTAGTGGAGATTGTTTCAACAAAAAAGATATCCAGTGGACCTATCATGAACTACAATAAGACAGAAGCCGCAAAAAGACCGCTCATATCAGAGCAAGGAAACCACTAAGAATAAAAGCTGTCTAATCGACCACTCGAGTGAAACGAAGACGGAATGGAAAGCAAGGCAAAAGAAAAGTAGAGTGGACCAAACGCGATGAAGAAACAGATTCACTGAGACAGCTGACTTCTGTGAACCAACCAAATACAAGATAGCAGTAAGGCAAAGTGAATCCCAAAATGCCCATTCAAATTAACTGTCAGACATTCGTCAGACAGCCAGTCACGTTGCAGATATTAACCACACCTTAGAAACTAAAAAATGCAAATACAACCACGCACTGACGATGTATCCTCATGTGGAGACGGAACGTGTACAAGCCATACTCAGGAAAACGATCAACTGCCACGTGGAAGCATGAGGGCCGAGATACTACCAAGCTGCCCAAGTCCGGGCAGGATCACTCGAGATACTAAGGTTGGGTTTTCATCACAAAACTCTCGGCCAATAATTTTCCGCCTCACTTAACCATCAGAGAAGCAGAAGCAGTGAATGCAGTGCAAATTTCACCTCAAATTTCTTCGTGACTTTGGACCAGTTTGGATCTGGTTGAAGAACTTCGTTGGATATCTAGGTGAATTGCATGAAATGCGTTGATTAGATGGCTACCGTTCATCTTCAAAAATTTTTGGGTGAGGTCGTTTACGCTGCATAATCGTACCTTACCGAATAATGGTGATCTACTTTGTTTGGTCTTGAACGCTCAACAAGTAAACGTGCCGACAGCGGTAACCAATATTTTGTTCTTAAACATTGCTCGGACCAACTTTAATTCGAGGAAAAATTCACATTTCTTGGAGAAACCAGTAGCGTCTTTCCTTACCAAGATCCTGGAAAAACTTTGCGAAGGGAACCAACCTTCGTACGCCCTGTTCGCCAGTGATGAACTCGTTGGTGAATCGTGTCACAGAGGTCTGGTAAGCAGTCGGAAACTAAGACCAATCACCATCTTCCAATCGTTGGTGAATTGTTGACTGTTACAACGAAATCTCATTATCATCATTATCATTGCGTGAATAAATGTGCGAACTTCGTATCATCATGGGTGAAATCATATGATAGCAACCAAATGAGCGTCCAGTAGGGTCTCTGGGATGAAAACTGGAGTAAACAATAGATGCTATTCGCTGTCAGCGGGAGAATATTTTTATTGTAGCCACATTACTTACAAGTGGACCAGTATAGGCCTCCACGATGTGCCGGAGTTGGATGCGACTACATGATACAGAGTGGGGTTTCTGGAGTAAACGGTTACCTTTCTGGGAGAAGCGTCATGAGCAAAGATACTAAATTCGTCTCAAGCCAGTCAGAAGTATCGGGTGCATATATTTCTACGGACAGTTTGACCACATGCAATTTATGTCCCGCGGTATCGTTTCGATTGAGGGATTGATGAACACACTTTCACTGTCCAGGCTTTTGGATTTGTATTTCCAGGATTTGTTTGGACTGTCGCCCTTCTGTTTTGGTGCCGTTATTTCAGGTGAAAAGACACCATAATATCGGCAAGTCGTTTAGGTTCATTAGGATTTGTTCGATGTTCGCCTTGTGATCTTGTTCTGATCTGTGATCTGATCTATGAACACCTGAACACCGTAGAAATGCTTTCAAATCGACCCAGTGACGTTTAAAGCGACCACTATTTCAAGTTTGTGTTCGAGTCGTTTGAACATCAGAATCACGTAACAATAAGTGGCCTCTGCAATAACACATGGGGCTTGGTTTTCCATCATCATTCATTTGCACATCGAATTGGTTTTGTTATTGGTATCAGTCCAAAGAATGCTATACATCTAGTATGCATGTGTATACATCTAGTAATACTAAATACTAAAGAGGCCACGAGGTCGTATGACCTTCAACGGGTCTGTCAAGACTCTGGTAACCTTTGACGTTTGCTAATATATGATATCATTTAGGCGCCGTACGATATAGGAAAGTGCCGTTAAACTGTGTCAGAATTTTTAAAGGTTCATGAGCTTCTAGAATTTTCAACATACGTTGGCTTCGCTGACAGGATGGTATCTCCATGGAAAAGTTTCGAAATCTGCTCACACTACTAACAATCCACAAGTAGCTTAGAGGAGGAACAATTCACGTGACGAGACAAACTTTCGTCACTTGAGGAGCCACGTGATCGAATGATGAGTGGTACTTTATTCCACATAAGTGCGATTTAATCACACTTTTGATCAGACGCTCGGGGCTGAACTGTTTAGGGCTCAACGACCGGCCGCAAGGTCGTAGGTTCGGAATAATGAGTTTCGTGAGATACGCAGTGCTGATGACTTCCAATAAGGATGAAACAGCTGGACTCCGTCCCCAGAGTTTCAAGCATAGACTGGTTCGCTTACAGGACGAAACCTCGAAAGTAAACCTCATATGTCTTACAGCTCTGTGTATTCTGATGCTTATTCACATTCAGGCAATATTTGCCTTAACTTAAGGCTTTCGAACTCTAACCTTTATAAAATCGGTTTTTCTTTTTAAAACTTGTGAAAATATTGGCCCTAAATTTATTTCGCTTGTTGTGGCACTTTTCGAAAAAATACAGCCTTTTCGAATTTTCCCCAATCACACATCTGACCTCTTTACCAGCTTCGTCTAAAAGATTCTCAGGATCAAGTATCCAAAAGTATTTTTCCTAAACATTCCACGATTTATGACGACGCGAGTTTCAAACACGTCATCCTCAACTTGTGTAATCCAATTTGGTACTTTTCGGTGATGAAATTACTTTCAAATAAAAGTATTTTGAAGTGGTCTGAGCAAACAAAAGACCCGAAACACTATGGTTTATAACGTTCTTCCAAAGAACAGAAGGTGTGGACATTCAAATGTCTTGTATTCTGCTCAGCATGACTGCTCGCTCTGTGGGGATTCCAACTCCTTTGACTGATGAATCACAGCCACAAGGCCAAAAAAGTTTAATTCAATTTGTTCAACTTGTTCAAGAGGTTATATCGTGCGTGAATGATAACAACGCTGACCAGCGTCACTCCCCGCTACCATCTAGTCGCTCCCGCGAATGAACAGTGTTCTGACCATCCACTCGTTTAGCATGTTAGACACCAAACACCATTGTGCGTGCCTTGGTTTACTCGGGAGTGCGTGTATGGTTGCTTGTATGCATGCATGTGCGCAGAGCCGGTTACAGATTTATCCTGTGAATTTAATTAGGCGATAACCCACCAAAAGCTGTAACACACCCAATCAACCATGTGACGAAAGATTCTCGGTCAGATACCCGAACACAAACGCTGACATGCACGGTTGGAGCGCACCACAGGCTAACTAACCGCCAGTCCCTACCTTAGGATAAATAAGGCAGCCACCCTTCATACGACCGACCCTCCACCACCGCCTCACCAAACGGCAAGCCTAAAGGTTGCTTACCAGGACAATTGAAACACCAGAAGACAGTTTTGTGCTCGAGATTTTCTCTCGCTTAAAAGCGATATAGCGCTGTGGATAAATATGAAGTAAATATGAAGAAGTAATTGCGACGCGTAAGAATGTGGACCACCCTAAATGAGGAGGCTGAACAGTATCTACTAGGTTCTGCCGGAAGAAACTTTGCAGTATTTCACACCACTGTTTGGCGATGCGAATCACTTATTTACTTAAAAAGGTAAGACAAAAACAAAGAGTACTAACAGCATTGTAGAATCAATACCTTCTCGTACAGCTTGGTAATTGTCATCGTAGGGTATCTCGCCTGATTCTGCTATTCGTAAACAGGTCCGACAAGTATAATCGTTTATTTATAAAGTCCTTTCGGTCTCCGGTTGCCAAGCCACCGAGAGAAGCACGAGGGACGAGATACGGCCAGGTTGTTCAAGCCTAGGCAGGAGCAATCGAGATGCTCAGGTTTGGTCTAAACCTCTGACCTTTCGGCCAGTAAGTTGGTGCCGTAACCATACCGGTGGATAAGGTATCTAGGTTGAAACCCCGAAACTGTCCGTCTAAAGTTAGATACCGGGGCGTGTATTCATGAGGGGCAAATTCAATTCGTAAAATGCCTTTCAAAGTCAAACCCCACACTAATATATGGTTTGAACATTTCGTGAAGCAGCTTCACCGTTGTACCTTGCAGGTACTAGCTGGTCTTTGAACTGGCAGTGATAGCCACCAAACTGGGTCAAGGATGATGAGAGCAAACGATTCACCGGCTCTTTCATGGAAAACCGCTTCCTGTATTTGATCTGACCATTTGAAAATATGCACACATGGGTCTATCGATCAAAGGAGACCGTGGTTCGCTTAACTTCTTCTATTGCCTAGTAAGGCAGCGGCTTGTGGAATCAAGCATAAGTGTCCAGGAAACAAAAAAGTAACTTGTCTTTGCACTTGGTTGATCTGCAGTTACTACTTCATAATCAGTGTAAAACAAACTGTCTCCTAGAAAACATTAAAATGGATCGCAGTGGCACAGTCTATTCGAGATTCCCCGCATTCCTTCTTCCAGGTACATCAGACACCTGTTATAGTATCGGAGAAACTGCAGTCGCTTTGATGGCACATCATACTGTTAACCAGTGCAAAGCCAATAAGATTAATAAGGCGCCTACCTGATGGGCCCCAAAAAGGGCGAAACCGTTCGTGTACAGTCGAAGAATTTTCAGCAACCTCATGAGTAGTGCATTACGAATATAAAGGCGAGAAACTACTTCTGTATCCCGTGACTAATAGCAATGACCTCTACAAATTTCAATAGTATTTTGTTTGCTACTTTAAATGCAACGTGAAGTTGCAGTCATTGGGTATTTGCAGTGCATACTATCCATCAGACGACGAGCAGCTGACAAGGCTAGTGTTTCCTAACTGTCTGGCTAGTTGGTATATCCACGCACTCGCAACGCCACATGCTCTTCGGTTCTGTTCTGCTTAGATAAGTGGCTAAGATGGATGTTACTTAGGACTCTGATGGGAACGCAATTCGATTTTCGAAGTAAAGCAGGCCCAAAGTGTAGTAACACCCAAGTATCGTACCTCCCAAATTTACAATGTTGTGGACGTCATCCATCTTGAGTAATAGACTAACAAAAACATCGTTGTGACGGTGCTGAAGCAATACTACTCGGGTATCTGCAACTTGTACCAAACGAAATTTTCAGAATGCGAGTCAGACTCGGAAATTAAATCGGCTATAGGGTCATCAATTCAATTTTTCAGCTGGATGGTACAGTGCTTTGACTGGGCCACGCTGCATGAGGGAAGCATGAGGGTTGAGATACTATCAGATTGCCCAAGCCTAAGCAGGGTAAATCCAGGTTCCAGAGTTGGGTTTGAACCACGCACCTTCCAATCAATAAGTTCGTTCCTTGTCTTTCAAAAGTACCTAATCACTTCCTCCATGTAGAAAAGCTTTGTGAACAGAGGCAAACTCTAATAACTTGGAAGCATTGACTGATCAATAGTATAGAAGGCCAGGAACATCCATGAAGCTTCTGTGTCAAAGCGAAACGTTGCCCAAATAAAAACTACCGATTGTTTACGAAGCCCTTCTGAAACGGTGACTACTCGATCGGTTCCACACTTTTTCCAATTGATTGAAAACATCCATTTATAGTTGAAATATCGATTGCATAATTGAACCAACTCAAAAGGATCACTTCCAATAGGTTGACCAATTGTTCGCTCAGCACGGGCGGTCACTGTGTGTCAGGGATACTGTATAATGAGAAACTTCCCCCGTAAACCTGACTAGCAACCTCTCGTCAAGGGTTACGTCGGTAGTAAGCCGGCAAAAATTCTGCCTACAATAAATCTCAAATCTACGCCGTTGCATCGACAAGAATGTCCAAGAAAACAGTTTCAACGATGCAGTTAACAGAAAAATGAAACGCAACGAATTCTCGCACATCAGGACCGTTGGAATTGGTTCGTATGAGCTTCGGACAAAAAGGATGTGTCACCGGCATCTTTTAGCGACGCATAATTGGATAATTGCCTCGGCACTCACCGACTTATCTACCGGAAATCAGGTTTGAATTCTGCTGTGGTAGTGGACGGGAATGGGTGGTTAAAATCTATTAACTTCGTTTGCGGGATCAGTTATTAAATTATCTCTGAGGACAGATCGATAGTTCCGTACCAGTCATATTACAGTTTATGAAGCGGGAGATAGATCGTTGTGTCCGTCCGGAAATCTCGTTGTTGTTACAGTTCGATGGCACGATTATATACGAGGAGTAAAGCGCTTGTCGTTAAATGTTATAAAACATTTTTCTTCATGTATGCATCACTATACAGTCTCTTCATGTAGCACAAAGGAACAGAAACGTCGTTCATTTTCTCTTAGTTGTGTAGAATAACGCTCGTCAGTGGGGAAAAAGTCGTGTACTCAATGTCGTTATTGCCCAAGTCAAAATTATGAAGTAATGAAACTAGCAATTTCTCCAAGCAATGCAAATGGGATGCATCATAAGCCGATGCGCGAAGTTCTTCTGATTCGTTATCTTCTGAGGCAATTCTTCAACTGCAAGCCCAAAGGTCGCGGATGCAAATTTCCCCGCAGATTAATCTCACCAGAGATCAGGCCGCTTTACGGTGCTTCTTAACATAAATGACTTCAAGAAAGGTTCGTCGTAACTTCTTCAGACAAGGAGAAGCAGGTAGTAGAAATGACACCTTACGTTGACTTCCTGCCAAAGCATGAGGAGTCTCTGCAGCAAAAACCTGCGACAAGATGGGTGCTTGTAACGCATACCAGAGGCATCCACACAGTTCTCAAGTTTCTGCTGCGGATTAAACTACTGTAAAGACACTGCCAAGTGTTTGAAGGAATCACTGAACGATGCTGGCTGAACTGCCTAAAACGCAAAAAAAAGATATGTAGTTAACGCATGAAACCTCTCGGGTCGAGAACTGTCAATCAAGTTACGCTTATGTTTCGGTGTAAAATCAACGAATGAGTAATCCTTAGGTACTTATGTCCGAATTTCACGTCACATGTTCAACAATTGATGGTAACCGTTATTCGTGAATACTGTTCACTTGGCTGATGGTAGTGGGATTAGGTCGGCACTTTTCAGTTGAGGTTTCACCTGATTACCTAGTAGCGGTACGATAATTCAACCGAAACGTGAGGCAGCGCATTTAGTTGCTTGGGCACATTATAAACGGAAGATTCAGTTGAGCTAGTCGTCCGTCAAAGCCAAATTCGTATGCAAACGGGTGTATTTCGCTAATATCGTGTAATTTGGGTTCAAGTAGAACACATGGTTGATGGAAACTCGGAGACTGCACCTACTGATAAGCCCCAAGCAGGACAAGACCTGTCATGAGCTGTCAAAAAGTTTTCATCAACCTTTCGAGTGGGGCGCGACGTATATACAATGTATCACGATGTCTCGAATATCGTACCAACTGAAACATGGAGCGACCTGGTACAGCATATCAAGTTGTTCAAGAACATCATAAACGAGAGATTCAGCTGGGTTCCAGGTAATTTTCTCGTCAAAACAAAATTGGTGTATAAGTCCTCATAATCAGGTTTAGTGCTGATAATATTCAGAACATCAATAAAACCACTTTGCTGACGCTAATCTGCAGCTGAGATGCATCATACCCATTGATTCAATCAAGAAGCCTTTCATGTTAGACTTTTAATGTTCCCGAACTTGTCGTGCACCCCCAGGTGAGTCACTCTGTGGACAGGAGCCAACAAACATTCTCTACAGTCGACGAAAGAGTCGCTTATGTATTATGGTTTTTGTCGGTGGGCTGAAAAGAAATGCACGTCCAAATGCCAGAGTAGAAACCAACAGAGGACTCGCAACTAATCGAAAATGCGGGGCAACAACTTTTGGGTCGGTCTAGTGGAGCGCGGGTTTGGAACCACTCAAAGTTGTCGTAGAATATCTCAGAAGAATAGCAAAAGAGGACAGCTGTTGAATACCGAATACAACCGGTTCACAAGTAACTTGAGTGAACAAAGTGAATATGAGCAAAAAATGTGTAGAGCAGATGGCATTTGGTCTATTTACTTCAGAAATGCACTTTAGGCTAATTAGCAGTTAAAAGCAGCAATTTCCTGTGAGCGGAATATCACTTAGCCAGATATCATGAACGAAAGGTGAGATATATTATGTGCAATTTGAACGATCAAGAGAGCATTGACTGTTAAGTTCACGACCAGAAAACAGTACTCGCAGAACGCTTAGTGTTCGGGTGTCAGTATCTGCGGAATCTAAAATGGGTTTTCGCCGCCGCTCCTAATACAAGAACGCTTACTACTCATTTATTGCTGTTATTATTGTGGAAATAACAAGCCAAGAAAACGGTATTTCGACATGACGAGACCTTGGTTAACAAAATACATTTGCCTATCCAGGAATGCGTCATACTTCGGCCCATCTAAGCTATTCTAAAAGGCAGGCATACAGCCGGAACAAGTGTATTTATATAGCTGATGGAATAAAAAATGATTATCGTAAATGTCTCTTGATCCTAAAAGCAAACCGTTTTCAAAACCCCATAAAACCTATGTCGTGATGTCGCGTTCTGACAACGTTATAGTGAGTATCTTGTTTTCGCACTTGGTTTAGACTGGAATTATTCGCGTTTTTCACCCCTCAGAACAACATTTTTCAGTCAAATCGTTGAGAGTTCAAAGTGAAAGTCAATCAAGAATAAAAAAACAACCAGCTACCTCAGTAGCTTTTCGCATCATCTGGTAGCAATGATGCACATGTAAGATGCCATCCTTTTTTGCCGATAAGGTTTGCATCAAAAAGCCGTTTTTTGGCTGCAGAATTATTCGCAGAATCCAAAGTCACACTGTCGAAAATTCGGATGAAGTATACTACAACCACAAAGAGACGTTAAAGGATTTATGAAGTTGGCCTGTTTTCATCGACCAGATTACTGAATAAAGGACTCCATTCTTAACGCAAAAATAAATTGCATCCGCTTTGTGTTTTGAAACTGTTCGGCCTAAGCCTTGCTGGTTGACTACAATACTTATAACAGTTTTATGAAATCACAGGTATCAACGGAACTGCGTCGATTTCACCACCGCTCTCTTTCTGTGCGTCGTCAACGGGGTTGAATCATCATTTCCGGAGGTTTGTGCTGGGACGATTGTGGGACGATCTCGTGACTACCAGGATTTAGGAGGAAACGAGCCGCCAAAACAGTCGAGTTGCCTTCTAGTTGAGTCTATGATGTATCACCTAGAAACAGCCACAGGGCGTGAAATTCCTAAATGCACATACTTTTGCAGAGGTTAATCTCAGATCCACTTTTGTAGTATTCGCTTAAAGATAAGTGAGTTTAAGTTCATAACGCGGACAAAGGTAGTTCACACTGGAAGTTTGACAACTATGTTTAGGCTGTTTCATCCGTATTTGATAACTGCAATACATCGAAATATGGGTAGCTTGCTTGCGTTCATTGTTTCCAGATCCGCTTACCTAGCTCCGTAAATGGATTGAAAACGTCACCAGTCGAGCAGAAATTCGAGTGAGTACTCTCCCCTGCTTGGTTGTGTGTAGGTATTTATGAGGGTTGTCAGGTATTACCTGAGGTGGTTGACCATTTGGGTGACGCCTTCCACCTAATTTCATCGGTCTCTAAGATTTACCTCGCGGTTCTTCCTTCAGACTGACTGATTATTCTGCAACCTTCTATCTTTAGCAATTAGCTTCTGCGTTGCTAGTTCTCAATGTGTGTTTGTTGAATCCAAATTGACCTCATGATAATTCCCCCATTCATTTGCTTACTCCACCTATGTACTTTTGATCTCCAGTTGCTTTGCTTATTCGCACCCGTCACTCACCTTGCCGCAGAGGCCGTCTCGTCCGACACTTGTGTACTGGCATGTGCGTCTGTGTGTGTATGTGCGTAACTGACCTACCTACCCGTGCGCGTTCATGTCCCGTTTGCTGAGCCTGCCTTGACTTGTTTTCTCATGGGTTCCGTGTGATCGCACGTCCAATGAGAATCACGAGACTGTTGTCGGAAGGGACGACCGCGACCCACGCTACTGAGCCATCATTCCGCTCGCCGTTGTTTGGTGTGCGGACGTTGACACTGCACTGTGCCGGTCAGTGACAGAGCTGTGAGCCTGTTGACGCTACGAACGTGAACAGTTGAGGTTTGTTGTACACATTTGCTTACCCTTATGTAAATAGTACCGTAGAATTACGAACCCAATTCTTCCTTTTGATATTCGGGATTGTCGAACCTACGCGTCACTCAAAGTTCCGTATCGGGAACCTTAACAGTGTTGCTTTGTGGTCCGATTATTCTAAGCTTAATTTTGGTGACTGATTTCTTGCGATTAATCAACAAAACACGTGCTTCCTTTAGCTTTTCTCATCTTTTCTGCACTTTAGTCTATTGTTTTATTGGTTCCTTGTGTGTTCCCGGCGAAATTGACCCTTCATTTGGATCTGGACTCTTCTGATTCTTCTCTAGCTTCTTCCTGGGATTTGTCTGCGTTTTCAGCTCCATAAGGTTGTAGTTATTTTGTCCCAAGTAGCTGGGTAATGACGTCTTTTATGGAACACCGCACACACACACAACTTTACGTGCTTTCGTTGTTCCTGTTCGGGCCAGTATGTCGAATTTCGCCCCAGTAAAACTCACATTATTTCCTAGCTTGATGAACTTAGACCAGTAGGAAGTATCTGTGACTTTTAGTTGCAAGGTTGTTTAAATAAATAATAATAATAAATAAATAAATAATAAATGAGAAAACCTCCTTCCCAGTCTTCCCACAATACTTCCCACAATACTCACAATACTTAAGTTGAGCTTCCTTTAGGACGATAGTTCCCACAAGTAGATCCAGTTTTCCCCCTGATTTTTGACAGAGGTGCCAACGAGGTTTCCGCAGGTTTGTAGACTACCGCCGTATCATGCTGTCGTGAAACTCCTCCAGCCAGTTTGGACATGTTGCTGATCTACGGAAGTGGAATTCATTTGGCTCTCATTCGGTTGCTGGGGAAAGACAAATAAAAGCCCGCTTGATAGCTAAAATGCAAGAAATCAACCAATACAAAACGGAAAACACAAAATCGTTCCCAGTCAATGAAACTAGGGAAAGCCGGATCACAATGCATCATAGACTGAGAATGGGTTAATCGAAACACAGAAGGAAAACTGTTAGAGGTGTAGCAGAGAAACAGATCAGAAACAAATCACAATAGAAAATATGAAATCAGGAGATTGCTGTCCAATAAATAGCCTGAAAATTTTTGAAGTATACAAATGCAGGCACATAACAGGAAGGTACTCACCCAGCCTGGCGTTGACGATACCTTCTCGACTGGTGGCAAAACGTTTTCAAGGTAAATGCTGAATTCGGAGAACAGACCAAAAGTGTTTATAAACATCGACTACAGGAGTTGAAACTCTCAGATTTTCCAGTTATGTTCCAGACTTGTCCCTTGGTCTGGTTCTGGCAATCTCCTGATTTCAGTTACCGAATCTCCAAGTTAAATTTTTTGTTCAATTTTGTTTGCTTGTTTGGTTGGCACTTTTTAATGCTTCTACATTTGTCACTTGGGCAACTTACTTTTCCGCAGTTTTTTTTCGTACGAACTCCAATAAAGTCCACAAATATCGGTTGATCTCGTTTTTTTATTAGTAACATCATAGTGTATTTGCATAAAGGTGCGCGGCCATGCGCCTGGTGTGACATCTTACTTTTACCTTGGGACTGTCTATCCCCAAGCTGATGAAGCAGTCTACCAATCCGCTTCTCTAGTTCTGTTGGGAAGCTTGTTCTTTTGAGAACCACATTTCTATGCCCGCTTCAGGTCTTATATTAGTGTTGATGGGAATTATCATTGGCGAGTTTGTAATGTAAGCGGAGTCACTCCGTGGCTGAAAGCCGAGAATCACTGCACATATGCTTCATGGTTACTGGAAATCGTCAACAGTTCTCTTCTCACGAAATTTCAAAAGGGAGATTCGAACCCTTAACTTCTCGACTAGTAGTCCACAGACTTAACTTTTCATCCACGAGTTGATGATGAAAAGTGCGATTAACTCGCGCACAACTAATTTTAGCGTTACAGGACATTCCATTCGTTCTCATTTATAAGATGCACCTGAATATGGTGAAAAACGTGTGAATGCAAAACCTGGTCGCTCAGTTCCGTTTTTGTTAGTGTCAAGCTTCATGGATCAAGGGCAAACTATTCTCCTACAGTAGAATAACCGAACTACATTCAAGCACAAACTGAATATTTAGGGTTTTGCGGGATAGATATTTGGTTCATATTCACACCACTCTCGTTTGAACGGTCGTCCTCCTGTTCTGGCGTAATTATTCCGGTGAGTCCACACCAAAGGGAAGCACTGGACTCGAGTTTCGCTCTTATTAGAGCTCATCAGCAGTGCATATCCAGTGGCCGTGCCGGGATTTGAACCCCGGACATCTGACATGCGAGGCGAGCGTTACCACTACTCCATCAACGCACGTTGGACGCATCTGAATTTTCACATCTGAACAGGCGAACGTGTTCACATTTGAGCGATGTGATTGGTATGCCCGGCCCACCGAACGACAACCCAATGACTGTCCTGGTTGTGTCGATCGACTGGCCTTCACGTTAGGACTTCCTAGTCAGATAGTTGTCATCTGTTCATGGATGGAGCGCTGTTCGTTGTGTCGTGTTTAGCAGACGAAATAGACTGCAGCTCAGTGCTGAGACCGTTGCCTACTTGTATGAGTGCTGATTTCCATGTACAATATTGATACTTCGTAGATGTAACGCTATTCCCAATCGCTTACTACGGAATGCCTGAGGTGTTTCCAAATCCCGGGACTCTTGTTAACATGGGTACAGTGTACTCACAAGTTGGCGGATTTGGAAATATTCAAAACCGCTTTACTCATTTTACTTCAACCGTTTTACTTCAATAGAAGTTTCCCGTGAAGCAGGAGTACTGTACGGCTCCTTTGTCACCGCAGCCTGTTGGACCATAAGTGACGGCGAACGTTCTTTTCGATTGGCATCCCTTTAACTTGAGTTTATTTTATAGGACGACTGCTCTAACACCCCACAAATCATCTATTTGTAGTTTTCTCTAAAAAATTCCATCAGAACCGACTTTACTTCGACCATTCAAATCTGGGAACATAATCATTCGACCATCAGTTCGACCATTTCAGACAAAAAATACCGGTTTTTTCAATAATTCTCAGAGAATTCCAGCATTTTCTCAAGCAGAATAAGTCTGGGCATTCGTTTTCTTTTGTTATCGCTGAGTGGTACTCAACCTCATGAACAAAACTCTCACTGCATCACATCTGGTGAGGGAATTCACTTGTTGCAACACAATTGATGACACCAAAACCAAAAATCAGTGAACGCGGTTCATTAGCCACACACATCTCAATACTGCGTGTGTGCATTAGTGAGAATACATACACACAATAAGTCCCTGGAGAGATAGTAGCGTTCCTGCTGAGTGGGTGTGAATGAAGGAAAAACCGAAGTTGAAAAGCTTTCGAAAACTTGGCACATTTCTATTTAAAAGTAAGGCCAATTCGGTGTACGTTTGGTTTACGTGAGAAGAACAGGCCTGAGCAGTTGTCCTATGGGAGAGGGGATGAACACCAGTAGACCGAGAGGGGTGGCGTGGTATGGCGCGGAATACGTCTCAGAAACAACGCTGATTGAAAACCAACCAGACGGATTGGACAGAGGGACAAACCAACAGTAGGACAACGGGGGGCATGGCGAACAATCTGCTGACTATCTGTTCCCCTCCCCTGCGCACGTCTGTACTCAGTATTGTATGTGAGAAGCGTTGTAGCAAGAGAAAAGTAGTACTGGAGAAATGTTGAATCATAGTCAGTTAGAATGGAATAAAATTCGTAAGGGTGCAGTGAATAGCTGGAATGCGCTTCACACAAGAAGATGTAAGTTCCATTTTTCATGTTAACTCCGCATAACGCCGAATAGCAATGTGGTGCTTCAAGTGAATGAATCCTTTATTCAGTATAGACAGTTTCTCAAATAAGACCACAAATTTTCGCTCGCATTGTCCGTGGTCCGTTGTAATGTGCTTTGGCCAGAGGTTTCTTCACTGTAGCAAAAGTAGTGTATCGGGTTTCCCAGCAGTAGGATTCTTTTCAAGATGGCTGAGGGGTATAATTCTAACGCCCGGTGGAACATCTCCCGGGAGGAATTCAAAGTGTTTCCCGGATGTGAGTCTCAAATTCCGGAAAGACGAAATGACGCGATTCGTATTCTGCACGACTGCGATAGGATCCCAGTGTCATGTTGGTCCTTATGACAGTTAGTCCACTTGCCGGGCGGAAAGTTTCGCTTCATCTGGTGTACTCAATACCCCTCCATTTCTGCAACAGAAACCTGTTGTTCCAACATGGTGAACGTTTTCAATGCGTGTGAAATGCACTAAGCGATACGTGTTTTAAAGGAAAATGTGGCCAAAAGCTTTCTCAACACAGGGCAGGCAGTCTAGATCTTGTGCGCCGGAAAGTGTTTGCAAGAAAGAGCAAGTGACGTCAGTTCACTACTAAAAGAAATTTCAGCGTCGGTCATGTTATCGTTTTCATTTTTGTTGACATGTGTTTCTTCTACTTATCGGGTCTCATGATAAGTCTGCCCTTATTGAGATGGAGGCCTCCAAATATAAGGTATGTTTTCTTGAAGAAAACTACCCATGAGGTCGCTGAAAACTCTTCGATAAGCTTATGAAAGTGGATTTATTCAAGAAAATGGGCTGCGTTATCTCGAGCATCATACCAATTGAAACATGCTAAGGTCATTTTCCTGCACATTCAGTTGAAGGGGTCCATCCTATGCGAGAGATTCTGCTGGGTTTCAGTTGTATCTCCCGTTGAAAGCAATCTGGCAAGCAGATGAGCTTACATTGTGAGTAACAGGTGCGGTTCATCAGCTCTCTTCCGGTGAACTAATTCCTACCCCAACCACTGTTAGAACTCGCAGCGCTCGCCAGACTCTGCTTATAATGATGGCCTTATTTCTCGAAGTCTTTCAGAGCCATTCTAGTGTAACACTAATTATGATGGCCTTATTTCTCGGAGTCTTTCAGAGCCATTCTAGTGTAACACTTGTCCGCCTGAAACATTTCCCAAGCCATAATTTGAAGAGCACACATCGAATTGAAGATAAAATTTACCACACGTTCCTGTATGCGCATTCGACCTGAGCACTGTTGGTGGAACCTTTGGCGTGCACAATTTAGATGTGAGTATTTCTGAGATATCTTAGTTCACTGGGTTTTTCGTTGTCCACTAGTTTGGTCCCTCACTCGGTGTTCGGTTGTTATCCATAGTCAACTGTATCAGCTGATGTGCTTTGTAACACTACAACGGACAGGTAAAACAGCCAGAGAAAGTAACGCAAGTGGCATTATCGATGGGTAACGAAACCGCCCAAAATAAAGCATACGACTACCGACAGATGAATCTTATTTGTCCAACTTCTCGATAGGTTTTTAGTTTTTAAAGCGCCTTAAGGAACACCCAGCAAATTGTCTACAGCTTTTGAAGTCGTGACTGAGGGATGGCTGAGACATTTGTGGTTTGTCGATCACCATTCGGTGCTTCCTAGCTTCTTTTGGGGTAAAGCAACCCCCTCCGTGATAGTGAGGGATTTGTCGCACTGATAGAATGAAATTATTGAGGGACTACTAAGCACTGCGTCACCTTATAATGAAGCAAACTCCAATGTCAGGGTCTATTAAGAAATTTTCTCATCGTTGCTTGTGGTCGGAATGTCGATTTGGTTAGTTGGCTGTTGTTTGTTGGAGCGAAATGAATGAACTGTATTGTAATGCTTGTCGTCTTGTGAGGACAAAAGTCAACTCTGTACACAAGATTTGATAAGTAGGGGCCAAAATTCAAAAGAAATATTTCCATAAAATGTCCTTCTTGTGATGTGAAACTATAGTTGTCCTTTTTACGCAAGACCTGAAGTGGCAGGAAGTTTGCTTCAGACGGGGAGGATGACCATGAGATATAATTTTTAAGTAATCTGCACCCGATTTAAACATTTCTACGAATTCTTTCTAATAAGATACATTCAGACTGCAGCTGCGTTTCTACATCAATGAGGTGAGTACAGTTTGAGCACAGTTGTGATTGAAACGTTCAACGCCCATGTTTTAGTCAATTCCACAGCTTCACCTCGCGATGGACTTGAAAACAGTGGAATGATTAGCAGCAAAAGAAAATAGAGATAAAGGCAAACATTTACTTTGTTGTTCCACAAGCCATAAGGGGCTTTGTAGTTAACCAATGGCGTTTTGCGGAACTTGATAAGGTAGATATTGTCTTGAGTAAAAGGGCTGTAATTGTTGAATTTTACCCGGCGCACTTTTGCTTAAATACAAATCCAGGAAGAAGCGATTGCGCACACGTGGAGTTAAGAAGATGCTAGGTCTTGGAGATAATAACACACTGAAAAAACCGTAAGATTGATGAGACTGAGAAGGAAACTGTCCCTTTAACAGCAATAGCAGCCGATTCTGCACTCTTCATATTTTTTTTACCCAAAACTCATCAGGTGTGTTCATCCAACTATAGTCCATAAACAGCGCGTCAAATTACACGACATATTTTTTAGCTTTTCCAAATCTAAATTGTTCTGAACTTCCGCAGTCGTGTTCACAGTAGTGGAAAGTCGACTAGAAATCTGGAAGAAATACCTAATGCGGCTTTGAAGGCTGGATACAAAGAGTATATTTAGTGGTCATAAGGGTAGCTAAACAGTTTCTCCAATGTTGGTAGTATGATCCTTATTGATATTCACTCTCAGTGCGAATCTCACAAAACCCAAAGGAAATTCGAACCCGCGACCTCCCAGCTATAAGTTTGAGCACTGGATGAACAATGTTCAGACACATGCTACCTATCAGAGGCTTGATTAAATCGCATTTAGACAGGATACAGCTCCGTTCCTCTTTCAGTCACAAATTCCGATGGTGAAGCGGCTTTGAGAAATCACAAGACCTAATTCCATCGCACCAACCGTCAGTAACAGGACGGAAATAAGAAATCGCTCCACACTACGACCAATCTATAAGCACCTTGGAGGAAGAATACTTTCACAAGAGGAGTGAAACTTCTAGCCTAAAAGTTATCACTGGATGAATTAGTCAATACGTGACCATTGATATGGTTCCTGTGATTGACGAATGAGTAGCTTGATGTCCAGTCTAAATGATAGACAATCACAATGTTGATCAGCCCCTTGTGGCTAGACGACCCAGTGTTCAACCACTCACCGGAAGGCCGCGGATTCGAAATATTCCTACTGAAGTTTCGTGAGGTGCGTAGAGCTGATAATTCTCAACAAGAATGAAACAGCTGTACAGTGCTCCTCGGCTTTTAGGGAAAGACTGGCTTTAGTGACAGGACGAAATCTCTGTTGGACAGTCAAAAGAGCGGCCAGAATTTGCATGGCATGCAGGTTTAAGGAATCAGGAGTTTACGCCTCACCGAATGTCACGAATGCAAGAGATTGGTGTTTGTTGACCATAAAAGTTAGATGGCTGGGTTTCCTATTAATCTGATTTGGAAAGAGGAGCAGGAATTCAGGGTAGCCACAATCAGAGTGGACGATATTTTGTGCTAGTCGTTTGTGTGGCAGGTGAAATTGTTTTTCGCAAATAACCCAGATAACTTAAATCGCCGTCTGCTGGCGCATAGCCTTCCATATGCTGCAGGCCACTTTAACAAGCAAGCCAAAACAATGAGTCAGTATGTTGGAAAACCGAAATCTCAGATGAGTTTATTGATTTTTAGTCAAGTGCCTGCTGACCTTTTCGCCGAGCTTGGTGCTCACAAACATTTGAGTACACATGGTAACCTCAAATTTTGTATGGTGTAAATCCGAACCGCACCACCGGCCGTATGATCCGACTCCACGCACCGTCCTAATTTTTTATATGCCACAGAGGTCAGTTCGATGACTACACATTTCTTATTGATTACGTGTTCCCCGAAGACGAGTCTTGGGTTCTCGAGAGGACAAATTTCGAGCCCATGCCCGTTCAGATTAATTTCAATTCAAATTAGGCAAGCTCCATCAAATCGACCGAGCGATTGAGTTATCCAGAGCTTCAAGATAGCCCAAATTATACTATGCCATTGTTAATTGGGTTAATGGTGAATTTGGTTTTCACGTTTGACAAAGTGGTGTCTGTGAATTGTCTTGTTGGGATACGACCTCGAATGGCATGCAAGATGTTGAAGATTCAAGTCCCCGTACGACCAAGAGCACGCAATGTTGATGAGGTTGGTTTGTACCAACTAGAACGATTACTCTGGGAGAACTGGAGGGCTGTTGTCACAATCACCTCCATCCTAACCTATGCATTTTCACATTCTCTCAGGAATAAACAGCTCAGTTTCATGTGTTTCATTTTAGTCAGTGTTGTGTTTACGACACCCCATTACTCGTTATCAAGTCTGATCGGAAGGAAGTGGAACCTGGTTGGTTGCTTCCTCATCTGTTTACAGCATCTGTATCCAAAGGGAGTAGACACATTAAAGAATGAAATAAGATGGCTGAAGAAGCAATTCGTCCTCCTGTCTAGCGGAAGAGGCTAAAGGCAAGGCTAAAGTTGGTGCAAAATGGGCTTGATTTCTAAATACTGCATCTTTTGAGGTTGTGTTTTGCACACGAACGTGTGAACTACCCCTAAAACACTAGGTACGAATAATGTCATCTAAACTAGTAACGAACCGTTTAAAACATAACTGCCAAGCTGAGGAAGCGATTCAGCCATTAGGCACAAAACTCCTGTCCATATCAAACAGCGCATTGTTTTCAGCTTTAGCCGTGGTCTACTAGTCGAGTTGTCGAAACTTCCGATAAATTTTGTAACCCCCGAAACTCTATGAGGCTTAATCTACCAGCTAAAACCTTCTACCTCCGTAAATTTCTCCGCAGACTACTTAATGAGCAATTTAAAAAAAGTTAATTCGCGAAATACACTTGTTTGCAAACAAATATGGTTTTGCGAGAGACTCACCTGGAACCCAGCTGAATCTCTCGCTTGTGATGTTTCGTGTTCTTGTCCTTCTTGAGTTCATCCTGACAAAGAAGCCGTGACAAAAATATTTTCCAAATGATTAGTTCCAGTCGAAGGGCATTCTATACAAAACGAAGACAATCGCTCTTCTCCCTAGTAAGAAAGTGAGCACTGCTGTTGTGTGCAATGTCACGCGTGGCTTGGACACCCGAAATATATATTCTCTTCTAATGACATCTTTCGAAAGAATCTTCAGTCAGGCGGCCTGGTGCAGCACACTCAGTTGCCTGGAAACATCACAGACAAGAGATTCAGCTGGGTTCCAGGCGAGTCTCTCGCAAAAAACCAAATTAATATGCAAATGAGTGTATTTATCGAAATCGGTCCAATTTGGGTTCAAGTAGAACATAAGGTTGATGGAAACTCGGGGACAGGGCCTACCTGATGAGACCCATGAAAGGCGAAGCCGGTCATTGGTGTCGACGGTTCAGCAACCTTATGAGTACATTACGCATATGAGTGCATTACGTATATCGTAATTCTCTGCCCTTTTGCAGTTCTCTCTGTATTTGTATTTCTCTGTATTGCTCTTTAAGATGCTTTCCGCAGCCCATCCAACCCGAGCAAATTACGTCCAGTAGCTCTTTGTTGAAGCCGCGAGAAGACCTTTATTTTGGAATGTTGATGTTTTGTTTTAACCCCGCAAATAACAACTCATTATATATGGCTGGAATGTGGAACTGGTTTGCAGTACCAAATTTGTTTAATTCAACAAACCACAAATAAGCATTTTTGTGCGATTCCATGTTTAAAAAATGCCTAAATTTCAGAAAGAAATAGGAAGTTCTGGGGCACTAGAAAAAGTCCCAATTGACCGGACATTGCTGTATACTTTAGATGTAGCAATTACTTTGTGAGTAGTATACAATCCATGAGAATGAATAGAAGCTTTTAAACAAGTTCTTGTCAATGACTGCCGCACGATTTGCCGCAGTCTTCCGAACAATATGGTATTTGTGGCGAATACTCAATAGTGACTGCAGATTCCATACTCTGACTGGATAAGTAACCTATATCTGAGGTTACCCTCAAAATGGTCTTGTAACTACGGGTAGAGCTGTTTTTCTGTTATCGGCGCAGCTTAACTAGACTAGATGCACTCTCAGTGCACCCCAACCTGAAATATTTAACCGAGATTTCAAGTATCAGCTCGTTGTGATGGACAACGGATGATTCCTACTTGTATTGGTTGCGTGTAAGGAAGAAAACTGTCCACTCGGTTTCAATGAACTGAACTAAGCAGATCAAGGACTTCCAAGCTCTCAGTAATCAAACCGGTAACTTTCTCAGCCGCATGGCACAGTCTTGAAATCGTCCAACCGTAGCAGTAGTATATGGCGTTTTTGGCTTGAGGGGTAAAGGCGCTCACCCGAATACACAAAAGGATCGTCAAACTTCCACTCACATTCGGAAAAACTTATCGCATGAAAATAAAACTTGACAATGCATTGATAATTCACCGGTATCGGAGAAACTTGATTAAGATTTCAGCGGTAGAGTACATTTGTTCGTGGTGTTTTACCCGATTCCTGGAGCAATACTGTAAGTTTTCTTCATCTTTCACATTCCTGCTCGTTGTAGGCAACTCCCGACTTAACTCTGTGCCAGCACTGCAAAAGAAACGATGATGGAGATCGTTTGTTTGCTTCTTTATTGGTCCTTTTGTTTGTTTATCTATGGTAGAAAAGTATTTATGTGGCTCCTCCAGATTCCCACTTTTAAACCGGAATATTTCATTCTGTGCTTTTCTGAAAGTTAATTTTTGTTCACCGGCCCGCACTAAGGGCTGGAGATTTTTCTCAAGTGCCAAGTGGGCATTAGAGACGCGGCTTTCTACCGATTGACTTCATGCACATTAGGGAAAAAATTCGCTGATGTTCCTACAGCCACAAAGCCAAGCTACACGGAAGAGTGAGAGGTGAAAAAAACTCCTTGAGGAAGAAAATAATGTCAATATTTGAAGAATACTCGCTCACAAACTACTGTGGTTTTGACCTGAGAAGCAACTAAATCCCATATATGAAACCCTCGTTTACGATGTTCCTCAACTAAATGTGCTAGAAAAAGACCACTTCATGTTTCACTTTGCAATATATCCAAGATATCACAGTATATTTTCTTGAAATAAATCCTCCTAAGCTCTCTGAATGATGTCTTCCAAGGTCTTCACTACGGGTGTCTTCCATCTCACGAAGGCAGCAATCATCAGCTCAGCTAAGTTTGCTAGTAATGGCTTCCGTACTCCGCTGTCAACTCGTTGTTTCACTTCCCCTGGCCCGTCTAGCTGTGAAAATAGGCTTCTCAGAGGAACTTAGTCTACTGGCATACGGAGCATGTGAACAAGCCAGTGCAGCCTTTGAACTGGGGTCATTCCATCCATTGTGGGCGATGTAGTTCTCACAAAAACATTTAGCGTACTGCAGCTTTAATGATCCAATGTTCTGAATAGATCCGAGCAATGCCCAGATCATCAAACAGTGAAAGTTTTTAATGGCGTCAACGCGAAGTGGCCAGATTTTTGACCCACATAACAATATGGAATACATCGAAGCGGTGTAAACTCGACCCTTGTCAGATTAACTGATATCACATCCGCGCCACGGATGATAGTCGTTGAAAAAGCCACTCTGATCCTCCCGATTCGGATTGCAGTATGGTGTTCAGCAAGACCAGAGGAACTGATGCAGCTACTCGGTCAAACAAATTTGTCCGTCAATTCAATTGGTTCATCCGTAAACACTTGGTTTGAGCTTGATCCCACGAAGTCCGGAAGCATCACTTTACTTCGTACAGATGTGAATCGCGTAACAATACACAAGGTAGGATTGCTTAGGTTAGTTAATATTGTTTACATTTCTAAGTGGTCAGATCCAAGGACAGCTGTGTTGCCTGCATTCTCGAAGCAATGCCCTGAGAGCATTTCTACAGTGAAGGTACTCGAGGCTGCAAGTTAATCAATTTTCCTTCGCCATATCGACGACGAATTTGAGGCTAGCTCAGACTTACCGCGGGCCTCCACGTGTCCATGGAGGTAAACGCTGTCACCTGGGGCCAGAATTTTCACTACAGTATCGTCATACAGCCCAACGACCAAGTGAATCAAAGGTAACTTCCGGTCCAAAAAGTTGACCACATTGATTGCCGATTGCGTTGCTTTCGGAGACTGAATTGATGTTGGACAGAACCCAGATTGAATTTCACTGATCCGTTTCTCTGTGTGTGTTTAACGAACTAGATAAGACCAAGAAGCACTTTCGACGCTACAGCTACCAGGACAATGCCCTAATGGCTCCTGTGCAGTTTTCACCTAATCTTTCGAAGAAATGGACAATTTTTGAGGTGCCCATTTACGTTGATTTTTTCTCCCTTCAGGCTGTGTGGACAGTCTTTTACCATACATTAATACTTCGAACTGTTTTTGGCACGATGTTCGCACGTGAAACTTAACATGTGCAGAAAAAGCTGATTTTGTGTGGACTGCCTACCTAACCTAATGAAAGCATCACGTTAGTGCTAATTAAAACAAATATGTGACAGGTAAGAGCTGAAATATTACCATTCTGCGATGTCCCACGGCCGAATTAAACATCCGAAACAGAACGAAGACAGCCGCAAATGAATTCAAATTCGGAAATCAAAGAATTCAGTTGCCAGTTTCCGACTTTGCTGGTAGTATATCAACTGATTGTTTTCACATCCTAATAGCTCGATTCTTTCAGTTGATTTTTAAAAAGGTACATGGCCATTGAGACCGCTGCTCACTTGATCAGTGCGAACCACCGGGACAATCAGTCAGAACAGCTCAGAATGCTCAGGTTGCTACCAAATCATTCTAAAGCTGTGTACCAATGAGCTTTAGGAACGGTTAACGCGATTACTATTCGGATACACGATCCTTTCCTGTGTATATGAAGGCATATAAAGGCCTTGTCGGTGCCATCGTCTCCAAGGCGCAGTTCCCACCAAACGAAATAATTAGATTTATTTTAGAGCTATCGAAACCATATAGATTATCCTTGTTTGCGCATATACGATCGGTTCGGAAGGGACACCTTATTAGAGTAACTTATCAGTGCACGTCCTTGATCCTTACAGCAATCGAACCATGGACATGCTGGGCGTGCGTCTTACCACTACTCCACTAGCACACGTTAGGACCATTTCAGCTACAACGAATGGAGCGGTGAACGTTACTCGAAACAACGAGCGAGAGTGATGTGGTTTCAAATCCATCAAACCCCGCGACCAATCACAAACAATCGAACGATTAAACCTGGCAGTTGCAACCGCTACTGACGCTTCCTAATTAGGAAGTTCTGAAGGATGAGTGCCTGGCAGTTGCAACCGCTCCTGACGTTTCCTAATTAGGAAGTTCTGAAGGATGAGTTAGTCGATTGGCACAAACAGAACAGTTACTAGGTCACTACTAGACCCGCCGAACAAACCAGTCACATCTGTCGAAATGCAAGCATGTTTAACTACTTAGAAATTCAGTTGTCCTCAGGCAAGCCCAATACCTTCTAGTTTTCATGTTAACGCACCGCACAATCGTAGCAGACGAGTATGTACGCAAATTCCCCAAAACTACGGAGGCTCTCGTGTTTCTTCAGCAGAATCACAATACAAGCCTTGACTTACCAAAAGCGCCGTTGGCGACTTTCTTCAAATGAATGCGCGTTAAAAAGGCCGGTTGTATTAGCTGCACTGTAATTGCTAGAATAGATTAACATGAGAAAATTCCGCAAGCTGTTGTGACCGCACTACAAAAAATTTCCTCTGATGATTTCCCCTTTTTCCATGAAGAAAAACCCTTGTCCGTTTTTTGTCATGGGTTCAAATACGTCTTCTGGAAAATCGAACAAAATTTGAACAATGCTCCATTTTATTTGGTTCTTTCAGAATCTCGCATGGGGTGAACTTACTTCTCGGCTGTCACCAACATGCAAAGGCTGTACAAAACCAGTGAAGGGTAGCACAGTATTGATTTTATTCAAGCAGAATGGATCGGACCAATCATCAAAACTTGAAACACTCAGGGCGTCTCCCCTGGGTCTGAGGAAAAGAAGTCAGAGGTGCACCCAGTCGGATGGAGAAAACTGCTACCCGAGTGCCCCTTATTTTTCTGGAATGTACTCAGAGATAGCAGCACGTGATGCAGGTCTGGACTCGCTCCAACATTTTGCCAATCAACTGGAGGTCTATCATCCGGACTGCCTGAAATGTGCCCGATGTGGTGAACAGCTATCAGCTATGGACCGAAGATGCTGGAAATATAAGAAGTGTGCTGTATTATGCTTGCAGTGTAGAATCCGGTGAGATGGTTCGATATGTTTCCTTTATCAGAATGGCATTTGCGGGATAGTAATTTCAGGTGCAAATTTCTACAGCTAGTTATGCTAATCGTAATTTGTCTGAGAGACCGTCAATTTGGGTCAAATCCCCGTTTTATTTCAGGACATTTTTGTAGATATGGAGATCTTTGAGAAAAACTCAATAGAAAACGAACTTAACATGATTGTGGACGATACACTTTAACAAGTTCAAATACATTAAGATTTCAGGTTGTTGGAGAAAAATCTATTCTGAAGAGTCAAGAAGCACTGTACAACTGTTGAGACTCTATCAGAAATCATCAGAAATGTACTTCCCACGAAACTCCAGTGAGCCTTGAATCAGATACCTTTTGGCCAATAGTTCGAACACGTAACGGTTCGGCCACTATAGACGGATCAGCTATACGATTAACTTGTACATAGATAGAATATGCCGCCAGTCGTCCTTTAATGGCCCCCAAAGAGACAACTTCCCAACTGGAAGTTCCGCTCATCGAGTGGAGTCTTTCTTCCTCTGAGCTACGCATAAACTGTTTTTTTACACCAATCAAAAATCCTGATTGCGTGCAGTTTTTTGATGCATTTTCTTCCGATGAACATCGAATGACACGCTGACTGACATGTTGTCTTAGCCTGATTCTTGGGGTTACCCATGATTCCAAGCATCCAATGTATGGTTTTTAGCTATATGTTCAAACGCTATGTCCCTAGCCATCATCCAGACTGTCGTATCAAGTGGTCCGCTGGGCCTTTAATTCCTCTAGATATCTGAGGTTCACATAACAACAAGTGAGGAATAACCTATTGCAAAGCTCAATTTGATGGATATCCATTCATGCGGTTGTTTGTTACCATCTTCCACGGTTAAATGCTGCTAACAACGCACTGACGATGTCACCCCAACTGGTGATGAAACGTTTGCAATCAAACTGCCCAGTTCAGTGAGCAAACTAACGACCATCTATGCTTCCCGAGCTACCAACACTCTGCTCTATAGCAAATACACTCGTCCCCATACCAATTTGATTTTCATGGAAGGCTCACTCGAATCCCAGATTAATACGTCATTTATGGTGTTCTGGTTCAGCGCATTCAGTTGCAGAAGACCGTTACAAACGAGAGTTTTAGCCGGCATTCAGACTAGTCTCCAGTTCAAACCAAATTGGTATGCAGATCAACGCATTTATCGAACTTCGTACAATTTGGGTTCAAGTAGAACATAGAATTTATGGAAACTCGGGGACTGCGCCAACCTGGTTAGCCCCAAGGAGGGCGAAAGCGGCCGTGGACTGTCGATGATATATCAGCAACCGATTTTGTCTTTGTAATAAACCAACCTGATTGACCCTTGAGAACTTATCTCTTCTAGGGGCGTGAATTACAAAATGATTTGCATTTGAATGTCATGCACTACTTCATCCCTCGAAAATAGCTTACAGTAGTGCATTTCCTCGTGGGGAAGTAACCAGTAAAAACTCTCTTGCATGCAGTCGGCATCAAGCTGTCTGTATCCGAGTGTCTTTTAGTGGTTCTCATGAGGATCTGAGAGAAAACTTTGTTTGGTTTGAAGTGCGTACCACAGTTATCAAATATTCTCGCCTGTACGTGATTTATGCGTACCAGTGGGTCTGTATTTTTGTGGTTATTTCGCTTCATTCAAGGCATCAGGGACCGATGGAGTTTCCCTTAATTATGCTCTGGCAAGAACCACTCGACACGGTGATTTACCAAGAATACACATTTTTGTTCAACGGAAGAAACAACGATAAATCCCAAGCTAACTTGCGTCGTGTCATTCTACCTCGTTCAAATGTAATACTTTCAACTGGCGTTTTAACTACGAAATGTCCTAACAAACGGAACCGTGTAGGTATCCAAGGCTAAATTATCGACCAGTTCAAGTAGAAGTAATAGTTCATTATGTGACAATTTGGTACATATATTATGCATATGATGAGTTCGTTAGAGTAGTGGCATAACCAAGGGTCTTGTTCAGTAACCTAAGGAAATTCCAACTTCACATATACAGCTATTTAATCAATTATAGAGCCAGAATGTATCTCCTTTTTGAATTGGCGTGTATTGTACGCAGGACACTTGGTTCGAAAAATTCCTCCCAAAAGTTATTCGCCCCAAGAAGACGCGTCCTCTTCCGAGGCTTCTGGAGATGGAAAAAAGTTGATTATGCGCTCTGCGACATATCCGTTTCCGCGAGCGTCCTGCGGCCACTACTGTGCAAAATCGAATTTTGTGCTCCAATCAAAACCGTCGTTTCTCATCAGTCAACCACAATGTTCGAAGTGAATCAGCGTAATGTACAACAGTAGACGTGTTATGGCAGTAAAACCTCAAACACCATGCATATTAGCGTGAGTGTTTTCACAAAACATACTCAAGAATCCTCACCTGCCTGAGCATACGAAAAAGATTTAGCTTCATCTACGTTGAGAAGTCCTCAGTAGCAGATGTATTCGGATGATGTTGGAAGGCGTGGAATATCACTGGTAGATAGCGGCCAGGCATCCACTAGTGCATTACCATAACTGTCCTCCAGTATACTCCGACAAACGATAAACCCATGAAACCCACCGCCGAATTTGCAATAGACCTCCTTCAAAAGAACACGGAACTTGGGATCTTTGCGTCTGGTATCTACTGAACGGAGTCGTGATCACAATGTTTTTCATTACGTAAGCTGTGAGTTGGTCCTCGTACAGGCCTAAAGTTTAGTTTTAGCTTCAGCAAACGGAACCAAATGGCATTTAGCGAAATACACTCATTTGCAAACAATTTGGTTTTGTGAGAGACTCACCTGGAATTCAGCTGAATCTCTCGTTTGTGGCGTTTCCAGGCAACTGAATGTGCTTGTGCTGCACCAGGCAGCCTCACGTCTCAGTTGCTACGATATTCGAAATATCGCGATACATGCATAATCGTAATGCACTACTCATAAGGTTGCTGAAAATTCTTCGACAGCCCACGACCGGTTTCGCCCTTCTTGGGGCTCATCAGGTAGGCGCACTCCCCGAGTTTCCGTCAACCTTATGTTCCACTTGAAACAAAATTGCCTGGAAACATCAAAAACGAGAGATTCAGCTGGGTTCCAGGTGAGTCTCGCAAAAACCAAATTGATATGCAAATGAGTGTATTTCTCGAAAACAGTGCAATTTTGTTTCAAGTAGAACATAAGATTGACGGAAACTCGGGGATTGCGCCTACCTGATGAGCCCTAGGAAGGGCGGAACCAGTCGTGGGCTGTCGAAGAATTTTCAGCAACCTTATGAGTAGTGCATTACAAATAGCACTTATTTTTTGTGGTTCCTCCCTAGGAAAAACCCTCCCAACACAGACACCTCAATGTAGTAGTCGTATAACGCTCTCAGACATTCCAGGGGTGTGAAAAGTTTTAACTTGACAGTGCCAATGTGGAACCAGCGAGCTCACTTCAATTTTTTCCGGTTAATATGCATTCGTTGCCCCAACAAACAAGAGGGGTCACAGAATCATGTCAGATATCGGTGATTCACCGCGACTGTGCTGCTTTTTACCAGACTGAATGGCCGGTAGATACACAGGGGTTGAATGTGAAAGTTGTTAGGCGTAGCGGTTTGGCTTCGACAACTTCCGCAGCTGCTCTATTATTTCGTCCCAAGACATTCACTCATCGACTGCAACCTACCGATGAGTAGTATAAACTTAAAATAAGTGCGGTGACGCCAGTCGGTGTGTTCTGAAACGAAATCGAGCTCAGCAACCCAAGAAAAACTCCATTTTAGATGTCCTATGCGCACGTTTTGCATGACAATTAATAGTTTTCATCCTACTCCCGTGGTCAAGGAATAAGGTGACACTTTTTGTGACTCCAAACAAGCGCAGACCAAAGCAGACTGATATATTGAAACTGTCGTAATCGCCAAAGAGAAGTCCCATCCCCTTTGCCAGTCGGGTGCATTTCTGTGGATAGTTCACCAAAGTCTTCCAGGATAGTTATGATTTAATGCATGGCTACACAAGACTAGCTTTGCATCCTGAAAAAGTTATCGCATTTGATTATGCATGGAGTTCCTATCTGACACAGTCAGTAGTACACATTTGATGCGCTCGATTGTATTTATTACGCGGATGTGCCTGCGCACGTATTTTGGAGGAAAACTCAAGATAAGGTTCGAAATAGGTGACATTTGTGTGTATACTGGTGATAGAGTGGGACAAACTAAGTACAGTTGTGTGAAACGTGTATTGATTGTTACTGTAGGGATTTAGATGTGGTTGGATTTGGTCCTTTTGGCTTGTTATGCTACATCATTCTAACTCTACGAGAATGACATTTCTTACAACACGATGTTTACACAGACATCATAAGGCTCAGCGCGATTCACTATTTTGCTTGTTTGAATTCATCAGAGTTAAAGAATGTGGTGCCTCTGGACCCTTACTTGCATAAAGAGAAAGCCACTTTAACAATCATTGACGTTGTTAGTTTCAAACTTACAGCTTTGGAGCTTGGTTTGTTGATTTTTTAAGCAATGCGGCCACTCCGAAACTGTTTTGACTATTGCTCTGTTTATTACACTGAAGGTTGACTCACTGCGCTCGGTGCAGACTCCGGGTTGCCGAGGATGCTCTAGTACACAAGTTCGATCAAGTCCCCTTCCACGTAGCTTGTCTTACCTGCGACAAGTGCAGGTGTCAGCTACGTCCTGGTGACAAATGCGGTATTTTGGATGATCGACTCTATTGTATTGAACACTATCTTTCTTGTCTAATGATGTCTGGTTTCTACGATCCACCGACGGATCTCACGGAGCCGATGAGTTGCACAGAAAAAGTGGAGACCACAAGCAATGATTATGAACGTCCTCGGACAATCCAAGGGCGGACAATGGAGCCGGATTCGCGGAGGTCAAATACTCGCATGCAAACACATAACCACATCGGTAAGCCCATTATTTATCCTTCTGTCTCTCTTGTTCGATCCCTTCGGGTTTTCTTGAGAAAATTCTCGAGCCAGACTTTGGAGCGAGTGACAAAGTACTTGACTGAGTACGTGTTGTCAACGCTTGCGGTAAATCATCGATCAATCACGTTATCCTCATGTTCATTCGATGCAGACGGAGTGAACTTGTAGTGGGCTGTCAGCTCCCTAAATTTATCGACCGAAAGAGTAGGAAACTGCTCAATCGTTACTTGAATGGATTACTGTATGACACACTTCCATGGTGTCCTTCCCTTTATAAATCGACTACAGTGATGAGGAAAAAATTCCGGCTACCGACTGAATTTTAGTGCAAATGGACTGCACACGATTATGGAAATGCTGGTTAGTGAAAATTCATCGATAAACTGAAAGCTGAATGGTAATCGATGCGGTGAGTAGATCAATAGTCTGATTCGAGTACAAGAACGATCGATACTCATGGGCTAACCCAACAGCTCAATTTTAAATACATACAATTCCGTGTCAATTAAGTACATCATGATATGGACAATAAGATTACGTCAGTAGTTCCCACCCAAATATTATGTAGGTGAGCAAATGCGGATATTAATGAAGAGATAGGAGTAACTAGAACTCAACGAGGTCAGGTATGCTGTGGAATTCGAGAATGCTTGCCGGGTGCAACTGGGACTACACATTTTCCTGACGGGGGCACGTCACCGTGGCCTTTAAGTTGTTTATCCGCATTGCTTGGTAGGTAGCGTGAAAGTTCGTTCACTTGTTGCCACGTATTTGGTTCTGTATGCGGGCCTTATTCAGGTGCTCAGGATCGAATATGGCCCCGCCACACCTGAAAGGTGAACTTACGGACACCAGTTCAAACTATAGCAATTATTTTCATCACACTTTCCAACTGAGCTCACTCTTCGCTCTCACCTTGCGCTGTTCAAATGTGTTAATACGTTCGTCAGGGTGAACTATTTTCAATGTCGCAATTGACCCATGGTGCTGTATGCGAATATCGAATATTCCGTGTACAACCTTCCCTCGGTGTGCAGCTCTCCATCTGAAACTCTCACAGTTAGACTTCTGATGAAGCATGTGTGACCAGATACCAAATGGCCATCATATAAGTTTTCACTTTTCGTCCCTACCAAGCCAGTTGGTGCCACACGCTGACCGAAAATTTATTGGACCGAATAAATAAGCAGCTACAGCTCAATTGTATGCATGGTGTTATCAAATGAAAGGATACTGGATCCAGAAACACATATCAGGTGAATGTTTCTGACCCCCGGGAGTTTGGAGCTGTATCTTGTATTGGGACTAAAATTTAAGGCAAAACCAGCAATGCGTTGTTGCTATTTTGATGGGAGTGGGTCGCTAGCAGATTCGAGATAGCTCACTGGTTAACTCGCCAATTCACTGAACGAAAGGTTCTGGTTCGAACCAAGCTTCTGTATCTCGAATTCTCTTGTCTAGGTTTGAGCAACCTGAAGGCTTCTCATCCTTCGTGCCTCCCTCAGTTGGCATGACAGCTATGCATTGAAAGGGTGTTAAAACTGAACGACTGGTAGGATACGTCAGTAAATACCTGACGTTGGTAGTCATTGCCAACTTCGGGTAGAATTTTCAACAAATTATAGTGTACAGTACCGCCGTTACGCATAAATCCTTAAAAAACAGAGACATCCAAGCGGAAGGGTGGTGCAGTCCACACAAGTGTCCAACGCGCTTCTCTTCCCCTATACGGATGCCCACCTAAAGACCGCTCCCTCAAAAGAAGCGTCTCCAGCTTTCGTAAATCTCTTCCTCACATGAAGACCACTCCAGAACAACTACCAATCAGCAGCCTGTTGGACCAAGTTTCAGCGAATCATCGCTTTAAATGATCGGTAAAACATGCTAACGATCTTGTTTACTCTACAAACAGCTGTCTGTTCATAACTCAAGGTCACGGATTGCAAGCTTGTCGTACAGGGCAGTATATATTCTTGCCATCCCTCTGCAGCATCCATCGCCTAATGAGAGCATTCGTTTTTGTGGATGAGATAGTTCGTCCCACAGCGGCTCTCACTGTTTCCGAAGGTGGATTATGCTAGACATAATTCCATAGAGTTATACGGGCTTATCTTGCGCATAGTCCTGACAGCAAGACAGTTACTATTCTTTCCCATAACGAGCATGCAGCGTCATTGTCATGTTTTGTAGGACAGTTACACTGCAAGGTCCACATAAGAAACCATTGACTGAGTTGAGTCGGTTTCGAGGAACGGCGGCTTTGTGTTACATGGTTGGTAGTAATTTCGTGTTTTAAACCAAGGGAGGGCACTTAGCAGGATGGAGACGTAGCCGGAATGCAGTTGCTTCAGCCGGCGATCCTGGTGTCCACTATAGTGCGAATTCTGTAAACAGCCCAGGCAGCGGCGATCCAACGACTGGGAACCCCGATGTGTGCCCACTTAACAGTCCCCTCAAAACCTGGGCTTACCCTGGGAATTGGTGTGTGAATTCTAGGAGATATAAGATCACTTTATTCTTCGGCAACAACTTCTGCGCTCAAACCGAGAGTGGGGTGTCGCCCATCAGTTGAGGCCATATCGAATCTTAGTTGGATTGCTTCCACATAGCCGTATGATTAATCGTGCTTGCAAACACCTTTTTGTGCGTAGGACCTGAGGGAGGGATGTATGAACTTAGACCAAACTGCTCACCTAAGCGGTACCACCTGGATACTTACGATAACCTTAGATGGGACGACCGACTGGGGTATATGATACGGACGTATTTTTGAGTGCTTCAAACGCCACCGTTAAAAGGTGTACCTGGCTGCGTAGCAGCGAGCCTTCAACAACTTAACGACAAGTTACATCCCCGTATGAGCGTGTACTCTAATTTAGTGTGCGATTTTTTTACGCTTTCCGCAGTAATCCGTTGAGGTCAACTTTTACCTCAACATTTTCCGATCCACAATTTTGACGTACAGTATTTAGGCATTATTGTGAAACGATCATAAATGCCTACGCTCCAAAAGCGTATATATATATATTGTAATTTTGTCGAAATGCTACCCTCCGAAGAGAGGCTATTCCGGTGAAAAGTGAGCAAATCCGTTCTCTTTGTTGACCTTTTTCTGGATTGTCAAAGATTTCATCTTGGCTGTGAAGCCGATCTATGCTGAAAAGCCAAGAATCACTCTATTACTGTCACATCCTCACTAAAAGTCGCCAGCACAGGTCATCTCAGGAGACCCCAGGGAACCCCGAATCCTCGACCTCCCAATTATTAGTGTGAACACTTAACCAGTCGGCCACCAGCGGCCGATCAGTGGTGTTATTAGCTCGCACTTAGACAGGATATAGGGTCGCTCATGTTGCACTTATGAGATTCAGGTCACGTGGTCGCACGCGTTGACGAGTTCCTCGAGTAACGACTTTTCACATGGAAGCTTCACTCATTGGGTGATCTTGACTCTTCTTCTAGGTTACTTATAAATTTCATCCTTTAGTTGAGGCTTTCCTTTCAGATGAAAATCAGCAAAATCCCCAAATTTTTTCACACTAGAAACAACCTGAATTTTCGTATTTCGAAACGAATACAGCCAGTTTTTCGCAATACAGTCCATAACTCCGAAGAGTCAGACAATCAGTTTTTCTACATTTGTACTAACACTCGCCACCAGCTAGTTTTTGCAGCATATGAACAGGCCCAACCTCAACAAAATGATACCGATTTAATTGTATACATGTATTCAGTATATATATATATATATATTCAGTACATTTCAATACATTTTATGTTTCACCTTTTGAAATCCATCAGATAATGTTATCTGCCCATCCGAAGCAAATGATGAGACAGGAACAACCCGTCATACAGGAATCCACAGCACAGACATCCTTAGACCTGAAGAGGAGCCTGTGAAGAACAAAGCTGACTCACCCTTTCTACATCAGTCCTTAAACAGAAGATCGGCATCCGTGCCGATCCCACAGAAACATGATAATCTGGTATCGTCTTCAGTGGCCGATTCGTTGTATCCAAGCGAGGAACTCATCGAGATGAATGACATGGCCTCAATAGCCATCACAGCAGCAAGTGTCAGTCTATTGTCCACCGAGAGTCCCTTCGTGACAGCCGAAAACAGTGGCCATTCGATAGATAGCAGCACAAGCAGTGGTTGTAGTGTACATTCCAAATCAAAACGCATACGGACCAGCTTTACCCCAGATCAGCTGGCAATTCTGCAAGCAAATTTTGACGTTGAAGCAAACCCTGATGGCCAAGAACTGGAACGTATTGCCAACGTGGCGCGGTTGAACAAAAGAGTGACTCAGGTGAGTTCCCAAGGGTTCATTTGAGATGTGATGCTCACATTAACTTAAGAACTCTGTAGATAATATATTAGCCATCCAGTTTGCAAATGGTCGTTTCAACCAAAAAAGCTGATAATATTAAGCAGACAGCCGACGTTTAGAATCTGAGTTTGTCAGAAAAATCGAAGAAGTACAATTCAAGTGACCATCGAACTGGTATGACAACCGTACTTCCCGCACACTGAAGGCTAATTCATATAAATCAGACCGATTATCCAGAAACGACCCTCGCTTGTATAGGAAATAGTACAACTTGGATACCCCCCTGTCTTATTAGGGAACTTATTAGGAAACTTGTGGAAGGATTCCTGAGAGTTTGACCAAATAAGGCCCTCTGTTCCTCAGTGCACTCATCAGGTTGACCTAGAAGGATCGTTCATGCAACGTTTTGTTTAACAGTTTCAGCCAGCTGATCTCAAGGCAGCTCACCAGCCGGTTTGTATATGTCAAGAACTTAACTTAGGTTGGAATCTTGACCTACAGAATTTTTAAGATATTCAGACATTCGAACCGTTATACTTATGTTTCATCACTGTTCGTGTAGCGTGCTACCAAATGGACATTTTCCCCTTCGTGATTGCGCTTATGTAATCTACAGAGAACAGCTTTAAGCTATAACCCGCTTGGCTATTCCTAGTCATCTTAGCTAGAGTCTGTTTGGTTCGTCCATAATCCACGTTGCTTCGTGGTCCGCATTCCTTGTGTGCGAGCGCTCTGCCACATACTGCCTTGCTTTAAATTATTTCCTGTTATGATTGGCCCATTCGTGATCTGTATTGCACCCAGTTCCACCTCCACGTTGTTTGATTGGTTGGTGGTGTACCTTCCGTTTTTAGAAGTTTACCGTGCTCATCCTTTTTGGTCCATTATCATTTTGCGGTTATACTTCATGGTCCTGGCTTGCTAGTTTACATGCCCTCCCTCCGTGAGGCTCCCAGTATTTTGCCCGTTTGGTTCTCCGATTTGTTGATTCATGGTGACAGCTAAAAATTCCGGTGCACTTCATTTGTCCTTTGAATCTTTTAACTCACTTTTTTGACTTACTTCCACTGTTTTTTAACTTGAATCCTTGTTCGGCTCAGGTTTTTAGGTGGATCTGCATTTCCTTTTTCCGAGAGGATTGTGACAGGGTTCGACCTCAATTCATCTCTCTATTGCTCTGTCAGTCCTCCACAATTCCGCATTCTTTATTTGTTCTTGTTTGCCCTAGTATGCTGACATGGTTTCAGTCTAATTCGTGTCTTTCCCGTTCTTCATGTCCGGAGGCGAGCGAGAGCTGATAGCGTCTTCTAGTAGCGAGCTTGCGTTCATCGATTCTAGTTGACAGTTTCCTCCCTGTTGCCCCATGTAGTGCTTGTCACAATCCTTGCATTGAACTTTGTGGATAACATTTGTCTCTCCATTGCGCTAGGCTTCCACTTTGATTTCGATAGTGCTGTAGGTCTGTCTCTGTGTCTGAGTCTGCGTGTCTGTAGGTCTTTAGGCCAGTCTTGCATCATGCCCTCGTAGTATACTTGCAGTCATCTCATCTGCTCAACTGCAAATAAATGTACACAGCTATCAACCTTCTAACGCGTTACCAGCAGAAAGAAAGCCTAAAAGAACGTCGTGCACAAAATAACGCGGGTGAAGCATTAAAAACGTTTGTTATGGGTTGTTTTACAAGGTTACTACCACTCTCTCTCGTTTAGCTGACTCCCTCTATCCAAAGCAGCTGAAGACACGATGGTGCAAAATGCAGTATGCTTCACCATATAGCATGGTAAAGTCAACCATGGAAAGCCAAGAAGCAATATGCCATTCTTTTATTTTACAGTTGGAACATCAAATAACGTGTGCAGCACATTCAGTTGAAGAATATCAGAAACGAAAGATTTTTTCTAGTGTTGACCGAAACAGCATGCCCCGAAATTAGGATGGACTTTTAGCCATCAGGGTCTGCAAAGGGGCAAAATACACTTTCCGCCACAATTACGTTTACAGAAAGGATCTAAATGCTCCGCATCTTATCTCTAGGTTACCAGTTACCTCACTACAAAATAGGACATGGCGCCGGTAATATTTTGATTGCATTGATTTCATTCACGTGACCCGGTTTTGAGTGAATCTTCGGAAGAAAAGTTCCAACGGTAATGTCCGGTTACCTATAAGACATTTTATGTCTTAAATGGACCACTCTACCCATTAGGATTCCAAAGAATTTTCGCCAGTCCAGGAATATTTGCCTTTTCTTGTAAGCAGAACATTTTTTAAAAATCCACTCTTGATTTACACGAACTAGGTTTGGTTTCAAAATGCGCGCGCACGCAAAAAGAAGATTGAATGTAAAGGGCTGGGTCCATTCAGTCATCTGACAATGAACTGTTCTGCATACTACATGAATGAGTCGAATGCCAGCAAGGAGGATCTCATGGAATGCGGGGAAGATGGCCATCCACAGAGTCAGAATCATCCACATTCGGGTGAACAGCTGGCTAGTTTTCTCTACGATCCCTTCAGTTCCATCAAACCCATGACATTTCCCTGTAGCTTAATCGATTTCCCCAGCATTCCGATTCCTCCAGCGTCGTTTCTGCATCCGTTTGTCAACATCTCGCCAGCAGATCTGGAGCAGCATCTTTCGAATGGCTTCAATGAGATAACATATCCAACTGATAGAAGCAACTCATCGATGACCTGCCCTAGATATCTGCATTCCAAAGTGCCAGAATTTGTGTTGAAAGATATGAGTACTCAAGGTAAGTCGTTTTAAGAAAGAACATACGGTTTTCGGTACCTGCTTGTAACGGTGGAAAAAATTAAATTAAGCCATTATTTCAACCTCCAATGAGACTTTGGCACACCTCTAAATCTGCTCGAAGCCGTAAGAGAAGAGGTGCTTTAATTGTGAATGGGCCTCAGGTGGCAGCTTAGCCCACACTGTCGCTTGATCCATGGTTGATTGGTTCTATTAGGTATGCATTAACCCTGGCTAATCGGTTCCTTCTCGATAACTTTCGATGTATTGTGTAGCTCACGTTCGTGAAGTCACTGAACATACTGATAGAATTAACTTGTTTGAGCTTCCTCACTCACCTTAAACATCACAAAACATCCGTTCTGAAAGGAAACACACGAACTGTCTTCTCTGATACTGGCCAAGATTTCATGGAATTTGGTCCAGTTCCAGGAAGTGCGTTAATGTGCAAGCAACACTTCCAAGGATCACTGGTGAAAAAATACCGTTTAAACTAGCCTATACCATTTAATCCATTTGTGCAACTTCACACACCGAAATAGTTGGTCAGTCATCATTATCAGCAGCAGTAGTTGCAAAAACCGCGTATTTGCCGTACAGTGTTTCTGCACGCCACAGTTTCTTTCGCCGATTATTTTGGGGAGGTGGTGTAGGTAGCTGCGCATTGGAGGTGGTGTCTGATATAAATGATACACAAAGACAGAGACTTTTGATTTGGGGGATTGGGAGGGGAGATATGCACTCAAGGCAATAGTTTGGACGCAAGAGCATCGTTGAGGTCGCGACTGGGCCAAGTCTGACAATGTCTCCAACCATTGATGTGTCCCGTGTCGTGGTCCCCATCCAGGGGGATGGCAATGACCAATGCAATTGAGTTTGCTGGTAGTGGCTTTCGCACTTCGCTGAAAAATCAATGTCTGACCACCCCTGGCTCGTTTCCACCCTTCACGTGGTTGTGCGAAAAGAGCCCTCCAGGGGTCGACTGCTTGGCCTACGGACCACGTGGCCAAGCCAGCACAATCTGTGGAGCGAGGTATTTCTTCCGAATACCATTCGACGCACTTCAGCATTACTGATCCAGTGTGGCTTTTCCAATCCGGATGGCAAGACCACCGGAACTGACTCCGCTGCCCAGGTAAACAAATTGGTCGACTACACAAACCATCCCATTCGCAAGCATGAGACTAGGGTTTGAGCCCACCAAGTCTTGCAATGGCACTTCACACTTTGCAGGTGTGAAACGCATACCAAACCGAATTTTTTGATTATTTAATATTGTTTGCATTACTAGGGTGTCAGATCCCAGAAGAGCTATGTCGTTTGCGTACTCGATAGCTGTGATTGAATACCCTGGGATCCTTTCGATCCCACAGGCATTAGGGGCTGATAGTGAATCTTCTATAACCGTATCAATGGCACAGGTGAAGAAGAGAGTTGAAAGAAGACAGACTGCCTGACACCTTTTGAGGGAGCGAGAGCTTCCCGTGTACGTTCACTCGAACATAGGAGTTGGAGTATGTCGCCTTAAAGAGGGTCAAGAATTTATGGGGACAGCTTTGCTCCATAGACACCGTCACATTGTCTGACGGGCCACAGAGCCAAAGGCTGTTTACGAGTCAAGGAACACAACCATTATTGGTTGCTGGAAGCAGTGTTGTTGTTTCAGAATCTGACAGAAGGAAAATATGATCGATGCGTCCTCTTGCAGGCGGCAACTAGCTTGAGTTTCACGTATGTCTCTCCCTATGTTCAGTCAACTTTCGAAGGATGAGACCAGAGAGCACGTTCGATGTCACAGCTACGAGGCTGATGCACAGTCGTTTTCAAAAAGCGTCCGCGTACCCATTTTGAGGACAGGTATAACTGCCTACATGCTCCATTCTGCAATTACTGTTTTCTCCACATCACATCAATGGGTTTGTTCAGATAGGTGACCAGGGATTCTCCGCCTTCTTTGAACAAGACTGGATATGGACCGTCCGGTCCTGGTGCCTTCTCATGTTCCAGTACTAATATTTCGTATTTCATATTTTCTTCCGACGGGTGATTAAGATTTACATTGCCTTCGCTCTTAGGCGATATCTCCAGAGGCTGTGTTGCCGGAGGCCAGCTAAATTGTTCGGCCCATCTTTCCAGTCAGCCTTTTTTGCGAGTGAATTAATCAGCCGTTTTTTCATTTATCGTTTCGCTGACCGTTGCTCCCCTAGGGCCAGCCGGTCGTATCAGTTGACATAGGGCACGGCAGCTTCTAGTAGCAAAGGCCTTCTCTATCTCCCGACCTTTCGATGTCCACCAGAGCTTTCGGTCTTTCCTTAGATTCTTCACTATTTGGCGTTTGAGGGATTTGCATGCGACGTCGTACTCGTTGCCTGCCGGTATCTACGAAATCCAGTGGTCCTGCGGTCGAATCGAACTGGTCTGGACAGACAGCACCTAACGGCGCTAGCATAACTCTTTTGAAATTTTGCTATACTTCGTATACATGTTCACTACCAGTAAAGGGAGAAAAGTCCTTCACCGCGAAGTCACTTGTTACCAAACACGAACTTAGCAGTTACAAATTATTAGACAGGAAAGTAAACATCTCATATGCATATAGTCTATAAAAAACTGAACATTCTCGCACACACCCTTGAATTTCTCTGGTTATCCATTGACTATTACACAATAGTAAACGAACACTGCGAAGTAGATCAGCAATTTCCGCAATTACCTCACCTTCTATCAGATGAGAGGGCGGAGCTTGAACACTAACCACAGACTACTCGCATGCTTCATCATTAGCATTCACCGTCACACCATTACAGTATTGGTTTACTGTAGAGAGTTGCTGAGCTACCTCAAGTTGACACTATTGAGCTATAGTAGTTTTTCGCAGATGATAGATTGGCATACCTCTTGATGACTTGAGAGGGCCTAGAGAAAACGAACTGTCAGGCATTCATGCACCATGGGGTGATCGGAATCAACTTATGTGCCCAAAAAGGAATGATAGTCTTGAATTGTGGCTCTCCACCGGTAAATGATGGCCACCTAGTACAACTGGATCCACGGTCGGTTTGCAGTTGGTAGCCGCTAGTTTGCGCGATGCGAGGTTTTTTGCTCGCACTGACAAGAAACTATTGATTATCGGTAAACAACTAGAGGAGTCGCTCTCCGTTGTCTGCGCGACGAGCAAAGACTCCGAATCGACCGTCTAGGCGTGATTCCTAAGATCTCAAACGCCCGACTTGGGTATTCATATCTCCCACAAGGATCACAAGATTAATGCTTCTTCCTCAAAAAAATGAGTTTGGATAGCTTTCAATAGAAAGTATCCTTCTCCACATCAGAACTACAGTCAGTTGGGGCATAAGCCGACACTACAAACAGACACCACTTTTTATGCCGAGAGGCACTGAGCTTGATTGAACTGGATAACCGGACGACGCAAAGGCGCATGTTTACTGGGATCCAAGTCAGCAAAGCGTTGTCAGCTCTGGGGCTTAGTGCAACTTCCACCCCATATATTCCACAAGTAATCGCTTCTGGGTCACCGGACACACGGAAGGAGAAATGTGAAAGTGCCGAGTTCATCCTTGGCGTTTTGCGATGCGTGACCACACTTGGATTCTATCAGACAAACAACATACTTCGATTTTAAGGGGTCATGAAGATTCAGCGAGCATTGCCTGTTTGCCAATTTGACACAGATTACAGACGTTAGAACTCCTATGTAGAACGGATCCCGCGGATTTAGCAAGATGTTGATTTGCTTATCGTTAGTAGTCAGTAGGGTGCGTTAGGCACGTTGTTCAGATAACTGACAATCAAATGATCCAACCACATTCGCTCGTGTGATGGTGTTGCCCAGACCGAGGAAGGGGGTTTAGTTGGAGTAAGCCACCTTGAGCCTCTGACGCAAAAGTCTGACCAACGAGGCAGCGGGCAGTAGGGTTTTCTTTGGGGAACCTGCCTGGAGCCGATAACTCAGTAGCCTGACCTGCAGGCCGCAGGTGCCTGGACTAACCCGAGGGCGCAGGGGGTAAGGCATTACTGTCTCACTCCTGTTGCGGTTGGGCACAGCAGCATCGGACCCTGGTTTTAGAGGCATTTTGACGTATTGAATATTGCGTCGGCGATCACGGGGTCCCACTGCTCTGGGTCTGACTGCTCCCGCTGGTATGGTTGCGCATTGTGGAACGAAGTTCCAGCCAGTACAACCCCACGTAATAGTTGCAGAACTCAGGCCCGACAACCACGTCAAGTTGGCAGCTATGAACTGCATGTTTGCACTGAAGACAACTGGTCCAGTCAGCCTCTAGTGCACAATCACCTGCAACGTGCGTTCGATCATAAGTCCTTGTCTATCAGTAAACACACCCATGACATGATGTGAAAATGTTTGGTAATATTCAATTGAGATTTCATCCTGTCGAGGAAGGCAATCTAGGCTAAAAATCCTAGAAGCACTGTAAAGCTGTTTCATCCATATTGGGAAACATCAACAGTGCTCATCCCATGAAATTCAGAAATTTTCGAACCCACAATTTTCCGGTCACCGGTTGGACACCTAACCGTTTGGTCACGAGTGGCTGATTAGCAGTGCGATTAGTTCCCACAGCTTTTCAGTGCTTCATAGCTTGTCAGTATAGATTGGATTCACTGACGGAATGAAAGCTCTAATGAATATCTTTGACAGCTGGAACCGAAAACTATTGTAACTTTTCATCACCAGTCGAGGTCACATCATCAGTGGTGGTTGAGCACAACCACCAAACAATCGCTACGCACCACCACGCTCCCCAATAACACACTGATGATGTCACCTCGATTGGTGATGAAACGTTTGCAATCAAACTGCCCAGCTCAGCGACCAAGCCAACGACAGCCTACGCTACCTGAGCTACCAACATTTTCCTCTATATTGTAACTTTGGTTGGATGGGGTCTGCATTCAGATCATCTGACTACATCTCACTGCGGCTGTTTTCAAAGCAACGTCTGACAGCAGAAATCGCCGGAATAGTTAATCTCCTTTCCAAAATTTCAAGCTTCGTACAGTTCAAGTCAGAAGACTCGCGAACTACTCTCTTTAGCAAGCCACTTTGGTTTTGAATGGGCAACCCAACGGAATGCCGGCTAAATGTCCTGCTTATGGTGTTGTTCAACTTAATGTACTGAGTAGTCTGCTCTGTCTGTACAGTGCACTGCAACACCTGGAAGAGTGTACAGAATGAAATATGAGGCTGACTTTTTGCAGTGCGTTCTGTTAAGGAATATCATAAATGGGAGATTCAGCTGGGATTCGATTCAGTTTCCAGTTGGAAAAAAATTGGTTTACAAATGAGACTACTTCGCTAGCTACGTACTATTTGGATTCAAACAGAACATAGGCATTGCAGAAAATTCGGGGACTGCGCCTATTTGATGGGCACGATGAAGAACAAAAGCGGTGTTTGGATGTCGAAGAATTTAGAGCAAACATATGAGCAATTTATACAGACTTCTTTTCGGATCGAAGAATCCTTCCGATGCGCACCAATTTACCATCAGGAAACTGGTTGACACCGTTCTACGATCATCCACGGGATAAGGCTTAAAACAGGCAACAGTGATTGTCAGTACATCGGAGAAATGTAAGAGGACTGCGGGCACACAAAGGTTTGTTCTGATCACAATGGTGATCGATCCTGACATAATCAACCGTACAACATAACTGGATTTCAGCTCACTTTACCAGACGGTTCATTCTGCTTCACATAACGGTCTTAAGCGTTAGTTTGGTGTGATGTAACGGGTAGACTCCTGTTTCAGAAAGCTTTGGTGAACAGTCGATGGGCGGACCCGTCAGGACTGGGGCTTAAACAATGGTACGATGAAGCAACTGCTGACAAGTTCTCGCCAATGGAGATGACGCTGGCTGGTTTTGTCTCTAAGATCCGCTCAAACTTTGCTCTCGGAAAACGACCTTATAGCTAGAACAAGACACTGTCATCGCCATCATCATACAACAAACTATCCAACTTAAGATTCCTTCGCTGATGCCTCGCGACTTCCAACTTCATCGGAGGCCACGTATCTTGAGCTGCTATAGCTTGGTTAATAGGCCCACAATTTAAGAACAATAGTAAATCCTTTGATTTCCGAATCAGAAAACGAGGAAGCACGGGAAATTACGAAAATTTAGGTTAGTATCACAGACATTCAACACGTTGTGCGGTTTCAGGCGAAGTACTGCATCCCACTGCATAATATCAACACTTAGGTTTTAGGTAATCCTACTTTCTGCGTAGTAGATTCACCATCGGACGTATTTGGAAACTATCATATGTTTGTTCAATAGGGTCAGTAAGGAACATGCTCATTTAATTAATTTCATTAAAGTACATACACAGATATAACCGGGGAATGAAGGCTGTAGTAGGGACGATTGGACGTGCAACAAGGGGCTCAATGTCGAAAAAACTCATATTTGGTGGATTCACGTGACCATCTTCTGAGCCGTCTTTGTGACGTCCATTGAGCATTCTTCTAGACACCATAACCCCCTGGAATGGATTTGAAGTAATTACATTTTATGGTAAGGTAAAAAAACAGCGTAGTGGAAGTGTGTCCTAATCCGACGTTTCGGTTGTCCTCTATCGTGTCTTCTGAGATCAGTTGTCAGCCAGGTGCAACCAGCATGTGTGGATGTTAGTTCTGTGCGCGCGTCCACGAGATTCCTGCTTAACTTCTGGCCACTGCGCCTACGAAGGTGTGCAGTAAGTTCAAGCCAGAGGGACGAAATGATGTGCCATCAGTACGGTTGATGCATTCCGGTTGTGTGTTGATCTCTACTGCTTCAGCCCAAACCCGTTCCATGTGTGACTTTTATCCTGACCGGAGTATACGTGTACCATCAAAGTTGATTTGATGGCTTGACTCAAGTGCGTGAAGTGCACTGGCTGAGTTGCGTTCAAGTATTTCGTAAACTAAATTGGATTTCGTGAAGGAGAACGTGCATGTCGTTTTTGCTGCGCGATTCGCGCGTTGAGCATATTGCCCTATGTATTTTACCGGATATTCTGCACAGGGAATTTGGTAGACGCAGTTTGTGAGGCGTTTCGTTTCGACTGGGTCCTGAGCTCTTCGAGGTGCCGTTGTGAGTCGTTATCAATTCGGAAGAGTGCTTTAATCTCATAACCCCGAAGTGTCTTTTGAATGGCCTCTGAAATACCGCCTCTATGGGGTATTCCAACATTAATTAGTGGGTTTTCGTCTCCCTGTCTCACCGTTTCGAGTAGCCTTCTCCCCATTTGTTGCGCAATGAGATTTATGGCTTACTTATTTTACTGTAATACCCTACTGAATCGTTTCACTTTATTCGTCTGCATGGACTCATTCGCGCATATTTTCTTGACACATTTCAACAATGATACGACAAGTGGGTGTTTGACAAAGTATGGATGCGGAAACTCATAATGCAAATAACCGTCTGAGTGTGTTGCCCAATTCATATGAGGAAAGATAAAAATGGATGTGATTCTCACACCAAATAGCATTCTGACCTACGGTGTCCGACTACAACCACCTGTTTGTTGACTTCTGCAAATACTTACATGCTTGTGCATTTTGCCTGACAATCTCTCATTATTGCTGTCTGCTTGACCTCCTAACAGATGGGAACATTTGGTCCGGAAATCACACCACCGAAATGGATGACGTTCTGCTCCCACGTCCAATTGTTTAATAACCATATACGTGAAGAAACGTATGCAGCGTTGTATTTTTAGTTTTTATGTAGACGTAGTATCCATCTATTTAACATCAATGAGCAAACCAAATGATGAGAAAAACTGTCACAAATTGGTCCCCCATTCACGACAACAGCACTACTTCTAAATCGCAAAGTAGCACGTCACAATTTCCTGTACATTCCGTGCATGAATATAATTAGAACACTGAAAAGTGTGTTTTACTATGCGTGCATCATCAATATCTACACCATAACATCAGTGTTTAACACAAAGGCTTCGCTGCCATACACCCATCACGTATTTGAAAACATTTATTGAGGTTCCTGATACAGAACTTTGAGGAACGCATCGGTTCGGCAATCCCGAATAGCAAAAGAAAGATTTGGGTTCCATATTCTATGATACTATTTACACAAGGGTAAGCAAATTTATACAGCAAACATCAATCGTCCACTACGTAGCGTCAACAAGTGCACAAGTCTGTCACTGACCTGCAGTGTCAACGCCGCACACTAAGCAATGGCGAGTGGTGTGGGTTGGTGTGGGTTGCGATCGTCCCTTCCGACGGCAGTCTCGTGATTCTCATCGGCTGTGCAGTCACACGGAACTCATGAGTAAGCAAACGGAACACGTACGCGCATGGGTACACAGGTCAGCCGCGCACATTCACACGTGTACACACATGCTAGCATACAAGTGAGGGACAGGACGGACTTTGTGGGAAGGTGAATCGCGCGTACGGATCAGCAAAACAAGTGGAAATCAAAAGTACATAGGCGGATTAAGCAAATGAATAGGGCCATTATCACTGGGTCTAGTTAGATTCAGTAGCCTTATTGTGAAGGAACGGACGGGAAAAGGACAATTCCAGACACTCATTCAGACAGTCTAGATAGAAACTGACAACAAGAACACCGTGGACGTTGACTAACAACCATATCTTGCAACGTCTCCAACCAAGGCAGTGGGTATCACGAGTCGCAACAACAGCACCCATGCTTTTCATAATCTCCTCCAAACCTCTCCGCTAGGTCAAAGGTTGGCCACCTCTCCGCTTCGGCCACTTTAAAATTGGACAAGAAAAACAGCATTCTCTTCCGCAAACGATGGTTTGGTGTGCACAATACAGCGCCTAACCAACACAGTTTCTGGTGCGGGACATTCCTTGAGGAAACTCTCTGGTGCACAAGCGAACACTCGCTTACTAAGTGTCTCGTTGCGAATTCGCCTATACCAACCCACACGAGCTTTGGTTCTGAAACATCGGTTGTCGAACACCTGAAGAGGTCTCATTTCCGCAGCTCCAATAGACCCTGTCTCACTGCCATACAACAAAACAGTCCGTAGTGTAGCTTGATGAGCCACTTTGCTGCCATAGGCAACTAAAATCAGTGAACACGACCTGAGCCTTGCACATACGTGCATTTGCCTCATCTGTCACACTATAATCGACACCAATACAATATCCGAAGTACGTAAAACGCTCCACATTTTCGAATGCCTCTCATTAGACTGTAAGTGGTGGGTTCAGTGACTGCATGTCCAGGAGCAAGAGCTTGCACTTTGTGGATGGAAAACGCAGGCTATACAAGGGGAGAAAATTCTTCTCAGTTTATCCAGATATATCTACAATTTTTGCTTCTGTTCGAAGACAAAAACGGTGACGTCTGCATATTCCAGACCGACAGGGTTTTATTCAGCAGCTTTTAGAACAAGCCTTTGGTGACCATTCGGTTTCTTCCTGATAAATCTTGCGGCCTGTTTCATGAAGTTTCAGTTGAGCAGAGCCGCCTCCGAAATTTTTGTCCAAAACTTCACCTAATGCAGATACATGAGTCGAGCTACTGACAGTGGCTCAGTAGTTAAGTATTAAAAGGCGAATTTTGTTAATGTGAGGCGATCATCCACCATGGTTATTTCGCTCGAGGTTTGTGAGAGGCATGAAACTTGAAGCAGCCTTCGTAACAAATTATTCTGTGCAAGATATAGTTGGACAAGTTGCACAGTGTGCATAGTCCGCATGGCAACTCAGTGTAGTAACCTCAACCTCACACTTCGTTTTTAAGGTGCAAGTTGGATGGGTTGTCTCGTGGACGGACCACTCCACTGCACATTCTACTATCCGACTCACATTCATTTATATGGCAGGTACGCGATTATTTCATAAAAAGATGCATGTGAAGTTCACCACTGAGGATTGCAGTTGTTCGATAGGTTACTGAATTAGACAAATTTCCGTCTCACTAGAAAATAGTGTGAAGGGTGCTTTTGCCGGCACAAGGAAAAAGCAGCTGGGGGTAATTTTAATTGTGTGAAGATTAACAAACTGCGAACCACAAAAAATAAAGAGGAAGTATCTTCCCAAATCAACCAAGGACTTTCTATGAATATCGCCCAATTGCCGGTAGATCATCAGCCTTTCTAGGTGAGGTATGATGTGAAGAACCCGCTATCGATAGAAAAATTATTAAACAACTGTTTCTACATGGTGCATCCCAGGAAATATGTCCGGCGCGATAAAGCTCTACTAGTTCGTAGACTTGCTTGTAGGAAGGCAAATGAACCCTAGAAGCTGGGTGCCCAGAAGTATTAATCTATCTGCTTAGTTGTAGCCAACGGGCTATTGCATTGGAACACAAGTTGAACATAAAGAAGAGTTACGTTCCAGCAAAAAATCTGCTCCCGTCACACAAAAGGCCAATACAACACAGAGATCATTTTTGCGTTGCCTAGGGTTATCATTTATTATGGAGTTATTGTAGTACAAGCCAGCCGTTTTCACAAGCAAGAAAGGTTACCAATAAAACTCACCAATTTTAGCTTGGAATTTTGTGAGACCTTAGTGGAAGTTAGCTCCTGGCTAGTACACGCGAATTGAACCAATGGTTGCACGAGTGTGTTTAGCCCCAAATGGCGGTGAAAATGACGGTGGGCTCCCTGTATATTTCGTGAAAATTTTCATACTACAAAAGCAGATACAGGCATATTGCGTTGTTAATCTTAGTGATAGACCTCCATGGCTACCTATAAGGTGAATTTTGTGTTAAAGCATATCACGATACTACTGTATGCGAGTGATTTTATTGAGCCCTGAGCACCAAAATCTGCATCCCGCAGATAATTCGTAAACTATACCAATCCCGAAGTTGCAGTTTCAATGAGTTCCGGATTGTCACGAATTCGGAGGAAAGTATCTGCCGCGGACCGTCTGCATAACTTCTCAGCCGCCTCACACTACTTATGCTCAGTTCGGAAATTTAAGCTCCCCAAAATGCTGCTTAGAGTTTAGAGAGAGTTACCGGTGGTTCCTGAAACCCATCCACTATCATTTGTGCAAGCCAGCTGCGTGTTTACCAGTAGAACTGGTGACTCACCGGTAAGGTTTAGCTAAATACACTCATTTGCAAGCTGGTTTCAGGCTGTCGAAAAGTTTTCAGTAGCCTAATGGGCAGTGTGTTATGCAAGAAGATTTTGTCCAGATGGTTATGAATCTTCCTAGAATATCAAGCTATGGAGTTAAGATTTGGCAGATTGTCCCCAATGAAGACATAATCAAACCAATCGGAAGAAGGAATGCTACCAAAAATAGAAGAGTATCCAATCCACCAATCACGTTGAACAGAACCAGACCACGGAGCAAGAGGGAAACAGAACAGTCACAACGAAAGAACAAAACTGTCAAAGTGAATGCACCCAACTAACTAACCAGATACAAGGAACTGAAATCACAAAGCAACCCAACTTCCAAACTGACAAATCAAATTAAGTGAAAATCACCCTGGGGTCAAGCAATCACTTTGGGGTTATTAGAAACTGTTTAGAATCTACGTCGGCAGAACTTGAAGAGCAGGAAGTCACTCACTCAACCCCGCATTGACGCCAGTAATCGGATTTAGCTAACAGTGGACTTATTAGGAACACGAGCGGACTTCTTGAGGATAGATTAACTGACAAAAGAATCTATTGCCATTGGTGAAGATCTACCCTCTCCCGGTGGAGTGCGCCTTTTCAAGGACCTATCATCCCTGAAAATGGTTCCCTGCCTGAAGATGTTGCTTTTTCGCGTGAACTGACTAAAATAGAAATGCAGCGGAACTATCATGTTTGTCATCACTTACGCCATTTTAGCGAGTGTTTGTGATAAGTTGCATGGGAGCATGCACCTGACGCTACAATACGATACTACATTATAAGGAAGAAAATTTGCTTGTGTTTATGTGTTGTTTCTGTGTTGTTCACTCTCTAGAGTATCAGGGGTTCAGGTAATAACATGGAGTGTTCTGCAGAGTGTGCCCCACAGATCCCTTTAATTTGACTGACAACTTCTAGTGTTGTTTCACAACTGCCTAAGTAAAAAAACTAATCCGGTCTTCCTGACAACCTAGAGCACTGAGGAGCCCAGAAATCGCCGTTCCACCTTTAAGAGTAAGACCGAAATGATTTTCTTTAACGTAGGACTGGTCTGTTATACATTCAGATTGACTTTTTGGCAATATGGTCACAAAAACATTGAGGAAAGCTGCGGAGGTCCTTCCCTTCCAGCTACAGTGAGGTGAATTTGGGGTATCCCAATCGGAAACAACCATTTATGATGCCATACCGAAGATAATGAAATATATTAAATATAGAAGAATTATAACAATATGGCCGAATATCTGATTTTAAAGTCAATTCTCCCTCAAATTTTTCGGTGTATTGCAATTTTTGGAATAAAATGTTATTCGGTTCCCTTTTTTTCAAATATTGTCAATAACACAAGCTATAAAAATAGATTACAAAACTTGTCGGATTTTCTCCAGTTAGGAAAATAGCTACAGTTACTGGTGCAAAAAAGGCAGTTCGTTCTAACATGTCCAGCACAAAATTTTCGTTGATTACCTTGGAAATGTTTAACCATGTCGGAAAGTTTGAGACCAAATGTTCTGTAAACAACCGTCCATAGTCCTGACAAAAAATGTACCTAGTGAGAACCGGAAGTGGGGTTCCGAGCATTAGCTCACGTACGCAGGTTGATCAGATTCCGTGCAATTTAAGTTTGGTGAATCAATCGTGCTATTTTCATGCCATAGTCTTCATTTTTATATCACACTCAAGTTAACTGAATTTCCAAACACATCTGTTACAATCTGCTTTAGATGGCACGTGGAAAAATTGTTCAACCAGTATTCCATTAGTTTTATTGGTTTTCTTCATTGGTCAGAAACTATTAAGGCAAATATATGCAACGGTATAATCGACAGTGCTACCAATGAGAAAGGAAGCTGACACATCCGTGAATAAACTGGTTTTAAGGGTACTTTAGAAAAGAAGGATAAACTTTGAGGTTCATTAAGCCTCTAATATCTGCCAACTAGAGCCATTTCTAAGTGCCTCAAGTATTCGCCGGGTAGCCACGATGGAATCGGATTCCGTTTCAGCCCCAACTGACACAACAACGCAGATCCCAGAGACCGAAATGCCTGTTTCTAAAAGAGGGAAGGATTTCTTCCTGCTACGGAACTTTTCTAGTCAAATCTGTTCATTACAAGAACTTTTCAACCTATGCTAATCAAGCAGACTTTTGATGTTAGACTTCCCCCAACTGTAAGAGCACAAGGACCCGTAAAATTAGGATCTAAGTCGTATCGACATGCCCGAAAAAGTCACTCTGTGATAAAACGAGATCGCTTTGAATGCGAGTAGCAGAAATGGGAGCCAGAATATGAAAAAATTATAAAGCAGGTTGCACCCCTAAACAAACCCTGTCGGCTCTGCAATCTGATGCAAACCGCAATTCGAATGCTTCTGGGTCAACGTTCCGTACTTATGTAGTTGTACAGCCCTCTGTTCAAATGCCGACTGTACTGAGCTCCAGCTTCCTCCCCCCCAGATGCCTGTAGAGTGAGATTTAGTTATCCGGAATCCTGGATACTGCATTGAGACCAAGCACATTGGTGGGTGATCATGTTTGGCAACACTCATCAAACTCTGCAACTGAGCTGAGTAAATTGAGTGCATTGTTTTGACGAGTTTTCGATGAATCGGCCGAATTTTCAGTCAACTGGCGATTTTCGACAAAATTCCTTACCTTCCTATGGTATAACACCATACAGGTCTTCTGCGGGAGGAAGGGGACACCGCGGCTATCGCTAAGATGACAGTGGACAAACAAGTGTTATTTAATTCACCGTATTGTTAATAGCGTTGTCACCCTGAAGAGGACAATGTCGGACAGATAGAAATTGGAAAACGGAACTAACTAACCACGTTTCCAGGTGCTGATGTTTGGAAGGAAAATAGATGGGTGCCCAAAAAGGCCACTCCTGTTAAGGCATGCGCTTACGTTTGTTGCACCTAACGAACCAACCATCTCTGTTAACCACAATATGTACACAGCCTTTGTACGCATGAATGATGCCCATCAATAAATCTGAATGAAGATATGTGAACACAGCAGTACGCAACAGTATCAGAGGATAGAAGGCTGCCCTGAGTGGCTGGCGTTCTAGAAAATTCCAACAAGTCCGCTGGTACACAAAACCCCTGAAGTAATACTTTGTGTTTCCACAATGACGCCAAAAGAAGAATCCTAAAAATATTGTTCAACTACAAAAACTGCTCCCCCATGTTTCGCTGCATATATTTTAGTTTGATGTATTTTACTGACGGGAAAGTGTACTACTGATATAAGCATTTCGTGGGACACAGTGGGAGTTAAGCCGGCTCTGCCTTACCTTATATCCTTAGAGGAACTGCAAAGCGCATTGACCGCATGAACTCGGGGAAAGCTGGAAGGATTAACTAATACCAATAGAAATGGACAAATAGGAAATATTAAGATTCGTCATCTGCTAGTCGTCTGACAGGACATTTTAACCTAAAAGGAGCAGTAGACTTATTTGTACTTTCTTTTGGTTTACATCTGCTCTCTACACCTAACCTCAGTTTTAGTCTGTTCTCCGGAGTCGGGTGTTAAGGATTCGTGTAGAATTGTGCCTTTTGTACGCAGGCTTCATTTCGATCACAAGTTTGTCATATAAAGCGACATGGTTTGATCAGGATGAGTAGTCGTCCTATTCAGTGTATCGTTAACTTACTCAAACTGGAAAACATGTTGATAATTCATTTTGAGTCGACAATTTTCTCCGCTTTCTGGTACTGACAAGCGACATGCACTTGAGCTGATCTGTATTCAACGTTTATCAAAGAAAACAAGCAGAAAATGAATCCGAAAATTTGTCAGCTGAATTACCAGGCGTTATTAGTGCATGAGCTAAGTATCTGCACGTTCTGGGATGCGAAGTGCCCTTGCGGATGTCTGGTAACTCATAAAGTCCCTGCACCTAAATTTTGCTTTTCTCAGTGCCAGTTCGCTTACCTCTTGAGTAGCCATTAATTAAAACTGGGCAGTGCCTGACAACTAAGGAGAATCGCACTAGGGAATTTTTCATTTGAATATCCAGACTGTGAAGCTAAGGCAGATTTTAAAAATTGTCATATTTTGCTACTGCGAAAACCAGGCTTGATTTGTAATACTCACTAATGGGATCTAAAATCCCATTGGGATAGGGGAAATTGTTCAGTAGTCTTACTGCACTACATGTGCAATTCAACCAATCATGGTAAACAACCCTTGGATTTTGGCTGATATCATTCCAGATATTTACTCCTTTCATGTTCCTCAGAGAGAAGAAATAGGGCAAATTCTGTAGGAGGTTCCATTCGTGCGGTACAAGTGAACCGCCAGGAACAGAATACATTGAACATTTTGGGATTTTGAATGGAGATGTCCCATGCTTATATCTGGCTGAGAGGGCGTTCACTTCAATTCCAAACCTGTCATTCTGGCAAAGTGCTGCAAATTTCAACGGGATCGCGCTCATTTTCTCAAAATTGGGGGCATATACTAATAAGTAGTTTGGGTACCAACACTTCGTGTACTGTAAATAAACAGTTTTTGAAAGAAATCTTTTCAAAGTTCTACAAACAGTCGCTGTCGTTCGAGACCCCATGCCTTCCCAAGACGAGGTCCTCTTGGATGTACATGGGGGGAAAACGTCAGCTGTAAGTTTTCCAAAGGATCATGAGATTTCCACGTTTGTTTCAAATTTTTCCAGAGTGATGATTATGGCTTTTGTGTCCGTCCTAGATGATGCCCCACTGACTTACATGGTTTTCGACAAGAACCATATGGATGCAACATGCAAAACCGTCTCAGAAGTGACGAATACTGCAATCAAATACTGAATTCCATTCGACTGCATGCTTTGGTCACAGCTTACTCCGTCAGACGAAGTTCAGTGCGTTGGTTGATCAGGTGGTCGTTGATTAGTTCGCCGCGCTTGACAGTTAGTTTGCAGATGTCATCATCAATCGAGGCAACACTGTCGGTGCGGAGTTGAATGGGTAGTTCCCTCTTGCTTCTTGAAACAAAGACCAGCAATAAGCATAGTGCTTTTCGGCAGTCCACGGGAGTGTGGAACGACCAGACTGAAAACCAGGCTTCCCAAACGTTAAATGTGAACATGAACAATATTGATTTCACATCACTTTCTAAGTTTTCAGGAATTAGCCCTATTGGAAACTACTGTGTACTGCCGTATGAGCAGTCAACACCACCTATGAAACTGACCAACAGCTCAGAATATACCTACCACATTTCTCGCTATCGGCTACTGCCTAAGCCGATTTTCTGTTGCTACTCTCATTTTGTGCGGGGAACTCACCACCACCCCCACTTCACTGAATAGGCGGTATTCCATTGAAAAGCCTGAAGTAAATTGAGGAGTGGGGTGGCTAGAATTAACCTTCTTTCGTGTCATGGGTTATCCAAACTTGCATCTGTTGGCAATTAACTGGTCGGTTGTTAATTAGTTAGCTAGTTACTGAAACAGTTAGTTGGTTGATTAATTAAGTAAACGTCAGACTCACTTGACAGTCGCGGCCTTAAGGTAAGAAATGTTGAAATTTTATTCTCAACCTGGGCAGACTAAAGCCGGCGAATCGGACTAACATGTGAACATTAGTCGCCATAAATTTGTAAAAAAAACACGGGCTGTCCAAGAGCATAATTTTGGTGAGGATCGGATCCAAATTGCACAAGTAATTTGGATGACGTAGTGCAGAACAGTAACACCTTTTTTCCATCCTTATGCACGTTAAGCACAGTGCTGACTAAATTGTGCTATGTTCTCCCACAAACCAAAAGTACAAAGCTTTGAATCTCCCTGAGAATTAGTGATACGAGCACTGCCTGTGTACTCATACAAGGAAAAATTGACTACAAAAGGGATCTCTACCCTTCAGCGCAGATCTCTATTCACTGATGGATGAAACTTGGAGCTTTAAGATTCATGTACCACTTGTGGAAATATCCACATCGTCCTGAAGGTTAATTGAGTTGTACGCCTCGCCGTTTCTCTTTAGTAGTACATCTGGTAACCTGCCGCAAAAGATTAATAATGGCAAGGTTTCGACAAATGTTTTAAACCTCAGCTCAAGCGCTTCTTCCGCCTCCCTTAGAAATAAAGAAAACCGTCTAGTACTTCACTGATTATTGTCCGAATTTGAAATTGGCCTGCAAGCACTGGACAAAGGGTTTCAGACTCCTCCTTTTAATGCAAAGTGGTTTCTAGCTTTCAAGATCATGATCAACTAACAAACTATGTTCTTCAGTACGCCTCCAGATTCACTTATCCAAACGGCGTTACTACCATCCAGAGCCCACTTAGAAGGGCTAACTATGAACATCGATCTCGCGTCAGTAGTATTGAGCATCGAAGTTGACAGTTTCCTGGTAAAACCCGCATCTCTGGCATTTTGAAGGTTCGACCCATGGACGCTTCAAAAGTAACGCTGCTAATCTGTGATTGCACACCAGCCCATGATAAAAAGTGTATTGACGTTAAAGACAATAAAACAAACGACGTCTCCGCAATAATCGCCATTGAGTGAGGAAAACTTCCCAAAAGTGTGTGCCTTAAACTTGCACACACAGCAGGAATTTTAACCCTTGAGAAGCTGACAACTAAACAACCGTGAGAAAATTCCAGGGACTCTCCAAAACTCTGAGGTTCCTGTGAATTAATAAAACTCTTCACCAAATGGTTGGACAGTAGCTTGGTCTTATGTAGTTAACGTGCTACATAAAACGCCGTCGCGAGGATGTATATATATATATATCATTATTCTGATTAGAATAGTGTTTTTTATGACGTCAGTATGGTTTTGTCCATGGTGTTGCAAAAATTCCGCACTACTTGTTTCGAATAATTGGAGCGGCGAGAACCAGTTATTACAAGTAGTATACTATTAGGAATAACCTGGTTTTCTCGAACGTACCGGGAGATCGCATATTTGGGACGGTAAAACTTGACAATGATGATGCCCAGCATTAATGCGTAAGACAGATTTAAGGCTAAGAACTCGGCCCCAGATAAATCAACTGTCCACGAATATTACACACCCAATCTTTGCGGGATGGTACCAAATCATACTGGACGGATGATTAAAACTAATACAGTAATTGGCGTTAATGATAACTGGAAAACATCTCTCGGGCATATAACCCGCGTTTGGGGCTGTTGAACTTTGAGGTGTTAGGCTGGACGATGGTCCTTTCATCAGAGACGGGACTGTCTTTGGCAATTGACCGGGTGGTTGTTGATCTTTTCGCCGAATTTGGCAGTTGACTTTCAAGTATAGGACCACATAACACCGCGTTGTCTCCAATCACGTTGCAGAGTTTCCTTAAACTGCGAATGCGTATGCGGCGCACGCACCGGTATGTAACCCAAACGCGACATCTGTAAGAGGAAAAATGAGGACATTTTCTTCCATGTTCGACAGGGAAGCAACAAAGTAATGAAGAACCACTTGGAACCTCGAAATGCAAACTGGGACTCTTGGAGGAGATTTGTTTGGATAGCATTGATAAGCCTACTTACTTCCGGCTTGTTGCATAAATAAAAGCAGACCCCAGCTAACTGTCTTGCTTGGGGTGCTTGATAAGCCTACTTACTTCCGGCTTGTTACATAAATAAAAGGAGACCCCAGCTAACTGTCTTGCTTGGGGTGTGATTTCCACAGTTGTGGTCCACGTCAACAATGTTGGAGAGGAAAGAGATTACCATTCATTGCCTCCTTCGAGTCCGAACAACCGGTCGGGATCCAGGTCGTCAAAAAACATTGCGGTGTCACATCGGGCTCCTACATTGGAATCTGGGTGTTGCTTTGAACCAGCATAGACAGTATTCAAACCCAATGGATTGGTTAGACACGTTTTTCATAAAGGGCATCCGGTATCCTTCAGGGATGACCGAGATTAAAAGTTGAAAGTATTTTGATCACCTGTATGCTCTAAGGACGTAGTACGGTGAAAACTAAGAAATATTCCTGAGCAGGTGTTTTCACTTCCGTCCAGGGTCGTCCCAGTCACATATTATACTTTTTTAGGACACTGTTTGCATTACTTTGGTTTAACTTAATTCCAAGACAAAGCCGAATCCGTGTTCAATATACAACTGGATTCTTCGCCATCATCCGACACCTCTTAAATATTTGTGTGTGCACGGAATTCAGGTGCAGCAGGGTATTTCGTGCCCCACGTTTCTTCCACATCTGCGTCAACAACATTTTCCCCATCCACCCTCCTCCATGCTTGCTGGTTTGTTTTGAAAACAAAACCGGTCATTGTTTGATGACTGAAGGTATTTCATATTTTCCAGCTTGGTGCAACGTTAAACCCGTCTGAATTTATCGCGCTGAATCTACGAATTGATAAAAGCGTCTTTGGAACAGCCGTTCATTTTTGTATACAAACTGTGAAACCACGTTAACTCGTCTGTGGCGTGTGTTGTGCCAAACCTTGTGGATATGTGTGCGTGCGCGCGTACGCACGCGTTAAAATCTGTCTACACCGCTAAGTTCGATCTACATATTGCAACTGAGCATGCATAATCCTTCAGGATTAAAACGTCATCAACCGCGGCAAACTTTAGTATTACATTCGTGCTCGTTGCGCGGAAAACTCATTAGCTACAAACTGGAGCGACTGAGATTCCAATTAGTTTGGGGGATTTTCTCGGCACTGCGCAATGTCTTTAGCCTCCGGGACGAAGTTACAGATGGCCGTTCCATCATTACACTAAAGTTTGTGAACATAACTCCGGGGTTAAGGAAATCAGAGTAGAATTGTGCGACGAGACAGTTTTCATGGAAGTACATTTCAGTCAGTTATTTGAATTTTGAAGCGCCTGGATAATTTTACAAATTTTTCATATTGGATGAAAATTTAACTAGAGTCTTCCGACCAGTTCAAGCGCTTGAAAACCATGTGCAACTTACTGGGTGAAGAAAACGTCTTACATGTCACCAAGATCTTACTCCAAGAAATCTCGGCTTGGCATCAGCGCATCAATTAAAGTGGACTACTGGTCTGAAGAATGAGTGATGTTGTACCCCATCGAGCTAAAATTTACTGGCTAAACGCTAAAAATTTCAACTACTATTAGAAAAAACACTGGATAGGACTCCCTCTCCTAAGATTCAGGGGCGCTTCGGTTACCAGAAGTGAAAATTCATCTACATACGATGGAATTCAATCTTATACTGTGGTTACTAACCGTGATATGATGTTGTTCAATTTTCGGTCTATTTGTTCTATCTGAGACACCTTGTGTTCTCCTACTCCAAGGTTGTTGGGTCCGATGATTTTATACTATGTCGAAATGATCCATAGCATTAGGACGTGAGGAAAATCACAGAACAAAAAATCCCTTCACCTATTCTGAAAGTACGTTCTGCCGAAGGCAACAGGCAATATCAATGTCAAACTTATAACAAGGCCGGTAGTTGCGGGTTTTTGAAGAGTCACAGATCATCCAATTCTGGCGCTACTCCTTTGATGTGTTCCCATAAGATGTTGAATTATGACATTCCAGCTGTGCCCTTACTCTGGTCAGTCATCCGAGTATGTTATTGGCTCCCCAGAGATTTGAACACCAGGCACGCCCCATATACAGACTGTCCAACAGACTTTAAAAATATGTGAACAAGTGTATCCAAGAATACAGGATATTGATCTCCAAAACCGAAAAAGCGTTTGGGTATTGGAGTGGGGCTCTGAGTAAAAAACACGTACACCGCAATTTGTGAACATATTGGCCTACTGGCTCTTGATCAGCGTATGTTTGACCTGCACGACGAGCCTGGCACTTGGCCTGTAAACCTTTCCTGAGATACACACTGCAGATGATTTAAAATAAGAATGAAACTGCTTTACAGTACTTTTCGCTTTTTTAGCCAAAATTGACTCACCATTGACCCACCACATTCCATGATTTTCTTTACCTTTTTTCAGTAGCATTCACTTTCAAGCCTTCCCTTTCGTTTGTTACTTCAAAATCCCTAAAAGTGAAATTAAGTCATCTGTTCAGGCTGTTTTCAACCAAGGCTAAATACACCATAAACCATTTTAAACAAATATCCAGAGACCGTTTTTCTGGCACCACGTATAATAGTCAGTTGCTTGCTACTCTTCTTCAGTCACGGCGATAATGCCACCTATAAACCTTGACAACATGGCGCCTTACTCGGCTCTATCAGGATTCGCTGCAGTAAACCACTGAGCTGATAGCATTTGTACCGCATAGTTTTGAGGGTACCTTACTAACGCAATATGGTATAACTAGGTGAACTACTCATGCTTCAATCGCTTGGTGTTTACTAACTGTGACATTCGAATCAGTAATTGCAGATGCTGCCAACAGTTTTCCCACAGAGCAAAATCATCTTTCTGGTGTCATCAAAGCGACCATACCAAACCTTGTTGTACTATACTGTACTATCCTATACTATACTAACCTCTACCTCGCTAAACTGCACTATATGTACTGAACTGTACTACATTACACCATATCGTGCAGTGCTATATAATATACCATGACATAATATAGTGTATAATATGATATACTATATATACAATATATATGTATATATGTATATGTATATATATACAATATACAATATACTATAATATACAATCCGTGTCATATCCACTGCATTACCTCACATCAATACTATACTACTGTACTGCATCTCAATATGCTGTACTGTACTTTAGTATATCCCGCTAATCTTTACAACGACAGACTGTACTAAACTATGCCCATTTCGTTCGTTTTTAAGGCATCCCATGACGTGCTCAAAGCAGGGAAATCATTTTGGGACAATACAAAGGATACGATGACGCGAGAAGACAACAGGCCAAATCGTTCTTTATGATACTGGTCCATGAAATCTCCTTCGTGAACTGAAGAGTGCATCCGACGGACAGCAACTTGACGGTGAGGGCTTGCCTATGCGAAGCGATAGATGACTCAGTAAAAGGACCCCGATGATTCGTGATCATAATCGCCGGGACGGTGTGGTTTACCTGGTTATTGACTTGCTTTGCCATACATGATTCATCAAATGAGAGGCGCTAAAAATAGTACCGAATTCATATACCATGATCTTTTCTGTCAAACGGTCGTTTTCTCGTCACTTAAATGGAATTTTCCGCCACTCCGCCACTCGGAAAATATGGTTTAGTTATGAACTTGCTATTCTTAGGTTGTTCAAAAGGTTAGAGAGAAAACGTGAAGTAGATGCCTTCCGAACTAAAGCTAGTCGTAAAATTTCAAAGAAAATATAGTTCCTGAGTGTTGCGGAGATTCCTGGCAATGCCTCTTAGAGAGAACAATTCTTACACGTTACCAAAATTAAGAAACAGTCACACATTCTTAGTAGTATGGGATCACCAACCTCTGGATTCATCGCAGAAATTACAATGAAGAAACTGGAGCGGATCGTGCTACCAGACATCAAACCGGAAAAATGAGTACAATATGTGGACGACACATTTGCTGTTGTAAAGAAAAATGAACTGCCGCGAACGGATGAACTGCTAAACATGATTCCTGATATTGGCTTCACGATGAAAGCGGAGGAGAAAAACAAGCGGGCTTTCCTAGATGTGCTTGTCACAAGAACAATAAACGGACAACTGTAAACTGAAGTATACAGGAAAGAAAGGCATACAGTCTGGATTCTGAACTACTACAGCAACCATCCGAACTGCCACAAACGAAGCTGTGTTCGAACCCTATTCCAACGGTTTGAAACGCAATGCAACACAACAAAGAAGAAAGAAGAGTGAAAACTCTACGAGACATTCTGAAATAACGGCTACCCGAGGAATTTCATATGGAGTTGCTTACGAAACCAACACCAAGCCGATTTGTTAATACGACCAGAACAGAGGAAGATTACCCTGCCGTATATCAGAAACGCCGCGGAGACGAACTTGGTCTACAAACTTAAGTGTAACGACCGCGACAAACACTATGTTGGCCAAATTGGAAAAAAAGCTTGCTACTAGAACACACGAACACAAGCTTGTCAGAAGAAGACATGACCCAGTGTCACTTGTCTCGATCCACGAAGACAGAGAAAGACGTCAGTTCATTTCAGACAATTTTCAAATACTTGCTCACATAGGAACAAACCGGGAGCAAATGTTTGCCCGGGCGATCGATAAGCACATCGACATCGACTCCATCTCTCAGCCGTTGCCAGCAAAAGAACTACACAGCCACGGGACTCTGAGCCATGTGGAAAATCAAGAAACCTAACGACAGCAAACGGGCCAATGGATCAAAGGAAGCAAACTACTAAAAACAGAAAGCCACTGAATCAATCAGTCAAGTGAACAAATTCGGACCACAAAGTAAGAAGAAAACGGTCCAGTCACAACAAAGGCACGGAAATGTCGAACTGAATGCGCCCAAAGAACCAACGAGATACAAGGGAGTGAGACCAACTCAGATTAACAGGTGACCAATCAAACTTCTCAAAGACCACCTCGGGATCAACCGATCACTTCAGAGCCACCAACTGCTGTTTAAAGACTATAAAAGCACAAGCAAAAGAGGAGGAATCCACCCACCCAGCCCCGCACTGACGATGTCACCTCGATTGGTGATGCAATGTTTGCAATCCAACTGCCAAGCTCGACGAACGTAGATGGGTTCTTCAAGTTTAATGGACTGCCGATTTTAACCACTCCTTATCCCGAACACACGGATGTCTGCCAATCATTTGTGGTCAAAACTTCCATGACCTTGAAGAGATTTTCCATGGTTCCTACTCTCTGCTAAGATTCTCATCATAGGTTCGTGACAATCATTTTTTCGGTGGTTTATGGACGCCGGTTTCCACGCTACGTGTTTCCTTAAGCATGTGATTTTAGATTAGGACAAATATTTTCCAGTAGGTTATCATGACAAAAAGCTCAAGAAGTTGTAGAGTCAGAAAAATTCTGTGAGATGTTACTAATGGGATCAAGTCTGAATACCTTCAGAAGAGGTAAGTTTAACCATGAGCATTTATATATTACTTAGTGTCATTTTGGGCCAATCAGATTGTAACAAATTCTTAGCACCACAATAGGATTGGCCAATCATCAGTTTAGCTTTGGGTTGGTGTCCGTCAGTGGTAGCTAACAACTGTGGTCCAGGTTTGCGCTTGGATAAGCACTGTTACAAAATCCAAAGATGCTGTCCGTGTGGTTTACGTTCAGAACCCTTGTGTTCCTCTTTGCCTTTGACACAATCGGAATTACATATTCCCAGGGTGAGTCCCATATCTCCATTTTCGCTCAGAAGACTACCCCGCAATTTTCAAACTAGGCATCTCATGATGGGCTCACAGAGCACGTGATAGGAATATATTTAATTGATCATGCTGATGACTTATTATTTCTCCCAGATCGGACTTAGGTTTGGACACTGTGCACGAGATTGGCGAATCGAACATTTGTTTACCCATTATTTTCATTAGAACACCATCAGAATCGATTTGGAGTTAGCTTGTACTTCACGTTCGCATCAATTAAGTGTCTGTGAAAGCTGCTATTGAGAGAGAAAGAAAGCTTTATTAAGGATCAGAGATTTTATTCAAATGATCGTAACCAGACGGTAGGGGGCCAGGTGCAGCCGCTTGTTAGATTACTACTGATCTTCAGGGGGAAAACCGTTTATCACCCAGCAGGATAATAATGATGGCTTCTTTGTAGGAGGTTAGAAAATATGTCTGTTTATCGACATAATTCACTGATAGACTGCAAAAATGAATACAGCGGACAAGCACACTTGATATCCTCGATAGGTGTAACCAAATGTTCTTGAAAAGTGTTCTGCAAACACATCCCAGCCTACGCCGGCCAAAAAGCATACCTTGTTCAAGAAGGGAAACGTGAACACTTCCTGAATTGCTTTTGTTTTATAATGAGGGTCAATTGGTACTAATCATCCGGTAAATTACGACTGTAATCTCGTTGACAGAAACCACTGAGTAAACCGAGTGGATAGTAACCCCGTAAAAGCAAAACGCCATGCGGTATTTTCTTCTGGGACCGCTTCTCCATGAAGCACTCTAACGTGGCTTCTGTCGGGCATTGACTTCTCGTCCTGAAGAGCTGTCATGACCAGAGGGGACCTCGCCAGAAAGGACCTCATTCCAGAGGAAGGCTTTTATACTAGGCTGGCAAGAAGGTCTACTTTTTTCCTGGTGTGAACAGAAGGCAGTTTTTTGGCCACATAGCTACAGGTTTAGTTAAGATTTTGAAGCTAATAATTTACCAGCCACATGGAACCTGTGTCTTTCATCGCGCATTCCAAAACGAACGAGACTCCACGAGTCCGACAGGTTTTCTCACTGAAATCAAATGAGCTTACCTCACACCACAGATTCATCCCTCAAGAACTTGTACCCACTGCTTAATGGAGGTGTATTCACTTTCATGTGAAATGATTCTTGACTGCATATCAGTACAGCCGAGCTTTGTCACTATGGTAACCTTGTTTGACACTACAGTGTCAAGACATCCTGCTCAACTGCAAAACCCACATAGTTCACTCAGTTGAACTTCTACTGTTTGGCTCGTGCCCGAACACCTGTGGTTATAGTCGTTTAAATAATCACTAAATAATGTCATCCTACTTTATCGACCTAATATCCTTGAGACGGAACCAACTCTTCCACAATAGTCTCCGCTTGAAACTTATAACTTTGATGGTGTCTGCATATTCTCGTACAAAACCGCAAAATCCGTTAATAATATGAGTTGAATTCATTGTACACGAGGTTTGAGGCTAAATTGCAAAGGTTTCAGTTTTAACTTGACCACGTTCGCCTTGTTACAGGTGGCCAGAAACACTCACACAATATAAGCCGGAATCGACATAAAAACGGTTCCGTCTGCTCGGGAAATTCAATTCGTCCTAGCAACACTAATGATGGACAGTTTTCCTGCCGTAAGGATTCACTCTGCGGGATATCCGTGAAACTTAATGCGAAACGCGCTTGTCTGTGAATGCCAACTGTGAATCTCTGGTGATATGTTGACAAGAACAAGATAACTGTCGCACCGTTTTCTATCCCAATGCGCATCCACCGTGGTGGAGAAATTGATCAAAGTTTTGCCGATCCTCTAATATATCGCTATTTATCCGTGGTTTTACAATTCAAAAAGGCTAGAAAGTGTTAAACAGAGTGGGGCCCAAAGGTACTGCTGACATTTTCCAGTAAACGGAAGCCTGAAGAATGTTGCTGGGATTTCGTTACAGGAACTTCGTTCGTAATGCGATCAACTGGAAAAATTTAGACAGTTGAGTACTTAGTGTGTTGGGTAACAATTTCATGCTACTCAACTCAAGATATGCACAGCGGCAACTCCTTGATTTAGTCACAATCGAGGGAACATTGAGATACACGGTTAGACAATTTACGAATGTTTTACCACTCATCTATTGCAGAGTGGTGTTGGCACTAACGGGCTTTCCTATGGGACTTCCGCAGATATTGTTACTGTCACGGTAACCAAAGAAGCTCAAGAGGGTCTAAATCCTGAAAGGCTTGACGCTCTATCTGGTAATAACATCCGTAAATCGGAGTCAGGAGATTATGCCATCCAAATGATCGAGTGACGTCACAGTCCCAACACGTTCAGGTCAAATTCAAAAGGAACTATAAGTTCGAAAGAATGGCATGCTCGCAAACTACCTCATTAGTTTGTCAAGCTACTAGAACTTAAATCAAGACCGTGTCAGCCACAGCTGCGTTGTTAATTGAGATTTCGTCACGCAAGTGAAGCCAGTCGATGCTGAAAGCCCAAGAAGTGATTTACACCCGTTTTATCTTATCGATAATCATCAGCCGAGAGCATCCCACGAAAATCCAGCAGGCAGTTTCGAAACCGCGACCTCACGACCAGTAGTTTAAACACTTACTGTTCGGCCACTAGTAACCTTTACGGTTAGACAGAATACAGCGCTACTCATCCGTCAGTCACATAATTTACATCACGAGGTTGCGTGTTCACTGGTTCCCAGCGTGACGACTTCTCAGGGAGAAGTTCCATTTGCCTTGCGAAATTGTTCTTTTTTATGCTACTTATAGAGCTATATGTGTCAGCAAAGTCACCAAAAAATATACATGTGCCTTCCGCTACAGGTCTACTTATGAAGGCCAGCAGCACGTTTTCACGGGGACCTGATGAGTTCCGGTATTTGAATTAATCACTAAAGGCCTCTTTGAGCCATATGACTTGTGCTGATAAGTTATAAGCTCTAAAGCATATTAACCATGCCCATCGTGCCCTCCAATCAATCTTTCCTTGTGCTTCCTGGTCGTTCCACCCAAATCTATTTCACCAAGTGAGGTCGAAACTTCAAGCCGACTCATTAAACGGCACAATGCAGTCCTCGCACTATCGACTTTTGAGGCCTTAATGAATGATGATTAACTAGCTTTTGGTATTAGTTGGTAGTTATTGGTTGCGCTGACATTTCTGCAGTGGACTAGCGTTCAAAAAGGATTTTTAGTAGCTGGAGACCCTGGAAAAACACTAGTCAAGCTTTTAGACTCCGTCGATTCGCTTCAGCGGCGGGGCTCAGTAAAGTCCTCAGAGTTCAGCTGATCGCTCGAAGAATCAGTTGACACGGTTCTGACAAAAAAGACAGATACATTTTGCAAACGCGATACGTCCTCTGTACTCTCAGACTTCTGAGAATGTAAGAGTATACGGGGAGTTCTCTAAAAGCTTCGTGCACAAAATGATGTCTGCTAGAAGTGCCCACCCCCCACCCTTATTTACTCTTGTGATCGACCAGATAATTAGGCGAACTCTGGGAGGTCTTCAAATCCTTATTGATGATTAAAACCCTGTTAATCTGGAATATGCAGATGACATCTTTCTTGTCTTCGAAGAGAAGGGAAAAGCCTGGGTGTATTTGGATAAACTGAGCAAAATCACTCCATCAGTTAACATGCGTTTTACATCCAAGAGGTGTAAGGTCCCGCTCTTGAACACGCAATTTCTGGATACGCCACTTATAGCCCAAGAAGTGTTTTGCGTATCTTTGAAGTGGTATTAGTTGCGATTGTAGTATGACACATCGAGTTGATGCACGAACCCCTAGGGACTGGGTCGCGTTTGCTAGTTTGACACAACTATTGAAGTATACCCCTGAATCTCAAAGGACACATGTAACAGGCCACAGCATGAGCTGCTTTGTAGTACGACTGTAGGACGTAGCCCCTGCGAGCAGCGGAACTGACACGTCTTTAGTTCTTCGACAACCCTTGTCACAGGAACACAGTTCGTATGCTTTAGTGCCTGCGAATCCACAAATGGACAATTAGGAAACGAGTCTTCGGTTTTGCGACAGAGATTTTAATCGAAGAGTATAGCTGGCATCAAAAGTTGCGGCGATTTTACCATGTAATACACATAATTCACCCAAGGTAGTACTGTTTTCTGAGCCCAACTCACAATGCGGCAGGTAAAGTGGTGGTCAACTTTAACCTGACAGAGTGGTATGAAAGAAATTATGAGGGGTTTGAGTGCTGTCGGTGCTACTCACCTGTCAGGATGGGATCGACCTGATCACCTCCCCCCATGCATGGTTGGAGGTGCCACGAAATTTTACTGCTAAGTGGTGTCATTGGTGATATTTTTATCAGGTTCCATGCAGAATAAGCGTTTGGCGGTGTAGGCTTCTCGGAACGAATATGGTAGGCTATCACCAAGTCCCTTGTCAATCCCCCTTTACTCTTTTCTTCACGACATTCTAGATAGTACGGGACATTGTGTGAGGAGATCAAACTGTAGACCTTAACTCTACGGTGCAATGGTACTTATCTGCATATAGTCCATTCGCCTTGTCCTAAACTATTGTTGTCAAATCTGACGTCGAAACACTCCTACTGGCTTTGCACTCCTGGGCCATTTGGTTCGCTACTCTCGATGCCAAGACAGACGACCCACAACTACTTTTCCACCACCCTAGCGGAATGGTCCTTTTTTGCTCCAACTTTGCTACCACTTTACGCTTTCCTATGGGATGGTATCATCGTTTTCACCTCTCAAGCCATTCAAGCGTACATCTCACTAAAGCGCTTTCAGCAAAATGTACCGGGTAAAACCCTACAAATGTTTGATGAAACTTCAGCCTCCTCGTTTCCTCGCAGAACCGCACTACCCTATCCAATCTTGAATAACTGCGTTATACGTCAATCCATCCGTCCTTCCCGTCCTCTAAGGTTTTTCTCCTGATCTGGTATGGTTTTCTGTATTTTTATTGTACTTACAGAGGCCTTTCTATTATGGGTTCTCCACTTCCCTACAATCCAACACAAGAGTGATAAAACTATGACCTCAAGTGAAAAAGTACCGTTCGACGGAACAACGAAAGACGGCTTAGTAACCAGAGGTCAAAATACCTATTTTTATGATTCAGTTTCCTTAGCAAAGCACAAGTATTCTGGATTTAGGAGTCCTTCAATTAATTCGTCAAATGAATTAAATGATCAATAAACATGGCAGCAGACAGTCTAACTTAATTATCGGTGAACAGGGTATTTAAAGTTTTTAACTAAAATCTATATGTACGTAACCGAGCCAATAACCATTAATGTACATCAAACGACATCATTTAGTGACACGGCTCTTACAAGGCAGTCGTAGGACATCACCCTAAGCGCGTCCCAGAACAGTTTTTGAAGTGAGATATTTACCACCATCTCATTAACCTGCTCACATCTTGAATTAGGTCACGCCTTAAAAAAACTTCCATGTCGGTGAGACCGAAATGAGTGCAGGAATTGAAAGAAAATCTTTAGGTTAATCAGAACAGGCACTGTTGGTCGAAATCAATTTGGACAGATCGATAATGGAGGAAGTTCAGCGTCAGATGCTCAGAGCTAATCTTGGTCAAAAGGAGGATACCTTAAGAAAGCAAATAAAACATTATCTTTGGGAATTCAGTTATTCAGCTCACGCACGAAATGTGTTAATAACCACTGGGCGAAACTCGCACGTGCTATGGGCCCTTTTGAACCCTCAAAATGGTGTTTTGTGCAACTAGTCTCAGTGTACTTCTGTCCTCGTAGCTGTTCACGCTTCCTCACAGTTCAAATTATATCCTGGAATTCCTCACTTTGGCTAGCCAGGTGACTTCGTAGGTTACCGTTGTGTCAGTATGTTGATCACATGCAACTAACAATTTAAAAAGATGCAAGCTGCATTGAACAGCTTGATCGGAGAGACAACACACTTATTCTGAACTACCAGCGTGAGAAACAAAAAAACATCGGCCAAAGTAACGATTTCAAATTCAAAGAATTATTTTTCACCAGGGTCACTCTAAAAAAACGGAGTGTCAAACGAAGGAGGTGAAATATTCTGCTTTCCATGCTACCCAACTTACTCTAAAGAATGAGACACCAGGTTGGTTAGTTGACTGTGTAAAGTATAGACGGCTGCTGACATAACCACAGGCCTCCATCTTAATAACTTCACTTGACCAGAATTGACTTGATTAAGTGGCTTTGTAAAAGTACAGGACATCGCTCGTCGGGAGATTCCACACCCACAAAACCAATTAAAGTTGATATCATAGGAGAATATGGTAGAGGAATGCACATCAACTCCATTTTCTCTGAGTTTTGGAAGATCACTGACTTTGTAGCTATAATGGGAAATGGCTTCATAATGTATTCAGTTTTGACTGAATCACAGAAAATGGGCCTCCTAATTACCGGCGTGGTGGAATATAATGGTCATCATACAGATCCCCAAGTTTTTCTAGTGTGTATGCGTTCAACTCATGGATCTGCAAACGTAATTAAAGAAAGTGAAAGCCACTAATATGCAGGAAAAAAACTTGCTTAGCTCCGGTAGAGGAGATATGTAATGAAGAGTGTAACGGTCAGATGCCTTTAGTAGACACTTTCAAATCTACAGAAGGTACTTTTTGGATAGAGGGACAACCAAATAGTTCAGTCATAATAAAAAGGACGGACTTGACAGAAATGATGGAAATATCAGCCGTAAAACTGAAATCAGCAAAGCTGTTGACGACTGATACTGTATTTAGCATCTCAGTAATAAATCGAAATGTTGGTGGCTGTGGTTGACCTGTTCGCCGAGCATGGCAATTTGCTCGTTGATATTTGGTCACGAATTGTGGAAATGACATCAGTGCACGGTGATGGTATCTCTACGACTTTTGACAAAATGTCCGGAAACAAATTACCATGCTCGGCGAACAGGTCAGCAGGCACCTGATATATAACCAATTTAAAAAATTAGTTAGTAAATATTACGGACAACCATGTCATATTTTATCTTGTGTCTACTGTTTCGGTATGCAGAAACTGCGAATAACTTGAAATTCCAAGGTTTTCAAGTTTTCTATACGAAAAAGTTAGATTATTTTTCAAAGGAAGAAAGTTTTTATCAAACTAATAAAAGAATCGGAAGGCAGACGCAGTGATGACATGCAAGTATCATGATTGTGCGTGGACTTGGATATTACCAGGGCCACTACACCTCAAAAGTCTGACCACAGTTGCGTGGTGATTATATGTTCACATATGTTCACGTATGTTCAAAAACTTAACCTGAAGGACCTGGAAACTGGGTTGGTCAGACCTCTTACCATTGACCAACCTGGTATATGAGACTTCACGAGTGTCGAACAGACATCACCCGGTATAGCTCAATGGGTTGCGGAGGGACACACACCGTCACACAACGATAAGTCCATGCTCAACGCGACGGCCGAGGAACAGAAACTAGTTCTGTTGTCTCCAAAAGGACACCTGTGGGTTCGAACTGGTAGCTCTCACCAACATTCATACAGTATTCATACTGGTGGAAACTGGCGTTCTCCTGCACATGTAAGTGTGCTTATCTATTTTTTATATACTAAGTTGGTAGTGGCAAGACACCACATCAGAATTAGTAGGCGGTAACTTTGCTCGGCCAGCTCTGGGATTCATTGTCACCCAGCAAACGGAAGACTAGCAGGCATCATCGAAAGGCCAGAAACATGGATATCTGGCCCTCTGTGTTCTTCGACAAGATGTGGCAAGCTGTGTGATGTCTTCTTATTACCGAAGGGCTGTGGGTTTGAACCTCCTTACAGATTTACAAGATGCGCATTGCTGATGATCCTAAACAAGGATAAGGGTTTTTCGGGACAGATTAACCGAAGAAAACAAAGGGTGAAACGACCGCTCCTTTGGTCGGATTTTGTCTCAATTTAAACCGACTTTATATGGACTTGCGTTAGTACTTGAACCGTTGATAGGTATTTAGCACCGACTGCTATAATCATGCGCATGTTCATCAGATGCTGTTTTGTTTGTGTGTCAAAAAGTTTGCTGCCACAACGTTCATGTGTGAACGGATTTTCGTGAGTCTATTCTCTATCGATTCTGTAGAAAAATAATGAGTCTTATTCACCATTCCTACAAACCCATATGGTATACTACGTTTTTGTTATCGATTCAGCGCACAAGGAACAGATATCGATCACTACTTGAAATCCAATCACATTTGTAGTGCGTAGTGTATTCTCCTCGATGCAGAGCCGTCGATGAGGAAAACAGTATGAAGTGCCTAGAAGGACATTCCATCTGCTTGAGAGGATGATTTTGTATGCTGTTGTCGGCAAGTAGGGGCACATGCGCTGGATGTTTCACCGTTCCGTTTAGTTAGAAAAAACACTAGAATTATGATTAAAAAAAACTCTGATAAATAATCAATATAGCATGAACAAAAAGACAGTCAATCAGCTTGCGATTTTACATCCAGCGAACATAGTCGATAAACAACTTGATTTGCGCACTACAGTGTTTCGTCAACAATGAACCCAATATTTGCACCATTTCCCTGGATTACAGGATTACTATTTCCACGGATTACAGAAAATTTAAAACATCCTATCCTAAGCAACTCCCGATAAGAACACACTCATTCAGGAAGTATGTGTCCTCTTCCCGCTGTTATGAACAGCCTCTAGTGATCGTCAATTTAGAGGACACAATTTCCTATTCGTATCTATGCAAGATATGCCTCCTGGAACGAACCGATCAGAGAAGACGCAAGTAAAACGGATCATTGAAAACAAAACAAACAGAACAGAAAAACTTTGCCCGTTTCTCCGTCCGTCATGATATTGGCCGATTTTCCAAGACTAATGAAGGCTTACTCAATTAAACGCAACCACGAGCATTTTCTCCCTTCTTGTGCCTCACCGGGTGGGCGAGGTCTCCGAAATCCTTTCAAACCTTTGTTATACTTGAACTGCAGTTGTACACAATACAGGGAAAATATTTAATTGTAAACAGTTTACTTCTGATGGTGATGTGAGAAGATATGGTAACCTTTGTTAGAGAATTTTTTCTGTCAGTGAGACTAGTTTGTTTGAAAAACCCAAAAACCACTGTACCGCTGTTTCATCCTTGTTAGGAAGTATCAGCAATGCGCATCTCACAAAAATCAGTGTTTCGAACACGCGACACTCCGGCCAGTGGTTGAAAACTTAACTGTTCAGCCACGATTGGGTGCTCAGTGGTGCGATCAGCTCTCGCAGCTGTGCGAACCTTCTTGGATTGTCCGCATAGAATGACCTTACTGACAGGACGAAGCCTCTTTTGAACTATTTGCTTTTAACAGATGGCTCCACAGAATATCAGCTGAATCTTTCGTTTGTGATATTACCAAATGGGCACAAGTCAAGTCTGTCACGGAAACCCAACTGGTATGCGAGTAGTTGTAGTCCCTTAACTGTGTATAGTTTGGGTTCAAGCGGAAGAAAAAGTTGAAGGAAACTCGGGGACCGCGCTTACCTGAGGAGCTTTTAAAGGAGTGGGTTATCGAAGAGTTTTCAGAAACCTCATGAACAGTATGTTCCGTCTGGACAGCGTTCTGCGTTTTCTCAAATATCCTCTCAATTGAAACACGAGGCAGTCTTTTTGCTGTATATTTAGCTGAAGAATATCATAAACAAAAATTTCAGCTGGGTTATCGTCGAGGCTCTGGTTACACAAAGTTCCTTTACGAACAAGTGTAGTCCGCGGATTGTTCGTTGAAAAGAGAAGGTTCAGTTTCCCAAGTGCTGTACCCACCTGAGGGCGTGTACCGTTGCTAGGACAGTGAGAGATACGTGATCTTAACGGAAGGTTCTCTTTGCTGAATAGCAAGTGCATCGCTTATCCACTACCACCAATGCGCAAGTTCAAAACGATGTGCTCAATCCTCAGATCATCAATCGGTTGCATAGACCATCTGAGTGTGGTTTTGTACCTTCTCCGCTCGGTACTGTAACACACATCTCAGTTAGCTGTGATATATGTGGAGTCTTGTAAATCATTTCAGCCAACGATCAAAGCATTCATTATCCAGTATTTCCAACAAGCTTGTGGTTTATTCCGTCAGTATTGTTGAACAAATAATTTGGCCACACATTCGGGTCATTCAACTGGACACACGGTGCAAAAGCTGCTTTCAGAATTAGGTGTGGTGGTGTATGGTTATCCACAGACAGTATTGCGCATAAAATCTGTCCAGGTGAATAATCAGAGCTGTGTTTTGAAAGAGATTCTTTGGAAGTAACATGTTGGGGGACCGGAGAATGGCAGATCATAAACGGTTAGTCAATAACAATACTACTCACTGTGCTGATGAGAAGCATTGGACATCCAACCTATTAAGTTTGCAGGTGAGCCCCGGTATACCCTCATTCAGCCTGTTGTTCAACGAAAATTATTGGAATTTTCGGGATCTGGCTAACCTGTTGAGCCTCTAAATGAGTAAAAGTATTGGTACACTGTACAGATTTTCCACGGCAAAGCTGTAGCGCAGCCCCCACCATAGCATTTTGACTTTCATCTGGCGTTCATATTCATCTGGATCAAAAGTTGATATCGCGAGAACCTCTAACAAATTGAAGAATTGCTGAGTATGTAGTACAGAACCAGACCAAACATGTACAATAGTTCATACTACGCAACTTTTGCTCCATCAGCACTGTTTTGCTGAAACCTGGTAACCATGTGTCGCCATGTCATCTGTGGATGTGAAGTAGTCAACTGCGATATCGTCCGATGGGTGCGGCAGACTACACTAAGACTGCCTCCTATAGACACTCCACCTTTTCATAGTTGGCTTCTGTGTGTACCTGCCTCGGAGGTTGGTAGTTTGTCGTCACTTTCATGCAATAGTGCGGGCCCAGTAAGTCACACAATTTAGCATTCAGTCTCACTAGCTATTGTCGATGTTTCCAAAGAGAACACTCGTCAAATTAAGTGGGTTAAAAGGATGTCACGGTCGCCAGATGTTTTAATAAATTGGATTGATCGTCGTTCTAGCTTGTGCCAATTAAACTCAAGTGGATAAATTATTCTCTGCTAAATGGGCTAATTCTGCAGGCATGACGTGAACGCAACTACCATCTTAGTCGTGGCATTGGAAATTAAATATCTTTTACATAGACAAAATGAAAATTACTGGGAGGGGGTGGGGTGAATCTCCCCCAGCTCAAAACTCAACGGCTGTAAACCACCGAACGGGTAAAGGCCGCTACGGCATTTCCCTAAAGGCGTGCGATTTATCGAATCAAGATAGCCTGTGCGCCGAAAGAGCGGCGATGTGATGTATGGTGTAAAAGCGAATCAAAACCCTCGATAATTACGACATACGTCGAATTGAAGTTAATAATAGTCACCGATTAGTGCTAAAGTAAGAAGCGGATTAATAGTGAGGTTCACATGCAATACTGCAATGATAGCTGTAGTGTGCTGTCCACCGCCCGGTAAACACACCACGAAAGCATCGAGCTGTCGTGGATGACAAAGTGGTTGGTTGCTGTGTCTTAAATGAAATCAAGTCCTAAACCTTCGACTCTAGATCAGTTTGCGATCAAATTTAACGTAGTGGAGAACATATCGAGCATGGGCGTCTACAAACGCACGGAACGCACGGAATGGCCAAACCCCTCTCTTCGACATCTGGCCGAATGAAACTGACACAATGGTGCGATGGTGTTTACTACTGTAAAACCATGCAAGTAGTCTATGGTGTGATGTCCAAGCTCTGTCCCCACATCTGACGGAAGGTGAAAGTTACCACGGAGATTATGGAACCACTTTGTATCATTAGTTTACTATTTCTAATACCGTGAACCAATGAGCGGCTCAGGAGATGTGTCAAACTCCCTTCTCTGAATCGTCACTCGAGAAGCCTGCCAAGAGGAGTCCACGTAATGTGGTTTCCATCATTGAGGGATGAGTGACGCTATGTCCTATCTGTTTGAGAGATAATCACACTGCTGGTCAGCCACTCATGGTCAAACGGTCAATTGTTCAACCATTGGCCAGAACGTCGAGGGTTCCAAGTTCCCTGAGTTTCGTGAGATATGCACCGCTTTTGAAACAGCAATACAGTGCTTCTCGGCTTTTCAGTATAGCTAAAAACTCTATTGAATACTATCGATTCGTCCGCGAGGATAGATGAATGCTTAGTTTCCAGTATTTTGATTAGCTGACTAAGGATGTCAAAAGAGTGCACACCGATCACGCAACATTGCGGTGTCCAAGAGGATAAGGAGACAGTCATAAGTGGGATACGGATTGACACATGGTCCGTGATGCAAGCCAGGGCAGCTAACGAGCGTGGTGTAAAGTGAACACGATCATTATTATTACCGGATGCAGCGGTCCTAGCCCCTTTCCCTCTAAGCAGAAGTACAAAGAGTGTTCGGATGCTTGGAAGCTATGGCTTGCTCTGCTGACGAAATGAAACTTTGGACCTCAGACACCCTCAGTCTATTCGGCCCAGCAGACCACCGATCGGCTTGTGAACTTTCCGCTGCTTGTGTTTACATGACTGTTGTTAATTCTACTCCTCATCTCCTGGTGCAGCCGTTCTGCTTAAAAAAGTGTTCGACCACTAATTTGCCACCATATGCACCTGAATTACCGTGTCAATGTGGTCATGTTTTGGCGATCTGACTGGTTTGCAAGACACCTCGAACGATGACCACGCAGTATTTAACTTGGTCGTGTGGATCAACCGAAAAGAACGATTTCATTACAGAAATCTAACCCAGTCATATCAACCAGACACCGGAGTTAGGCGGGTTTTTCACATATCGCAACTCAGCATATCTGCGCGGATGACCAGGTAATGCAGTGTGAGGCGCCATAGTTTGCGTAAAAATGTGTTGCTCAGGGATTTGACTGAAACACAGTATCCTAGAGTGGAACGATCGGCTAAGCTATGTAATAGGACTTTCTTGGTGTGCGGCAATGTCATTTAAGTAGAACGAATTTTCCGACACGATTACATAGCACTCAGCCATCAAGGGAAAACTAGGATGAGGTTTCGATTCCAAATACCTTGTATTCATGAAGTGAGCTCGAATACACAGGTACCTAGAATAGCCGAACTCCTCAAATGACTCACATCTTTAGTTAAGCAATAGATCACCGATGCCACGTTTCGGTCTTCTGACAGGGAAGAACCCCAGGACTTGACCTTGACTAAAATATATTCAGACCAAAAGGGAACCGTCCCGACGGACAATAAGACACTTACTAATCCATACCAAAAGTAAACAGGACGACTCGGTCCCGTTTCTTTCCGCATCACAAATAGACTGTTATTTCATGATCGAAAAAGTGAAAACCCATAAAACTTTGACGACTTCACATGTTCCAAGAGGTTTTCTTATCCGCATGAAATAGTTCTGTTTGTGTCACCTCATCAGCTGTAAAGCAGAGGAATGGTGCCTGAAACGGTATTTGTTTGGATGTCACTGAGCAACAATTCAATGCCATTTGGACAACCTTACAGCATGTAAACACTCATCAGGCGGGAAAAGTGATCAGTTCAAATCAAATTTGGATGATCAATGGTGCATTACGTTCCTCTTTGAAATTCGGTAATAACACAGGTTGAAACCTAGGCTTTGTTCTCACAAAAGAACCATCTTGATAAACGATAAGGATGCTTTGTAACCGGAGTTGGCCATCGTCCATTTACGTTGCTTTTAAACGGACCCATGAGGCTCTTCATTGCCTAACACCTCACTCGTTCAGGACGGGTCGTTCAATGGTTTCACACATTTGACACTGAGTTCAGCAGTGTGAAAATCAGTCAACCGCATCAATTCTTTCTCACCCGTCGTCTAGCGTTTTCAGCATTAGTCGTTAGCAAATTCTTCTGATCGACTTGTCTGCACACATTTCCGAGCTACAGCATTTGAACTCGATGCAAGCATTATTTTACGAAATGAAGAGAGTTCAAAATGATATGTTAGTTCTATATAGGAGCGGGTTCAAACCTGCGGATCACAGAAAGCTTTGATTTATGCTTCCCTTAATGGCCGTATGGCTGGCTTCCAATCACAGTCGGGACCATGCAAACTGTATGTCAGTGTGTCGAAACATTAGCAGCCCGAGTGTGTTTACTGGTGGCTGATTTAGCGACCTTTGATCTGTTCAACAAGCTTTGCACTTGGCCTGCAAACTTTTCACCCCTAGTCGCGGAGACGTTGTCACTGTGCAGTTGATGTCATCTCTCCGCCTGCAGACTGAACATCTGCAAGCAACCTATCAACCTCAGCGAACAGGTCGGTGTCCACCTGATCAGCCAGTATGGTTATTGTCTCCTCAGTCTACTGGGAAATTATGGCGACGGGCATCGTCGAATTAATCCAAAGAAGCATCGTATTGTGCACCGTATAACAATACCTATAGTCTTCGATAACTACACTAATTTGCAAATCAACTTGGTTTTGCGAGAGACTCACCTGGAACCCAGCTGAATCTCACATTTGTGATGTTTCCAGGCAACTGAATGTGCTGCACCAGAACGCCTCATGGTCAAGTTGCTACGATCTTCGAGATATCGCGAGACATGTATATACCTACAGTACCTACAGTCTTGTAGGCGAGCGATGGATGCCAAAAGCCTGCGACATCTCGGTCAACTAAACCAGAAATAACTAAACAGTAGTCATCAATTTGCTAATTACTCACCATAATAGAGTATACACCTAGTCCATAAGAATGAAAAATCCTCATAGTAATCAAGGTAATTGATTGTGAAAATGTTCGGAAAGAGATGTTTTCTAATTTATTGGATGCCGATTCGTCTCCTTTCTTACAGTTGAGCCTGAAGGTGCGCAGATTTCCAACTCTGAACCGGCTGACCTGATTTGGCCAAAACAGCCGGAAGTTGACATCGGTTCCAGCGATGCGAAGGAAGAAGGCACTTTAGAGAAAGACACGGAAAACAGACAGTTTGGTGCGGAAGACTTTGCCTCCATTATAGTGGAAGCTGTGGTGAATAACACGGCTTTACTACCCTGTCGTCCAATCAAGAAGTCGGCGGAAGGAGTTGGCTGGGATGCAACAAATAAAGGAACGGTAAGTGCAGATTCATTTTACCTGTAAGTGAAGTTCGGCATTGAAATCTGAGTCCACCCAATTTGAAATATCGAGCAAAACAAATGAGCAATTTTCCACATCATATTATACGTCTTTCATAACCTTCAGTTGCTGTGGAAGCGCGCAAGCACAAACGACTACTTGATTCACGACAACCGACGTCTTCATCCAGATACACGGTTCATCTTGGATATGTCGTCCTTCGATCAAACTATCATGGACCTACGCATTGATAACGTTCAACAGGCTGACGAAGGGACGTACATCTGTCTCTATTCGACTGGACAACATGTCTACAAGAGGAAGATCCGGTTAAACGTTTTGGGTATGTGCTTGAGAGTACTTAACTTTGAATAGAACGTGAGTAAGAGATGCCGCTTCATGAACATATCTTAGAACTGAAAACCCGTAGATCTTAGTAAAAACGATCAAACTAAAATAAAATTTTATCACCTGGTTCTGGTAGATCAGTGCTTGTCGTTTTATATCCACTTTCTAAGTGACGGAGAGTAGACTGCCGCCGGTCTTTGGCCAGGTCGATTTGATATCTGATGGCAGTATTTATAGTACGCTCCTTGGTCACTATCGACACGAAACCCAAACACTCGTCCTCCGTTTTTTCTGCTGATGACCTACAGTGCCACCAATCATCTATGAGAACAGTTCAAGCCCGACTCGAGTTGTCGTCCAAGAAGGAGATGACACTGTGTTACACTGCAAAGCATGGGGCGTGCCACAACCCAATGTGACTTGGTACTTGCTTGGCCAAGACGGATCCTCCATACAACTGGGCCGTCTGGTAAATTCTCCGAGTAAGTCACTAATTGATATACGACTATTTCGCTTGCTCGATTAACACTTTTTTGACGAACTGAACTTTTTAGGCAACGCAATACTAGAAGGTTTGCACTCATCCAAGTAAGATTCTTCTTACTCCGTCCCTTCGTTTCTTTCAAAGTGGTTTGCAAGCCCCTGTTTATATATATCCCACTGTTGAAACTTGGCAATCGTTTGCTACAAACAAACCCTTCTGTCACCAACCCCAGACAGATCTGACGGTTCTTGTTCCCACACCGTACACTAATGGACCTGCAGTTTCGGTGGAACTTGTGTTTTCTGGACAAACTGGAGTTCGTACGAGCCGGCTCATTAAATCTTCCCAGTTAATTGAGTCAACTCTCTGACCCACCGGTCGACGGATTGCAAGCTGAAACTTGGAAGCCTGCCCTACCCATCGAAGATCCGTAGGTATTAGGGTTGACCACAAAAATGTGTGTAGAACTATATTCTGCGTTGTGAAATCAGAAATATTGGTGTTCGGTGGGCCGATCTTTATCAGTCAAAACCAATCGGGCAATAAGCCTTGACAAATACCACCAGCTTGCCTCATACTTAATCGCCATTTATGGTAGGCCCCATTTTGGATGTATTTGTTCCACGAATCAATTGCCTTTATTGTTACACTGAAGAGTTAAAACCGAACTGTTCACATTCCATAACAACATTTATTTTTCGAATCCTCTGAATGAACGGATGAGATCAATTTCCTTCAGCTAAACACTCATTTGTAGGCTGAGGTTGAATTAATGGGTGACCTAAGTGTGGCTGAAGCGAAGAGTTCGTCTACGATATCCTCCGATTGAGATTGGCCGGCAAGAATGTTGTCGAAGTACTTTTGTATGTCACTACCCGCTACGTTAAAGAAGAGTCTTTATATTAGCCTAGTAATTGGTATCATAGGGAGGATAACATCAACTATGATGGACTATTCATTCTTTAATCCTTTTTCACCTTCCCTCATTCAAGGATTCACTGTTGAAGCAAATCATCTGCAAATTTTCAATGTGACAAGGACGATGAACGGCCTATACAAGTGTGTGGCACAAAACGGACTTGAACGGATGGCATCGCGCGTTATCGAATTAGACGTACATTGTAAGTGCTTACTTGCGTTGAAGCAACGTTATGGAAACCAAAGCAAAAAGTACATATTGGTCATTGATCATTTGGTTGTTGATCTGTTCACCGAGCTTGGCGATTAATTTGCAAACGTTTCGTCGCCATTCGAGGAAACATCTTCAGTGCGCTGTCCCGCGAATTTTTCTGTTCAGAACAGCAGCGTTGCGGGAGAATACTGAGGGACGAGTAGTACTCAATCTAGACTCGGTTGAAGCAACCAGTCAGAATGGTTGACTGGATGAGATTAACGACAGCATCCTCATTTATGGACTACTTCAAGTAGGTTGTAGGTTCCAGTTTTGACAATTCGTACCTTATTGTAGTAGCAACAAGTCTCTCGCTCTCAACTGGAAATCTCTTTGAAATGATCAAGACGTTATCGATACGGGAAGTTATAGGAAACCAATCCATCGATAGTTCTGTAGAACTGTTGCAAAAAGTTACCAATCAATTTATTAATTCTTTCTTCTATGTTTGGCAATCATACACGAATAATCGACCCCTAATAGGCCATCAAATTAACCCCAGAGTTCAATATTACATCCCGTATACATGTCGCTAACAATCTACTTGTTCGACCCGTCATTTAGGCTTGCTTTCAAATGCGCACAACCACCACTGAACCCGGATCTCATGGGCATCTACAAATACGTCCTGAATTGTCCAGTCACTTTTTGAGGTGCAAAATATGACAACCAGACAAGGATACATAAACGCCATGCCTGGTTAAACCAAACTGAACAATGCACAGCTCACCAGTCAAGTCTAAAAAATTTCCTATATAAAAAAGACAAGACTCTTCGGGTACAAATGGCATAGTACATGCAATCGGATAGTTCTAAATAATGTGTGATCTAGTTCCTAAATAGCGATAACCCCAAATAAAGAAAGGTTTTCCTGCTGGCAAAAAGAAACCAATGAAATCCAAATGCGCCAAAATTCTATCTTAGCCAGATCATTTTGTCCAGCACTGACGGTTTGTATATCTGCCCCTGGTAGAAAAGCCTTTTGGCCCGTTCTCACCGAACCCATCCACTCGTGATGATGTTGGCATAACCTGCTTTAGTAACTGCATTGCAGCAGTAATTTTGTGATGAAATTAGCATACAGTTGTGATTTCCACGCGAACAAGATCACTGTGCCAACGTGCGTTTACAAAAAGAGATCCGGCCTAGAGAAGTACTCGTCATCCATCAACTCGTCCAGCTTGCTCGTCTGACTCGGCTACTTTCGGAATATGAAGCCTGTATTCTGTCTAAATTGCAATGGATGGTTTAGTGAATTGTGATGCTTCTTGGCTTCTTTAGGGCCGGATTCACATTTAATTTAGTCACTCATTCGATCAGGCAGCAAACGGTTGCCCGCAACTCCTATAATATAACATTTTCATCGCACTAACATAAGTGGTTTTCTGACTCATCAACTGCGTCCACATACCTCATCACCATAGTAAAACACGGGAGGTATTTGACGATTAACGGCGATACAATGTTGGACGCATACACTACGTGAGAAGTTAATTGATTTCACCGATGCCTCTAAAAGAGTCAACACAAGACAGGCACTCCGGTCAGATAGGACCGTAAATGCCAGACCTACCGCTTTAGCGAAAGGTACAGTTGACGTGCAAAATTATTAGGAGTGCGTGCGGTTTAATGGCAATCTAAATAAAAACAAGCAGTTTATATACAATGTAATATTTGTTATTTTGGATGAACATTTTTGTGTACACCCACACCATCCACTTAAAAATACCCCTTGTATTCGCTCAGCCATACCGACTGCAACAATTCACTGAACCTCGGTTACTACTTTAGCTGCCAAAGTAGTTAGAAAAGTGGATAAAAATTCTGCACGCTAACTGCGCAGAACAGGATGAATTCTGCCACACAAAGAGAATTTGTGGTATCTTGAGCGTTTTTTCTAAGACGAGCACTGCTCTATTGAATCTCTGTTGTGTCATCAAATGCAATGAGTTTATAGCCCTGATTGCAATCTCTTAACGATGACGATACAGCGAAATAGATATTGTACTATCCCGTGTGGAGAATACACAGTTGCTACAAAGCCTTGACGACAAATCCGGTAGAATTGGAAAATTCTGGATAAAAACTCATAGGCCACAGAAGTCAGAATTTGATGTACCTCGACCTCCAAATTCAGCCGCAGTTACTCAAAGTTATCCACAGGATTTCAAACACTGCATGAACTCTGTTGAGGGGTAAAGAAATCCGTTTACGATTACTATAGAATAACTCCAAAAAGTTTGAGCAACAAACCGATCTGCTTAGTACCTAACGAGGTCATCGCCTTATCTCCACAAAACATTGCTTTATTTAATTTTTTTCAACCATCTCTCTATCAAGCAATCGACCCTGAGACTCGATTCATCAAAAAGGCTAACCATGTTGTTGTCTCTCACCAAAGAAGTAGAATGTTTTGGTCACTCTTCCCTAGCATCCCTTTGAGGACTGATGCCAAGTAAATTTGACGTTTGAATGAGGTTTTATTTCCTTCATTTTGTAACCGAGTTTATATATGAGGGAGTGCATCCGGTATGTTAACAAATTGTGGTGCAATACAGCATAAGTGATACGAGATATTGTATCAATAGTCAATAAGTGAATAAGCAAACATCAGAACATCGCAGTATCAGGGCTTATATAAGAGGTCTATTGGTGCTAACTGTCAGATTTTTGCACTAAATACTCATCCCACATGCACCAAGCCGAACAAAATATGGTACGAATCACAGAGTTCACCTTTTATCTATATCAGGTGTACAAGATCGAGCTCGGCTTACATAAGCCGCATGCGTCACAGGCGCGCTAAACGGAGCTGGACACTCCTAGAAGGTATGCCCGAGGGGTTCTACGACCATCCAATTAAAAGGAAATTATCGATAGGTCAGTAAATGAATCTCTAGCTGTCGGAAAAAATCCGAAATTGGCTTGTTTAATAGTCTGTGTTCTTCAGATCGAAAGACCAGTCAAACTCTCAACACCAAAGAAACGTCTTCGTTTCCGAGTAACTGCAGGTTTCCTTGGACATCTGTGGATGGAAAGTGGCGAATTTGGTGATTGAGAAACAGGTGTGCGATTTTCAGCAGACAAGAAGAACGGTAAATCATTAAAACACTCAAGTTAATCGAACAAAGTACTTGTCACATGGTGCATGCTGCGGCTACAACTGAATGCATGATCTCTCCTGCTCTGCCTAAGCCGACAGGGCTTTCTCGGATGGTCAGGCCTATTGGAGTATTACCATCGAAACTTTCTTCTCCTGTGTATTTAAAATCCAGATACGTGGCAGCTCTGCTTGTCATGTAAATAGCAGTTTCCAAGTGAGAAAACACTTCTCATCTTTAGAGGTGCGGAATGCACGTATATGCACGAGTCTTCGGTCCACAGTTCGGTCCTAGAGGTCTGCGAGCTTTCTGGAAATCAATGCATCTTGCGGTCATGCTTAAAGCTGGCGCTTTCAGTCACCGCAAGTGGCACTTAATCCTGTCCTAGCCTCTGTTCTTAGAATCACCAGGTGGGGCGTTTTGCCGGTAACTATATGAAACGTAGTCCTCTAGGTTGTTAAAACAGTCAGAATAGCCGGTTCCCAGCTTTGTCTTTCACCATCCATTGCCGGAGTTTGAACTTCGGATATCTTACATGGGAGGCGAGCGTGTTACCACTACTCCACCAGCGCACCCTGGACACACTTGAAGTAACATGTCTGAGTGAGCAAACATGTCACGCTTGAAGTGACGTGCTTGGTTTGTCCAACGGTTCAAATGTCCTGATTGTGTCGGTCGGCTGACCCACCTGTCAGGACGTCCGATTGAGGTAGCGCCTTCAGCGTTTGAAACATGCCAGACAATTCAGTTCCAGTCGTTTACCTGGTGTCCGGTCCCCAAAACCCCAGCAAATCCAAGGATATGTACTACTAATGAGATCTAATGGGAACGAAAGTAGAGTTCAGTACTTCTTTCTTTGGTGTGAACTCACCAATAGCATTGGGCTAGAATAGGGGAATGTCTGTTCAAACGAGAGCGATGCAAATGTGGATTTTGGGAATTTTGTCAGGATGCTGACGCGTAGCGCTGTCTCTGACACTTCTCCGCAAAAGTCTATAGTAGCGCGCGCGTATTCAGTTCCTTGTTAGCACCCCTCTATTCGTGAGCAAGTAGGATTTGTTCAAAAGTTGCTTGTGTATAATAATAACAGTGCTGTAAATTCCCAGAACGCAACGACCTGTCGGCAATCTCCAGGCAAGAAATATACTCGGTATAAATATTTTTTTCGGTGGCCTTGAGGTCTATAATTGGATGCATGCCGTTTTCTGTGTGAAGCTGTTCTTCTTTTAGCGTCGGTTTATCGGTCTGAAATGCTACCTTCCACATTCCTACAGGGTCTTCATGATCACCATTTTAATCCAGTGATAATTGTAGGAAAACATCTCCAATCTGACATTGTTCTCCAGGCATGTACTGTAACTGGAAACCTTAACTGAGAAAGGATCTGCTTACGTTTAAATACCTGATCCAGCACAAGACCCTGTGAGCTTCACCATCGGTACACAGAACAAATCATTGAATAAAACACATGCGAGGGCTCCTTTCCCGCCTGTTTGGCAGTTTTCTAATGGTTGAAATGTTCCCAGATGCGTATACATCTGTTATAATGTTGCAAATGATCTGCCACAAAATCAGCACACGCAGCCTCAGGGACGACAAAGATATCTGAACTTTAAGACCGTTTAGAACGAGTAACTAGACTTTAGCAAGTTCGGGACTACAGTCCTTCAGCTGAACCCTCAGAAGGTGTAGTCCCTGAATTAGCACTTTAACAGTGAATAAGATTTCGAATTTGCGAGAAGCTTACTCTAACTCGACGCCTCAGTATACTCCCGTGATGGAGGTATCCGTTGTAAGGACAAGCTTACCCAACGGCATCAGTGGACTTCTCCAAAACATTCTTCATTTTAAACGTCGTCTATCCGTTGTTGTCCGTCTTTCGGGTATCAAAACCACCGTCCTTAGGCTTCACAAACCGCATATGTCGGCGCAGTTTCCAGCCGGAGAAGCGAGTTTGCTGTATATCCGTTAGTAACAAAATTCGGTGGTTTGACATACACAGTCAGTGATGCACTGGATTGCAGCTGGTTACTGAGACACTAAACGTGGCAGGTCACAAGTTTTTGGTTGTTATTCAAGCTGCGTAGCGTCACTACCGAATGCTCCTTACTAAATGCTACCTCGTCACATTGACCAACTGCCTGTGTAACTCTTTTAAATGACAACGTGAACTCTGTTCCCCTCAAAATGACTTTAGTTGGCCGCGTTACATCAGCCAACAGAAATAGTCTTTAGAGGGCTCGTCCACGAGGCCACCAAAATCCAAAAAGTCAGCATACCGTAAAGTACGCCAAGGTGCGTCTGGCGAGTGACTGCAATGAGCTTCAGCGCCACCCAACCAGCCTGACCATAAGTGGCTGCTTTGGCTCAGTGACGTGCGCGGAGTTTTGTTACAGTTAATGAGGCAACTGAGACTGCGGAATATGTGGCGTAGGAAGAGGTTTTTAACAAAAGTAGATAGAGAGGGGAGAGCTTAGCAAATCACGGTTTCAAAGATAAACCCCGGTTACGGAGGTGATATGCCGTTACTAAGACGCTTGAAAAATATTAGCCGAAAGGAAACATATTCGGCCGGAAACACCGTAATTTTAGCAGGCTGACGGCGGCGTTCATGTTATCAAGATCTTTCCAGAGTATTCTAGTGAGTGGAAAACGGTTTTGCTAGATTAGCACCAGGTCCTTTCATTTTTAGTACTAAAAACTGTGTGGCTGTACGGCAGCAGCACATCAATGTGAGCTCTAATTTTGCCCCCTGCGGTGATGGAAAGAGGAGAGAGGAGCGGAGCTTTTACAATCCCTCACTTCAATTCTGAACAGGTTTCATCTCAGCTACTCGTATCACTTAGTGCTTTCCAGGTTCACAGGCCTTCTGTAAAAGTAACTCAGAGTGAAACTCGGGTTGCAGCTTTTTTGCCAACCATCTCTGCCTGGGCAAACATGATGTTCGGATGCGTCATAAATTCATCCCTCTTTGTCTTCTCAAGTTCCGCCTACCATCCGAATGGCAAACACAAAAATCGGACAGTTGCTTTACCGGACGACAATGGTACGGGCATTGATTACTGGAAATCCGATAAACAGATTTCATTGGGAGTTTGAACAACGGCCGATTTACGGACCGAACAGCAACTGTCTTGTTCCCATGCCAAATGAGAAATACTGCATGATCGTGGGTAAGTTTGTTGTCGTTGTTGTTGTCTTTTTGCGTACAGTATGTGAAAGTAATAAATTCCGAGGAATTGAGGGTCTGTGTCCATAAAAATCCCTAGTTATGTCCGACCATACGAAAAAAAACTTATATTTTCCTCCGCGGGAAAACGTAAAGCAGCTACCAAGTTCCCGAATCCGTCATCTGTACCATGCTAGCGTAATCCTGACAACCGTTAGTTTAACCATCACAATGATGAGAAGCCTGGTCATCCAGATGCAGTTCATGAGGTCATCAAAAACCCATCGACAGCCCCCTGCCGGTTTCGCCCATCTAGCTGCTCATCAGGTAGGCGTTTCCATCCGCCTAGTACTCTTTAAAGGAGATACTGTTTGCGAATGTTCGACTCAGGAGGTGGTTTTAAAGTTTATGACAGGGAAGAACAAGATGGGCAAAACTCCCGTAATCCTTGCGTCGCTTAAGCACATATAACTTCATCTGTCCAGGCGGGAATCCGGCTGCCCGATGGCGTAGTAAAACTTGCGGCGAACCCTAGAGCAATGTGCTAGCAAATTCTTCACATAAAAGAGAGTTTCAATGAGTTTCCTCTCACTGGCGCCCTCAGTGGCGTTCATGCATCCAGGTTGTTGCCTTCAATGCATATATCTCCCTCAATCTCTCCAATGAAAGATCCATTGATACTCCTGTATTTACGAACCATTTATATCAGCTACCGACCCCAATAAGTAACCATCTAACTCATCTCCCCAAATCATCGGCGAACAAAACTATGGCGGCTATAACCAGTGAACGGCAAGTACGCGTTTTTCACAGCCGATGATGACTGGTTGACAGATAACACTAAATTGATTTGCAAATGTGGGCATTTTGCCGACTGCGCACAGTCTGGAATTCAAGTAGGAGAAAACATATCTACTGAGTGAGCCCCAAGAAGAGCGAAACTGGTAGTGGGTTGTTGAGCGGTTTTCAACCATTTTATGAGTATTGTGTTATGTCCGCATCCTCCTCAGATTCCGTCAGCACAAGTGTTCGAACAGTCTGACGAATTTGTACTTCCTTATCGGCTGCTATTAAATAGTTTTCAGAAGAATATATTACTGAAATGGATGATCTTGGATAGACACTTGAGAAGTCACCCACAAGATTTAATAACTGACAAGAGATCTAGTCACGGAGAAGGCCATTCGAAACGTCTTGATTTTGAGAAAACTAAAAAACGGTTGCAACTGGATACTCCCAATGAAGATCTAAGGTACCAGCTTGCGATGAGAACGCGTTGTACGCGGAAGAGTTTGCTAGTGATGCATGCGACAAAAGTTCCCAGTTTGTCAGTTTGCAGTTTGCCGGCATTGGACTGCGACAAATTAAATCATCCGCTCGATTTCTGTTGACAATGTTGGCATGGGAAGTAAAATTTGTTTATACTATTCAAACGGAAATACTTATATCATATGCTGTGATTATTTTTCAGAATACTGCCGGAAGCACAGAGAGCAGCAAGTTCAGGATCAGAAACGTCATTTAACTTTAGAAATGACGTACGATTTCAGTAAAACCTTGTGGAAACCTTTTTCGAAGGCTTTAGAAAATTGCTGGCTTATTGTGACCATCACATAGAAGATGGGATGTCAGAAACGTCCAAATTAATTTTTTCTCGACATTATTGTGGTTAGATCAAACAGTTCGACAAAACAGAATGTAAAAGCTGGGAAAATCCCCTTTCAATTGTATAGGAAAATATAATCCTTAGATTTATTTTTACCTCCGTGATAGGCTAGGTCGCGCTGATCAGCAAATGATCTTTAAATGGCTGCTTCGATGTCATTCAGAATCCTCAGTGAGGCGTATCTCAGATTCCTCAGGAGGAATATGACCCCACAATTTCCCGGGTACAACTTTCAAAGTACTAAAAGTGAACGATCAGGTGTGCGGCCAACCCACAGGTAGACAGGATCAAGCGCTACTTATCTTTCAAAAGTACGTATTCATCACACCTCAACCCTCATGTTCAGACTTCTCATTCAGGTAGCACCAAGAACACATGAAACCTAGCTTGAGACTTTTGATTTAATAGGAACGGCAATGGATCCATAAAATTTGTTCACATTCACGTCACTCCCGTTTTTAACAGTCCTCATCCTGTCCTGACACTGTTATTCTGGAGAGTCCACGTCAAAGGGCGGAAGCGCTGGACCCGAGTTTCTCTCTCGAGGACAAGTTGAGTAGTGGTAACGTGATCGCCTTGCTTTTCGGATGTCTGGAATTCAAACTGCGGCACAACCAAGGATATGCACTGTTGATGAACACTGGTAAGAGCAAAACTTGAGTCCTAGCGCTTCCCACGTTTGGTCTGGATGCTACAGAATAATGGCCTAAGGACACATGGACAACTGCTCCAATCAGGATGCTTTGAATGAAGATTCTACAGATCCCGAAGCCACCTACAATGTAGAATTCGTTTTCGTAATTTCTGTTGTCTCTTGTCGTCGTGCAAGTATTCCGGTTGGACCAGATCAAACCGAGGTTTGCCCTCATTTGAACTTATTAACAGCGCACTTTCCTGACTGTGCTGGCAATTTTCTACTTTCCTGACGTGTTGTCTATTGTTTTGCTGAGTCTCATGGACTAATGGTTCATATTGTGGATTTCCCGGGTTCAAATCTCTGCACAGACGCCGGTCTTCGCCGAATCACCGCTCAGAAGAGCACGCCACTGAATAGCTTCTCAAAACCGATTGTATTGCTGAAGTCTTTCGGAAAAGACAACCTTACGTCCGTCAGCTCAGGCTACTTTGGCCAAAATGGGGCAATTGTTTCACAAAACATTTAACAAGAAATCGAGGACTATTGAGCCATTACGGATTTTTGGTATTGCAATCATGTAAAAAGTTCCAAAGTTTAACTGTACTCATTTATCGATCGTCTATCTATTCGAACTTAGCAAGAACCCAATGAGGCGGCAGCATATTGTGACCTAACAGTTGAACTGGGTAATGTCGGTGGGTGTGGTATACCTTCATTGTTTCTTATTGATTCTACGTGTTTGCTCTTGGAAAATACACCCAAAAATTTCCTCTTGCTGGGTGTCTCATTAGGAGACTGCTGCAGCAATACAACAAAACTCAACAGTGCGTCCTTAACCGTTTTGTAGGACGTTGGTTGTATTAGTGCACAGTTGATGATAGCCATAATATGATTCAGAAGGTATATATGCACTAATAACAGTCTTTACTATCGTTGACAGTAGTGAATTGCAACAGGTATAAAAATAAATACAATGTGAATGTGGAGCAAGACAAAAAGGGAACTTATCGGTTGTGAGAGTCCCTTGGTGAAAGTCCGGACGGCGGTAACGTGTTTTCTCCGCAGCATAGTTGCTACACGTGTTCCATATTGTCCGTGGACTTGTGGAGGGCGGTTGACGTCCTGCTCCCTGCGCGCGCGCGAGACTGTGTGTCTTGAGTATGCTCGGCCTTCCTATATGTAGCTGCGTCTGCGTGTACGTGGGTGTCAGCACATGACTTGTTGCTACGCTTACTGGCCGGTGGAGACAGTCAATATCAGATGAGTCATCCTTGTGTGTCGCGATTTGTAAGCGTAGGGTAGAAAGCGAGTCTCGTGATCTAGGGGCGATTGTGAGCTGTGTAGTCAAGTGAGTCACAGTCGTGTAGCGTGATTTGTGAGTGTAGAAAAAAGAACAGATCTCGTGATCTAGTGAGTGGCGGTGAGCTGTACAGTCACGTATGTTGGTGAAGGGGCTGCTACAGTTGCCCTTCGACGCTTCTACAGGAACCAGTCTCTGACTTCCACTAAAACGATTCGGAGGATTTTCCCTTCTTAACTTATTTAGACTTTCCTTCTTTCTTTCTCTCCCCCAACCCCCAGATACAATGGGTTCACTACAGAAGGAACTAAAAACTACTTTGTTCATAACCAATCTGACGATGCATGACTACGGGTTGTACACGTGCGTTGTGGAAACACCATACGGTATATTCCGAAACAGCACAGAGGTATTTCGTAAGTGCTATTGCTGACCTCGTTTGGTTGAACTATGCGCTAAACGTTGTATTTGTGCCAGTCATTTATAAATCTTAGCGAACATCACATGTTATTTTGCCCACATATGATGCAATTTTCCTCGTGGTTGCAATTTATGCTTTACGAGTATTGCATGTTTGAAATCCCATGGGTAACCTTTTTCAGGGCTGTGCTAGTCATGTGCAGAAGATCTGCTTCGAATGAATTACCTTCAGTTTCTACAATCTTACAAAGTGACACAAACGCACGAAGTTATAATGAGATTCTGCCGTACAATGAAATTTCACAAACTTCGATTTCCGTTTCCTTGGTGGATGTAGGTACTAGTGCTCAAAATAAATCAATTATCCAAGTGAAGAGTAGTGATTTGACCAGTTCGAAACAGCGTATCCCCTTTACCCATCTCTTTGAAATTGGTGAAAAATACCTGGTGCGACATGTCAACATTTCTTTGGCTATCTTCAGTAGTGGACTTGAAACCTCCGAGCTAAAGAAATATTGTAAAGTAGGCGCTGATTGGTTGATTTGCGTATGTCACCTGATCAATGCCAAAGCAACCAGATCGTGTGTTTCAACTGTTGTTGGTAGCTGTGATAGGTCTGGTTTGATCAGTAGCATTTTGATAGCCTCTAAAGCCATGGAGTTTGTGCTATGCAGCAATATTAGGAAAGAGGTGAGCGGAACGCTCCGATGACTAACACCTTAAAGACGTCAGGCTGCTGAACATGCAAGGGTACGATTTGACGGTCTTTCGGACACCTAGATTACACACTTCGGAATATGTCCCCCTGAGGTTTCCGCCAAATTTTTGTTTATCCTTCCAGTGTAAGCACCTTTGCAGCTGCAGAAGTACTAGACTACATGTGAGTTGGGTAGGTTTAACCCTCCAGTCTCACGTTTGTGCACAGTAGATCCTTCGGATACAGCTGGACTGCAGTAGAACAAAGCTTTAACACTGACGCTAATGTCAGTGTTCACGCCTTTGAAACCAAGTACTTATCATTCCTGATGGCTTAGTGCAACCGGGTGGTTTGTTTTCCGATTCTACTGAGAACCTTAGATAATTCCTTTGGATAAGCTTTCTCCAAGAATCTCTGCTGTTGTTCGGGGCCGCGTAATCTGTAGAATAAAGCCTTTACGAGCAGACGCTTATTTGGGTGTAACCAGAAAACTGTAAATGCTGACCATCCCTGAGGCTCTGGAAATGGATAGAACCTTGCAGGAACCAGTCGGTAATTATACAAACTAGCAGATGCTGTGCAGATGCTGTCACACTTTTACTGTGACGACTTTTAAATTTAATCGAAAGTTTTTTGTTCACCCGTCCCATTATGTTGGGTCCAGAGAACTGTCCACAGTAACACCATCGACAAGTTCGCAGGCACGTTCCACGAATTTGAACGTAACACAGTTTATACCGAACGGAGTAAAACAGAAGCCAACGCATTGTAGCACACGTCTCATATATTTTCAGTGTAGTCTGATCAATGTTTCTTCGAAAGCTTAATATAGTTCTGTTGGAAACAAGTCCTACTATTCTTGAGGGGGCGCTACTAACAGGGTTGTTGAAAACTCTTCGACAGCCCGATCGGTTTCTTCCTTCTTAGAGCTGCCAAGTTGTCACAGCCACCGAGTTTCCGTTGACCTCATGCTCTACTTGATCTAAGTTGTATGAACGTCACAAAATACACTCATTTGCATACTGCCTTATTTCTAAAGAAAGGCACAACTAAATCCCAGATGGATCTCTCGTCTGTGATAGTCTTCAGATGAGTGCACTGCAAAACTTCTGCTTCATGGTTTAACTGGCACGATATGCTACTTATCGCAGTAGGTTATCAAGATAGGCCGCACTGCTCAATACGTTTATTTGAAGAATAGCGTTAATAAGAGATTCAATGTGGAATTATTTGAGTCTCTCGTTAAATCAAGTTGGTGTGCAAATAGGTGTTTTTTGCGAAATCCTGCTATTGTTAGACTTAGTGGTAAGAATCAAAGATGGTTGTGCAGACTCGAGGCTGCTTGTGAACACACTTTGAATGATAAGGTGTTCGAATCTCCGTAGGATTATACTCGTTAGATGTTCCCCAGTAGAAATCCAATTGAGTAAATCGTTCAAAGCCCGTATCTTCTGTCAGGACACTCAGGACCAACCGCTTTCCGGAATAAACCATTTTTTGCTGGTTGCTTGGTCACCTAATACGTGGATTTCCAGATCCTGGCACAAGTTGATGCCATGTGATCGAAATGTCCGCACGCAAAACGTCCTGTGCGTTGAGGTTGGATGTTTTTACATTTTGGATCATTTGGGTGACATAAATCCAGAGGATGAGGCTTGCTTGCACTGTCTTTTCTCATGTGTTACAGTCAAGTAGTAACTTGGGAAGGACAAAGAAGAAAAATGATGCTCTAGTACTTCAAATTAGATGATTGTACAAATCGCACCAGTGAGCGAGTACAATACCGCTATCGGAGAGAAGGCCGGGAGTCTCCTGTTCTGAAATGGTTTGATCTACGGCACACTGGAACAGCGGTAAAGGTGATTAGTTTACCTTGTGTCACCCGATGCAGTAAACTCGGAAATGAAACCTCTCCAAGAAAAGGCCACTTAGTGTCACATTCCTTCAGGGCGAGAACAACCCTTGGAAAGAACAATGCATCGTTCTTGATGGTGGGGTCTCTTCAAGCTGACTACTTTTTGTAAACTGAAGTGCACTTTAAGGTTGGGATATGGTGACTAGCTGTACTTGTTCGCGAAGTCCATTTCTGTGCAGAGATGATTTTGGAAATGGAGACTTGTATGGACAGTAATATAGCGACGACTATCAGCTGGATTTTAATGCCGCCGGATTTCGGCACCTTATATCATTCCTCTCTTTTGAGAAAATACCTCATCTCCAGTCACGGCTGTCCATAACGCCAGGCAGCCTAACTCCACCCGTTAAAAAGGATACAAAACATTTGTTCTATGGCCATTGGACCTCCATCCGCGTTGATGCGGATGCATCCGTGAAAATCATAATTGGTTCGCTTGATTACAAGGCACCAAAACGTTTTGTGCACGACTTTCATGCTTATGGTTGGTTGTTTCTCGGACGGCTACAAGGAATCAATATTATGGCTTTAAAGATGAGTGGCCTCACATAAAACCGCTGGTCCAGTGAGTTTTTCACGTAGTTCAGCTAGCTATTGATACAATAGCAGCTTTATATCACCCTATTCTCAGACCTCTCACTCTAGAAGAGGCAGCGTGTAAAAGAAGCCACCTGTTTCACGTTTGGCCGTCTTCGGAACCCAATGCAGCAATATCAAGCAATGCTCCGTCTAAATTTATTTTCGTGTAAATTGAAGTGGAACTTACTAGGCTGTGAAGACTCAATGAAAACAAGTTTTTACACCGTATTTAGACTGTCCAACTCATGGTATATATATTAATTCAAAAAATGCAGAAACTGCCGATGTATATTAGCTAACTCCAAGTTTTTCCCTACTTCAGGTACCTACCCATCACACGGATTCCCCTGGGGTAAGTACCGTTCTGATTTAGAACTTCTGATGAGTACACCTTAACACTTCTCTCTCCTGGACAATGAAACGAATTCGTTCAGCGCCGGTTGAAATTCACACAATAAACTACTATCCCTTTGACAGTAGGATGAAATGAATGCGGCAAACAAAGTTCATCTGACAGCATCCATAAAAGGGATTCAGGGTCGAGAATTCAGTTGATTGTCTGGCAGACCGGTCCTCTTCCAAGTTGCCTTTAATGGCTTCAGGCTGCTCGGTATGACTCGCGATATCATACTTGACCTAGGTTGAAGCGAACTATCCAGGAATTCAGGAGTGTGAAGACTCCTGTAAAATGCTACCGGAAGTGCAGTTAGGGTCACTTGTTTCATTTCATCCTGGTTCTGATAATGTTATTTCGATTGATGAAGAGTTCCAAAAAAAAGAAAGCCGACAACTCTCTGCAACCCGAGCTACAACACATCTCGCATTGGGAAGCAGTGGCGTCTTTAGAGAGGCAAAATACCCTGAAACCCTACTGGACAACACCATTGACCAGGATATATCAAGTTTTGTTTGAAATGGATGAAAACACATGTTGTGGATATCCACAGAAATCTCACTCAGTATGCGTTTCGGGACTAATAAACTCTTTAAAGGTCTGGCTTAAAGAATGGGGTTCATTTCATCCCCATCAGTATCAGGTGAAACTAACCGGTATAGAAATATCCTATTGAAATTTGTGACCCACTTCTTAGAATGTTTTAGACCTTTCATCTGGGAGAATAGAAATAGATCTGCATATTCCGTGGAAACAACCGCAGTAGCTGTTTAAATGACCAAAAAGCAATCTACGGAAGGCAACAATGGTGGATGAGGCATTCAATTCCTAAATGAACTCATAAAAAGTGATGCGAGCAGTCCCAACTAAATAAAACATTGAATACCAACGTATCAGAAGCGGTGCGTCTTCGTGAGCAGCGGGCCGTTATTATGACACTTGTGATAAACTAACAGGACAGAAACTAATCACTCCACTTGGCACTCCTACAAACACTCAAAGGGAGAATGCAATAATAGGCGTTTTGATGCGCGTAATTACCTTTTGACCCTGTTACCGCTTCCCCAGCAACCAGAAAGCCGAAATGGCGGTTTTGTGTTCGTCTTTTCAGTAATAAAGCAATCGTGGACGTGAAATTGCACATCGGACGTCTCCTTGAGCTCAACCGCAGATCCGCTGGCGGAATCCACAATCCTGAAAATTAGGCAAACTGCCCCACCTCTCAAAAATGCTAGATACTAGCAATCCGAAATCCTATAAAGCGTGCGTAGTAGTTTTTTGATTTTAATCAAGGAGGTTACCCAAAGGTACAACAGGGCACTTAAGAGGAAAGCTATGAATAACTGATACCGGGTTTCTTTTGGAGGAGTTTAAAAGACAGAAATATGACATCATTTGTTCCATCCCCACTATCAGATCACTCAGGGTACCAAGAACGAGACTCTTGGACAGGAGAACGATCTCCATCCGGCCGTCCTTTACCAATGAATCCGATCTAGACAGACAGTCCCCGCACCAGGGAGCTAGCAAACAAAAGTCAAGTGACCATGGTACTGAGGTGGCTTTTGGTCGGTTTCGCTTATCTGGGGCAGGGATCAGTATGAGCAGCGCGGCATCAGTGTGTTATCGACCTGCCTGGATAATCTGCGACTGACGGAACACCAGGTTTCTTATCCCAAACTTTTTGATAAGTTGTAATTCAGTCTGAGTGGGATTAAGTATCGATTGCATGAAGGTCTCATTACTACCTGCACAAAAGCTAGGAAACTCTTATCGGCTGCCTCAAACCAGCAAAGAACACAGGGGTTGGAGGCTTGCAACAAGTTTCCAAAAGTGAACTCAGTACAAGAAGCAGACCTAAATAGTTTCGGACAAGTGCCGCTCAATTCAATACGTGTATCGAGTTCATGACACATCGTTTCGACAAGTGAGAGGAAATTCATGCGAAGTCACGGTGAGAACTTAGGAACTGTAATTAACGGTTAGCTCTCTACAATAAATACATCGCCTGCAAACACGGCTTGTTTTGCGTGAGTGTAGGCCACCGAAGTTGTTGGAGAACCGCTTAATGTACTTTAACCGTATTTTTTGTCGTGCCGACACACTTCAGACAAACCGACACAGTCAGGCAAAGCTTCGGTCCATCTTAATGCAGTAAATCCCCGACGGCGGAAAAACTAAACAGTGTTTGTCGTTTGAGAAAGGTGGTTGGATTTTAAACGGGGGATATTGCTGTGCATAGAGTCGGTAGGTTGGATTAACATTACATTCCCCCATTTGGATCCGACAGAGCCTATGTGAGTTTCTTTGTTCTCTATCTAAAAGCTGATTGGTTCTTTGAACAGTCACCGTTCATTGATCTGAACGTAAGCGTGCACATTGTCTGTCAGTTATCGTAAGCTGTTGATGCACAACGTTCCTGTCTGTTTCGGTCTTCATTCTGTAACTGTGCGCTTACTCGGTGACGTTGAGTAACATCGGCTGAAACTGACTTGCGTGACCTAAAATAAGTTTGCATTGAGTCTCGAAAGCACTGTACAACTGTTTCATCCTTGTGGGGAATCATCAGCAATGCGCATCTTACGAAACTCCAGGAAGTTTCGATCTGTCGACCTCCGGGTTTGTAGTTTAAACACTTGACCGTTCGACAACAAGCGGTTGATGAGCGGTGTAATTAGCTTGCGTATAGTATCACAGCGTATCACAGCGTATAGTATCACTCATCCTTCAATCACGTAAACCAAATCACATGGTCACACATGTTGACTGACTACTCGAGTTCGCAGAGTGTTCAAACGACTAGGCGGGATGTGGGTTCACAGTCCCTTAGTGAAGAGTGCTCCTTGGCTTTTCAGCATAGACTGGCTTCACCAACAGGACCAATTATTCATTCAGGACCGTCTCGCCCAACCTTGACCAATCCCAAAAAGACTACGTAATTTGGCGAAAAACCACGCGGATGCTCATGGATATTCAGAGTTCTATTATATAAGGTTAAATTAAAAATTTCCCATTCCGTGTGATAGAAAGAACACATCAGTTAGTAAGCTTTCCAGTTGTATGTTGATTTCCTTGTGGATGCTACCACTACTGATGGGTTGCAGCGCTGTCTGACCGGTTCGGAGAGGAAAACAACAAGAACGCTCGAGACTTGTGTATCCTATTATGACCCCAAAAAACAACTGGAACTAATAGTACATGATGACAAGTTCGAGCACGAACATGATTTCCGTGGGCCAGATGTCATGCCTGATGAGCGGAGACACATATAAACACAAACAAATGCGCTACGTACCAGCGTGGGGCAGCGGAAGTTGTTTCTCATGGCTGAAATGCCAGCATCTTGCTAATAATTTGGTGTTTCTTCAAATCACCATCAGTTACAGCCCTGAGAATGCAGCAGAGCCATCTGAGAACAAGTTCTAATGAGCCGTCAGAAGAGTATATTGGTAATTTCCATCCCGGGATGGTCGAACTCGGTAAATACCAACAATGTGTGTAGACTGTGTAGAACTGTCTTTGTTTCGAAGGACCTAGACAAGCTGCTTCATCTCTGAGTAATCAATAACTCTTTAGCTTGTGGTACGGCTACTGATATGTGCATTCTGGTCTATTTCTTAGCGTGCGTGCGTGTGTGATTTTTTGTGACCTTACGAATTCACTTTCTCAAACACCCAGCAAACGCGGTTAGAACTGGTTTTGACAGGCTGCTTTAGGGTATGTCGTGAATGGCACTGACACGAACAGTTGCCTTACTCAATAATTTAGACGTTTATCACGTTTACAGTCATTCACTGAGAAGGGTCAACTTTATCAACTCCAACAGAGCAGCATCAACACCTGCCACATCGCTTAGAACAGATATCAACTGGTTGGAAGTAACGAGCACAAAATTATACAGCTCGGATTTGTAAGAGTTGAGGCAGTTGCAGGATGCAGTGTTAACATTCTGACTGCAGACGTAGGTGATAGGTGGTACTATTATTCAGCGTTCCCAAAAGTAAACTGATCTTAGCGGTAACCCGCTACTCACAAGGTTGCTGAAAATAGTTCGACCATCATAAACTAGAGATTCAGTTGGATTCAGTTCAGTCTCCTGTCAAAGGCAAATTCGTGTGTAAAAGAGAGCATTTGCACAACTAATCCTCTTCTTCACCCATAAAGTTGCCGGAAACTCTTCAAAGAATATCATACATAAGGGACTCGTTTGATCTCCCCATTAGGACGTTCTCTGAATGTCCTGAAGCTGTTCTCAAATATCTGATTACTGTGTCTTTGGGGGCTAATTGTTCCCTCAGCTGACTGTGTAACTGACTGGATTACTGACCACAATGCAGACGTCATCAGTCGGATTTCCTACTCTCCTTTTCTTCAAGTTTAAACCGATAGAGCTTTGTTTAGCAGGTCCTACATTGCATGAAATAAAGGAGTTAATGTCTCTTCGTAATGCACTACTCATAAGGTTGCTGAAAATTTTTCGACACCACACGACCGGTTTCGTCCTTCTTGGGGCTCATCAGGTAGGTCGCAGTCCCGAGTTTCCGTCAACCTTATGTTCTACTTGAAACCAAATTGCCTGCCAACATCACAAACGAGAGATTCAGCTGGGTTCCAGTTGAGTCTCTCGCAAAACCAAATTTGTTTGCTTGGGGACTACGCCTAGCTGATGAGCCACAAGAAAGGCGAAACCGGTCGTGGGCTGTCGAAGAATTTTCAGCAACCTTATGAGTAGTGCATTACGCATATACATGTACCGCGATATCTCGAAGATCGTAGCAACTGGAACATGAGGCGGCCTGGTACAGCACATTCAGCCTGGAGATAGTACAGAAGAGAGATTTAGCTGGGTTCCAGGTGAGTCTCTCGCGAAACCAAATTCGTTTGCAAATGAGAGTAAATGTCTCCTTTCTGATACTTAGTGCTGGCACGTTAGATCCAACCAGCGGCGGTAAAATAAGGATACCTGTGCTATTCAGCGCTAACGATCAAAATAGTCGCTCAGATTATTTCTTCCGTCAAGTTTTAGATTTTTTTGCTGCAATCTAGCTCGACTCGCTAGATTCACTGAGTCTGCACGAGTGGCCTCGGGTCTTCAACGAACCCTTTACATGTTCCCTGGTCTGTCCCGCTACACACCTGATAAATCTGAATGAAGAAGGGTACCCTGTCTGAACTTTTCAAGATCCAACCACAGCTTTGGTGTCTAAATCCGGTCAGATTCTTTTGCCCAAAGCTGCACAGCGTCATACCTGCCTTATTTCGGTCCGTCCAATGCCCATAAATCACAGATTGTTCTTGGAAGATATGGCTAAATAGCCACTCTACCTTTCTGCTGCTGGTACTAGCTAAGTTGGAAGCTGAGCTCTGCTGTGGCGTCAAATGATCTGCTGAGTAGTGTAGCCTACAAAAAGAAGTTGCGGGTCTATGCTTATTTTCTGTCATTGTAAAAACCACGTAAGGCTACTGCGTTTGTGAGGTATGGGAAAGAATTATATATATATATATATATAATATATATATACAGAGCTTGAAGGGAGACAATCAACGAAAACCTCATTAGTAGTGTTCCGTCAAGGAAATATACTTCGGCATCTTGAATATCGTAGGAACTGAATCATGAGGCGGTCTTTTTGCGGCACATTCAGTTGAAGAATATCGTAAACTAGAGATTGAACTGGAAGTCAATTGACTGTCCCGTTAAAACCAAATCGATATGCAAATAAGTGTATTCCGCACATACAGCCCAAGCAGACCTGCGGTAGATGGACTGGCTTACGATTTGGCAGAAATTACCAAAAATAATGTAAACAAATTATTGGTAATTGTTTTTTTCAGTACGGTTACAGCCCCAAGATAATTTCAACCCACTTGACTACCAAGTCAAATTCGCCTAGCCCAGCCTCAACGACTGATTACAAGTTTCATCAAACAAATTGCTACCGTAGGAACCAAAAACACTTCACTTTTGTAAACAACGTCCAACCGATTTCATTTCCGGTAATTTATTTGTCAAAATCTCACTTGATGTGAAGCTGACTGTGTGTGTGACGGAAGAAGTGATGGTATTTCCGAGTGTATGTGATCAACCAGAATGATAGGATAAAACAGAGAAACCAAACGGAATGACTGCCAAGAATCAGGTGGCTGCTTGAAACGTTAGCTAAATGCCTTGCATCTGAGTTGTATGCGTTTTAACTGACTAGAGTTATTCGCTTATGCGTATGAAGCTCCGTCCACGGAGTTGGTCAGTATCATGTAGTAATACTAGATTTCAAATAGAGCCTCCCTCAGGTAACCCATGAATCATAGTTACGTTACATACCGTTAAAACTACCCCCGTTGAATGAAAAATATGCATGGAAATTCCTCTTAAAGAATATCAAATGTGCATGCCCTATGAAACCTCTTTTAACGAATAAGAGTCTTGAAACCAGCCATTCTCGGCATGTCATTCAAGTTTTCTGAATCCATGGGAAGAACCGCTGGATAGTAAAAGGGAAACATTCAGGCTCCAAGTAAAGAACTTGTATCATTCAAAGGTAGGGTCGTCAATGTTGACTCTGACGTTTTCGGACCGTACACCGGCAGGGTTTATTTAATTGGACTTAAAGACTTATAGCTAAAAAAGAAAAAGTGGGTGAAGAAAGAACTTGGCGCTGGTTCATCATCAGCATTTTGAGGTATCTACACGTCAAAATGCCCAATGAGACAGCCTAGATGGTAATCTACAGCACAAACATTGTTGGTGTCGGGTGCTGGTCTGTTCGCCGAGCTTGCCAGTTGGAGTGCATGCAACCCAACTGCCAGGCTAAGCGAGCAGACCAACAGCCGATCAGCGCACCCGAGCTACCCATATTCCACAACATTGCCAATGTCTTCGGGCGTTCTACACTCAAAACAGCTCGTCGATGGGAGACTTTTGCATGTCGACTGGCTTCCATCTGAGGGCAACTTCGCTTCCTCAACGAATGCCTGTGATGAAAAACGCATTACCACGCAGTGTATCTTATCGACTACCACTGAACAATTCTGAGGCATGGAAGCTCACTAGATAGAACGTTAGGCGTATGATCATACTGATGATCACGAATGCTCACAACCGACTAAGAAAATACGAAAGGGTCCTCAGCGAACAAAGAAGAACATGCCTGAGAACAATGGGGCCCGAAATTATAGAACAACTCAGTGAAGCCATAGATCGTAGAGTACGACGTACTGTTGAGAAGAAACGAGTCACACTTGAGCGCAAGTTCTACAGACTAGTCAAGCCAACCGAGCACACCAACAACGAAGCGTGGATCAGGAACCTCTCCAGAAGACAACTCACGGCAGCGGACGACAACTTGCTTATTAAAGGGCTTAATTTCAATTTCAAGGATGCTGGCAACCTGGAATATTTGGCCAGTCTCGAAGCGGCCTTCAAATTCAGCAGCTTCAATGAAGAAACCTAGCAAGCGACATGTAAAACCGTTGTTCCGGCGATCACGCGAAACAAAATGCAATCCAACTTCCAAGCTTGGCGAACAAACCAACAACCAATCAGCGCACCCGAGCTATCTGCATTCCACAACATTGCCAGCTGTTGGTGTCGCTTAGATGCCATCTTCCAAGGGGCTTCGAGCGAAGCGTAGCTAGGGTCAGAAAGAACTTACGTTGAAAGATGAACCGCGCCAACAATATCCACGCTAAGACCTTCCTCCAGGTCTCGCATTCTCCGTCTCGGAGGCATGAACAACACACCTCGGTAGACGATTTTTCGGAACGTGTAGCACATGACCGAGCCAACGCAATTGATGGTGCTGGATGTTTTCTACAGCTGAAGTACATGCTGAGCAACCAACTACCCATCTTCACTATGGGTCCGTTGAGATCCACATTCAACAACAGCAGCGCTTCTAAGGCATCGGTAGACAAAAACCTAAAGAAGCCCCACATCATCTGTCCGTGGAGGCCATGTCTCGCGACCTTACAACCTTACGACCTTTACTGTGATAAGCCTGTTTGACGCCACAGGTGATGCAAATTAGATGTGGTTCGGACCTTTGCGATTCGTGTGCTGACTTCAGACAGTCAGAGCTAATACAATTACCGGAATATGTAAAATTCTCCACAACTTCCAGTGGTCCACCTTAAATTACAGGAGACTGAGCGTTCTGAGGCGTAACTTTGCACTTTGTAAATGCTAGACATGCCGAAGGGTGGCATGACGTTGGTCAGTTTATTCAACATTGCTTTTGAATTGTGTTTGTCTTCAAAGCTGAGAACGATATTGTCTGAGTACCACAGACCGACAAGGTCCTCCTCAGGAGTTATTTGTACCCATGGTTTTGAAGGCTTTACGGCGTTCGTATCATTAGTTCATCGATGAAATTCCTTTTCGGAACACCACTTTTTGCAAGGAAACTTTTAAAGAGGTCATCGGAAACTCTCACACTTCCAAGGATTCGACCAATCTCACGGACTGCTGGGGTAACCCCCGTTGAACAGTCATATTAGAAACAATGACCCATCGACAAAACCGGAAGCACCAAGACTGTGGGTGGTCTGTAGACATGGCGCAACTGTAACATTTTACGAATTGGCAGTACATGGTGGACGCAGCCTCTATCCCGTCGAAATCCCGCTTGATGCTCCCGAATCAATGCTTCACGTTCCGCCTTAGGACGACGAAGTATCAGTGAGGCCATCTTCATGATCGGGCAAGCTTGTCCCAACAAATATCTACGTTACCCTCATTTGATTGGCTGGTTTTCCTATTGATTTATGTAGCTGTTCTGTCCCTTCATGAGTGTTCTGCAATAGAGAACGTCCCCAAACGGGGCGTTTCGGTTCTGCCTTAAAGGCCTTGCATTCAGCAGCATCCGGGAAAGATGTGAAAAACTGAACATTTGGAGTGTGCATGCTGAAATAATTTGCGAAAATCACGTCAAAGAATAGAATGGATGTTAGGTCTTAACGATACTACGCCGTTGAACGTTTTCAACGTTTAGCACAAAAAACCACCGCCAACTAGAATAATCCGATACTACTGACAGAAAGAAGGTGATATCAACATGTGTTAAGAGTCTATGGACTACCACTATCCGATGAGCCCAAAAAACAGTGAAACTAGTAGTGGGCTGTCTGCGGTTTTTGGGCAGTGGCTCCATATTACTAACATAAAACAAACGAAACTCTACTGAATATCTTCTGTTTGCCGCACCTTATGTGAAGAGTATCAATAGGCCATGACCTGCGAGAGGCTTAACTGAGTCTCCAGTTACGGCTCTTTGAACATGTATATGAGTTCCAAACCTCTGGACCAACAATCACGTCAAAGGATTTTCGATGCTCCCCAATGCTGCTGATGGCCCTTGCGGTCTCTACATGATTGCCGGTTAATCCATTCATTCCCAAAGTACTAAGCGAGCAGGCTATTAATGATACCGTAGCCGTAGGTTTGCCGTCGAGCTTGGGATTGTGAATAGTTCCCACACCAGAACACACCGGCGTTTTCTTGTCATACGTACCGTACTAGCAGTAAAAATTGCACAATATGAGGTATCTCGCACCACATCTGAATTAGTCCCCTGATCGCAGCACTGAGTCGGGATTTAAAACGGCATGTGAACAGCTAGATCGATTAGAGCTCAGCAGTTGCAGTGCAATAAAGAACACGCGGTTACGCAAAGGTTCTAACGCCTTTGAGTAGGATTACCAGGCCCTAAAGGTGGTGCTAATAAAATTGTGAAGTATATCGTTGGAGATATGAACGAAATCCGTCTACACAAGACATTTCGCACCATATCACTGGTCTCTCTTATTCCTTTCAAAGCGGAAGGATCTTTTCGGTAAAGTCTCAATGGACGATAATTTTTCATCGACTGAATTAAGACTAATTTCCGAGAACATATTGAGGAGGTTCGCCTCTCAGTAAGAGATATATTTTGTTCTGATGGCTGGCAATCACTTGGTATCTGAGTGGAATTAACTGGCGGAAGTAGGTAATCAGGAATATAATTGTCGTTTCTTTGTAAGTGGTCATCTCGTGAGTTAAAAACTATGTGAAGCCAAGGCCGTACAATAAGCCATTCGCAAATGCGCTAATCTCTTTACCTTACGGATCGCTAGCTGCAGGGCTCTAGTTTGAGCCCTTCTCTTCTAATCTTGGCCAGCCCACAACCCAGGGGACCTTAGTTTTTCTCTTTTTTGAGTTTATAGTGTCTATCCTCAGCCGTACCGGAAATTATACTCTCATGTGCCGGGCGAGTAAGTAGCCCCAATTCGTTAGTGCACACTAGATGCATTTGCATCAGCCGTGAACTGCAATCTTGAACTACCTTGAAATAAGACCCACAAGTTGTCTCAGTTGTTTATATCAACTGACCCACCTCTCAGGACTTCCCAGATCCTAGACAAGATCCAAAGCACTGGTCTACCTAATGATGATAACAATCCTCACTAACGTCTATCAGGTGTGTTCCAGAGAGTAACCGGGTACTGAACTCTGATGTTTACAACTGTATGCACCAGGAACCTGAAATTGTTGGCCACAAATTGATTCGCTTTCAATACAGTTGTCCGGTGAACATAACCCTGAAACCTAAACAACTTTTCGGTTCTTGTCCAAGAACTGGAAATCCTGACTGGCGTTTTGGAGTGGCACCCATTGGACGTATTTCGTCAAATACAGCTCGCGGAGTGAGTGAACTTCGTTCACATGATGCCTGTTTTGTTCGGGTCGAGTAAGAGACCTTTTGCAGTGAACGATTGTCGGCTGCAGTCCAGGTTCCAATGATGAGTATAAAAAACGACCGCGGAATTCACATGCACAAATTTATACTGACCTACAGCATGTGCTTATTCTCTAAAATGTGTTTTGAAAACGTGAAGTACGCGCAGAACAAATGAAACGCTAGCCCCATAAATTATTTTTTTCAACTGGTTCGTTGAGCTCTGCAGCTTGAAAGCACGCGTTTTATCACCAAACGAAATGATATAATCCGTATGTCGTGCAGCGAAGCGAAGCCGTTAGATGAGTGATTGAGTCGGCTGAGTCCTCACGAATGTGTACCCGTATGTTTACTGATAGCCGAAATTACGCTTCTCTCGTGCGTGCGGGTATGCTGGCACACAGGCCTATTTCAGCAATGAGGTTTTTGTAAGCTTCTTGTCCCCGAACTGACTTGTTAGCGTGTTCGGAGGTCTGTTAAGTTAACTAGTTTTCTCAGGTTCTTTCGGCTCCCCTTTTCAATTTAGAGCCATCACACAAACAAGACTGCCCACAATGAATATGGTGTCAGTTTTGACTTCACGTGCAGTAAACGGCCAAACGAACAACGCATTACATTAATAACACCCATGAGCGCCCCCGCCCATGCGAGCTGTACTTCCGTAATGGCTGCCTTAAATTCGTTCGCATTATGAGCATTAGAATGCCTCCCAAATCCGGTACTTCAAGGTGGTGAGTAGCCTGGTCCCAAAAGCTGTAAACTAAGCTTTGTTCACACACCACTGAAGTACGGCTTTAGCCACTCAGTTACACGCTCAGACACCAATGAGTATCTATCCAAAAACCGTTAGTTTTCATGCCGTCCATGCCAAAGATGGTATAGAATCAATACGGAGGCGCAGTTCGCAGCAACGTTTCCGTATTCCAACTATCACTAACAGGAAACATCCAACTCATTAAGTTGACAATGTGGGAACCTTGTACATTTACAGGAATATACGAAGGTATGATTGGAGTTATTTTTTAGGAAGCGCTGCACTTCAAAAGCTTACCCCAAGCCTGAGATCTGAACCAAACAATGTTGAAAGTACAGTCCTGAAATGCCCTCTCAATAAACACACCATAGGACTGTTGTCTAAACGAACCGATAAGTAATGATAAGTTTGCTGAAAACTCTCAGAAAGCCCTTGACCGATTTCGCCCTTCTTGAGGTACATCACATAGGTGTGTTTTTGCACTGTCCGAGACTGTTGTTCCACAGGCCGAATTTGTTTATCCATTCTGCAGCACAAAGCACATGTGGCGTTGGTGATCCGTGGCCATTTCAGGCGCACAATCACAAAGGCATCCGCTGTAAAGCCACAACAAGTCAAAGCCAGCAAGAAACCAAATAAAACGGTGCCTAAGGGTAAGCCGATCCTAGGCGGACTACAAGGGCAAGTTTCAAGGCTGAAGCGGTGCCAGTGGTGCCGACAATGGTCCACAAATTCGCATTTCCCATTGGGGACTAATAAGATGGCGACCTTGGCGGAACACATTACTCAGGAAGTTGATGGAAACTCTTCAACAGTCCGTAACCACTTTAGAACCTCTTGCAGCTCATCACTTGGTCGTAGTCCCCAAGTTTCCATCAATCTTATGTTTTCTTGAATAAGGAATTGCATATAAGTGGGGAAATCACTCAGTTGCAAACTGAGCTGGTGCTAAATGGAAGCTCAGCTGAATCCCTGTTAGATTAGTTGGCACCAATTTAGTGTACGAGTGAGTGTACTTCGCCAATTGCATGTCATCCTGTTTTCAAGTGGAATATGAGACTGATGGAAATGCGGGGGCTGCACCTACGTGATGAGCCCCAAGAATGCGAAGTCGGTCATGAGCCGCCCAAGAGCTTTCGCCAGACTCATGAGTAGTGTTCCATCAAGAAAAGTTCCTGCGATGTTTTGGACATCGTGCCAGATGAAACATGAGGTGGCCTTTGCGCAGCATGTTCAGTTGAAGATTACCTTTAAAAATAGATTCGGCTGGGATTCACTTGAGTCTGTCTCCCCTTTAGCATCCAGTCCCCGGTGCCCATCGTTCATCCACATCAGCGAAGCTGTTTATTTGTGCCACGTGTGAGTTCAAACTACACTGGTAATGTGTTGGAATCAACCAACCAACCAATCAAACAACCGAGAAGCCGACCACGACGCAAAATAGATCACGAGGTGACCAACCAGAATCCAAGTACGATTTTCGTCAATGGTCAATCAGGTTACAGAGCAAAAGCTGCTCTCTGCAAACTTTTTAAACGCAAGTACAAAGAGAGGGACTACCCACCCAACAGCGCACTGAAGATGTCTTCTCGAATGGTGACGAAACGTTTGCCAATTGCCAAGCTCGGCGAACAGATCAACAGCCACCTGCTCAAATCCCACCATTATCTCTGGGTTGGAAAGCTGATTCCAGCACAATCACACTGACATTTTGTCAGTCACTGACAGGGGGTCAGCATGGCAGTGTCACCGACTTTGACAGCATTACCTTGGTCGCTGGTTAGCATCTTAGACCTCCATTCACTACACAAAGAAATGCGCTAAAACAAGAGCTTTATTAAATCTCCAAAAAGCAAGCTTCGAAAGGACAACTAGGATTCTCGGCCCAATTCGGAACCTACACTTTTCGACCAGATTTTGATTCACTTCAAGAGGTTTACTAGGTCGTCACTTTTTTACTCGGTGAAAAGATCAGGTGAATTTGCCAAGGTACATAGGTAATCAACAAACGCCTCACCTCCAAACTATATCTGCCTCTCTGTTATGCCGTCAGCCCTGGAAAATGTATCCGGGATGCGGTGTCCTGGTGACTGGTCGCTTAACTTTCCATCTTAATACAACTTAACTTCAATCAACCCGACAGGAACGAGTTCAGACATCACAGTGAAGGTCTAAAAGACTACCAAGTGTTATGGTTGAATTATGGGGGGGGATTCCGAACGTCTCTAGAATAGATCTATTTTAGTCCTCCAGCTTATGGCTGATCTGCATGAGTTCTCGTTGGACATTGGCCAGAATTCATGCCAGCTTCCAACTTACTACAGCAGCTGATCAGGAACTATAAGTACTCGGTCCACAGAAGTCAGGAGAGTTTAAGAAAACTAAGCTTTCTACCGTATGATTCTGTGTTTAGCTATCAGGTAGGCTTTTCCAGCATCGCCAGCCTTGAATACAGGCCAATCCTGGATTTTGGCTATGACCTGCATGTCCGGTGCATACTGAAACTGCGACAGCAGTACAGTCATTAGGTCCAGACTAATTCATATTGCATAAAAGTAACACACTACTCATAAGGTTGCTGAAAACTCTCCGAAAGCCCACGATCAGTTTCGTCCTTCTTAATATGCAGATGAGTATATTAGTTATATTAATCATATTACACTTGTCATGGATACGATTGCTATGTTCATTTTGCATCGAGAACTGAAAAAAGAACATGAATAGCACAGTTTAATCACGCCAAGGCAATTGCCGATATCTTTGTGACCATAGAGCTAGAGATAGTTCAGTTGTTGAGGCACAAATCTGCTGGCAGAAAGATCCGTGGTTCATAAGCAACCCTGACATCTCGAATGCTCCTGTTTAGGCTTAAGCAAACTGGCAGTATCTCAGTCTCCTTGCTTCCATTGGGTACCAAAACTAAGGTTTTCCGCCAACATTGCATATGCAAAAGTAGTGTGTACATTTTTTGGCAAAATCCCGAGCTATATGTTACGCTGAACTTTCGGAAACAATGCGATTCAAGATTAATCCGAAATTTTCATTTCGCCGGTATGTTCAATAAGAACGTGATCGGGCTAACTGAATTTGACTTCCATTCAAACAAACCACTCGTATAGAAGGGACAAATTTCAGATGCACTTTTCACGTAGCTGGAAAATTTAGTCCACAAATTGTCTTTTCTCAGTGAAAGTTACCATGGTTAATTTTCGTTCATTATGTTCAATTATGACGCTGTCATCTGGTGATCTCCATACGGGGCCACTTTCGACAGGACAGCTACAGGCTGCCCACATCCAGTTTACATTCGGTTCGTTGACATAGCTGGTCCGCTCATTCATGCGCTATAGTCCTTTGAAACTATGCCGCAGACGGAAGAAATAGGACTCGCTACTTCTGCCGGTTGGAATCAAGTCCTCACACAACGTTAAATAAATTGTTTACTGAATCAATTCGCAGCGTGGCTGAAAAACGAACACACTGGTTGAATCAGTCCACTGTAGCAGAATAATATTCGCGGCATCGCCAGGGTATACAGCGCACACTAAAGAGCAGCCGCAAACTTACCGGGTCACCATGAATAATAAGTCAACGAGAACAAGTTTTTGATCCTCGGAGGACGCCACTTAAATGAACTGAGGAACCACTCTTAGTACAACAAATTATCTGCAACGCGTTGCCGTTATATCGAATGCCTTGCAAAAAAAATGGCAGTGGTTTGAGTGAAAAAGAAACTTCGCAAACCACTCTCACTTGCATACAGATTTAGTTTTGACAGAAGATTTAACTGAAGCGGACCACCACAAACGAGATTCAGTTAGACCCCCTCTCAAAATTAAATTTGTATGCAAATGTACGTACTTATCAAACCCTGTCCAATTTGAGGGGGGGCGAGATGGCTCGGTGGTTAGAGCGCGAATTCACTGACCGGAATGTCCGTGGTTCGAACCCGACCTCTGCCTCTCGACTTCCCCCGTCTAGGCTCGAGCAACCTGGCATTATCTAAGCTCTCTTGCTTCCTTCGGGTTGTATGGCAGCTAGGCACCGAAAGGGTGTTACAACTGAACGATTTATCATCCTATCTGTGCAATTTGATTTCAAGTAGACCAAAAGGTTGAAGGAAAAAAGGGGACTGTCTGCTTAGCCTTAAGGTGAGCGAAACCGTCTGTGGGCCCCCAAAGCGCTTTCAGCAACCTTATGAGTGCCGTGACACAGAAGGACATAAAGTGAAGCTAATTTCGTTAATACACTTGATCCCATTCATTGTGGCGATGGACAAATGAAGTATCTCCTAGGGAAACGAATTAGCTCTGAAAACATGAGGCTTCTAATGCAACAAAATAGTACAAGAATGAAGGCTGTGGAGAGTGAGAAGCACCTTCAGAGTTATGTAAAGTTGAGGCGAGTTTTAAACATTTTAACCATTCATATACGATTCTGAGTGTATCGGTTTTCTTCAAAAGCAAAGTCCGTGAACTATGCTCCTAGTTGATTGCATGCATGGTGAGGGATTCATCTTGTCCTCTCTTAATACAGCTGACTGGTGACTAGTAGTTGGACAGTACGCAATCACAACACTTTTTGTGTCAAGTTGAAGGTTGAAAAATTCACGGATTATGTAAGTATTCTGGTATTAGACGTATAGAGCTAATAATAGTATTCCGTCATGCTGAGGATGTCTGGTTCTTATCAGATGGTTCAATGGTTTCCCCCATCGATCTTATTTCCTCATGTATCGGTATCATTGTATCCAGGAGCCGAGGCTATTAGTGATATAGAAACTACGTGGCATCCTACACCGATCAATTTAACGTGAAGCGGGCAAAATTGTATTCAGACGTCTTTATCGTTTTCAAAAATTCCATGATCTTTTCAGCTTTCATAGTAGTGGTGAAGATTTTAGTACCTATGATCAAAAAATGTTTAAAGCCAGCTTTCTTGTTACACTGTTGGCGCTTCCCTCGTCCATCAAGTGCATAGTGTGAGCAGCATAATAAAAACTTTGCCATAGCCGTCGAGGATCAATCCAGTTGATATGCTGGTTCCCATTGATTCACTGCTGTAGACCTAAATGCCCATTCATCCATTCTTCTCTGCGGTCTTCGTGAGGAGTTATAAGGGAGGCAATGTAGTTCACTTCGAGAAGGTCTGCTGCTTGCTTCTCATGGTCGAAAACTACATTTAGATGTTGTTTCATATATGATCGGCCTTTGCAAGTCCACATCGCTAAAGATAACAACGCTCGGTGGGGGAATTGCTTCACACCTGTATAGACGTAATACACTACTCATAAGGTTGCTGAAAAGTCATCGACAGCCCACGACCGGTTCCGCCATTCTTGTGGCTCATCAGGTAGGCGCAGTCCCCGAGTTTCCGTCAACCTTATATTCTACTGATTCCAATTTTCCTCCCAATTACTCCGTTCACGAGAATCGAATCCTAAGGATGATAAGAGGATAACGTAAATTTAGTGATGCAACACAAACGTACACGATTTAAACAAATCTATTGATGACGAAACGATAGACGGCGGGAATAAGATAAATGACGTTAAAGATTGGCCTAAAAATACAGGATGACACATCATTTTTTGCAGGTGGTGGTTTTAAAGAAATACACTGGAAATCCATAGATATGGAGCTGTATTCCTTGATATAAGGTACTCGCAGCGAACTCTTCTAGTCGACCAGCAGATTGAGCGAAAGTTATACGTCCAACAGATCACTGGGGTGTGTACATTACGTATTCATATGGACCACTGCACACAAGAACAGTTTAAAGCTTCTACAACCGTTTTTCCGTTATATTTTTATGATGTCGGATGTGAGTTTGGGGGGGGGTGCGGTACCCATTCACTTTGTAATGGATACTCAAATTTACACAACTAATCGATGGTTGCACATATACTCTCTTTCATTTTTTCACAAAACGCATTCTTAAATCTTGTGTTTGTGTCTCCGTTTCTAGAGAATCAGTTCATCAGACCGCTGACGCAATCATCGAATTCAAGATCGAGTGCACCGAAGTCAGATGGTCCCGTTGGAAAGTCGGGAGAACAAAGTAACTTATCCCATTTCCATGTTGTATTGAGAAGGGTTAAATTCAAGCCACTCTGTCCTGACCACGTAAGACAACAGCTCGGATGAGACCGGATGCTTCCTCACCAATAACTGACTGAATTCAGGTTAATTGCCTGCTTTCTAAGCCCAAAACCATAAGGTTCGTGTTCCGAATGGAGAATTTAATTTGCAAGGAAATTCAGTATGCGGAAGATCCGGGAAACATTGCATTGAAAATCATCACCAGTACGCATTCCACCAACTTTTAGCGTGATTCTAGCCCGCAACCTTCTGGATAGTTCTTTCAATATTCTTTCACTCAACTACAAATGACATCCTATTTAGGATAGATAGGAAAGGTGAATTATGACCCACGTTTCACATACTCTGATGACTGTTCCTGCCAGCAATGATTCCTCAAGTGAGATCGATATTTGTCTTCCTGTGCAGATTGCATATATTTCGTTCATCCTGACCCCTCAGGTCCTTAAAAATATCCCCCAAGGTCGCATATCCTGACAATCTGAAATTTATTGGGGTGTCTCTCCTGGTCAGATCCTAAATGTCATTCGGTTTCCATGTTTCAAAATATTGCACAAATGAAGTTAGGTGTGAGTTTGCGGAACCTTTATCAACCATCCAAATCTGTCGTTCTGTGGTGCCTGTTGTACCTCATATCAGATGTAGACCTTTTCATCATCTTCATCCGGTTATGACCGTCTGTTAGGTTATTGATTATTTGTTATAAAACCAGCCCGTTAGGCTTTCATGAACACAGTAGCTCGGGTCACAAAGTCCCTAACTGGACTGTCCCCTAGTTAGGAGAACTGATACAGAATCAATGTTCACCTGCAATAGGATACTCTCAACTCTGTAAAAAAATCTCCCTACAAGACATGTATGGCATTGATCACCTCACTTGGAAGTCACGCATAGCGTGATTGCCTACTGTCCCGAAATCAAGAACAAATAGATAGGGAGGCAGATTTAGCAGAATGAATACAAAGGTCCTAGCTGGTCACTGATGTGGTTCGTTCCACAATAGTGTGAGACTTCAAGATCAATACATCTGATAATCGTTAACTGACCCGGAAGGAAAAGTGCGAGTGTGACCATATGCACACACTTTTAGCATAATTTAATGATAAGTAATGCCGATACGATAGAGTGAGGATGGATTTGCTCAATCAGTTGGAACCGACTGAAAAGTCGTCGTTTTCGAAGAAGTTTAGAAACACTCGGCAGATTTATTTCTGGACAATGTTTCTGCATTCCAAACACCGACCCGCCGTCTAAGCACTGCGTAATTTCAGTTCAGCGCAATAAGATTAGACATAGGCTGTCCAGGTCTTAACAGCAAACTCAAGCATAGGTCGCCGACTGTGATTCACTTATGCTTATTTGCACGTTTATCGGTCAACTTTCGATAAACTATGGGAGTAGAAACGACTTGGCGTCTAAGATCACGTAGAAAGTAAACAACCTAGTAAACACAGTAAATGGGCTTCCGACAATCGGAATAGAGAAGTATATAGGCCATCGTGATAAGAGCCTTATGTTGGGTATAACTTACTTCTGTTCACTCGGAGTCTTGGTATGATGGATACATGCTAATGATGTAACTCGCAAGTAGCAAAGTCTCCTTGCAGTGATTTTCAACTAGGATTCTGTTTTTTAAGTGAGGCCACTGTACACAGAAAAGCTGAGAAGCACTATATAGCTGTCTCACCTTACTTGGACTGAACATTTGAGAAAACTCCGGGCAATCCAAAATCTCCCAGCAAGTAGCCTGTAACCTGACCGTACTGTCACAAGCGACTGATCAGTAGTGCAATTAACTCGCTATTAGGCAGGACACAGCAATCATCGGCCGTGCGAGCCAATCAAAATGCTGATCAGCCGCCCGTGCCCGAACGGTTAAGTGTTCGAACTACCAGCCGGGAGGTTGCCGGTTCGAAACTACCTGAAGTTCCGTGAGATGTTTGCTGCCGATTATTCCCAATAAGAGTGAAACGGTTATATATTGCTTCCAGAATTTTCAGCATAGATTGGCTTCACTTGCAGGACGAGTTGTTTGAAGTTCGAGTGATCGTGTCCGCAGTTGGCTGGCTACTACTCGTAAACCGACTTGTCGTCTGCGGCACCAAACTTTCGGACGAAACTCAGGATTGTTTAGGGACTACATCTCGTTGTTCAAAGTGGACGTTTCGCGATCGTATTGTCCAGTATTCGTGTTCGACACGAGGTAGCCCCGCTTCTGATCGGTTTCCCGGTCATTAACGAGACAGATTTTCTAACGAAGCCGAATATTTTACCTTCACGAAATCATGATGCAAGGGATGCACTTTAACAGCTCGCGTAAAATAACTTATTTTTGTTGACGAGAATTGCAGTTACTGATACAGTTGCGCATCATCGGAACTGGTGGTATTGGACCCACATTTGCCTTCATATTTCTCAAGCCTTGCATATTGAATCTGGATGATTAGCGATACGCTTTTTTCCCAGACGAAAGTTGAGGTACTTTATTGCTCGCAATGTGACGTGTGACTCTCCGACCCCGTATAGTTGCTTGACATAATGGCCAACTCAAAAAGCCGCGCACTACAGGCAACATCCTTGTTGGTGTTCATCAGGAAGGCGTAGTTCTTGAGCACCCACCAATCTTATACTCTACTTGAATATTAAAATTATACCCAACTGACGAAGTACGCTCATTCGCAAATTGCTTTGGTTTGATGGGTGACTCAATTGAATATCGTGTTTAGGATATTCCTCAACTGAACATGGTGCACAAAAGCCGCCTCATGTTTCAGTTAACACTATATTCGAGAAACTGCAGTAATTTTCTTGACATAACATACGAAGGTTCTACGATAGCTGGCGACCGGTTTCGCTCTTTTGGAGGCTCATTCGGCTTAAGTCATTTGCGAATGAGTGTATTTCTTCAGTCACCTTCTTTCATTTCCGGTCGTGAGGAGCTGTGCTCTTCCTAAATGGTTTTTAGGTCGCACGTGAACTTCATTTATCCATGAAACAGTAGCCATCGGAAAACTTAAGGAAACGGATGAGGAGAACTCACTACTGTCGTCCAATCTCAAGTCCACGACATTGTCCACTATTCCATGATACAATGCCCACATTCGTGTCTGAACACAAGTTTTGGACTCATCTTAAAACTTTTTGAATAATTCGGCGGGTAACGGACCTACGTCCTGGGACGTCCAAACGTTCTGCACTCCAACACTTTTGGGGCACACTTAATCCCATAGTGGAAGTAGAATCTCTACAAAAATGGAAGCTTTCTCAAATCTCTGTGCCACACTAAAGGGCGCTGAATGATGTGTTGGGAAATTTGTACCTTCACAATGTGGCGAACTTGGAAGATTAAAAAGATGCGGTCATAAGGTCTAGGATAGTGAAATTACTCACGTTTGTCGTGGTTTTTTGGGGGTCACTTGATAATACAAATACCTTACATGGTGTCCAACCATCCCGTCTGGTCGATAAGCCAAATGACCTTAAGGACTCCCCAAAATATTTGTCTTGCCAAAATAAACATGTTTGATCCCTAAAAATCTGGGGTACATTTTAATAATCCAGAACAAATAATCTCAACTTCTTGTGTCACCTATATGAATGGTTTAAACCAACGTGGTCACACCGACATCAGAACAACAAGCTACTGCTTCCAGATTCGTAAAAAAGGCTTTGATTGTCACACATTGAAGTATCCTCATTTTCACGTCAGGTTCTTCTTATTCCAATTTTTTCGTAGTTGACAAGCGCGAAACTTATCTAACTGCCAGTTCTCCATGGCGTACAAAAGAGAACGGCCGCATGCGTCCCTACTTTTCCAGTAAACCTCCGTGCCAAACTCCATCGTGCAGTAACAGAGCTACCGTTCTGTTCATTTCCCACGACTGGTTGACTGGCGCTATCCAGCTGGTTTTATTCAGCTTCACCTACGTTCTCACATAACTGACGGTCGCACCCTTTAAAACGCATACATTGAACCGATACACAGAGACGTAGATCCCACCGTTTCAAACTCTACCGATATGACTCGGGACGGTCTCATTTTGGATTCACAAGAACATTAATCTTATCGACGCATTTCTACACTTTTTTCTCCCCGGTCTCAGTGTGCACATTCCAGACATACGAAGCCCGATCGCATTTGTTTCAGGAGTGACTTCTCACTAACAAACTCCGTTTTGGGTCGAAAATGTACTTTTACGAAAATGTTTTGAACATGTAGCGGTGTCAGTCTGCTTTTTTGCCGACAAACAGATTTGAAAGTGTACTGAACAGATTATTGAATAAACTTGAAATTTTTTCGGTGCTCCATTTTTAAAATTCAAAAGAAATTTCATCCCGCCAGTGAAGCCAGTCTATTCTAAAAAGCCGAGAATCACTGCAAAGCTCGTTCGTCCTTGCTGCATCCTTGCGCTTCTCACGAAACTCAGAGAGCGCCGAAGCCACGACCTTCCGGCCAGTGTTTGAACACTCAATTGTTTGGCCAGAAGTGGCTGACCAGAAGTGCGACAAGCTCTCACGTAAACAGGATATGGCGCCACTCATTTTTTAATAATGGAAACCACATCACGTGGTCTCGTATTGACTGGCTCTTCGTGTGACCACTTCTCAGAAGGACGTTTCAAAATTCCATCCTCTGAGCTGCTTATTGGTTCATGATAATGTGAGAAGACTTGGTAATAGTCTACAGAGATTTCGAAATTCATTCACAATAACATTTGAGGCAAACGTGACTCAGAAAGCAGACGTTCGTTGGAAGGTCTTCTTAAGCATAATTGTGGTTATCAATAACTTCAATTTGTTAGCCACCGCACAACTCCGTCTCAAAGCATTAGGTTAGAGACCTGGATTGGGAATGAAATGGGTGGGATGAAACGATATATTTCGATTCCGTATCAAACTGGATCATAGCCCCAAAAATTAGTGGCCAAATGTAGTCAGCGTTTTCTGGTTTACAAAAAGAACGGTACTTGATATTCAAGAGTTAATCGTTGTTGACTGTTTTCTTCCATTCTTATTGTTTACAAGGTGATTCCTCACTTTTTGTCTCGGTTTTGCGCCTATGCCGCCTTTTCTGTTTTTGACTTGAACGTAAACCACCCTTGACCTCGCACGTGTTGTTTAAATCAACACGTGGTGTATTTTGGGAGTGGACCGATACCCGGTCTCTCAAACTAAAAGACAATTGTTATTTACCAGCAAACCAGGAGAAACGGTGACAGTGGGGAATGTTTTATTTGTGGAGTTATAGAGCCCGTGATTCGGCATGGAAATCATCCATGAACCGCGGATTATGACATAAAGCTTCTTTCTAACCACGGTAGCCAAAGATTTTGGTGATCATACATGAACATTTCACCTACCAAGACTTCCCCTAAACTCCTTCACGATATATGAACTCCTTGTTGTAGGGCCTCCCCAATGAACAACCGATCACTCCTGTTGCTTTAAAACAAAGCTACTGTCTTGACCAAGTACACTTTATGCATAAATGCCAATAAAATTCGTTGTTCATCTCCTCCTCAATAGTAGACACAATGAAGTGTGAGATCAGTTTAGTTTATTTAGGAGCGATCTGACTTCGTTCCGATCAGTTAGAACGGTAGGAATATCGGAACCTACCGGAATGATAAAACGCTGGCTCTGTGCAACTGTTCGCGAGATATGTCTGGACATGACCATTTCATTTGGATTTTTAGGCTGATCCTACGAAACACGAGCCCCCAAGCTGAGTTGCATGACCATTTCATTTGGATTTTTAGGCTCACCCTACGAAACACGAGCCCCCAAGCTGAGTTCGAGACGCTCCAGTGGTTAAAGCACGAACTGACTGACCAGAAGGTCCGTGGTTCGAACCCAACTTCTGTATCTCAACTTCCCCTATCTCTAGGCTTGGACAACCTGACAATATCTCAACCCTCATGCTTCCTCCGGATGACACGGTAACCAGCCACCGGAAGGGTGTTACAACTGAAAGATTATTGTTGTTATTCGTGCAGTTGGTGAACTTCAGCTGGATAAGAAACGTGGATTGTACCAGCTTTGGACCTATTCGGACAACCATCTAACTACCGGTTGGAAGACTGATACATTCTCTTAGGTGAGTAGTTTACGGAACGACAAAGAGAAGCTCTGAAAATTCTTGCCATTCCTTCGAAAGCTCACCTGAACATGTCCCAAAACCGAAACTCTCCAATTTCATTCTTAAGGATCAACTGATGCTCTGATGTCGTCACGCTGGAAGTAGATATTTGTGGATGGTTTCTTCTTATCACGGACGATGTGTGAATAATTCATGAGGAAGAGAATCTGAAAATAAGCAGTGAGAAGATCTCTCAAACGGATTTCACACACGGCGGATACATACTGCTACGGCACGAAAATCACGTTCCAACTTCACTCATGAATATGTAACAGGACGCAATTGTGACGACTAGTCGAAGAGACACCATATATTCGTGAGAAAAGGAACCATTCAACTGGGAGTGACGGTTTGTTTGTAACCAAATATTGAAAACATTACACCTAATCAGTCCAATCTTCTCATCAGCTGGAAAGTGTCGTCTGAGCACCTTTTGTAGTTGGTTGAGAAGTATGAAATGAAAATAGTTTGTCCACTAAACGACCAGAATGTTCCGTTCAAAATTTTCTATAGTCAGCGAGGCGGAAATAATCCTTTTTGTGAACCAAATTTGGTTACAGAAGTGGGCTATAGACCTTGATGAAGAGTGGGTGTTAGAATTAGAAGCATTTGTACGTCTCCGCCGTGGAGCATGCAATTTTTGCTACCTTGATCTTTGCCAGGATGACAGGAAAGGGATCCCCACCTTGGGTGTAGATTAACTTCAAAAGGCCAGCTAAACTGTCAACGGAAGTGTTTGTTTGACATTCAAGACCATATTGGAGAAAGTAACTGTAGCTTCGTCCTGGGAAAGCGTCCTCTTGGAAGCACTGTCATAATAAAGGATTTTGCCTCAGAAGCAATTCCTGATCACCATTTCTCAATACCTCCTCCATAATGAAGGATTCTACCTCAGAAGCGATTCCTGATCACCATTTCTCAATACCTCCTTAAATTCATGTTAATATGGCGCCTCAAACAGAACCATACCAGATAAATTGTACCTCCAAAAGACCCTCGTTGCTCCAAGCTCAACATTGGTTCCAGTCTTTGTGCTGGCTGACTGAGTTTTTTGTTCCAGATCACAATTTTAAGACAACAAACCGATACGTAGTAAAGTAAGCACTAGCTAGCGTGATACCAGTATCCAGCGCTGCTGTCGACAGAGATACGGTTCGCTCCGCTTCCTAGCTGATTCCATCAGTATTGAGTGCTCTGCTACATTTAACTTCCCGAAGCTTATCTTTCCTAGGTTGTCACCTCGCCCATCGTCTTCGTGAGTGCTGTTTTTTTGCACAACCTAAGTAACTATCGCCTTATCGTGTAAAAAACATTCGTATAGTGATTTCCCCAATTCCCACATGTCCACAATCTGTCATATTAATTCCCCCTGTTATGGCACCGCTGAGACAAACCAACCACTAGTGTGTGCGACCGAGTATCTATATACAGTATAAGTGTAGTTTGCTATACAAAGTCATGGATCAAAATATCTCAGAGCCCGCCGGTTCCGCTCGGAAGCAAAAATCGTGCATATATGTGGGGCAGTTCGTGTGGTTGCCAGGACATTCGATAACACGAATGACTCGGTTCATTTTATACCGCAGTAGTTGGCTGCCCCGCGACGATATGACCCCAAAACAAAATGTACGTTTAGGCAGCACGAAAAACAAAGTACACAATAACCTGAGTTGGATCGATCGACTGAGGCTGTAGTTAAAATGTTTGCAGTGATCAGTAACGCAGCCAAACAAGATAACTTGCTGGCTGGTGCCTCAAACAATTTGAAAAAAACACTAAATCCATTTCAAATACGCAGCAGTGGTTGAAGGTTTGGCAAACAGTATAGATAAGATCAGTGTATAGCACCCTAAAAACTCCTGTCCATTGTTGTTCGACTGGGCAGCCGGGTGCAACAACATTGTGCTGGTAGTTATACACAACGAGGGGAGCACTCCAACATCCTGTCCACATTTGCACACTGACCTCCATTGCATTTTTCACAAAATAAGATCAGCAGATGGTTTGGTAACAAGATCTAGCTTGATGAGAACTTTGAGCAGTGATGCATTGAATATGAGGTTCGTTCCGAATTTGTGCGAAGTGGTTAAGGTAACTGTTTGATAATTCACCGGCCCTTCCAAACGGAGACGTAGATTTTTGTATCTCGATGCAATTGGAGTTTGAATTCAGCAGGCCCAATACAACCGGCAGCAACAAACCAGGTCCTGTAACTTGTCCGATTCAGGTCGATGGAGGTGTTTGTTCACATGCGTGCACACGCACTCCGGTTTGTGTATGACCGGTTGTAACTAAACTGTGGACGTGTTTTGATTCTGAGACTGAATAACAGGTTACACGGCTACTCGCACAGTCACAATCTCACTGATCAGCTAGTTAGCGAGCTGACCAAACGGTAGCGCAACGCAAATACGAACAGCTGTTTGCTACTACGGCTAACTATATTCGTAAACAATCTAGGAATTTGATAGACGTGCGCCAGACAGACCGGAATTGACAGCCATTACAACCATGGTGGTTGGTGATGACAAAAAACCCTATCGGCTCAGACGTATGGTGCACGATTCGAACCAGGTTTCGACGCAAGATGGCTGCATGAAGCGTAATGTGAACTGAATAGTCACTTTCTGGGCTATACAGGTCTGTATTGACTACGATTCCTTGTTAAAAACAAGTTAAAATTCATTGCCATGACATCCTAAGAGCAATGTGTCCTCGCAGTGAAAGGATTGGGTCAGTGTTCGACATTAAATAATCGATCAATAAACGTTAGTCCGATGACGATGTTCCGAAGTGGGAGCAATCAGTTCACTTTCGCTCCTCCTCCTTCCCCCTCCCTCGTTACCGACAGCTTTCGTGCGACCTAGGGCACGATGAACCAAATTTGAACCACAGCGTGAGGCAAAAGGTCAGAAACTAACGGATAAGACAGAGGGAGCTTGAAGTACAACCAACAGGGGAGATGCACGAATTTCTGATGCCAACTGTGAGTAGCTTCGTCCATGTGCATCCTCATCTAAGAATGGTTCATCTAAAGAACCGTCCGAACACCAGAAAACAAGATATTGAAGCTCACTGGAAGAATTTAATTCTCCAATCCCATATTAAGACAACAATTTTGCTCAGAATAAAAAATGTCCTGTTTTCAAGGAAAACAAGAGATGATGGGAAACTCAATGGGGTTTGTGATTTCGAACAGGATATAAACAGAACCCCAACTTGGGCACCTGACAAGAAACAGCATTTCCGGCTCAAATCCAGAGCGATTCCAAACTCTTCAACCAAATCACTAAATGCTGTTCAGTTTGTATTTTCATATTTATATGCACAAGAAACGGTAAAAAGTTTGACTCTTTTGAATAAATCTGAGGAAACGGCAGTCGTTTTGATTCCTTCATGCTTTTACCTCCCGAAGTGACATCCTCGAACACTCGCTGGAGTATCATTTACATGCTTCTCAAAATTTTCACCAAAACTGCCTATTTCGACTTCTGACGGAAATTATGAGGCTGGAATCAGAAACCTAGCTCTTTATAGGGAACCAACCGGATACATACACAATCATCGAGGTGCCGGAGTCATCCGTCGCTCCCCTCAATTTCCGGCGTAATACAACCAACCTCCAGTACAGCGCCATGCCAATGTTCATGAAAGACGCCAGTTAAACCAAGGTAATCAAGGATAATCGGCGGTGTTAGCTAACGCAACGCATCAATCTGTTTTTCGTCGGGCTGTCAATGGCCTTTTTGACAAGGCCTGACCTGATTTCCAGCCAGTGTAGACTGCAGGTTCATTGCAGCACCCTGACCCGATCACCACGGCAAGGTGATCTTTAGGTCTGGAGTTACAAGCCGAAAATATCCACCACCAGCGCAGTCTTGTCCAATGCACAAAAGTGTAACAGCAAAAGTCTGACTTTTGAATGTTTACTTTTGACTCGGTCTAGCCTATTCTGTCGCGCCTTCGGGACTATAGACAAGGTGTACAAATTTGTGATAAATGACCAGCGTGGTATGCCTCATGATTGTCGTCATTTGATTTCACACGCCCTTGGTAGCCTAACGAAGATAGGATTTCTGGCAGGGCCCGTTCTTTGGCTGCTTATAGATATGACATCGCTGTCGCCCGCTCTTAGGCACTGAGCATCTCCTCAAGGGTGCGGATGTTGAGGTGAGGCAGACAAATGAGTATTCCGAACCTTCTCCTAGACAACGGTTGTCACCTAAAGCAAGTAACCTGCATTGAATTGTTCAGAGTAAGTTGCTTGTGGATTTGTCATGAGATACCAATTCGCGAAACCCATTTTAATCAGACTGGTGACCGCCCAAAACCTTCCCGTTTCGGTAATCAACTCACTACCTATGACCAACTAAGCCTCCCCTTGCACTGTCCACTTGCGATAAAGGCGACCTAGGAGCTGATGTCTTAATCGTGACCAGCGTGGATATCATTCCAAAGATGTACTTTCAATTCAAGGAGAGGAGTTCGATGGTGTGGAGCGCTTCCTTGTCTTGGAAACCGCAGTGGTTCTGACAGGAAGAGACCATACGGACCTCCAGGTTCTTACTGATATTTTCCAAGTTGCGCTACATGTGGCGTGAAAAGGGCGGCCTAGCGCTGTAACCGATTCACTCTATGGTTCACGTCGAAGAGCCTTATACTAATTTGAAATAGCTGCACGGCCGTTTATCACCAGTATTCTCATACTGGCGTTTGAGATTGATCATAGTGTATTACACTGTTACCCTCCTTCACCAGCACAATCCCCTTGTTTGCCTGTACACCATGTACTACCCATTTCTGTGCGAGTAGCCGCTATTCTTTAAGTGTGAAACAGCCCCCGAGGAGCATGGGGATAATTTTGTACACACCTCTACCTGATCACTGTCTCCCAGAGTGGGATAAGCTGAGAGTCTACTGATGTCTGCAACAACTTCATAGTCCTGTACCTGGGTTGAAGCAACTGCATGGCGTTAAAGCTAGGCTAGTTAAAGCGCCGATGTGAATGCAAATTACCAACCTTCAATTCAAACCTTCGATCTGAAAATAAAAAAGTAATTGTTCAGCCGTAACGCCATAGATGTCATGCTACCCAAGGCACTGCCGGTTTGCCCAAGCCTGAACAGAAGCAGATGAGATGTCGAGGTTGGTTTCGAACCACGGACCTTGCGGTCAGTAAGTTCGCACCCCAACCAGTGAGCTACCTCGAGCACCTGAACCGTCCGTTCGAACGTTCAACCGGTGAAGAATAAATAAAATTTCTTAATTCTTGTTTGAAAAAATACCGTGTGAAACAGAAACCAGCAGAGTTTGTTTCCACCAGACAGCACGTAGCTCCCATAAAACCCAGGATGCCCGAAGTCCTCTGTAGGGCAAATTAGTTCTGAAAACCACATGTTTATGTGCCGCTGGAAAAGAACCAACCATGCAGACCACTAGCCAACCCAACCTTTGCACTGAGGGACGGAAATGCGATGAAAGGAAAGAATATATAGTGGCATGATTAACACCGACATCATCATGTAAAGTTGGCTTTCGTTCTGTCGTGGTCGTTCTACTGTAAATACGAAGGCACTAGAAACGGAATGACCAAGGAAACTGTAGTGATTTTGCGCGATCTGGCAATGGACATCACGTGACCGTTTTATGTGGAGGCTAGGTGCGTGTGCTCGCATCTGTCAATAGCAGTAAGTCATCAGATGTTCTGTTGGTTGAATTCTCGACCTCCCTCTGATCCACGGAAAGCAGGAAGGAGAGAAAATCAAAACGAACCAGAAATGATAAAAAAGGAGAAAAATATGATTATGACAAAAACGAGATTCTGTGGTGCCAAAGTCCAAAGTATCTGATGAAAGTAATGAACCGGCCCCATTTTTCGCCGTTATCCACCGCGCCCGAGAGAGTAAATAAGTCAATGAACTAGGAAGCCCGAATTAATGAGGCATAAGGAGAGAGTAGAGAGCCACCAGGAGGAAACCGATGACGAGGAACAACAATTTGCCAATGCGATCACCGACACCCTCACGAAATTCCTGGGGTAGCAGTTCACAAAATACCACGAAAAAGAAAGTACCACAGGCAAGACCTTGCAGGGTGGCCGTGGTCATTAGAAGTACACCTGACTGTTGCTGCTGCATAAGTCCCAAGCCGACCAGGACTCCGATGGGAGAGGAACTAGAAAAAATCAGTGTGGCGACGGTCTGGTAACACAGTGTCCTACGGGTGAGCCTAACACCGTTGTCAGAGTTCGCGTTAGCCTCTTCACCGCTCACTTCACACTGACCTTGTGTACCAGGTCTGCCAGTAACCGCCGTCGCCAAGTTCACTCCGATACCTGCAGCAATAATCAATTTGTGCAGTAAAATGGCTGAAAACAGGGCGATTGTATGCTGCACGGTTGACTGAAGCCCGACAGCTAGACCTTCGAACAGCGAATGTACCGACATCGCGCAAAGCAGCAGTATGACACGAAGTACGGATCCGAACGAATCAAAAGTTTGTGGGTCAGGGAGATGACTGTGATGTGTGTGCGGCCCGGTACTGACGGCACTGAGGTTGTACCGTGCTGAGGGTCCAGTGTACCGTGGAGAACTAAATCGACGCGGAGTTTCTTCTGATAGGTGGTTGGGAGTAGAAGTCGTACGTGACACATGGGTGGCATCTCCGTTGAATAAAAATTTCACCGGAGTTGTGGTAGAGTCTCCGGCATTTTGGGGTGATAGTGGAGTATCTAATGGAGACATGTCTGGCGTGGACGGTCTTTTGTGCAAATGATGACTAAGATGCTGTTTAGCACTCCTTACCGCTAGTACAATTTGTTCGATGCTCAAAACCAGAAAGAACCCGATTAAAGTGATAAATGGCGCGAACGGGAATTCTGAAGTGATGCTCAACTGAGTTTTAGCTTCCTCGATGGCTTCCTCAACGTCAACGTATAACTCCATGAACCCTGTGAGGGAGAAAGATAACAATAAACAACTGATTAGGGTAGGAAGTTGCAAATAACAGTCAAATCGGTACAGGTAGTTCCGAAGTACATTTAGAATGGGCGCAAATGGACTTCATGCAGGGAGGGCAGATAAGGAGTGTCTGAATGACTTGTAGGCTCTTCACGGGAGGATGAGGATGAACATCGGCATTAAGGAATGAACCAACTACTGCTGGAATTACGGGCACCGACTCACAAATTACATTTGCCAATGCCGTCTTTTTCACATCTCAAGGTCCCCCTTATCACCCAATCGTGAAAAGTGAGCACTCACATTTGTGAAATGAGTGGAACTGCTTCATGCTCACCAGTTCATCAATGTCAGGAGTATCAGCAGGAGCTGTATAGTGAATGCTGTGCTCCAGACTACTTCGATCCCTCGTGTTTGGCTTTATTGCAGATAAGTGAAATGGCAGTAGGGAATCCCATTAACTGTCACCCCCCTCCAGACTGTGTCCGGTTTCACCAGGTTGCGAATATTTTTTTTATTTCCTTGAGGGTTGTCTTTGGCCAGTCTGAAAATGATTAGGGTCTCTATGCAATGCATAGAGTATTGCATGATTATAATCCTCCAATCAAAAAAGCAGTTGTAGAAGTTTGATAAACCTATGAGCTGCATGGAAGGTTGGTTAATCACGAATACCGGCGGTCGAGGTACTCGATCCATTAGGACAGTTCCCTTGCAAACTTACCGCTTTCGAGAGAAGCAAGGAAGCGTACGGGTTCGACGTCATTGCTGGTTGCCTGGTGCTTACCAATTGCGCATGTAAACTGGTGTAACACTATGTTCTCCTTGGAATATCAGAGACCCGTTTTTCATCAGTGCGGAAAGCCGAACATTGTTTGATACTGAAGCTGATTTGCTTGGCTGCGCGAGCCACCACATTCGAACAGCTAGGTTTGACTCTATTAGTTACCTATAATGTGCATTACCGGTATTGACCAATGAGGTACCATGACTTGCGTATTGCAACGCGTGCTCGACAGCGGTTTGTCTATTCACTCTATTCGATGCTGAAAACAAACGAAATAACCGGTGGAGTGAGTAGTCCAATGACAACGCCATCATGTGGTATTAATTCACCTGTAAGTTTTCAGATTATCACTTCACGAAAAACGAAGTCTTCCTACCCCTCCACGGCGAAACGTACACTTGCTGTTTTAGACCGTCCATGCGCTCGGATGCAAAAAAGAGCTGACAGCAATAGCGGCTATATACTCAGCCCTAAAAAATCTACAAGTTCCTTTCGGTAGTGAACAACAACAACACACAACCAACGTCTCTTAACAGAACATCATCGTGTACTATCCCTCCTCTTAACGTGAGGGAAGGTATCAGGAAGGTCAGATTCCTGAAAACAACTACTGAATGCCCGAGATCTACTGAGACCCTCAGCTCTGCTAGGTGTTGACCAGCCAGACAACGCCCCCTCAATATACAGCGCCTCACAGCTTTCTATCAAACCCAGACAGCGCGAGTCAGCGTTGCTCAAGGTCAGACAACGCCCCCGCAGTATGCAGCGAGTCGCAGCCTATACCAAGACCAGACCGCGTGCGTCAACATTGGACCAAGTTAGACAGTGTCCCACCAATGACTAGCTTGAGTTGTATTCTCGCACTCGCACGTACTCACACTCTCGCGCTCGCTTGTTCGGAATATAGCTGTTATGTCCCCTTCTCTGAGTCTTTTTTCCCGGCATTAGGCACTGGAGCGGGTCAGCAATCAGATACAGCAGATTAGCGAATCAGCAGACATAACAGAAGGGCATCTCCACCTGTTATTTTGAGACAGTTCGATAAACTGCCTCGGGAAATTACCCCAATGTTCCCAGACCCTAAAAGCCGTACAGACCGATCGCCCAACAGCACATTATTCAATACGGTCGAAATTTTTTAAAACCGGAGTATGGTGTTGCTCAAAAGGTATCTGCTGTGAGCAGCCTTACTCCCTGCGTCCTCGAGCCAGGCCGGTTCACTGAAGCCAAGTGGGTCAGACTAATGGGTCGAGAGCCAACTCTGACAAAATCCCACATGGAACCTAGTGACGGATTTTAGCTTATCAAAGCAGCGTACAAAGATCGCGTCACATTGAGTCATACATGTTAGCTCCGGTATAAAACCAACACTTAATCGTCGATCGCCTTTCTATTTGTTTGGTTTAAGAAATTATGTAAACTCGCCCGTCAAACAGACCCCAATACGCAGCGAAACAACGGACAAGGTCTGTACATGACTGAGTGTATGTTCTTAGCCTCCTAGCTGATCTAGACGCGTAGGACGCAATTCGGGGTGGACTTTGATCTCACGTGACCTTACACAATCTCACATGTTTACTCGACGTCACGCAAACGTATTGTAGCAGGCTATCAGAATCCAGAATTGCGAGCGATCTATGCAAAATAAAGACATTTCAATGAATAGACAGTTCCACTGCCGATAAAATCAAAGTTTGAGGCTGGAAGATATTTGGTTGTCGCTAGGTCTATCTACCTGATCAGCTTGCGACACTGAAATGGTCGGAGGCGAGACACGTTTTCAGAAAAGGAACTATCGGAATCGATGTACCTCCATGATGAAGTCAGATTTCATTTCTACCATGATATTGACGTGATGACGATCGGCCAGTTCGCCTCCAATTAGTTAGTACACAATGACAGACTGCTGAAACATAGGTGAAAAAGGCAATGGACAAGTGTAGTGGTGGCAGATGAGGCCCAACAATAAGTAGACAATGTATGTCTTCCCACTAAGATAAGGAGCACCAAAAACGCGATAGAATGGAGCGGACTTAAGTAACGGACGGCTAGTATTGACGGAATGGCTGCACCCCAAAGGAAGAATAGCTTGCACGAATCCACAGGTGAGGGAATGCGAGGTTGACGGGAGTACATTGTATGTTCTACGAACGATATCGTCAATAATACGGTCAATGTTATACCACTAGGTAACCTCAAGGAAACCTCCTAAAGGGAAACACTCCCATCGAAAAGACGGTTTGTTTCCATTTTAATCCCCCATCCAAGAAACGGACCTCCCGCAGCCAAGAAGGAAACACATTTTGGTCCCCAAAACGTCTGACTTACTCCCCAAGAAAAGGCAGAACAGTAAAGATGTTTCGTTTCACTGATCCAACTCTTTTAGTTGACTATCACTCCAAATAGTTTGTCATAAGCACGATCATGCTAATGAACACTTCTGATAAGATCTGACTTGACTTAATAGATAATTTAACCTTAAGTTTGAAAACAGCTGGAAAAGTTCACTATTGAAAGATCGACAGAAGAAAATACGGCTGAAGAACAGGATGAAGCGACACATACTAACTCGACTCCTTCCGAGTTCCCAATAAGTAACACTATTTTCGATCCTGTATAAGAAAACTCTTTTTGTGATTACTTATGGTATTTCGCGGTCCTCACATAAGTTGAGCTTGATGAAAAAACTTCCAGTTTTTATTACTTGGATGACAGGATTGATGAACATCATTCAGATTCACCATGCTACACCAATAGATTTGAAGGATACCTATCTAGACGAAGCGAAAAATTCCATCTAACCATCAAGAAAGCTGTCCGAAAACACCCAGATACGAAATGAACTCGTATTAACACGATTCAGAAGGCATATGATATAAGTGGGTATTACCGGCTAGCATCACAAGAACACATCGCCGTTGAAAAGACACCTTGGAGTCCCTCGACTTCTCGAAAAGAAAAGCATGATGCCCAATTAAGGATGCACAAGTGGGCGATCTATGAGGAGATTCGCACGGTATTCCAGTGGGGAGGCGTGCGGTATTGTGCCGAAACATAACGAAATTGGCCTGTGACGCCGGTGCTTCAAGTTTATAGTGTCTGTGCCACCTGTTAAGCCATCATTTTCCGGTTAACCGGGCCGGCGATCTTATTCCCTTGGGCCCCCGACAGTATTAGGGCTTGTACGTAGCATCACATTCGGTTACGCGCAAACCGATTGTGGCTATCCAACAATGCGCAGATGTTCGGCAGGTTAGCCCCTGCTGACAAAGAAATATGCTTCACATTTAAGCAATCCATACATTATTCAACCGCCAATCGAACTCAGTGGTGCACTCACTGTTTGATACTTCACAGGCTATCTGACCGCGTGTTGTATTACCAGTGGTTTCCTTCTTCTCAGTTCATTGTTTTTTACACCAGGATGTTCGTCAAATAAACTGGTAGTGACACCCGTGTGTAACCCTAACGCATGGTGCTCACGATACTGACTCTAGCAAAACAAGGCACCTGCAAACCCCTAGTCCAACGGCATTCAGCAGACATTGAAAAACTTGCGTCGGTGCGCCGAACTCTTAAAATGATGCGTCGTTCACACTTGAGCGAATGATAGTTCAAAACATCAGTCAAATTAATATTTGTTTGTTGACTGATGGGATTATCAGAACATGAAGATTTATTCGTTATAAACCTATAGTGGTTTCAATTGTATCATCAGTGTACCAAGCCAGACAATACGGTTACGCTGACTGATCGGTCAGAGCGCTTGTCTGCACAATCTCCAAAACCGCATCAAGAATTGCGGGTCTGTGCCCAAAATTTAACGACGAAGACAAGGCTACTGTTACAAGAAAACGGTACGCAGGAAACAAACTCACCGGAAGCCAAAAAGATCCCTGCAGCGAAACAATTACACCGGCCAAACCAACGACGCAACAATAACTTGTGTTCGGCTCTGGAACGCGAGAGTAATCCGCGAGATCGACGACGAGCTGATACTGTACAACGTGTATCCGCAGCGGCACACGCTAAACGAGGAGAGATGCGACCTTGAAATCGTCTAGACTGAGACCAGCCACTTCCAGCTGCCACTGGGTGGCCAGTAAGCAAAACTGTATTTTCCAAGTTGGCCGGGTTCGGACTTTGAACACACTCGTCATCAATCGAAGGTTGCCGAAATAGAGGTTCATGATTCCACGCGGACGGAGACGAGTCATTATTGTTCCGTAATTCATCGTCAGACGTGGACTGGGAGTGCTTCACGAACAGCACAGACTCGTCACATCCGGTTTCATCTGCATGCGTGTTGTGATCGCTAAATTCTGGCGATGAGGAATCACTTTTCTGTAGATAATCAATCAGGACAATTGGAAGACCACAGGCAATGAGGACTCCGAAGAATAATGCAAACGCAAGGCCCACTTTGATCTGTCCCAAACGGGGCGAACTAAATTCCTCGATGCTAACCTGCGATTTTGTCACATTAGACTGGCTTGAGTTGGAATTAGATTGAATGGAAACAACTCCGAGAATGAGCAGTGAGAAAAGCAGAAATGTTTGGTGGCAGACAACCTAAAAAGGAAAACAGAGAAAATTCATCAGGTGTCTAATGGTGACGTCAAAATTAGGTCATGTTGGGAGCAGAGAAGCCTAGGATGTTGAGAAGTGGAAACCTAAAGGATGCACAAGAACAATAGCATCGGCTTGATCGACGTTAAACGAAGTGAGGGCGATCCCGGTATTGACCTATAAATCCCATCATTTCATTCAAGGTGCTTAAAAACTATCTGGAAGGACCTTTAGCACCATATCGTTTTGGGTGGTATTCCTCATGGTCAGGCTCTTCGATGACCGCGCACCTCAGTTCCGGAACCACAGCGACCAAAAAACACCCAAAAAGAACACAAAAGCTTTAGTGCTAACAAGCGACTGTAAAATTACGGGCTGCGTCACGGTATTTAAGACGCACTTTTGACGTTAGATCAAGGCTGTCTAGTCGATGTTGAGTGATTGAGTAGCATGGCTTCCAGAACAGGCCTGAGCACTCAAGCATCGTCGATTATTTTCTGCTCAATGCCCAATCGATAGCAGGCTTTCCGGCCCAGACTCGTGGCCTTCCTCAATCGAGTTTGGCAGAGCTGGCAGTTCCCAATAAGTTTGGGATATTCTGCTGTTATTTTCAGGAATCCGACCCTCTTGACATCTCTCAAAGAATCCTCAGCATGGGAATTCATCTGAAAAGCTGTTTAACCTGTCGGTCTATCGTTGATTTGGAGGCTCCATCCAATCACCAATTGAGTCTCCATCGGTGTGAGGACTATCGTTCTTGTATTACGAATTTAGATAAGGTATTCAATTTATCCATGCACCAAAATGGTGCACTAACCCAAATCCATCCAGGTTGAGAAGTCCCCGGTAGTTTATAAATCCTGTTGCATCACCTGTTAAATGCCATCTAATCATCCCTTGAGTATAGGTAACACCGCTTCTGTTCATACTACAGACACACCAAAGGTGGTCATGTGTTTTGTTATGAACTTTGAGTTCAATCCGTCTCAAAAGTACTTGTTTCGCCTAGTATGCCAGAAAAATCACATGACAGGACGTTGCTGGTAAACACGAATTTCCATCCAATCAGCCGCAAGAAGGGCCAGAGCGGTTGTTGACTGTCGTAGAATTTTCAGCAGCCTTATGAGAAGCCGTTTCGTTAAGGAATGAAGAATATTACAGAAAACCTGGATGTTATTGGCTCTGTTCGCTTTCAAGGATAGGGCCAAACTGACCTTTCCTGCGCTTCGCTGGAGACCGTGAACGGTATGGCTGATAAATTATGTCAGTGGCGTTCACGCCATCGGTCTCTATTCCGATTGTATTGTCTGACTGTGTTGGAAACATCTCAGATGTATGTGGCAGACTAACACCCTCCTATCCCATTTTTTCTTCTTTCCATTATAAGGCTTTATTCAAATAAATTGACGAGGTTGTGTGACAGTGAAGCATCAGTGTTTCCATCTGAGGTTGTTGTCAATGGTGACGATGCTACATCTTTGGACAAGGGCTTTCATTCTATTTTGTAAACGGAAGATAGGAAGGGTTTCACTGTACGTTCGCTCTCCAGTCTTTTAGAACAGTCTGTCGACTTCGTCAATGTGCAGTTGTTATTGGCATGAATTTCTGTTCAATTTTGCTGTCATTGCATGAAGCTGCATAACAGGATAGCTTAAAGGCTGCTGCTGCTGCAGAGGAGTGGTCGTGGAAAGCTTCCACTGTACTTCGTCCCTGGAATCGACGAAACACAACAATTCAGAGGTGACAACTTTCATACCAGTTTTCATAAGTTTCCCATCCCTCGCCCCTGTAGGCCTGAAGAATCCTGTGATTAGCCTCCGTGCATGGTGGACAACCTGGTTCGAGCTGTTTCATTCGGCCACTGATACGAAGGAACACTCAAGAAAAAAGTGGCAGTTTAAGACACCTGTAGTATCGTCCCCCCTTAAAAAAATGAATGAAATGGGGAAGGATCAAGCTTAGCATTAACATTCTGAGGTACCTACATTCACGAAATCCAAGTGTAAGGGATAAATGACAATCAAAATCAAGGGTGCCATATCTTCCAAGACCTCCAGACGGACGGGCACTCCATCCTGGAAGACAAGCTGCATCAGGGGCATTTTACAACGTACAGACACCATATTCTCGTTATTATCAAAACAACTGCCTACAACAACCTATTCAATTGCGCACTGACGATGTCTCCTCGACTGGGGACGAAACGTTTGCAAGCCAATTGCCAAGCTCGGCAAACATATCAACTGCCATCTGATCAACCAAAAGCAACTGGATAGTGACTAACCGAATACAAGTCACTGTGCACCAAAGCGAAACACACCGGATTTCAAGCGACAGAGCGTGTGATCAGCAAACTCAGCTTGTAATCATCTATAACCTAGCTTATGTCCGCCGAATGCGAATTCACTTGTCGGGTTGTCGGTGAATGCATGGAAGTGGGGCAACAAAGTATGATCGTTGGGTGTAGTTCATCGTTAAATAAACGAACTAGACGAGCAGCATTCAGCAGACGTTCGGAAGCATGCAGAAAAACATCTTTTCTAAACAGTGAATGACCAGGCACCGTGTCAATGTGATTTCACATAGAACCGGTTTGTGCATTCACCAGTTACGGATACAGGCCAACAGACGAAACAGCACAGAACGAAAACAACAACCAAGGGCAAGTAACTTCGACTGGTAACCGTTTCCGTTCTAAGTAGGTTGGACAAACAACCGAATCGAGACTTCACGCTATTTCACTTCGGTGTGGTGTGGACAAGCTAGTCGGAGAGGAAATATAGTCAGCACCGTAGTCGGTCACTGGTACGCTTGTTGACCTCGGTTGTAAACTTGTCAATGCCACCGAATAACAGAACACCTCATTCAAGGTGAAACCGAGAATCGAACACAACTTTCGTCTGGACTTCTCTTCTGGAAAGCTGACATATAGATGTTGTATCCTTATTGGTGACGCTCAGCAATAATGCCACCACTAAGAATGATAATCGTTTAACTGTTACACTGTGTGCATAGCAGGCCTGCCACCCGGTCACCCAAGCCTAAGAAGGAGCAGTCGGGATACTGAGTTTAGGTTCCAACCACGGACGCCCCGGTCATGCTTTAAGCCCTGAGCTATCTCCAACTTAACAGTACACATTTCCAGAATCTTCAAGGCGACCTGAACCTGGAATATTCCAGGTGGTTGATCAACAGTTTACTTGGCTGGACAGGATATAGCGCCAATACCCTTGAATCAGTCACGTGGTCCCTTGTTGATCAGTTCTTCTGGAGGCGAATCCGCATGTGGAATGACCACACAGCTTACAGTGTTTTCACTTAAGGTTATACGTAGACAGCGAGGGTAATTTGAGATTTAAAACACTTCATCACGGAAGTGAAGCCAATTCATCTTAGGAGACATTGTACATTTATTTTTCCTCACTATGTGCATCTCAAGAATCCCCAGTGAGAGTCGAAAACGGCCTTCTGGATTGGTATGAAAGAAACAAAACGAATTCTGTCACCCATTTCAAGCCAGTGCAGATTTTGCCAACCTCCGACACCTATGGTGTCGATGTGACGTCAGTTTGTCTGTCAAGGGTAGAGTTTACACTGCGGTGGTGCGATCCATACTGCTTTATGGAACAGAAAGGGAAAATGTCAGTGTTTGACATCTTTGGCTCTTTTCGCCCAGCCCTGTACCGAGTTGGAGCGACCGAGGTGGACAGTGTATGGTCTGGCAACGAAGTATGAAAACACTAACCAGTAAACCGAGTCGGGCCGACGAATACCGCTTCCCTGAATGGGATCCCCGATGGTCACCAATGGTCAATTAAATTGGCAGAAATGACCCAATCGCACAGTCAATGGCGATCAAGCATCAACGCTATCGCCTTCAATGAGTAGCTAACCAAGTCCCGAACAAACTGAACACGCTATCGCATCGCAGGCTTGGCTGTATGTCCCATACTCTCCAGTTTTCCGGTGATCGAAACTGTAGCAGCTGGAACCAATGTGTCTGTGGTACAGGGCTAACAGCTGATAAATCCAATTAGAAATGAACTGATCCTTCCAATAAAGCGCAAATACACCCTCGGTGTTTTTTCATATGCCACTATTATGTCACCAGTGATTAAACGACAACGATCACTTCGGATACATGAATTCTCATTTCAGAGCCATAAACAGTAATTCCAGCCGCACGATCTTCGCCGATTAAAATTTGTGATGGAATAAAAATAGGGTATGATAGATTGTTGATGACGATTGGGATGGTGAAGTGGATGGGTATTTAATGCCACCAAAAGCAATCCCCCTTCCAGTACCTTAGTGTCAGAAAAAGACCTACGAACAAGGAACACAACAGCTTCACCGCGAACAAGCGTGTGAAAATTACAAGGATTATCGCGGAATTTAAAGCACATTTTGGCCCTGAATCAAGGCTGTAACAGACTTTTCAATTCTTTGAATGCAAGCAAGCTGACCAGTCCCACCAACATTTTTTGGTCAAAAACTGGTTGAAGGGATCGTGCAAGCGGTGCTTAGTTGGTAGAAAGGCGCTGTAGTAGCTAATCAACCCCAAAAACGACTTGAGTTCAGCCTCATTCGATGGTGGAGGAATTCTCGCGATTGCATCAACATCCGACAAGTCGGATCGGTGACCAATTTTGTCGATAATGAAACCGGATTAATTAATAGAACTCTTGCGTTAGCCAGGGCTTATGGTCATCTATCTGTTTAAGGACGGCGTCCAACTGGGGCAGGCCTTCTTTGGTGGCATCCACGGAGACGATGTTATCAAGGTATGAGGCAAATCTGACCACGTCACACGGCATCATGTCCGTTACCTGCTGAAAGCTTGCTGGCATAGTCTTCATTTTGAACGGCAATCCAGTGTACTGGAATAGGCCACGGTGTGTGTTAATTTTCGGACGATGTCTGGATTCCTCCGCTAACTTAATTCGCAAATAGGGTTCCGAAAGGTCCAGCTTTGAAAAATACGTAGAGCCGTCCACCTTGGCAAAAGCATCAACAGGTAGAGGCAACGGATACTTATGATTGTTCAAGGCGTCATTCAGACTTGTGGATTAATCGGCACAGATACACACGGCACCACTGGTTTTTTTGACAACCAAGATTGGCGCAGCCCATGAGGGGTAGCTCACCTGTTTCAGGACTCCGGCATCTTCCAGGCGTTTCGGTTCGGCATCGACGAGTGGTAAAGCCGCGTGTGGCACTGACCCTTTGGGTCTGCAAATCGACTGGACGCTCGGGCGCAGATGAAGCAGCGCTTTCACTTACAAACAGCATCCAAGACCGTCGCTGATAACGTCGTCATATTTCTGCTGTAGTCTTAGGGTTAATGTCCCCAGACACTCAAAATTTGAGTTGGTGTTGATGCACACAAGTTATCAATCGGCAACGTTGAATGATGCGAACGATCAATCCAGTCCAGGAGGTTAAGCTCACGAGCGGCAAGGTAGACAATATGACGATCACGATGACCTGCTATCTCCATCTCACAGTCGAATTCGCTAAGCAAATAGAGCTTACCTCCTGATGCATTTCTGGTGGTGTTCATTGGCGGTCTGTATTTAGGCGATTAACGGTCTTCTAGGCGCAACGAGAAACAACTGTAGTATGGGAAGCCGTGTCATGCCGCAATGGAATTGTGCTTTTGCTCGCTCTGATCGTAACATACTTCCAAGAAGCATTGACCTGTTTATTGTATGTGGCAAGTACTGCGTGGTCCTGCCTGTCTCGCTCTGCTTCGCAACCTCCAGGTTTGACTGAGAATTCGACCGGTTTTCCGCGTCCGGCACTGGCCTTCCCTGTGTTCACGTCGATTGCACACTGAACGCTTGTGCTTTTCAGTAGGACACAATCGCACGAAATGATATTCGCCATCATGTCGATAGGGGTTTCCTCCGTCCGAATTTGCCACCACGGGAGTTGCCTCGAGGTCATCTCAGCAATATCGAAAGCAGGATCGCGTAATGGTCACTGCAACATGATGGTATCATGAGTGAGTTTCAAGTGGCGCTTGCACGCTTGCTCGTGAGTAATGACCTACAGCGTTACCCCGGGAAATTGTTCAATTTTGTTCAAGAGCCGCATTCTGACATCACTTTCTGAATGTGACTGAAGACTACATTTGAAAATGAGACACTGGAACTGGAATTCGGTGGTTAAATTGAGTTGCCGATAGTTGCTGAGAGGTGATGCACGGTTTCTTCAACGCTGAGATCTCGTGTGCTCTGCTGTGCCAAGTTTTCCGAACAATAACTGCACTCGCCAGGCATACTCTTTGTGATTCAATTCGACTTTGAGTTTATCTTCGTAATATTTGAACCACGATTCGACTAGACAGGCATCAGGCTCATAATGGAACTCCGTGGTGTTGCTGGCGATCGAGTCGGCGGAATTTGTGGTTAAATTGTGAGTTGCCGCATCAAAGTTTCCATCAATCGTAATTGTGCCGCTTCAAACTGATTTCGCTGCCGCAGCAGTTACTGTCATATTCACGTGGGTTCGGCGGTCGCCACTCCTTGCTCCAGTACCTTATTGTGAGAAAAAGACGCACAAACAAAAAACACAACAGCTTTATTGAGAACAAGTGAGTGCAAAAATTATAGGAACACCGCTGTACTTAAAGCACACTTTTGACCTTAAATCCAGACTGTTCGATCAGCATTGGATGACTGGTAGGCGTTGCTTCCATGACATACCGAACACTGATCATCGTCAGCCGTTACTTCTATGACATGCCCGAATACTCGTCATCGTCGGCCGTTGTTGCACTGATTGACACTTGAGCGTCCAATTGGCGGCCGTCTTTTCTGGTCCGGATACTTGCTTGATAGCTTCCCTACTGTGAGTTTCAGGGTCCTAGTGGGTTTTGGGCATTCTGTGATTTGCAGGAATCGGACCTTCCTGGCAGAAATGAGGCGGAGAACCAGTGGCATTGCAGAAGGGTGCCAAGTAAGAAAGCAATCGCGGAGCGCGTGATACTGCCGGAATGATATCCGAGTGCCCTAAGGAGCTGCAGTGCATTACAGAAGGAACTGAATGGAGCACACACAAAACCCAATCGGCCGAACCAATCGAGACCCGGCCAAAATCTGCCACTTTGACGCAGTAGCCGGGTTGGAACGCTGCAGTGATCTTGCAGGCTACATTTGTTGGGAATTCGTTTCACATGGTGCAACCACGTCAGGAATATCGGAGGGAAACAATCAGACTGGGAGCAGCAAGCCCCTGTATTAAGCAATTGGAGGCGATTTGGGAGTAAAACTGTAGTGTCTTTTGCAATAGATATGAAGGTAGAAAGGCGTTTCCTCCAGGCGGCCAGCATGTCCACATTACCCCTCCCCCCCAGGAAGGACAGGTTAGAAAAGGTTGGCCCTAAAAATCACACACTCCAGGTGCCCAATGGGGCGAGGCGGGTCAAGTGGTTAGAGCTCGAATTTACTGACCGGAACGTCCGTGGTTCGAACGCGACCTCTGCCTCTCGACTTCCCCCGTCTAGGCTTGGGCAACCTGGCAATATCCCAGCCCTCGTGCTTCCTTCTGGTGGCATGGCAGTTAGACACTGAAAGGATGCTACAGCTGAACGATGGTTGAAGCTGGTCGCCATTGCCTTATTCAGTATGGTTAAAATACTTTTAAAGCCAAAGACTCTGAACGTGCTCAGAAGGTACCTGTTGTGCACAGTTGCATTGGAAGTTCGAAGGTTATGCCTTACACCCTGGACTCTCGGACTAGACCAGGCACCCGCAGTAAAGCTGGAGGGACTAGTGAGGGGTCCCCCAAGAAAACCCTACTACCCAATACCTTGTTGGTCACTTTTAAGTATGTTAGCTCAAACTCCCTTCTGAGTGGACAAAACGGTCATCCATTCTTGCAAACAATTCTTTCACCAACCCTCACTCGCATCATCTCACTCTTCAACTGGCCGACTAAGGTCAGTTCATCTCCAGGTCCCTCAAGTATTGTTCCACGTCGAAACTACCGTCCAGTAAAATAAAAAAATGATCTCTTATCAAATTCAAAAGATCTTATACACAATGCTCGTACTCTCTTTGAGCAACGGGCATCTTTTGCCGAAACTTCACTTTTCCTTTCTGTTGACACGTCTTCGGAACACGCACACCAGATCCCACCTCGATCATGCACCTGAAGTCGCTTAAGATGAGCACTGATGCATCACGTGTCGTTCTTCGGGAATTTGTTTATCCTGATGCAATGGTTCGTGGTAGACATGTATGAGATGTACTCAGCTCCAGAGCGTTTTATTGGGTGAATTATAATAAACAGTTATTTCACGCTCTACGGTTGGCTGAAGGACTTCGAACAAACGGCCTTGGACGGATATCATTGTCCGCCGAAAATTTTTTGGCGTTATGTTGACGATACCTTTGTCGTAATCAAGCGAGATAACATGCACAGCTTCCACGACTATCTCAATAGTTTAAATCCACACATCAAGTTTAGCATGGAGATAAAGTTCATCTCGGTCACATTACCCTTCCTGGACTGTGTAACACATAGGAGTGGTGGAAAGTTGAAAAATGCGATCTACCAGAAACCAACAGGTATAGGAACCGTCTTAGACTACTCATCAGCACACCCATAGTCTGTGTACGCCAGTATTGTCTCATCAATATTTAGTCGAATCAGAGCGCTGTGCACAGAAGAGATCGACCGAACGGCAGTTCAAATCGATAGTGCCAACAGAATTCAAGAAATAAGATACTCAGTGAGTTTGATTAGGTGTCAACTAAGAAGGATATTGGCCCCGGTATCTAGAATGGATTGGCACAGTGGCCATTCAATATAAAGCAGGAAAATCGGAGGTTATCCGAAGCCTGCTGAACTTAGCCAACACTGAAGTAGACTTCCAGAAGGGAAAAACGCTACGCTCAGTTTTGGTGTATTTGAAAGATTCCATCCCGGCTGAAAGGATTAGGGACTGTGTGTATGAAATTAACTGCAAAGATTGCACTAAGGTTTACATAGGATAGGTGTCAACTAAGAAGGATATTGGCCCCGGTATCTAGAATGGATTGGCACAGTGGCCATTCAATATAAAGCAGGAAAATCGGAGGTTATCCGAAGCCTGCTGAACTTAGCCAACACTGAAGTAGACTTCCAGAAGGGAAAAACGCTACGCTCAGTTTTGGTGTATTTGAAAGATTCCATCCCGGCTGAAAGGATTAGGGACTGTGTGTATGAAATTAACTGCAAAGATTGCACTAAGGTTTACATAGGACAAACTGCCAGGGAATTGCACATCAGAATTGATGAGCATAAAAGGAAGATAAACAAACCACCAAGAAATGCGAAAGAATCATCAGCATCATCGACAGCATGACATCATTGTTCAATACCAATGCTTCACTATCGAAACCATCAAGGACTACAACAGGACGAATATATTGAATAAAGAAGAGAGCCTCGATCGTTGGGCCGAACAATTCGAACAAAGGTTATACATGTCCACTAACTGCGAACCATCCCCAGCCTACAGCTGACGTAGAACCCTGGACGGTAAAAGTGGAACCCTCTACGGTCTCTGAGGTTTATGACTGCGTATGTCCTCTCAAATGCCACCGAGCTCCTCCTCCCAACCCAAATGCTCAAAGATGGGGGTAAAGTCTTCAGTCAGCGTTTCTCTGATCTGTTTGCCTGCAATTAGGAAAAGGAGACTGGCTCAAATCATCATCATCATCATCACCATCGACAGTATGAAATCAGTGTTAAACACCGATGCATCACTGTCGTACAACCATGATTTATTTGAAAGCCTTATTGTGAAGAAAAGAATAAAGGTGGAAAGGGAAGGAACTTGGTGCCAGCTTACTACAACCATTCCGAGGGGCCTACACCTCCAGACACTCATTCAGGCAATCCGGGTAGAAACTGACAACAAGATGGCCACTGACATCGGTTGGCAACCATATTTTGCAGTGTCTCCAAACAGGGTCATTGGAAATCAAGCGATCCCCATCCTGGATCCTCCCCACCAACAACACTCAAACGTTTCGTAATTTCCTTCATACCCCTCCACCAGGTAGGGTTGGCCACCTCTCTGCTTACGCCACTCTGAGTTGGGGCGAAACGGCCCAGATGGTTAGAGCGCGAATTTACTGACCGAAAGGTCCTTGGTTCGAACCCGATCTCTGTCTCTCGACTTCCTCTGTCTAGGTTTGGGCAACCTGGCAGTATCCCAGCCCTCGTGCAACCTTCGGGTGGCATGGCAGTTAGACACCGAAAGGGTGCTACAGCTGAACTATTTTTTTTGGGGGGGGGGCATGGAAAACAGCACTCTATTCGGCAAACGATGGTTAGGCATACCCAAAACATGTCCCAACTAACGTAGCTTCGGGTGCTGAACACATTCTTCAATGGAAGTACCCGTTGCACAGCCGAAAATTCGCTTGCTAACTGCCTCGTTACGGATTCGCCGACACCAACCCACATGAGCTATGGTTCTGAGACAACGATTGCCGAACATCTAGAGGCGTCTCAGTTCCGCCGCTTGAACAGACCGAGTATCACAGCCATACAACAAAACATCCTGCGCTGTAGCTTGATACAGACTTCCCTTGAGATTCAGGGATACACCACTTTGACGCCGTAAGTGTCTCATATTAGCAAACGCGACCCGAGCCTAGGAGATTCTTGCATTGACCTCATCTGTCACACTACTATCGGAACTAATACAACTTCCAAGATACGTGAAATGCTCCACAACTTCCAGTATCTCTCCTTAGATAGCAAGTGGCGTGTTCAGTGACTGCACGTCCATGAGCATGACCTTCGATTTTGTGGGTGCAAAGTGCATAACAAAGGAAGGGATGACTGGTCACTTCATCCAAAAACACTTGCGCCTTATCCTCCTCTTCGAAAACGAGAACGACGTCGTCTGCGTATTCCAGATCGACAACGTTTTCGCCACAGGCTATTTGAATACCAGGGTTGTAGAGACCTTCCAGCGCTCATCTCATGACTTCATAGATCACTGAGTTAAACAGGAATGGGAAGAGTGGGCATCGGTGACGGACACCACTTTATGTACGAAAGCTTTTGGAGAGCTAGCCGTATACTCTCACACGTCCGGAAATCTGGGACTACTAAGTGCTTATTATGTTCACGAAATTCCGGGGCATTCCTTGGTGGGCAAGCGTGTCAAGCAGAACAGACCGCTCAACCAAGACAAACGCGCCTTGGAAATCCAAAAACACTAGAATTGTGGGTCGCTTATACGAATGGCGTTGTTCTAGCACCCAAACGTTTCGTAATCCCTTTCACGCCCTTCTGTCAGGTCAAGGGTTGGCCACCTACCTACTTCCACCACTCTGAATTGAGCACGGAAAATAGCATTCTCTTCGTCCAGCGATGGTTCGACATGCGTAATACATGGCCTAATCAGCGTAGCTTCTGACGCTGGACACATTCCTCGCTGGACGTCCCCGTTGCACAACAGAAAACTCGCTTCCTAATGGCCTCATTACGGATTCGCCGACACCAACCCACACGAGCTATGGTCGTCACGACAATTGTTGTTCGAAGTATTCGGCCCATCGGTCAAGGCGTTTTTCTTTATTCAAGATGGTCACTTCATTCCTACCCTTGATTGTTTCACTCACAAATGGTTTGTGGGGACCGGTCACACTGATCAACTCTCTTTGTGGGCCTCTTCCATTTCCTTGGCTTTCTGTGTCCACCACACTTCACGGTCGGCTCGCACGCTTACCTTCATTTGACGTCTAATAATTCGTCGCATCAAGTTATGTTCGGGACCGGCTGGAATATTGCAGTGCCCCCGTTCGGCCTGATATCCAGTGCTTGAGTGCGCCTGGTGGTGCCGTGCCACAGGCAAAGTTCCCAGCACTATGCAAAGAGGTGGCAATCTCGTCCGGCAATCTCGCATCACTATGAGTTCACCTCTGATGATGGAGCATTTGGAAGGGATTCTATAGGACGATTCTGGTAAATTCGTCTAACGTCCGGATCTGCCAGTCTCTCAGTTGCCAAGCGATTTGTCCGTATCTTACGCGGCCCAGGAAGACGTAGGGAGAAGCAGCTACGGACGACTGTATGATCGTAATCTACAAATGTGTTCCAAAATGGCCGGAAGAATACCAAACGCCGATCAAAGACTCAGCGATGGCGGTGCATGCCTTAGACACGAGACACAGAATAGATCTGAAGAATGTGGAAGTGTTAAGACGAGGACTGCGATTCACACCATTGCGGCTGATAGCCGAGGCGGTGAAAATTAGCAAACATCACAGCGCGAACGGAATCGAGGGTATGGAACTGCTGAGCGTATAGAAAGTATTCTTAGATAAGCCGAGCTGATACGTGACTGTGTGGTTGCCAATGCACGTAGAATTACTGGCAAAAACAGGAGTGAAAATCTCAACCCGAACAAAGTTCACAGAATCCCTTTTTCCTTACACAACTATCATAGCACTACCTCATTCACACAGACGGACGGATAGTGAAGACGACGTTGAAGAGGGGTCATAACGTGAACCGAACCAGAAGAACTATACCCTAATAATAATAATAATCGTTCAGCTGTAGCACCCTTTCGGTGCCTAGCTGCCACGCCACCCGAGGGAAGCACGAGGGCTGGGATACTGCCAGGTTGCCCAAGCCTAGACAGGGGAAGTCGAGAGGCAGAGGTCGGGTTCGAACCACGGACCTTCCGGTTAGTAAATTCGCGCTCTAACCACTTGGGCCATCTCGCCCCCTAGTCTGGATCCAAATCCATATAGGTTTCCCCAACAGCCTAACACTTGGTCACCCACCCTCACACATAAAACCCCTCGACCGACACCTAACAGAGATATAGCTTGACTTGACTGACTGGTTCTTCTTCCGCCTTAAATCTCGACCAAACTCATAACCTAATCACTTGGCCTGAAGAAACTTTTGTGTCAAAAGCGAAACGTTGCCCAGGAATAAATCTACCGATTGTTACCAAACTTTTCCGACAAGTCTATTAAATTATAGCTAGATCCTTAAACTCAAAAAGAAGACTGAACGGGAAAGGGTCTTAGTACAAGCCTACCACAAACACTCTCGAGTGCCTAAACATCCAAAATCCCAGTCGGGAGTCAAACTGATATCCACGTAGTCACCACACTTACTGTCCGTACCCTTTTTAAAAATGGACACCATCATCGACTGACCCTAGCTGTCTGGGACGGTCTCCTTCACCGTGATGGACGCAAATGGGTTGGAAAGGCACTAACTAAGGAAACCACTGCTGTACTTGAACAGACCCGGGGGAAGGGAGTCGGGACGCGGTGGCGCTTGACTATGGATATACATTCGAACACTTCTAAGGCTTAAAGAGATTCCATATAAATTGTTCATGTTTCTGTTAACGGCCAGCAGTCCAGACAGGAATTGGCAGGTGAACAACTGAATTGTTGCTCAAATTATTCTACCCAGCAATTAAAACGTTCTCCTTTGCCGGATATCAGACAGCCAGTGTGATCTTTGATGGTTTCACTGACAAGATGTATCGAAAGACCTGTTAAATGAAACGAAACTAACAATCTGTGATTTGGGACTGTATGCCCGAGCCAACCAACTCGACCAGATGAACACTGGGTTTCACAAATATCACCAGAGTTACGCCAGAAAAAATCATACCAGCAACTGGCGAACATGATGGAGCAAGCAGATCCGAAAACGTCGGATAATCAATGGTCTGAAGAATGACGAAAAACATCATTGAAATGTGAAGGCTCAAGAGAAAAGCGACGTATCTTATTTCAGCTGGTTCGTTCAGCTGGCCGAAAGAAGATAGATGTCAGCCAAAGGATTTGTGAGAAACGTGGAACAGCATTCTATCTGCAGAATCTTAGTCTTGAGCGATGGACTGAACAATTCACAGAACACATTCAACAGCCTTCTTTTCTGGAAGAACCTAAAGAATCCGAATGATACGTCGACACCAGCCCGCCATCAATCGGAGAAATCTAGCGCGTAAAGGCATGCATATTCATACTCTGCACTTTCCAAAGGCAGCGAAGACCTGTCGATCAGCATGACAAACCTACTATAGAAGATTTGGAACGAAAAGAGAACACTAGTGAAATGGAAAGTTTCGAACGTGACCCCTATTCCCAAGAACGCCAAGCATCAACGAGGCAGTTTTAAAATCCAAGATGCTCTGTGGTATTGTTTTGCGCAAGGTGATCAATTGTTAGGCAGAATAAGTCCGTTGGAGTCCAGCTAGGTCTCGCCCTGACCGAGGACACGTATATCTTTGCTTTGCTACAAGCTTTCGACGTCCAAGACGTCCAAAGATGGTCGTTTTCCTTGGTCTGAATCTGCCAATCACCAGAAACCATGGCAGTAGCTGGCGCAAAACGTATCTCTGCTAAATCTTTATCCCTAATAAGCCAACTTTGGTGGACGCGGTGTCGCCTGAGTTCACCACTTCTAGTGGCGCAAGAGAAGGTTGTCTCATTCCTCTTCAATACTGTTATTGACTATGCTTGAAACTCCTCTGCCTTCCTCTGAAACCTCGGGGATGGAAATGATCCGTACACTGCTAACATACATTGAGTGGCGCAAATTAGCAAACGAGATTCTGGCCTTTGAGATTTGTGCACTGCCACACTTTCGTCAGAACTACTACAACTACCAAAAGTATTTAAAATCCTTGAACCCTCCAGTGATTCTCTTTGAATTGTTAGGGGGTTTCTTCAGAGACTGCACGTTCTGAAGCATGACTTTGCACTTTGAAGGCACAAAGCACATTTTGAAAGGTGGTATGACGGTGGCCCGTTTATTCAACAGGGCCTGTTCTACGCCTTCGTCTTCAGAGATGAAGACGTAATCTGCGTACTCCAGATCGGCAAGGTTCTCACTAGCAACGATTTGAACACCGGGGTTTTAAAGACCTCCCATCGTTTGCCTCATTAGTCCATCGACGACGAATTTGGACAAGATGGGAGGGAGTGAACATCCTTGTCAGACACCACTTTTCGTAGAGAAGCTCTTGGAGAGCACACCATACACTCTCACGCACCGAGAAGTATGTGAATATAGGAACCGGGTTATGTTCTCAGTATGTTATGTTCGGGGTATACCTGTTGATCAGGTGCGGTTAGAAGCACTGGCTAGTTGACAGAGTAGAACGCATCTTTGAAGTCAAGGAACACTAAGATTTCGGGTCGTCTGTACACATCAGGTCGCTCTAACACCTAATGAAGTGTGACGCAACCTCTACCGGTCGAAATCCCGCTTGATGCTCACGGGTCAACGCCCCGCGTACCGTCAAAGGATCGCTGACACCAGAAGCCTTGTTACAGCGGAAGTCAAACTGACACCTCTACGGTTTCTACATTCACTGCGAGTGCCCTTTTTGTAAATAGGTACCACTGCCATCTAACCCTGTGTCTGAAGCAGTCTCTTTCTCCCAGATAGATCCAAATAGGCTAGACAGGCACTGCCGGAGGAATTTACCGCCATTCTTGAACAGAGCAGGTGGAAGGTCATCAGGGCCAGCAGCACAGTGACGCTTGAGTAGTGACATGCATTCGGACACTTCCTAGACTGAAGTGGGTTTCATGTTCACAATCCACCTTCCCGTTGAAGGCCGGCAGTCCGGATTGGAGGTAGGATGTGGCCAACTGAATCGCTGTTCGATATATTGTGCCCATGATTCAGACGTTCTCCTTTGTTGCATATCTGAGAGTCGCTTTGCTCCCTGACAGTTTCGCCGACAAGAGGCTTCCGAGGACCAGTGGAATCAATCAAGTGGAAAAGCCTGTGGACATTTCCGGCATTTTCGCATCTTCCATTTCCTCGGACTTTAGGGTTCACCAAGCTTCTCGGTCTGCACGGGTGCTCACTTTTAGCTGGCGTCAGATGCTGCGTTGAGTTGGGTTCCGATTGCGTCCAGCAGGAATCTGTCGCTAGGCCTCCAGAAAAGCCACGGTCTTATTAGAGGCCCAATGCTTGAATGAGGTTGGCTGAGTTGTAACGTAAACCGAAGTTCCTGCAGTGAGTAGCACTATGTCTGTTTTCAGTGTCGGTTACTAGCCGACATCTTACCAAGCGATAGGTGTTCTGGGAGCTAGTTCAGAAGGTTTTGCTTGATTTCTGGATACCCTGGAAAGTCCGTGGTTGGAACTCGACCTCTGCCTCTTGACTTCCTCTGTCTAGGTTTGGGCAACCTGGCAGTATCCCAGCCCTGGTGCTTCCTTTGGGTGGCATGGCAGCTAGGCACCGATAGGGTACTACAGCTGAATGATTGGATACCCTAGATTCTCAGTGGTCCAGCGATGTGTGCGCGTTTTGCGTAGCCCTGAAAAACGCAGCAGCGCACAAGTGCACGGTCGGATTCTATGTTGGTATTCCAATAGGAGCGGCCGGCAGTGATCGATCCTCACCATAGGTAGACGATGATCTGGTCTATTTGGATTCGGAGCTGGTTCGCTGGTGGACACCACGTTGTCAACACCAACATGAGACCGCACTCTGCTCTCTAGGACTGGCTCACCGAGACAGACAAACAATATACGGTATCTTCTATAATCACCTGTAATAAATACTAGCACTCAACTGTCATGGCATCTTTATATTCGCATGTATGTGTGGATTCATATAGACAAATATATCATGTCCATGGCTTATATACCAACGACTTCTGAAGTGCGATGACTAAATACACTCACAATTGAGCAAGCCGGAGATGCAACTTCACAGCTCCCTCCTCAGAGAAGATGCAGACTTTACTATTCCGCCTATCCTTATCTCGTTGGCCTTCCGTTGAATTTCGACTACTCTCTGCTCATGTCCGCCCAATCCTGGAACACAGTTTACCCGCCATTTTCCCTCAAACGGCAGGCGAGATTAAGATCAGGAGATTAGGATTTGCCAAAATGTTAGAAGGCTACTACGCGAGTTCGAGAACTCCTTGAGAAGTCTGCCTACTTTCACTAAATGCCGGTGACTCGTGACTTGGCTGGGTTTTCAGGCTGATGTTCTTCATGTCCGTTCCGAAGTATCTTATCCGAATGCGCCTTGACACACTGTCAAAGCGCTGTAACACCCTTTCGGTGCCTAGCTGTCATGCCACGCGAAGGAAGAGCGAGGGCTGGGATAATGCCAGGTTGCCCAAGCCTAGGCAAGATAAATCGAGATACAGAGGCCGGGTTCGAACGACGGATCTTCCGGTCGGTAAATTCGCGCTCCGACCACTGAGCCACCTCACCCAGTGATGAGCAATCCATGACCTGGCCTGACAGCGAGTTCCATGTCCTAACCATCTGTTGTGGCCTCTGGTACATGTGATAATTCATCACCCCGTCCCCAGCTTGTAGCGATGACCCTGTAAACTCCTCTGAGCCATTAACCTAAGGAAACATTGCAGAAGTAAGCACATCTCGATGTGCAATATTTCATGGACCTACATGGTTGGTAGTTGAGAATTCCAGTAGAGCTCAACATTGTGAATGTTGGTGGTAGTGTCTCTACGTCACACTAGAGACCCTAGCTATCTTTAGAGGGGCTTGAAGTTAGATCATCAGCCTATAGGATGAACAAGGACCGGTGCTCGGTCCTTGCAGAACTCAACTTGCAATTACCTTCCAGTCAGAGGGTGCCTCATTCACACATGCTACCTACTGTCGACAGAACAAACGGTCGGTGAACAATCAAGGGGACTGCCACTGATTTCGCACCCTGTGAGACAGCATGGCAGGCACGCATTATTGACTCAACCGAAAATTGCAAAATTGGAAAGTATCATGTCCGTAGGATATCGGTGTTTTCGTATCTCAGCCCAGGACTCACAAGTGACGAGGTTGGTGACGCACAAGCGCCCTTGTGTAAATCTACACCAAACTTGTCGGTTGACGTGGACCTCAACTCTTTCCTTAAAATTTCGTAAACACCCTGCCCAGGAGTGCAGCCAAAATAGAGAGCGATAGCTCTCTGGATCAGTCTGTTCTCCCTCTTGTGAAATTGCATAATTGGTCGTTCCCAGTCTTGCTGCAGCCTTCTGCGATCTACCGCCATCTGGAACGGGCGAACTATCGGGTCTGCGATGTCCGGAGCTAGTTCTTCAAGAATCGGTGGGTGAAACCTATCTCTCCCTAGCACTTAGTGAACATCAGCTGTTTGAAGCCCGCAGGCCCGAAGAGACAACTTGGTTTGATCGGTAAACATTCGGCGGTAAACATCCGTTGATGAAACAGGGACAGAAGCCGGTGAAAAGTTGAGTTCCGGGTACATCCTCTGCAACAGTATCGCATGTCTATTGGCCATTATGGGTGGATCACCCGTCTTGCGAAGCATGTGGTCGACGTGCGCATAGACCTTAAGGGTGACTGTAGTAAAGACGACTCCCAACAGCCCGTTTTTCTTCAAGGTTTTAGTCTGACTTTTAGGTGATTTACGACTGGTGAAGTGTCAGTGGATGAGTAATATCGAAAATACTCCAAGCGACAATTTTTCTCCCGCATCAATCTTTTCACTTCCTTATCCGTTTGTGGTGGGATTCGAACTACTGCTAAGACGTTTCTATGCGACGCGGTACGAGCAAGAAGCATAGAGTGGTGACAGGCCTCAGTACTGATGAGGATCAGTGATATCCGAGCCAGATCACTTTGGGGCAAGAGTCGGCTGTCGTACTGCTTCTAAGTTAGTCTCCTAAGTGCTTGGAAGTACCAGGGAGTTGGGCCAATTTGGCTGTCGGGGCCGTAACAATCATTACCAGAGCGCCTATCGGCTACCTCCATCTATCGGCTCTGCCGCCATCGCGGAAGCAAATCCAGACAAGTCATTGTTGAATGCTGTAGTGCGTGGGTCTGTTGATGATTTGCGCCCTCTTCCAGCTTACTGTAACGTCTGGGAACAGATAATTCGAGCGAATCGACAGTGGTGAGGTGTTCAGTTATCATCATCATGTCCAACCATCCTACCAGCCAGATCCTCGGCGTACGCGCCTTGGCCGCGGAAACCTCACGCCCGGATTCCTAAACGCGCGCCCTCAAGGTCAGGTCTTGAGTTATTTCAGTTAAAGGAAAATGCATGGATTCAGGCCTCCATACACAGTATAGGGGCTTTTGTCCAAGTCTCTCTGGTCCGTTTGCCCCTGTTTTCAGCGTCTTTGCCCCACCTGAAGGATACAAGCGAAAAAAGTACACCATCACACTAAAGTCTCAGGGCTTGACACGGACTTCATAGGACGGGAACCAAGCTAAAGTACATCCGATATTCCAGCTTCGTCCTATATGCAGCGCACACAACTGGAATGTCACCCTACGCCCAAACTACATGAAAGTGGGAAAATGTTCCTGATAAAGTGCACCGCTGCGTACTACTGGAGCCAACAGTAGAAAGATTCCCGTTCGGTTCCTCGATCCCTCGTTCGGTTTACTAACTGAATTTGTATGGAGACGATTATCTGCCGTGGACGCGTTGACTGCGAAGCACGTCTATAGATCTGTGATCTTCCCCCTTTAACTATATTCCCCTCCGATTGTTCCTGATACCTTTTTTAGGCGGGTTTCTGCTGTGGTATTTTGTATCTTTCTTTTGCTTCTATTATAAAATTACTTATTTCGCCAATTGCATAAACGTTTTTCGTATTCACACTACCCCCCCACTAGAACGTTGACCGTGGAAAGGGAAGACCCTTCGAATAATGGAAATAATGGATCAAAAAGTTGCTCACTTCAAGTTTCGTAATCAGCTAAGTGCTGAGGGAAACGGGCGCGTCGCCCGGAAAGACTAGTGGGAGGAGTTAGGTTGGCGGTAAGGGTATCTTGAGTAAGTGCTGGTGCTGGTGGGATAATAGGGATGCGAGGACTGTTCACCAGAAGAACCCCGGACAACCATGACTGGATGATTATTTGTTCTCTGACCTGAGCCAACGACGGACTATTTTAAAGAGAACAATTGTTAGTGAGTCTGTTCCATCTGACCTCTGCTTCCATTGAATTACTTTTGCATGTAATAACAATATGCGAAAGAACGCTGGTGGACTATTGGTCATTCAGTTAAGCCATGGTTATTCCTCTACATTTGAATCTTTAGTTTTTTTATTTTGTCCGGTCATTATGGACGCACACTTTGGTACATCGGACGTAGCCGAGAATGCGATTAGCATCCGTCTACCAGACCATAATCCCCAAAATCCAGGGGTGTTTTCCTCCAGGTGGAGGCTGTTTTCGCTGCACGACGTATCACTTCCCAAGCCACCCGCTTTTCCTACGTCGGCCAGAACCTTCCTAGTGATGTAGCGACAGAGGTAGATCTGTTGGAAGGTATCCCCAACGAAAATTTCCACGACTCTTCGAGCGGCTGTCATCAACTGGACAGGAATATCTGAAAATAAGATAATGGGGGATTTATTCACCACAGTCGAACGTGGTGACAGGTCGCCGTCACAACTGCTTCGCCATATGCGCAGTCTTCTCTGTGGCCGTATGCTGGCGATGGAAATCATAGTACAACTATGGCTCGATAAACTTCCACCCTCCATATCCCGCGTCAACAGTGCTTTCGTTGATGACCACAGCCTGGAGCAACTAGCTCAAATGCGGACAAAATCCACGAGACCTACTGCAGTCACCCTGTTAGCTCCGTCTCCCACCCAACACCCAACGCATCCACAGATTCCGATCCAATAATTTCTGCCATCTCCCAACTGCAAACTAGATTTGCTTTCTTGACCGATCGTCTAAAACGGCTTGAGATTAGCAACCATCGACCACGTTACGATCTCGACCTTTGCCACCTTCCCGCTGCACTTGGTGCTGGTGTAACGGTGGATACCACAGATGAAGCATGCGGGTAGTGTGTCTTCTAGTAAATCCGCTTTGCGTCTCCTGAAAAGTAAGATCTATTACGGACTTTGTAAACACTTGACCTCGGGTTGTGACGTTTGTTCAAATGGTTTTTCATTTCTGCCGACGTCCAAACACCCATCCCTGGTGCCGACTTTCCAACCCACTACAACCTGTTTCTCAATGTGCGACACAAACGTCTCTCGGACATGCTAACTTCCCTCTCGGTCAACGGAATCTGTGCCCCAACTTCACCCACAGGTATCTGAGGTATCCTGCTTGATTCCCATTTTGCTGATGTAATTAGGGATTTTCCTACCCTTACTAGTAGGCTCAACCGGTCATGCATTCCGTCGTTCACCGCATCCAGACGAGGGGTCCACCTAACCATACCAATCCCCGTCGAATTAATCCAGCTAAGCCCCAGATCACGAGACCCAGTTTGAACATATGCTCCAACTCGGCATCATCCGCATCTACTCGAATCACTGGTCGTCACCGCTGCATATGGTACCCAAGAAATCCAAAGGCGATTGGAGACCTTGTGGAGATTACTAGCGGCTGACCGCATTCTGGTGTTAGAATTTTTTCCAATACCCATTACTATCATTCAACTTCGTCGTTTTATTGGTATCTTCAAATATTACCGGCGGTTCATCGTTCATTGTGCAGATATTTTGCAGCCACTTACCAATTTAATTGGCCCCAAAGAAAAATCTGTTACTTTGCCCCCCGCCGCCATTGCCGCTTTCGAAAGAGCAAGCAAGCCATCGCTGAAGCCGCAAAACTATCTCCTCTCGATACCCACGAAAGCACAACTTATTTTCGCCAACTGATGCTCCAAACTCTTGCTGTCTGTGCTATACTTCATCAAGTTGTTAACAATGTACTTCAACCATTAAATGCAGGCTGTCCGAACGCGTTATAGTACTTTTGATCGTGAATTACTCCCAATTTGCCTTGCTAGTCGCCATTTCCGGCACCTATTAAAAGGTGGATCATTTGCCATTCAAACCGATCATAAACCACTTACGTATACTTTCAACAGCAAGTCTGATCGCTACTCACCACGCGAGACACGTCATCTGGACTATATTTCCCAATTCACTAGCGACATTCGGTGCACTCCAGGATCAGATAATGTCGTTGCAGACGCCCCATCCCGCCCAGACATCAACACTTTCCACTCTTCTTCATTTTAAGTGCCTCCTTTTCCCTTATCCCTCCGGTCTGGAACCATTGGTTGTTATATGTCTACAGGGAGAGCTCGCTCTATCGTAACCAAAGCTTTCCGACGAGTTGTTTTCGACCACTCTCATGGACCCTCGTTCAGTGATCAGAACAACAAGGAAGTTGCTTTTTGCACGTTTCGTGTGGCCCCGCATGAATAAAGACTTAACAGCCTGGGCCAAACGGTGCATTTTCTGCCGATGCAGTAAAGTAACTCGGCATACAAACTTGCATCTAGGCCCATTTGCAATTCTTGATTCTCGATTCACAAAAGTTCATCTTGATATCACTGGTCCACTTTCCCCATCAAGCGGTTTTACTCATATTCTTGCCGTGGTTGATCGTTTTACCCGTCGGCGAGTAGCTGTACCCATTTCGGCTACTTCAGCTAAAACGGTAGCTTTTTCGTTTTGCGGCACTATATGAGCTACTTTGTGATACCTTCTTCCGTTACTACCGACCGCGGCTGACAGTTTCAATGTAACCTCTTTCGTGAGTTTTCTGCACTATTTTCATTTCGACAACCGCGTACAACCTCTGTTCCAGTGGTCTGGTTGAAAGTTTTCATCGCAACCTCAAAGCTGCATTGACTGCCCAGATGAATTCATCTTCATGGTCCTCTTCTTTACCCCTCATTTTGCTAGCTATTGACTCCACTATCAAGGAGGATCCTCGCTGTTCACCAGCTGAACTAGTATATGATACAGCCTTACGTTTACCTGGTGAACTGGTTTCCCCTTCTGGCACAGAGCCCGACTCAACCATCACATTCGTTACCCGTCTAAAACAGCACATGTCTGGACTTTGTGCGACGCCGACAAGACGATCGACACCAAAAGAGCACATCTCAAGCGACTTCTCTTCTACACCATTTGTATTTGTCCGACATAAAGCAACAAAGGAACCCCTCCAGTCCTGATATGATGGTTCCTTCAAGGCCATTGAACGTCACCTCAAATACTTCGTTCTAGAGAGCACCGAAAAGCATGATGCAGTCTCTATTGATCGTCTAGAGCCTGCCTTCGTCGGACCACATTCAACAATCCTGCTATCCCACCAGCACCAACACCTACTCAAGATACCCCTACCGCCAACCTAACTACTCCCACTAGTCTTTCCGGGCGAGGCGCCCGTTTCCCTCAGCACTTAGCTGATGACAAAACTTGAAGTGAGCAACTTTTTGATCCATTGTTTCCATTATCCGATGGGTTTTCCCTTTTCACGGTCAACGTTCTAGTGGGGGGTAGTGTGAATACGAAAAACGTTTATTCAATTGGCGAAATACGTAATTTTATAATGGAAGCAAAAGAAAGACACAAAATACCACAGCAGAAACCCGCCTTAAAAGGGTATCAGGAACAATCGGAGGGGAATATAGTTAAAGGGGGAAGGTCACGGATCTACAGTAGTGCTTCGCGGTCAAGGCATCCACGGCAGATGATCGTTTCCATTCAAATCCAGTTAGCTAACCGAACGAGGCCTACGTATTTGCATCCCGAAATGACAATCGACTTAAAGCGCCCAAGATGCGCTCCCACGATTGCTCCGTAAAATGTCTGGAATTTCACGCGGGTAATACTGAAAAGTGTGCGCCAAATCTCCCGAAGAACGACCTGTTCATTTTGAACTAAATTGCTTCGGAGCGGCAACAAAGACATAGTTGAAGGTAGCTGGATGTCTAAACTGTTTTGTTATCCAGACATCCAGTCCCTTCCGGGCCATTCCCAACCTACGTGGCAGCTGTGTGGATGGAACAATATCAGGCGCTTTTGAAAAGTCGGAGTCCATGACAATCAATTCGAGTATATAGCCACTGGCCGTAAACATGCAGGTATTCTTAACAGGAGAATGGGTTGAGACGAAATCATGTCGCGTTGGGGGCGGCAAGCTGTTGGTGGCGAGCTGATTTAAAACCAACCGCCTCCGAATCCGTGCAGTCATCTTCTGCCCCATGATAGCAAGATTTATAGGTTGGTGACTGCCAGGCAATACGTTGTCAGCACTTTCGCAGCCTTTTCTGGCGGTTACTTTCATCCAGGCCGAAAAAGTTTGCCTTAACCAAACTCCTGACAAGTTCTCAACGGAAATATTTAGGCTAGTTGATCCATGTTTCTTCCAGTATCTTGTAATGCCCTCCATTTGGTCTCTACCTGAGCGGTGTGTCGTTTTGCATGGATAGGCGAGGACATTCCAGCAAGCCACAATCTGGTTAGAGGCTCCGCGTATCGGATGCGATTAAGTCACTGGGGCGGAATACAAACCACCAGTGTCTTCTCCACGCTTCGGATGCCACTATTGGATCGCTTTTGGCCTCATACTGCATTTCAGGGAGTATGACGTTTCTTCGGCCATCTCGTACATTGAAATTTTCGTTTTCCTAGGGGATGCCTAGTATCATGTCTTGCTCTCGTGAGATGCGTCGGTGGATTTCCGATTTGTAACTGTTCGGCTTCCTTCGAAGTGCTGGCCCGTTTTCTGAGTTTCCTGCTTTCATCTTTTGGGGACTAGTTTGAAACTTATCCTCAAGTCACCTCAGTGGCACCTTAGTTTGTGGGATCAACTGGAAACAGGGTGGCCCGCAAACACTGGTAATCGTAATTTGAGAGTACCGAGTTGTGTGTAAGCCTGGGGAGACAGTGGTCGTTATGGCGTCTACGGAGTGTGGGTCAGAAATGGGGCTTGAATGGGGTGATGCTGGTCAGCTGTGCTATTACCCGTCTGGCACTGACAACTGGCACAGAATTGTCCGGTAAAATCGATCTCCCGCAGTTTCAGAAGAGCACTTTCAGCGTCACAGAGACTGGCCATTTATACCCCTTTTGAAATTTCCTTTGCAAGACACGTCGACAACCGCTCTCGGGAGGGTAATTCCCACCATTCTCCCCTCAGGTGGATACCGTCGTAAAACAGGTAGTCATTGTTCTCCTCAGGCTGCAAACCGGCTTATAAACCTATTATTCAGCAAAGAGTAGCCACGGTTCTTCCCCTTATTTGCCCACCAGAATTCTTGGGGTATAGAGCTGATCCCTCGTTGTCACATGTGCTCCAGATAAAGCACGCCTCAGGCTGCCCGCATAGAGTAAACTTTATAGGTGTGGCACAGTCTTGAAACCTCCACTTTGAACCCTCTCTAGGAGTCACCTTTCGCTCACGGTAAGCGTAAAAACACCGAGACTACACTCACGGAGTAGTCAGGCGTGTACGGTTCTCTGCCGTGTATACTGGTGCATGCCTCGGCCTTCGAAAATACCCTGTTGGGATGACCTGTCTGTTATCCACTCTACCTGGCCTGTTGTGTGCATCCAGAGAGATCCTAAATCGGACAAAACAAACTTGCCATCTTATATCGGCTTCGTCCTAACTCTGCGGAGTTCCTTGTCCCACAGAATTGCACATCCCGGTCCAACGACCTTAAATATGACGTCTGTTATGGAGTTGTATAAAAACAAAAGTAGGGCAGGCCAATGATAGCCAAGCACTGCCACACTCGGTTTGATGGCACATCAGCAACTATCCCTTCCTATTCTTGACCGTACTTCTCGCCCACTCGTTCAATTAACTGCAAATAGGAACAAACGCTTCACCTGATCCCAGCCCCCTCCAGGAAAATTTCATTCAAATCTGCTGAACCTTCCGTTCGGAGTTCACCATTTCGGTGGACTTTCAATCTGTGCTCTCAAAAAAGTCAATGATCTTTTGTGCAGATCTTGTTCCGGCTTGTGTGCTGTCGACAACTCACTCTTCCAAGAAACTTTTACACCCGACTACACCATATCAGTGACACTAGCGAGTCTCTACACTGTCATTGTACACCATATTCTGAGATTCCTGCTACCAGTAATCCGCATTGCTAACCCCTCCACTTCGTCATCCTTACTTACACTTTTTGTGACGCTGGCCATTGGCCCAACAGTCTAAGGCCACGAGGCTTCGGTGGTTGTTTTAGGTTTTAGTTCACATCGACCGGCTAGATAACGCTAACTCTGATGCTTCAACAAAACCGTTGTTCTGGTTCCTCATTTTCTACAATTTGCGGTTCTTTGTCATGTTTCAGGCACGATGCCTCTTGTTTTGCCCTCCTTTGTTTTGTTTTTGCCCACCACCTTCGGATTTTAATGTCTACATCGGATAATGCCCGCTGGTTATGGCACTGTCCCTTTACCGCGCAGTCAACCGTACCCACAAACCCGTCAGTCACGCTTTTATTCTGACTGTAACATTATAGTCATGCTTGACGTAATGCTACTCACCAGCTGGGGATAAACATTATTGTCATTGTTATCAGAATAGAAGCCATAAGCAAATAGTTGCCAGTCCAGAAAGTGACCTCGTTCTGTCCACATCATCCTGGATTCCGCGCCCATGCTTCTCTTGTTGTGTGTTAAGTTAAACGAGCAACTAATGCCCGGGTGCATTTTTCACAAAATAGAGTTCCATCGATTTTCTAGATACCAAAACCCGTGAAAGTCAATGGGCAGGACTTGAGAGGTTCTGCCAAATAATTTCACGGCTCCCTCACAGATCAGCAACACAGCATGCGACACGGGTTTGGCGGTGGTATGTATGGTCCGAATAACACTGGGACCCTAGACGGCTGGCATCAAATGATTTGGGAATGGTAAATAATCAAGAAAGGTAACACGTTAAGAAATTGACATTCTGAGATTTGGTCGGCTGGTAGGCAGTTTTCAAGATGGGAAAATCCGGTAAGCTGTATAAATAGTGAACTAAGTTGTTCCGCTTTTATCCATCCACGATTTTCAGTCATCCTTAATAGCCTTTGATCAACAGTCCCTTTCGTTTTCGGGTTGCGTGGGCCTTTAAACTATCCGCTTAAGAAAATTGCTGTCGTCTTTATTTGAATCCTGTCCCCTAATCCCGAGAACCGCGTTCGTCGGTATTGTAATCTACACAGTAGATAACTCGGCGGTTGTTCCGGGAAGCAGCATGTTGCCCCGTCTGACCCAGCCCGTGGTCGCCACTGCATGGGCTGATTCCTCACTGTCCACCCACGCGTACACTCCACCCATGACAGCCAACTTCTAACCCACCACTAGTTGTCTTCTTTCCACCAACAATGGGTATTTTCCCAAGCTCCTGCTGCTGCAAATGTCCCGACCTGGTATGATGTCAACCAGCTGATTCATCCATCTCATCCCCTGCTGGTTCGCACCTCCATCACATTCGCCAGGAGTCCCGTTGGCCAGCACAATTCAAGACCTGGAATCCTTATTATTATTGCCTCTGATCCCGGGCTCTCATTAGAATAACAAATTTGCCCCTCAAGACCTTACCGATGGTAGTGCATCCGCCAAAAACTGAGTCAGTACGAGCGAGGACGCAGGTACTAAGATGTCTGTCCGGCACTGATCTCTCTTTCCGGAAAAGCAAACCGTTGAGCACTACTTCCCCAGAAAGCTTTCGACCAAGATACCAGTGATATGCCTACATCGCCTCCTGCAACCCCGCTACCAAAGTCTCTCAATCTGCACTCAACCACCCAAATTGACGCGCGACAGTCAGCAGCATGTTTCCCTAGCTAAATTCCTGTTAACTTTAAATCTGAGGGGCCGTTCCGGCTTTAAACCCCCGGAACATGTCAGCACAGCGAACCTGAGTCCTGAAGTCGTCATTCGTAGAAGGATTGCGTGTCTTATTTGGTCACTCATTCTGATCGGTTGGCCACAAAACGGTGATTCCTACCATTCAGATAATGGAAGCTCCCATGCTCGCAAACCTCGGCCAGAAAACCCTGTTGATCCGCAAAACAACCTCTCGTGGTCCAGTGGCGAGAAACAGGGTCCCCGCAGGAACCTTCAGCAAACACACTAGCCTCCACTTACGTCCTTCAGTGTCCTTCATATAACGTCTCTTCTTAGCCTCCACTTGCTGATCAAATGGTGCAAAGTTCCCCAACCACATTGTGCTCCGTAAAATCAAACCGCGTGCATCTTACAACCCAAAATCATTCTCGAACCGCAAGTGCATTCTCTCTCGCTCCTACCTGACTAACTGTACTGCCGAGACCCTGCTTTTTTTCCGCTGTGCCGTTTGAGTCACCCCATACCATCATCCACGCAGACGGCACTTTTTCTTCCCCGATTAATTATCTCTCATCCACCTGCACTCTCCTAGCCCTTCCTTGCGCGCTTTTGCATTGCGAGGTAAATCATGATCATGTGTAGTGATTGCCCTACCTGCACAAGCCGAATTGACGGGATAAAAAGCCCTTTTTCTCACGTCTGCCGGCCCAATAGGGCTCACCAAGCCCTGGCCGCTTCCGAAGCTTTATAACCTTGACACAGTTGCCCTGCGCGACAATTTAATCTGGATCGGCACTTGAACTCCTCGGTGTTGCGTGCGTTTACACAAGCGGTAACGGTCCGGCTTCCCAGGCGCGTGTAAGCTATTTTTTTGCAAGCCAAACTCCTCGACCCTTCTTGAAATCACGAGGTACCTACTGGGTTATTGTTGGAATCCCCATCTAATTCAAGAATGTGTTCCTCCCCTGCATTCCCGGAACCGGCGGTATTCGGTTAGGGCGGTATTTGGTTTTAACACCCGAGATATAAAGACAACTCCCACCAACCGCTATTCTAGTTACATTTTCTTCTGATTAAACACCATGTCCACTATTTGACGTCATTTATGCAGTCTTGCATGGTTCTAATTCTGTCACGACTTTCAGCTCCAGCTAGCTTTTTACCATTGGGTCGATGAGGCCTCAGCCAAGCCGTTTAGTCTGACAGTTTCTGTCATTGGGGATCCCCAGCTACTCTTCTCTCCAGGTATGTCCTACATTGAGATCACCGGTAACTCAGTTTCACAGACTGGTCTTAGTCCCGTGTCCTGATGAACAACAATGTAATACTGCCAGCAGGATTCCGAAGGCTTTCCTTCCCCGGCCACGTTCTCAATTGTCGCTGTCACCATGACTAGAACGACCCACTTCGAGGTCCCTCCTAAAAAACGCACACTCAGTACACTTCACTCTCGAAACAAGTACGGCACTGACTAATAAACCTGTCGCAGGGGCGCCAAAGCCACCCCACCCAGTACACTTCACTCTCGAAATAAGTACGGCACTGACTATTAAACCTGTCGCAGGGGCGCCAAAGCCACCCAAGTTTACCGGGACTGCAGCAAAGTCATGCCGCTGGAAAATATCTGTGGTTGCTGAGAGCTGTTGGTTCTATATTAAAGCCAGAAGAGCCCCACTAACCTCACTCTAAGAACTAACGTCGACAGACTTGTGGCATCCGAAATCCTTACTGTGCAGTGACAGTGCCTTCGTATTGCCCATCAGCTCCCACACTCCACCGCACACGCACATAATCCGTGACCTACCGTATCCCTCTGCCCCGTATCTCCCAGTGCGCTGTGACAAAAATTCCGTTATTTTGCAATACGGGTAATCCTCCTGGGTCCGAATATTTAACTCTGATACTTCACGTATTTTGCATCCTTCTCAATGTTTCAGTGCCTTGTCCCATTATCCACCTTATTTTCCCTCGCTCAACTTTTTTATTTCCAGGGCGCTTTGTTTCAAGCCTCACAAATAAGGACAGAAACTTAAACCACCCCAGGTAGTATGTTGATACTTTTGCACACATATACCGCAATGAAGCCGTCAAAATGCCCATACGGGACCTTGTCACTTCGGCCAGCTTCTTACATGCCTTCCAAGATGGATCAGCTCCCCCGCCAGCAACTGTTTAGCCACCTTGCCGCACATTTTCGTCGATATGTTCTCAGCAGCTGAAAAGGCAACAGTAGAATTGCTTCGTCTCTGATCCTTCGAAGGAATTCGACGTGATACTTCATGACCCAAATGTGAATCGCTAGGAAAACGCAGACAAGCTCGGCTAACAGATCGACAACCAATAAACTCACCCAAGCCACCAATATTTCGAAACGTTGCCAAAACACAGACTTTATTTATTCGTTCTCAACTGGTTGACCTTATTCTTGTGCGATCAATACTCTAAAGTATTTATATGCGAGATATTCTCCTTTCCGTTCTACTGGGTTCAAAGGTTGGAACGGAGCTTTCTGTCATTCTCACTGATGAGCCGCATCTCATTTTCCAACCTACCAGCTTGGTCTTTGCTGATGTCCCGGTATTATGGTCCAGAAACCCACAGTCTGTCCAACCGTCTACCAGCGCCCCAGACCAACTGTTTCACACTCACCGTTCACAAAACTTAGCATGTTTTGATCACTGAAACAGCGGATAATGTCGGCATCCGGCCTTTTGGCCACCAAGTATACCCGACGTTGGCTATCGTAATGGCCATGGCGCTTAGATACCACTCAAAGTTTTCCATCAGTTGCTCGTTTTCTGAAGCACCAGTCTTGCCTGACTCGCCTACCAACGGCAACATTGATGCCAATCGGAAGATGTCATTATCCTCCTTCCGTAAGCCGTCTCAACCAGAGAGGTTGTCCTTTCTCCTACTTATACACGGCTTCCTGCGCGAATGTCTCAACTGTGTTTTCCGCGTCTTCCAACCTCAAAATTCAGGCAGCCTCACGAGGCTCTCTCGCGACATTCAGCTGTGTGGGTGCTCTAATAATCTCCTTGTCCATCAGTTTAAATCAAAGTCATGCAAAGTGCTCCTCATCTGTAGTGGCTTTATTCTGAGACAAGCTTTTCAAGTCCGCTGCGTTCACTCTCGTTCCCACTAGAATCAGGCACATGATAAGTAGCGTCACTCCGTTCTATCCCTTCCCCTGAGTGAATATCGTATCAACCTCCAGTCCCGAATTAGCCTTCAAGGGGTTCTTGTTAGCTTCAACGACATGCACACACGAGTGTATATCTGTGTCTACAAAACTCCACCCGCTGCCTGCACAACCATTACTTTGACACTCGTTTTGGTCTACGTGACGTCCACTCCAGGCCTAATATGCTCAGCGTCGGTGGTGTGGCCGAAACCGTTTTCACCTTGTGTATACAAATCTACGCTCAGACGTGATACCCGATGACGGGTGTCGACGAGCTCTTGGCCTCTCAGTGGCAAAAATGCATTTCGTACCTAGTATAACAGTACTTGTAGTTTGAATAGGATCGTGGCGTGGTTGTTGCGGTTTGCTGGGTTTGAATTACTTGTCCACCGGTAGCAAGTCAAAGGCTTAGCCTCACATATGCAGGCTATTGATTCAGGTCATAGATTCCGCTGTGTTATCTTAAGGGGGAAGGAACTGAGGCCTCGTCCCTCGTAACGGCCGGACTCCACAGGAATATTCCGCCCCAGACATGTAGGCCAGAGCTTTTTGCAACAAAGGGTAAGCCTTAGAAATGTAGTGGGTAGGTTGCATAAATACACAATGGGATTCCAACAGAAGAAAGAGGTCAGCCCTGGTTGCAAGTTCGTAACTTCATATGTGGAAGTGTTATGTGGGGCAAACTAAAGGCAACTGGCGTGATGTGTAGAGTAGTGAAGGGCAAGCAGACGGCTACGAGACACATTTGTGGGGGTAGCTGATATCGTGCCTAAGGACAGTGAAGCAGGAATCGAAATCATTCCTTCACTGTGTTCACTTCTGATGGATCCAACAGGGTCGAAAAAGTTCCTTTTTGTTAGACTATTTTGAGACTATGAACCCGAAGCTTGACGTTTTGAGAAGAGGTGAAGCATTGGTCTTTGATTTCGGATTGAAAGAGGCTGTAGGTGAAATGCGATGTGCTTACTGACTGCAGAACGGATGTTGTCCGTCTTAGGAAACTTCTGAAATGCTGCAGCAACATTTGTGGCTTAACGCCTTATATTTTTAAGCACGTTGGTGCCTTGTTTCATCCAGGGGGCAACAGAGATGTGTGGTACTCTAATACTAGGCGGACTAAACAGAAAAACTGTACAGTGAAACTGGGCTGTTCCCGGCTGGAGATGGTTCAGACGTTGGTCAAGTTGACTGCCATTTTTGAATGTTGTACGACTATCCTAGATGCGGAACAACGAGGGTGAGCGGCAATAGGGATGAGGATGTTGTGGATGCGTTTGGACAAGAAGCGGGACGTACGGGACATGCTTCAAAGGACCGTGGTCGTGTGTGTTGGGTTCATCATAATTATATCGATTTGGGTTTGGGAGGCGCGCATAAAAGTCGTCAGCTGGAAGCACTGCACCATAGTTTTTGGTCAGAAGCATAATAAGGAAGACAATCACATCTATTTATTAGTGCAGATGGCATGGTTAGTACAATTTTTGTGAAAACCCGCTTCAGGTATAATTGCTGGATGAAGGTGAGCCACTGAAGGATAGTTAGATTAACCGCCTGATGATTGGGTAACCAAGCAGGAATTCATCCACGGCGTCCTCAGTATTTTGCATGTGGTTCACCGGAACCTGATTAGATGACGGCAAATTGTCACAGCCTCAGGAAAGGGGAAAGTCTGCATGAGAACTTCATACGGAAGGGATCCAGTAAAGCGGCGAAACTAAAGTCTCAGTGTCAGTCGTTTTAGAAACTTGTGGGCCCTAGCCAATCAATAGCTCATTACTCCATTTTTTATACCAGTTAAATATTAATTCAGAGTGGTCCCTAAATTAAATGCGCTCATAAAGGCTTCCTTCCACCTCTTCTTCGTTGGGCTATATCGGCGCCTAATCTTGTTACTATTAATCCCAAACGACACTTTTCATAATTGTACTGATCACCGACTACTTCACCCTTTTTCTAATTCCCGATACTTACACGCTGTGGCTCAAAATTATCATTTGGTCTGCCATCCTTATAAAAAAATTGCGGCCAGTCGGCACTTAACAGCAGTAACATATTCTTAATCTGGTGGCATTACTCCTAGAAACCGAGTGCTAGCTGCTGTGCACACGTTGGAAAACAGACTCTGCTATGATCTTCCTTATCTGGTTACAGTACTTCTTAAGCAAAAGCGAACTTTCCAAGTTAATGAGCACCTGAGACATGAAGTACTGCTGTTAAGGTTCTCGATACGGAACTTTGAGTGACGCGTAGGTTCGACAATCCCGAATATCAATAGGAAGAATTGGGTTCGTAATTCTACGGCACTATTTACATAAGGATAAGCAAATGTGTACAACAAACCTCAATTGTTCAAATTCGTAGCCTCAACAAGTCCACAGGTCTGTCACTGAACGGCACAGTGCAGTGTCAACGTCCGCACCCCAAACAACGGCGAGCGGAATCATGGCTCATTAGGGTGTGTTGCGGTCGTCCCTTCCGACGATAGTCTCGTGACTCTCATTGGACGTGCGATCACACGGAACTCATTAGAAAACAAGTCAAGGCAGGCTCAGCAAACGGTGCATGAACGCGCATGGGTAAGTAGGTCAGGTGCGCGCATACACACACACACATGCCAATACGCAAGTGTCGGACGAGACGGCCTCTGCGGCAAGGTGAGTGACGGGTGCGAATAAGCAAAACAACTGGAGAGCAAAAGTACATAGGCGGAGTAAGCAAATGAATCGGGGAATTATCATGAGGTCGAGTTGGATTCAACAACTGCTTACTTGCTTAGCTGCCTTTTTCCCAAGGAGGTCCTACACGTTTGGTCCTGAGCTACGTACTAGTTCCTGCAGACCTGCCGCCATTGACCTACGCTGCTACAATTCTTTGTAAGCTACCAGCCCACCTAGGTGGCCAAGAGTGCCTGAGGCCCTCACGATAATATATGAGAACTGCATGGTTTTATCTTTCTTATTCCCAGAATGAATATTCCTCGGCCCACACCAAAGTGTCACGTAATGCCACCTTTTCCGTCTTTCTTGCCCTTCATCGTCTATCCCCTTAATATGTCTAAACATGCGGCTCACAGCCAAAAGACCCAGCTCCCAACTTGCTCGCCTCAGAACCAGGAAGACCTGGAAAATCTCAGAGCCCGTCCACACACGATGGGACTTGAACTATCCACTTTCCCAGCCATACAGTCTATTGCATGTTTCCCGGCTCCTGACCAATATGCGATCCAGCATCTCTTAAAAAAGCGTCATTTCTTATTGGGACGATCGCCACTTAGATTTTTGAGGCAAAGAGTGGCGTCATCAGATTCCACTATTCAACGCTCCTTCCAGAATTCCGCAAAACACACCAAAACGGCCATCTTGGCTGCATGTGACATTCTTGACAGCGCCTGCACAACTCGATAGCTCCAAAAGCTGCAAGCATTCATGTGTTGCTCAATAACTGCAATTCAAGGATGGAAACAATGCCGCACCTCTGCCTACATCCAATGGTCTTTTCGTTTCTACCAAAATATTCTAAACCGTAGAACTTAAAGATGCTCGTACTATACTGCAAAGGCAGTTTGCCAAAACATTATTACCTAAGTCGCAAAATTCAGTCACTCGAAGCAACCATACAAAGCCCACCTTCACCGACCAATCCGCGCAAACTAATGCAATCGATGTTAATTAAGCGAAGATTTTCCATCAGCCCGACTCCCCGGACAACCGGGCAAGTTTCTTCACCGTTTGTAAAAGTGGGCATAGCGGCCAAGAAATCCAAGCGACAAACTAACATTTAGGGAGTCCACCAAATTACTCGACCTCTTATGTAATGACATCAAACTCTGTTGAGCCTACAACCGTCCTCACAACGCCGAAGCCGCTGTAGTATTCACGCCTACTCTACACCTCGTTCCGATGTCACACATGAATTCGTTGGCTCCGAATCTCACGAGTTGTCAGACTAACTATCATGTCCCGCTTTGGGTCAGCGAATCTCACCCCACCGACTCTCTAAATACCCAGACATACCATATGATCAATAAAATGCTCTGCTCCACAAGTATGCGTACTACTGGCGCATCTGTCAATCAGACTTACGGATGTAGTATCCCAAACCAACAGCTAAACCGTCCTCTTTGTAAACCTGGTCCTATACGCTTTTATCCATAATCCCGCTGTGCTGTCAACCACCAGTACTTACATGGACGCTTCCATGGTACCTCCATACTCTCCGTGTTCTGAGATTGCTCCTGGCGCTGGATTCATTAACTTCCACCCTCACAGCTTCACAAGACCATGAGCCTTCCAACTCTGCCACGAATGTGCTTCTTTTTTAACCGCTTAGAAACCTAAAAATGTCTCCATCAACCCGACTGGACTCTTCCCGGGTCCTGAAACGACTGAAGCGACACACCTCCTCAACAGAGTGATGACCACACTAGACGTCGACAGCATTCACTCCCGTCACAGACCTCTGATGTCAAAATCCTTGTCCTTAATCTTTTTACTTACTCGATAAACTCTGGAATGGTACACTCCCAGTGTAAAAATCTATACTCCGCCCACATTTCCAAAATGGATCAAGACAACCTATGTCTCGTTCTGGCCAGGTCCAAGTCCTTGGTTTCTCTGTCAGCTTTGTTGAACGACTGGCGAATTGCTTTGCTTGACTATCAATAACTCACGTAAACCGAACCGAAGTTAGTATTTCTTATTACTAGAGCGTATTAATCACCAAAAAATGGTCTGTATGACGATGCTGAGTGAAAGTAATCCTTGCACGGCTTTACAATTCAGTATACACACACATCACATTGAGGTGCGCCTCTGCTTGGTATGGTAGACCAAACGAACGCTCCGCTGCCTTTTAGCCGTAGCGCACAATCCCTGAACACCTCTATGCTATTTCCATTGTCCCAACGGTTGCTGTCATTTCATTCGCCTCCTCCACAACCTACTTCGTCAGCGACTGTTTGCTGTTTGCTTGTCAAACTGCCTGAGCCGTTTTATTGGCTCGGCTTTCTTCCTGATAAGAGAAGATATCTGGTTTCTGGGGTTCTTCAGCAATGCACAACCGCAAGTATGGGTGTTGTATTGCTTGCTACCTTGTAGATCCGGTAGCATACACGGTGGATCAAAACCTCGTGGGATTGTTGGGTAGGCTTCGCATGGTGGATTGCTCTATTGCGTTCCTACAAGGTGCGTTCGTGTACCCGCCAACCATCCGGTAGCATGGGTGTATCGCCAAACGCTTGTGCTTTTCAGTAGGACACAATCGAACAGAATGATATCCGCCATCATGTCGATAGGGGTTTCCTCCGTCCGAATTTGCCACCACGGGAGTTGCCTCGAGGTCATCTCAGCAATATCGAAAGCAGGATCGCGTAATGGTCACTGCAACATGATGGTATCATGAGTGAGTTTCAAGTGGCGCTTGCACGCTTGCTCGTGAGTAATGACCTACAGCGTTACCCCGGGAAATTGTTCAATTTTGTTCAAGAGCCGCATTCTGACATCACTTTCTGAATGTGACTGAAGACTACATTTGAAAATGAGACACTGGAACTGGAATTCGGTGGTTAAATTGAGTTGCCGATAGTTGCTGAGAGGTGATGCACGGTTTCTTCAACGCTGAGATCTCGTGTGCTCTGCTGTGCCAAGTTTTCCGAACAATAACTGCACTCGCCAGGCATACTCTTTGTGATTCAATTCGACTTTGAGTTTATCTTCGTAATATTTGAACCACGATTCGACTAGACAGGCATCAGGCTCATAATGGAACTCCGTGGTGTTGCTGGCGATCGAGTCGGCGGAATTTGTGGTTAAATTGTGAGTTGCCGCATCAAAGTTTCCATCAATCGTAATTGTGCCGCTTCAAACTGATTTCGCTGCCGCAGCAGTTACTGTCATATTCACGTGGGTTCGGCGGTCGCCACTCCTTGCTCCAGTACCTTATTGTGAGAAAAAGACGCACAAACAAAAAACACAACAGCTTTATTGAGAACAAGTGAGTGCAAAAATTATAGGAACACCGCTGTACTTAAAGCACACTTTTGACCTTAAATCCAGACTGTTCGATCAGCATTGGATGACTGGTAGGCGTTGCTTCCATGACATACCGAACACTGATCATCGTCAGCCGTTACTTCTATGACATGCCCGAATACTCGTCATCGTCGGCCGTTGTTGCACTGATTGACACTTGAGCGTCCAATTGGCGGCCGTCTTTTCTGGTCCGGATACTTGCTTGATAGCTTCCCTACTGTGAGTTTCAGGGTCCTAGTGGGTTTTGGGCATTCTGTGATTTTCAGGAATCGGACCTTCCTGGCAGAAATGAGGCGGAGGGACGCTACAAACCCCACTATACTTAAAGCACAATTTTGACCTTGAATCCAGATTACCCGATCGGCATTGGGTGATTGGTAGACGTCACTTCTATGACATTTCCGGACACTCACCACCGTTGGTCACCTCCGAACTGACTGACTCATTGAGCGTCCAATCTGCAGGTGGCTTTTCCCATCTGTATGCCTGACGGCCTCTTTGATGCGGCTTTGTTGGGTTTAGTGCGTCTCCGTTAAGACCGAAAATCCCGGGATTATTTTCATGAATCTGAACATCCTGAAAGCAAGCAGCCTCGCTGCCAAGTTCCGCATAGCCCCAGAAGCACGACATTCAGTGGACCTTGCATGAAGCATTGACATTGCCATTCAGCAGATTCCGGATCGTTATTGGCCGTTGTCTCACACTTTGGATAATAAGTGGCACGTTTTCCGACCAGTCGCGTGGGGGTTAGGTTCGTCGGCGTATGCGGCGTCTAGTCGGAACCGCTTTGTTGCTTTTAGTGCGTCTCATCATAGTAGGACACAGTAGTGGATGATGGAAGGTGACTGTGCTCGGAGACCATACAGAGGGGTACCCAGTAACAAGCTGAAATAATTACACTGGAGTGAAAAATAACTGCACTTCACTTCTCGGCGAAGACAAGATGCGTTCACAACTTTCACTCGCTACACAGTTCACATCACACCGGGAACACGTGCGCAAATATGTCAGCCGCCTGAGAAGAGATTGCCGGGATGGTCTAATGAGCCAGGACCCTTCCTTCTATTGCGCAACACGTGATGCTAATTCGACATGACATGTCAATCCGAATAACTGGTGACCAAACATCATGGCGAATCATTTGCGGAAACAACGGAAGCGGCGAAAACTCCTATCCCCGGAACAGCCCTGGTTCATATGCAAAACACCCTGTTTCACGAATCTGCTGCTCACGGGAGAAAGTCGGACCAAAGTCGCAGACACTGGAATTTAGGTAGATGTCAGATAGCTGGACCTCTCCAAGACCTTCGATAGGGCGCAACAAAACGCACTTACCCAATACAGTCTGAATACTTTTAAAACAAAAGAGTCTAGTGCTACTCCAGAGACACCTGCTGTAAGCAGCCGCATTAGGAGTCAGACTATTATGCCTTATTCCCTGCGTCCTCGGGCTAGGCCATCCCCTCTGCAGCCGGGTGGGTCAGATTATTAACAGCAGGTGACTCTTGGTTCCAACTTTTTTGTCAGTTACTCAATGTGGGGTACCTCAACCAAACCTTGGTCCTGAAAACCAGGAGGTATCATTCGTCCTCTTCATGTCCCTTGTCCGAGTTCTGATTCAGTTGGGTGCTCACTACCTAAGGGCGAGATGGCTCAGTGGTTAGAACGCGAAAATACTGACAGGAAGGTCCGTGGTTCGAAACAGACCTCTGCCTCTCGACTTCCCCTGCCTGGTCTTAGACAACCTGGCAGTATCCCAGCCCTCGTGCTTCCTTCGAGTGGCATGGCAGCTAGGTACCGAAAGGGTGCTACCGCTGAACTCTCAATACATAAGCGTTGCTTCTTGCTTAATATCCTTCCCATTAAAATAAACCGAAATAAACCCTTATTTATGTCAAGGGATCTGTTCCACATTGTGGTCTTCAACGTCCATATTCTGTGTTGAATTGGGCACCAAACAGCTCTTGCTCAGACCTTGTTCCCTCTTGCAGCCGGGGAATGTTCCGCCTTGAAAACACGCATACAATAACCCATTTCCGTCATACGTTTCAAATCGCTCGGCACGAACCCAGATTGCTCCCATTTTTCTCGGGTGATCCTGATGCGGTGGTTCGTCGTACTTCATATGGGAGTTATGGTTATCACTGTGAGTTAGTTCGCTTCACTGGCCTGGATTCCGATTGCTAGTCTCCCTTTGCTAGGTTAGGTTGTCCGGTTCAATCAGGATCATGGCATTTTGACGTGGTAAATGTTGCTTGTTTGTTGTGTCAGCATACGCTCTGACAGACGATAACTCAGAGGCCGTGAAAGGCAGCTTATGTCCTGATTTATCATAGCTGCTCCAGTCAGCGGGATGTACAAATGTCGTGACTCTGCCCTGTGGTAAAAATGCCCAGGTTTGCCGTCTAAGTCATGAGGGGGCACATCTAGATTTCGGGCTGACGCTCACCAGGCAGAAAATGGGAACGACTTCTTCAGTTGAATATCGAACATTTCTTGTTTCTAGCTCGTGCAAACTTTCATCACAAGCGCTCGCACTGGAGGCGACCAACTGCAAATAGCCGTGGACTCAGTTAAACCATGTGGCAATAAGCTACCAGTGAAGAGCTCCGATGCAAGAATGCCGCTCATTCTGGGGTACACCGCTTTACTTTCATCACCGCATTATGTGGGCACGCGTATCCGTTTACTTTCCCTCAAGAACACGTCAGTTTATGCTAAGGCATCCAGTTCACCTCAAAAGCGTCTTAATGGCTCAGTAATCGTGTTGAGTTGGCTGAAAACCTCCCAGAACTCGACGGAAACTTGTGATTTGGACGACGCCGAGAGAAAGGTGAAAGAAAACTTCGAAACTTTCTGCCCGAGGTCACTCGCACTCCCCAATGAACACTACATCTCTCTCGGTCAGAAGTTCGGATGGAAGCGAGGAAAACTACACCGGAAAAAGCGACTGTGATAACAGGCGCAGATCCCTCAATCGCCAAATGATGGAGAACCTAAGGATTGTCAGTGTTTTTGGTCACAAAAGCCCGAGAAATGGAGAGAGAACAATTGCACCCTGTTCCCGCTGGTCCGATCAACTGACTGAAGGGATGGGTATTAGTGAAGCGGTCTCTGAAGAAGACACGACCGCAATTCATCGTCAGAGACGTCATCTTGGACAATGGGCTAAACACTTTAAATAGCATTTCATATGGCCTCTGGAGGAACCGAATGAACCCGAGTAGAACGTCGATACCAGTCCATCATCGATTTTTAGATCATCAACAACGGAAATCTGTCGTGAAGTCTCATTGCTTAAGCACAACGAAGCACCTGGTCCAGATGGATTTCATCCTGCACTCTTTAGGTAAGGCGACGGGTCCGTTTTAGTTATCCTGATTACGTTACTCCAAAGTATCTGGAGTGGGGATAGAGTACCGGCAGGATGGAGCTCCTCGATGGTGATTCTTACTCTCAAAAAGGGCGCAGTACTTTCGTGCGAAAATCACCGGGGCGGCAGTCTAGTGACCGTAACTTCGAAGGTGTTCTCTGCTATTGTCCTACGAAAGTTTTGTCCCGGCCGGGCTTGTGTCTATCATATTTTCACTTTGCAACATTTGCTCGAACTGTGCCATTTCTTCGGACGATTAACAGTAAACGTATTTCCGGATCTCAACTCTGACTCAGTTGATCGTCAGAAAGTCGAGTACTCTGGCGATGGAGGGTGCCCCCTGTAAATTCCCATTTTTAAACAGGTTCTATAGGGCTCCTCTGGATGCGTGCGTGTCTACAACGAATTCTTCCGTGAGTGCAGCACGTTTAGTAAGTAACGCGGTGCATTTATTATCTGTTCCCGGGCGTTCTTTGTTACCTTCAATAAGGCGAAGTGATGGCTTTGTTTTTCGCATAGCTTTTCGATGACACACGAGATCCTTAGAGCTTCCTTTTCTACCAGAATGTAATTGCGCTCGACAAATGTGACGAACCTGGCCATAGTTGCAATGGCCTTATGGTTGTTGTCAGGACTACTTGTTGGACCCCCTCACTGTTGCCCCTGTTCTAAATATATGATGTTTCAGATCGTACTACGTTGGAACCAAATCGAACCCATTTCAATTCAATTTTCAATTTATCAGCTATAAACCGTGTGCCATAGGCACATTGTTTCCAGCTGCCACAGTTCCGGAAAACGGGAAATTGGAACGTACAACCAAGCCTTGGAGGCGAAGGCATGTTAAGTTTGTTCGGAAATTGGGTAGCTACGCATTGAAGGCCATAGCTTTGATGCATAAGTGCCACTGACTACACGATTGGGCCATTTCCGCCAATGTCATTAACCACTGGTGATTTGAGTCCCGGAGTCCTCATCCAGGAAGGCGGCAGTTGCCCACCCGACTAAGTTTACTGGTTGGTGTTTTCGTACTTCGTTGCCAGGTCATTCACTGTCCACCTCTCGGTCGCTTTCACTCATCACAGGGCTGGGAAAAAAGAGCTCTGTGGGGCATATGGTCTTCCGGCGTGCGGAGTATATGTCCCAACCAGAGCAGCCTATGAAGCGTGAATAATTCACCTGTCGCGAGAGAGTTCCTTCTTTCTAAGACCATCTGGCGTACCTCAGTATTACTAATCCGATTTTCCAACCACACCTGACCAATGCTTCGGAGACATCGATGACCAAACACTGACGTCTTCCGTACGTCCTCTGCGCGTATGGGCCACGTCCCTGATCCATAAAGCAGTGTGGAACGCACCACCACGGTGTAAACTCTTCCTTTGACAAACAAACTCCCGTCACGTTGGCGCCATAAGTGTCGGGGGTTGGCAAAAGCTGCCCTGGTCTTTCCGATTCGAAAAATAATCTCATCTCCAGTCAGTCTACCGGAACTCATAAAGCTGCCCAGGTAAACAAATTTATCTACCACGTCGATTGGCTCACCTGCAAGCATGAGGTGCGGGTTTGATCCCATTCAGTCTTGTAGCAGCACTTTACGCTTTGTCGGTGTGAAGCGCATGCCAAACTGTGCAGCAGAGTTATTTAGGTTAGTTAAAATCATTTGCATTTCGGAAGGGTCTGAACCAAGGAGGGCAATGTCGTCCGCCTACTCAATGTCCGCGAGGGAACGTCCAGGGAGCATTTCGACTCCCGAGGTTTCAGAGTCAGGCAGAGAAATTTCAAGCAGCATGTCAATAACAAAATTGAAGAGGAAAGGGGAAAGAGGACAGCCTTGTCTTACACCACTGGACGTGGTGAACTCAGGCGAGAGCTTCCCGTATACTCGTACGCGCCCACAGGAGTCCGAATACAGTGCCTTGATAAGAGATAAAAATTTGGAAGGCACACCTTTGGTCGCCAGACACTGCCAAAGTTGCTGACGATCGACAGAATCAAAGGCAGCTTTTAAATCCAGAAAAACGACCAACGTGGAACGTCTGAAGGAATGACGCTGTTCAAGAATTTGTCTGAAGGTAAAGATATGGTCGATGCATCCTCGACCCGGACGAAACCCAGCTTGATTTTCACGAATCTCTCTCGTGATAATCCATCAACCTGCGCAAAATAATGCCAGAGAGTACCTTAGATAGGACGGATACCAGACTGATACCACGATGGTTTTCACATGACATTCTTGCTCCCTTTTTGAAAACTGGGATGACGGTCGAGGAGCTCCATTCGGCTGTTATTCTGTTTTCGTTCCAAATCTTCTGCAGTATGGTTGTCAGACTGTTCACCAGGGCCTCGTCACCTTCTTTGAAGAGCGCGGGGTGTAGACCATCCGGGCCAGGTGCCTTGTCGCGCTTCAGGATTGAAATCTCACGCTGGATTTCGGTTGCTGATGGTGGGTTGGTGTCAATGTTCCATTCGGGCCTGTTTGGTTCTTCCAGTAGTTGTGTTGAAGGGGACCAGGTGAACTGTTCTTGGAAGTGCTCAGCCCACCGCTCAAGACGGCGATTGAGGGAGTGAATTGTTGTTCCGTCTTTTTCGCATATTGTCTCACTGACACCTGCCTTCTTTTGACTGGTTGATCGAATCAGTTGAAACAGGGCGCGGCTGTTGCCTGCAGCAAAGGCCTTCTCCATTTCCTGGGCCTTCGAAATCCACCAGCGTTCTCTGTCATTCTTCAAGCTCCTGATTATCCGGCGTTTGAGGGATCTGCGTGCGCCATCATAGTCGCTAGTTGCTGGTATGGACTTTCTGGCAGCAATAAGATCTGCTGATCTCGAAGATATCCAGTGTTCATTGAGTCGAATCAGATGGGCTGGACAAGCAGTTCTGAAAGCTGAGAGCATTGCTTCTTTAACTCGCCTCCATCCATCCTCCAAGCAATCTTCATCGTCCACATGACTGTGCGTTTCCAGCAGCTTTCTAGCCAGATCAGCTCGATACTCTTCAGCTACTGAAACTTGTCGGAGTTGATGAACGGAGCTGCCCTCTTTCGGCACGCGTAGTGCTGGCGGGAAACGAAGTGATAAGCGGGCTCGCACGATGGCGTGATCAGAGTCAAGTTGCGTACCCCAGAAGGAACGACAGTCCTTAACTGAGGCTCTCCATCGGTAACTGATAGCCATATGGTCCAATTGAGTCCACGGCTGTCTTGTGGTAGGTGGCCTCCAAGTAACTCGGTGTGAGCGTTTGTGTTGGAAGTTCGTACTGGCCAGGAACAGACGATGATCTGCACACAACTGAAGAAGCCGCTCTCCATTATCCGTACGCACAGCATCGACTCCAAATCTACCACCCAACTGTGCTTCTTCCGGACTTAGCCGTCCAACTTGGGCATTCATATCACCCGCCAGGATTACTATATCCGTCCTTCTTGCCGACCGAAGCAGTCGTGACAGATCTTGATAAAACTCGTCCTTCTCATTCTCAGAACTGCTGTCTGTTGGGGCGTATGCTGATACGACAAACAAACACCGTTTACCGCATCGACCTGCGTTAATCTTAATTGAGCCAGACAGCCGCACAGCGCAAAGGCGACTGTTTACTGGGATCCAGTCCAGTAAGGCGCTTTCAGCCTTGGGGCTGAGTGCAACTCCCACACCGTAGATACCACGAGCCATTGCGTCAGGATCACCGGATGTCCGAAGAGTGAAATGTGGGACATCTGGGTTCGCCCTAAGCGGCTTGAGAAGCACGACCGAAGTGGAGTCTTGTATTCGTGTTTCGGAGACACAACATACATCGATAGAGAGGGAAAGTAAGGTTTCAGCAAGGGATGCCTGTTGCCCAATTTGACATAGAGTACGGACATTAAAGGCTGCAACGTGGATCAGATCTTTTGGAGTTAGTAAGTGATTATTTTGGTTTATTTCTCTGGGCGATGGTTGAGACTCACAACAGTGGCTAGGGGATTGGCAGATGGGTTGATTGCCCTGCATTGTACGATGGGTTGGGAGGGAGTGTGGGGGAAGGCCGGTGAGCGAAGAGCTGCAAGGGCAAATGATACTTCCCGGTTGCCCAGGCCGAAGAAGGGGGTTGAGTTGAGGTACCCCACCTTGAGCCTTTGACTCAAAAGTCTGACCCACAAGGCAGTGGGAGGGTGTAGGGTTTTGCTCGGGGACCCTGCCCCTAGCCTCTGACTCAAGAGTCTGGACCGCGAGACAGCGGTTGTTAGGGTTTTCTTGGGGGACCCTTCCCGGAGCCAATGACTCAATAGTCTGACCTACTTGGCTGTAGGGGGCCGGCCTGGCCCGAGGGCGCAGGGAGTAGGGCATTACTGTCTCACTCCTGATGCGGCTGCGCACAGCAGGTGCCTTTTGAGCAGCACCGGACTCTTTGGTTTTAAAAGTATTTCGACCGTAGTGGATAATGCGCCGGCGGTCACGGTCAACCGTTGGGCGATCGGAGTGTGCGGTTTTTAGGGCCGACCTTTTCTAACCCGTCCTTCCTCGGGGGAAGGCAGCATCGCTGCTTCCATAAATATGGACATGCTGGTCGCCTGGGGGAAACGCCTTACTGCCTTCACACTCCTATCGCAGAGGACAGTACGACTTTACCTCCAGACCGCCTCGTAATACGATTACTCGCAGTACGGGGACTCGCTGTTCTTCGTCGGGCTGCTCCCCGTTGGCCTTCCTGGCATGGTTGAACCTTTAGGAACTGAGTTCCAGCCAGTATAGCCCGAAGGATCATTGCAGCACAGAAGCCCGACCACCACGACAAGGTGACAGCTTTTGGTCGGGTACGAAAAGTTAGGGTGTTGTTGGTGCTGTTCGGCTTCCAGGATGGAGTCCATATGACCCTCCTTATGCTTGGCTTGAGACACCGAACGATATGGCGTCTAATCGACGTCATTAGCGTGCATCCTGTCAGTTTCTGTTCAGATTGTTTGACTGAGTGCTAGAAGTGAACGCATTCCGGATATTTGGGATAGGCTGCTCCTAGGCCCCCTTCCTGTTCCATTTTTCTTCCATTTTTTGAGCTTGAGATAGCTCAGTGGTCAAGGCATGAACTTACTGTCCGAAAGGTCCGTGGTTCGAATGCAACCCCGGTAGCTCAACCACTTCCGTCTAGACTTGGACAACCCGACAGTATCTCAGCCCTTGTGCTTTTTTCCAGTAGCATGACAGCTAGGTTCCGGAAGAGTGTCGCAGCCAATCGATTTTTTAACTTTCTCCATTTTAATGCTTTAGTCAAATAATTTGACGAGGTTGTACTATGTTCTCTGGTTTTGTTGTAATTCGTGAGGAGGAGAAGCTCTTCGTACGTTTGATCGTTTATATCTATCTGTGGAGACCTCCTCACTTCGACAGGCGAAAAAGGCCGGGAGTTCAGCTTTTCACACCAGTGATAATATTAAACAATCATCTTTCAGCTGTAACATCCTTTCGTTACCTAGCTGACATTCCACCTGAAGGAAGTACGAGCGCTGAGATACTATCACGTTATCCAAGCCTAGATAGGAGTGGAGATGTCCGGGTTTGGTTTGAACCACGGACCTACCAGGCAGTAAGTTCGCACCGAGCTATCCCGACCTCGCTTTTCCTACTTCGTTGCTACGTCATAGCCTGTCTCTCTGTTTCCCCCTAATCCTGATAGGGCAAACACAGCATGTCCGGGCATGGAATAGCCAACGTGGATGATGTAATTTCATCAAACTTACCTATGAGCGCCCGCTGGATGACCTTCCAAATGCTTTGCGTTATTTCAGCGCTAGAACCTCGGTATTCCCACCACACGTATGCAATGGTTCATAGATGTCGATGTTCAAAAGCATACAGTCTTTTATCTTTCACGTAAAATGGCCAAGCTTCACGCCCATAGAACGACGGTCGTAGTGTGGCTTTGTACGCTTTTACCTTCACTGGGAGGCTAAGATCGTATCGGTGTTGTAAGCATTTAGTTTGCAGAAAGGCAAAACTATCTCCTTTTCTAACAGTCACTTCAGTAATACCACCAGGAAAGTCGCTACGACTACCAATAGGAGTATTTTCCGCAGCCTCGTTTAATATTTGGATGATATTTCCGTTCAGTCTTGAAATGGAACTTTGCATCTTGCTTCTGAAAATTTACTTCAAAACCAGTGGCTGGGTGAACCCAACGTTTTGACGTGTTTTGCGTATCAGTAGGTTCCAAAACAAACAACCCGATATCGTCCGCGTACCCCTGGTGACTGAAATCCCTAGGAGACGACCAGACCTTGGACTTTTTGCACGTAGTTGCCCCGATTATGAAGGAGAAATAGCTCTGTAGAACACCAGTTTGATGTTTTGCAGACGGTGTTGCAACTTGTATGTGGGCCCTTGGCTTCCCGCTCCGTCAAGAGGCATGCTAACTTGAAGCAGCTTTTTATGGAGACCAAGCGGAATTACCACCGCGTTATTTACAGGTTCGTCATGGAATTTTCCACAAGGTCACTCTAGAATCTTCGGGAGGAGGCGAGAAGCACCGATCGGCACATGCCCGATCCCGAGTGGCTAACATTCTGACCAACCAGAGGGTAAAAATTCGTATGGTCTGTAGCCAACTCGTGACACATCCATCCAATCGACGTGATGTTCGCTTATTTAGAGCGACTTGCCTCCGGACACAGTTTTGGTGGTAAACTTACCAGGAAATTCTCCACGGACGTGGAATGCACAGCATTCCGAGTGGTCTTGAACTTCGTGTTTAAGAGACTCTTCTGGGTGTCCAGTTGATCTCGAGACCAGCTCTCGCCAGCGTTGCATGTCAATGGGTTTCACTTTTCGCTTTATGTGTATGAGGTAGTCTGCTGACATCTTCGGAAGCTTCACGGTGTTATCCTTATCGTTCTTCTGCGTGATGTACCTTTGTGTCGGTGATTGTATATTAAGTAGCGTTCATGAAGGTACATTCGAGCCCGGAGCTTTTTATCCTTCTAAATGGTTTCGTTCTGGGGCGAATTCATGAAAAGCTGGTGGATCCGTGCTGACAAGTCTCTATGCTGATTGTCTGTTTTTTAAATTTGGGCAGTTAAGTCGCTAAACTGCTCACTGGAGGGTCCATGCAACGAAGCCAACCCTGGCTTTTCGATTGCTCCTGTCTAAGTTTTGTTAACCTGGCAGTATGTCCGCCGTCGCGCTTTTTTCGAGTTATACCTCAGCTACGCACCAGAATAGTGTCGTACCCGAATGATTCAACAACAGTCTTAGATTTTAAGCTGCGTGATTCGAAAGCCCGATAGTCCTAACTACGGTGCCGAGGGCGCGCTGTTGTCTCGGTACGTAGTCGCGGACTGGGTAGGACTGTCGCCAGATATAGCGCGGTTCTGTCATAACACGGCGTATGGGGTTCGTCACGGAAATCCAAATTCGGCCCCCGTTCCTATACAGGTAACAGTGCTGGGGGTCCGTGATCCACTATACTACTAGAATATGGTCAATGTTTCCAGGATCCTTTGATATCTATATCAACCTTGTTTTTTAGATGACAAACTAAGCATGTCGCGCGGTCGCAGGTCACTTGAGCGCAGCTTCAGTCATGACGTTAATGATTCTGACGGATTTGAAGAGGATGAGGATGAGGAGGAAGAGGACGAGGATGAGGAAGAAGTAGACGAGGAAGAAGGTGAATATGGTGAGGGTGAAGATGATGAGGAAGATGAGGATGAAGAGGAAACTGGGCGTGAAGAGACCACCGAACTTGCGCAGGCGCAACTAGAGAAGGCGAAGGTGAGTGAGATAAGCGATTTCATGTGACCCATTCTTCGTTCATAATTCCTCGTAGTTTTTTGCTCAGTTTTGAACCAATCTAGTATACTAAACACCGTCAGGTGAACTGCTTGAAGTGAAGATCACTTGAGGCTCTGATTAAGGAATACTAATATCAGTTGATCATATGTATATATATATATATATATATAACCAAGGAACAATAAGCGTAACGTTACAAACCCCTCGGGCTCAATACAGTAATGGGCTGTGAAACTTTATAACTGTTGTGCAACCCGGAGAAACTTTGAGGGCAGAGATACTTCTAGGTTGCGCAACCCTTGAGAAGTCCGTTTTGGATCAGAACCACTTCCGGTCACAACTCGGCATTTTGAGCCCGAGTAGTCTCGAGCCTGACTCTCCAAAGGCGACCTTATTTCTTTAGATTTCAATCACCGCACATCAAACTGCCACGGCCAAACTCAGTTCTGCTACGGCAAGGGATTATTTGCTTGACAAACATGATGTACTCACGTTTTTTTTGTAGCCTGGAGAAGCGTCACAGCAAATGGTTGATAAAATGTTCATCATCCCCAGGCACTGCTCTGCGTAACTGCGATGACCGTTATTGGCCAGGGTATCTACACCGCAGCGTTCTGTATTTTATCAGGTCTGCTGAAACTTGCTGAATCCGCTCAAATACAACGGTCTGGTTTTCTGGTGGACCCTTTCCTGTAGTTCATAGGATTTGAACGCACAGTTTACGGGAGATGGATGCGGTTAAATCGTACCGTACCAACTGTTGGCGTCAGGATTATGTGACTCACCGGTGCGACTATGTTGAATGTGAGTCTACGTCTCGCCTAGCCGTCCTAATCAGAACGACTCATCCGGACAACAGACGATTTACTGTCACTGATCGATACTGTGCCCGAAAAACTCATGGTCTATCTCGTGTCGTTGCGTGATAACACGACGATATGGTACGACAACCGAGGCCTATCATACCATGAGACACGGCTTGTGATAGCAGCATGGTAGTCTAAAACAGTTCTGGCGTGATCGGTTTGATCGGTCGAGTTTTCGTGTTCAAGACAGTTTTGTAGCCACACTTATTTGCTCAGTGTCGCTGAAAACTTATCTCCCTGAACGCATAAGCCTACTGTTGACTTAGAATCCCTATCTAAAGCAGCCGCCGTATCGTGGTGGTCGGACTTAACTGCTGAAATGATCCTGTGGGCTATACAGGCTGGAACTCAGTTTCCCATACCAGGAAAGCCAAGAAGGAGCAGTACGGCGAAGAACAACGAGTCCCCGTACTCCGAGAAATCGTATTATGAGGCGGTCTGGAGGTAAAGCCGCACCGTTCTCTGCGACAAGAGTGGGAAGGCGGTAAGTCGTTTCCTTCAGGCGACCAGCACCTCCATATGTATGGAATCAGCGATGCTGCCTTCCCCCGAGGAAGGATGGGTTAGAAAAGGTCGGTCCCAAAATTCGCACGGTCCAATCGCTCAACGGTTGACTGTAACCGCCAGCGAATTATTCAATACAGTCGAAGTACTTTTAAAACGAAAGAGTCCGGTGTTGCTCGAAAGTCAGATGGTGTGTATAGCCGCATTATGAGCGGGACAGTAATACCTTGCTCCCTGCGCCCTTGGGCCAGGCCGGCCCCATGCGGCCAAGTGGGTCGGGCTATTGAGTCACTTGCTCTGGGAAGGGTCTCCCAAGAAAATCCTCACAACCGCTGTCTCACGGCTCAAACTTTTGTATCAGGGGCTTGGGGCAGGGTACCCGAACAAAACCCTACATCCTCCTACTTTTCGGTGGATCAGGTTCCTGAGTCAAAAACTCCGAACGGGGTGCCTTACCCAAAACCCCCTCTTCGTCTTAAGCAATTGGAAGGAATCATTTGCTCGAGCAGTTCTCTGTCCACCGATTTCCCTCCCTAACCCCTTTCCACCACATAAAAGAACGTTGCTGAGTCATTTGATTGTCAGTTATCTGTCTTATGCACCCCTCTGCTCATTAAAAATAAAGAAAATAACTTTGCTGAATTCGCGAGATCCTTTCTTGTAATAACGGTATTCTTCTCAGCTTACTTCTTGGTCTGAACCTTCCAAGCTAGCATTCTTGTTAAAACTACCACCAAAGGTACACAACGTGTATTAACGCCAAAAACCAGATCAAAAACACATGTACAGCACGCCGTTTATAAACTGTGTGCGGCGGCAACATTGGAAATTGTGATGCCTTCTGCACTCGCCAGTGGCAATCGGCATTCGGCAGATAATGGATCACAATTGGCTGTTGGGTCCGGACTTTCGACCAGTCGGAGCTCACTATGATGTCGGACCGGCAAGCGGCCCGATCTCTGCCAATCGCGTGCGGCTTCTTGGCTGTAGCAACGCCTAACCGCGAGTGGTAAAGCGGTTTCAGTGCGGAATTCTGTCTAACATTTATACATAGGAGCTTTTAACGCCCGTACTCTAAGTCAAACATGCAAACCCTTGAAATTGATGTATACTGTGTATCTATCAGGAAGGACAGATTCTGAAAGTAACCACTGAATGCCCGAAATCTACCGAGACCCTCAACTTACCAGGTGCTGACTAGACATACAACGCCCCCTCAAAGTGCAGCGCGCCACAGCCTTGTATCAAAGCCATACAGCGTGAGTCGGCGTTAGATCAAGGTCAGACAACGCCCCCTCAAAATGCAGCGTGCGACAGCCTTGTATCAGATCCAGGCAGCGCGAGACAGCATTGGACCAAGGTCAGACAGTGTCCCTCCAGTAAAATAGCTTGAGGCCGTTGTATTTTCGCACTCGCTTGTTCGGAATAAAGCTGTTCTGTTCCCTTCGGTGAGTCTTTCCGACACTAGGCACTGGAGTGAGGTCAATAGTCAGATACACCAGATTGGGAAATCAGTAGATATGACAGAGCTCTGTTCGTCCAGCTTTGTGCCGAGTGGAATCGACCGAGAGGTGGACAGTTTATGACGTGCCGACGAAGTATGAAAACACTAGCCAGTAGGCCGAATGGGGTCGATGGGTGTCTTCTCCCTGGATGGGGACACTCCCGATTTTCAATACTCATACTTGTCCGCTGTTCACGAACATTAGCGCAGCGTTTTGAACCAGCACTGTGATTGTCGATTCCCTTCAGCTGGGTAACAAAGACCTAATGGTTTTCTTATGTAACCAAACCCAACTGAGAACCACCAAGTACGGCACTTTTTAACGAAGACAGTAGCCAACCCATAAACTCGAGAAATTTTGAGTTATCCTACTTTTGCCTCAGCTACTTCGGTTCACAGGGGCAGTAGCCATTGGGTAACAGAAACAGGGGCTGTGTGATTTGGAGACCTATCCACTGAACGTCAGTTCTTTTCTCGGTCCATTTTTTGCCACTGATATTGGCACACGGTGTACAGTAGTTAACCAAGATGATACTAACAATTAAGGGATGGTAAATTATCCCCCGATACTTTTTATCGCGTACAAGTTGAGGAAGTGACAGCAAAGTTTGTACCCACCTGTCGTTAGTCAATTAAATCACAAATTCGGTGAGCGTCGTCTCATGGCCAGCTCGGGATAGCTCAATGGTTAAGGCGCGGACTTACTGATCGGAAGATCCGTGGTTCAAACCCAACTCCGGTATCTCAGTTAAACTAGACTTGGGCAACCTTACAGTCCTCGTGTTTCTGTCGGGTAGCATGGCGGCAATGCACCGAAAGGGTGATACAACTAGTAACCTCATCATTTACATCGTATTCTGACCTAGCCAGTTTGGGTTTCCGATATATATATATATATATATATATATATATATATATATATCACTTCTCGTCCTAGAGTAGCGGTGATATCTACTCATTTAGAAAGTTTTGGTAGACAGTAAATCCACCAGTTGCCCACCAAACTTTCCCGAAGGTGATAACAGATGTACTCTTCTGTGTGTGCATGGACTTCCTTTGTGCCGGCGTAGTTTGTGAATCCAATTTGCGTTGAAGTCGATTTAAGGGAGCAACTGAGTGGCAACCTCTATTTTAGCGAAGTACACTCATTTGCATGCCAGTTTGGTTTTGACTGGTGACTCACCTGGAACCCAACTGAATCTCTCGTTTATGATGTTTTTCTTGTAATTTGGGTTGAGGTAAAACATAAGGTTGACGGAAACTCGGGGACTGCGCCTACCTGATGAGCCCCAAGAAGGGCGAAACCGGTCGTGGGCTGTCGAAGAGTTTTCAGCAATCTTATGAGTAGTGTATTACGTCCAGACCTCTTTTCTTATTCTCTCAAGTACTTTACAGCTAGAACCCTTACAGTTTACCAATCAACCAGCTACTCTTTCAGAATAAATGTTCTTCTGTTGGCTTATTCTCCTTCAAAATTGCTTGCTCGTGGATAGTTCTTAGGCATTTTGGAATATTTCGTTTCGAATCAGCGCAACTTGGAATGGGAATTGGCCTTTCACATTGTGCTCAAGGGATGGCACCGTGCGAAATAAATCAAGAACCGTTAAGCCATTGAACAGCGCCATTTATCCTCGTTTTTCTTCGGTGTTTGTACTTGTGCCGCTTGACCATGAGTCGCTTTCTACACTTTTCTCCCACAGACCTCCAAGGTGGTGTTCGTCGTCCGAACAAATGTTGCTTTTGATGGCTCGCAGGTCGACGAATGCCCGGTTCCTGGTCATGCAGTCAGTTTTCAGGTATGTAGAGCATGTTTTACTTTAGTACTTAACTGCCTGAGGAATGGGATTTCTACTTCCTGCTCGTCTTTCTTTTGAAACCCAATAAGGGTCTCACCAGTGGAGCATTTGTTCGAGAACCCCAAAGTCTTGGTTTGACATCCGCTTTTCGGCCGTTTGACCTTCGTTTTGGACTGATATTCGAACGGTCCGACAGCCTCACCGACACGGCTAATCGATTGTCGTATTATCGGCTTTCGCCAGCCTATAAATTTAGGCATTGAATTGAACGCATCTTATATTTTCGATCTTTTTACTGACTGCGAGCTCCAAGTGACAATACAAACAAAGTCACTACTAAGGATCCCGTTTTCTTCACTACTTTTTAATTGCCGATGTAAAAAGCTTTCTTTCTGCATAAGGTATCATCCCTGACATAACCCGCTATTTATGAGGCTTGCTGAAAACTGTTCGACAGCACACTACCGGTTTTACCCTTCTTGCGGCTCACGAGTTAGGCGTAGTCCGTGAGTTTTCACCAGTCTTGTGGTCTACGTCAACACAAAAATTTACGTGACTACCAAAGTATACAAATTACTTTTCTGCTGATGGGAAGCGCAACTGAATTTCCTGTTTATTAATATCAAGGGGGTCTGGATACATCCTCGTTGGTTTCAATAGATCACACAAATCTAGGTGGAATGAACCCCATTAGCTGTCCAATGCATCAGGAACTGATCAACTTCATACGGTTAGCATTGCTTCTCATAGACGTTTATCTACGGACTTTGACGGTCACAAACTACGTTCACTTCCTGAGAAACGATGACCCTCCTATCTGATCGCTAACTCAGCCCGTTTCTGCAGCACCTCCCGCTAATTCCCGATTCCTCAGACCAAATAAGTGGAATTGTTTGAGGGACCTCGCCTTAGGCCTTGGAATCAAGAGCCTGACTCCCATTGCAGGAGGACATAGTGGGGCTTTATTACAGAACCCTCTTCGTGGCCTTAAATTCATCAATACTGTTGCCAAGGCAGAGGGTAGTAGGGTTTCCCTGGGGGACCCTGCAGACATGTGGTAACCCAGAAGTCTGGCCTATTCGACAGTCAGAGGATGCAACGAGTGAGGCCTAGAGTTCTGACTGTGTAGATTTGAGCCTCATCACACCCGTCTTCCGCTGTTCAGAGGCCCAATTAACAGTTTTATTCCATCAGTCACTCAAAAAACTGACGGGAAGTCCCTCAGCGAGAACGTATGACACTAGTGAGAATATATTTACGCGATATCTTCGTCTAGGTGCATGCGAATTCGGCACAAGTAGTGTCTCCCCATACTGTTCGGCTACTTGTTCAAGGTTATACCTCCAGCCCGTGCATAGCCAAGTTCAACGTGCAAAGCAGCAGAGAGACTGCGTTTGCCAGACCTTTATTGATTGTTCAGTCTGGTAGGGGAGACCCTCCCAGTATAGTTCATTTGAGCCGCGACAAGATCGTCTCTTCTGCTTTTCTATTCTGCAGTCCTAACTGGAATCAGCCTCCAGAATTGTGCTGTTTCTTCCCTCGTGAGTATCAGGCTGGCTGTAAGCTCATTCCGGTCAGAGTCTATTTTTGCGCGAACTACCAGCGGCCTTGTCAGTAAGGCGATACCCCCGAAACTAACTCCAGAATGAAGGAAATTTAATGGGGATCGCTATGTTCGCTTCAAGAACGCCGCCAATTATTTTGGCGAGAAAGTCTAGCTATCTATTGAACGTTCAAGCAGCCAATCAGCGACGATAAAGGTTCTTGAGCGCTCAGATACATCCTAGAAGCTATGCCTGTCAGTCAGTTAACATCAAACGGACAACCTTAATCAAAAGTGCGCCTTAGATACCACGCCCTCTCTGTACTTATGCATTTGTTTCTGTTTTGCTCTTGTTGGGTGTCTTTTCCGTCACTGAGGTTCTGGAGCCGGGATTTGAAGTCAGTTACAAAAGGCCTTGGTTTAAAATGTTGCACCAACTAACCAGGAGTTCAAAAAACATCGTATTCTGGGTGTACTGAGTACCTCATTTCGCTCTCTAAATCGTCACCTTGCCTTTTTAAGATAACTTGTGTGTGACCTTATCTGTTGCCTTTGTCCTTAAGCATGCAATCCTCAGTCTCCTGTTTATCTGAATTTTATCCCACTTATGTGCCTGATTCATCTCCTCACACACTTCTGTTCTAATGACAACCCTACCTACCCCTTATCTAGGTGAAGGATTTTCTACACATCAAGGAGAAGTTCAACAATGAGTGGTGGATCGGGCGCCTGGTTAAAGAAGGATCCGAAGTTGGCTTCATTCCGAGTCCGGCAAAGTTGGAGACGATTCAACACTTTGGCTTGCGTGGTATGAGGTAGGTACCCGTCAGGTCTATCTACATCAGAATAGTGTTTTCCCTGTATGTAAAGCGGTCGTCACATCACTCTCTGTGTAGCTCACCAGTCCGTGGTGGCTTTCGGGGCTCATCGTTTGGCCATCATTGACTGAATGGTCCTTCATTACCAGTTATCTGTCTGTATCCTCCATCAGCAGGTACTATCTGTAGACCTGATGATTAAAACAGCACCTCGTTTTTTTCGAGACTTGTGATCCGAACCTTCTTTGTTCAGTGTATAAGGAATCTCATTGATTGGTACTCGACGTTAAACTGATGAGTTGCCTTGACCCCTTGGGGGCCCGTGCGTTTGCACACTTGTTTGTCATGCTACCACCAGAATCTGCAGCGGAGCTAAATGGGACCTTCTGACTGGTCAGACTAGCAGTCAATTAGAATCAGTTGATTGGTATGCTTGCCGATCAGGTTCCGGTAATCGACTGACCAGAATGTGGGGTTCTCTTCGAAAAGGCGGTGGAGCTGATCGATTTTGCAAAACCAATGCAGATGCTTGGAACGTCGGACGTCCTCCAAACGCATAACTCAAACGATGGTTAGGTTCCGATAATCGACTGACCAGAGTGTGGGGTTCTCTTCGAAAGTGGCGGTGGAGCTGGACGATTTTACAAAACCAATACAAAGGCTTGGAACGTCGGACGTCCTCCAAACACATAACTCAAGTGCTGGCAGCACTATCGCGCAACCATGACGGTTTATCTTTAAAAAAATAGAACGGCCTGGTAGAAATTCTTGCCTACTTACTTCCGAAAATCTGACAACTGTGTTTTCGGTTTGCACCGACTACGTCATTACGATGAGTGAGGAAGCATACACAATCCATAGTATGTATTCTCTACCATGTTTTATGATACTCTCTAGCTCTGGAGAAGCCACTCCCATCTTTCCAATGATTGCACGACTTTTTTTCTTCCAGAAGGTGATGAATCTTCGCAACTGTAAGATCGCAGGAGTCATATGACCATCCTGAACGGCATGAGTTTAGGTGCACAACGAAGTGCGTGTCATCGCTCTTGTACTTCGGAACCAATTTAATCCCGTTGTTCCCAACTTCAAAATCAGAAATATATTGTTGCTGATAGTTAAATTTTAAGCCTTACCTTACATTGCGGTGAGGAACGTCAAGTCCACTCTCTCGCCTTAATTTGTGCTTCTTTTGCGTTGCTCATCATCTGTTAGTTGCTTGTCGTTGCTCGTGGTTTTAGTGTTTGTCGATGCTTCGTGATGCCACTTCAGGTTTGGATAGATTCTTGCTGCCCCCTTTTTCGCAGTTTTGTGGTCAGTCTACACACACACACACACACACACACACACACAGTTCTCAGAGAGGCAAATAAAGCTCGTGCTACGGTTTCAATATTGGACATGGGACAGAAGCAAATAATAAAAGAATGGTTGTTTTTAGGGTGGTTTGTAAGATAATTCCACGGGATTTGGTAGACTCCTATCGCCATTCAACATCAATTTCAGTTTAGGACATCGATTTTATTCAGCTAAATTCGAAGCTGAATGAAGATTTCGGTTATGTCGCCTCGAAAAAATGCATTATAAGCTAGAAAACGCACAACGTGAACGGAAGATGCTTAGGTCAACGACACCGTATTTTTGGCGAAAATTGGGGATATTCGTTACGACTTGTACTGAATTGAAGTTAGGGTGGAAACTCAGTGAAAGAATACTGAATGGGTTTTCAAAACTAACTCCACGGGGTTCTGCATTCTTCCCCCTCCAAGCAACCTGCCACACTGCGGTCGGACATTGCCCCTGACAATCGGCTATCAAGTCAGAGGTCCGCGAAAAGACGGCGCTCATGCTTGGGTACACCCAATGTCAATTTAGAAGTATGCGGTTTGGTTTGTCTAGGGCCTGGTTCACTTTCCGGTATTTGATGCTTCATTTAACGAAGGGACTACAGAATATTACCGTGTATGCGGACGATGTCGTTGTACACTTCGATTAAGAACCAGAACACTCCGTTCACCTGAAGGTTGTATTGAAGCGTATTCGGGAAGCTGGCTTGTGGTTAAATGGAGCCAAGACACAGCTCGCTCGAAGTTCGATGCCACTGCTCTGGCATAAAGTGGGTCAAGGAGATTTAGTCCACTGCCAGAGAAACTGGCAAAGATCCAGGGCCGTGCAGTCCCAATTCGAAGTGGCCCTTACTGCAGTTTTTCGGACGAGCAGTATGCTACAGAGTGTTTGTCAAGGATTTCAGCATGGTTGCTACTCCACTGTGCGACTTGCTGCGTCAAAATAGACATTTCGAATGGATAAGTGAAATGCATAAGGCCTTCGAACGTGTCAGAGCGCGGATGTGTAGCACCTTTTTGGTACCATTGGTATAACCAATGGTATCCTGACCAACGCTGAACAGAAGTACTCAACCAGTGAGAATGTTCACCGATCTTCTGAACTTCGAATAAGTGGAGGCCATACTTGCTGGGACAAAGGTTTCACGTCGAGACGGGTTACAAATCTCTCAAGTGGATCAGGACCACCAAAGATCCTCGCGGAAATCTCGCGCACTGGCCACTCTGGCTACAGGAGAACGACTTCGCGATCCGGCACCTGCCGGGAAAAGGGGACGTCCTTGCCAATTGGCTTTCAATACCAGGGACTGGGGATGAGGCCTCGAAGATCATTATCAGCACCAATAGCCCCGTCGTCGGACTGGATCCCGGAAGGCTGGTATGACTAGAGCAGCAGGATCCCGTACCACGGAGGGTTGTAGTCACCTTGTTGGACGGAAGGGAGACAGAGAACTCGAGACGTTCCGGGAGCTGAGCATGAGTGAAGCTAGCATAATATCCCGGGACGCCAACGATTTGAATGTCGTACTGCCCGTGACACCTCGCGTCTTGATACGGAAGCTGATCGTCGAATGCCATGAAGTGACATACACAGGGTGACATCATCATCAAAGACAGCAACATCAGTGTTGACACTGATGCCTCACTGCCGTACAACCATAAAGCTCGTCTAATTTCATATGCATATATATATATATAATTATATATATATATGCATATGAAATTAGACGAGCTTTATGGTTGTACGGCAGTGAGGCATCAGTGTCAACACTGATGTTGCTGTCTTTGATGACCAACCGCTCAATCAGACAATCTGGAAAGAAACTGACAGCATGAACGCCACTGACATCGATTAGCCGCCATTTCTTGCAACGTCTCCAGCCAAGCACAGGCGGGGTCACGGGGACCCCATCCTGGAAGGCGTACAGCACCAACAACACCTCTTCGTGATCTCTTTCACGCCTTTCTGCCAAGTCATGCGCTGTCCACCTCGCGGTTTGCGCCATGCTGAAGAGGGCACGGAGAACAACACTCGTCTCGGTAGACGGTGTTTCGGCATGCGTAGCACATGACCGAGCCATCGTAGTCGGTGGTGCTGGATGATTTCCCCAATTGAATACCTGCAGCACAACCAAATACCCGTTTTCTAATCACCTCGTGACTAACACGCTGACGCCATCCAAAACCAGCCACGCTTCTGAGGCATCGGTGGTCGAAAACCTGGAGACGCCTCACATCATCTGTCCGTAGAGGCCATGGCCATCTCGCACATATACATAGCACTGTAGCCCGGTAGCCTGGTACACACGACCCTTAAGATCTAGTGAGATGCCTTTGACGCCACAAGTGACGCAAATTAGCAAACGTGATTCGAGCCTTTGAGATTCTTGCACTGACTTCATCAGACACACTTCCGTCAGAGCTAATACAACTACCGAGGTATGTAAAGTTTTCCACAATCTCCAGTGATTCTCCTTGAATTTTAAGGGATATGTCCGGAGACTGCACGTTCTGAAGCATGACTTTGCACTTTGAAGGTGCAAGGCGCATGCCAAAAGATGGTATGATGGTGGTCAGTCTGTTCAACAGGGCTTGTGCTTCACTTTCGTCTTCAAAGATGAGGGCGATATCATCTGCGTACTCCAGATCGACAAGGCTCTCACCAGCAACGATTTGAACACCGGGGTTTTGAAGACCTTCCAGCGTTCGCCTCATTATTTCATCAATGACGAAGTTGAACAAGAATGGAGAGAGTGGACATCCTTGTCTGACACCACTTTTTGTAGGGAAGCTTGGAGAGCTCGCCATACACTCTCACCCGCCCATGTGAATATAGGGATCGGATTATGTTTACAAACTTCTGGGCATACCCTGTTGAGCAAGTACATTTAACAGCACTGACCGATCGACAGAATCAAACGCACCCTTGAAGTCAAGGAACACCAAGATTGTGGGTCGTCTGTACATGTGGCGTTGCTCTAACACCTGACGGATGTGAAGATGTGGTCAATGCAGCCTCTACCCGGAAATCCCGCTTGATTCTCACGAGTCAAGGTTTCGCGTGCCACCGTAAGACGACGAAGAATCAGTGACGCCAGAAGCCTTGTCACAACAGGAGTCAAACTAACACCTCTGTGGTTGCTACATTCACTGCGAGTACCCTTTTGAAAATGGGTACTATCGATTCACCCAGTTGTCTGGGACGGTCTCTTTCTCCCAGATAGACCCAAATAGTCTAGACAGGCACTGGCTGAGGAGCCCACCGCCATCCTTGAAAAGAGCAGGTGGAAGGTCGTCAGGACCAGCAGCACGATGACGCTTGAGTAGAGAAATACACTCGGACACTTCTGAGACCGAAGGCGGCTCCATATTTACGGTCCAGCTTTCTGTTGAAGGCCAGGATTCTGGATTGGAGGTAGGTGGCCAGCTGAATTGCTGTTCGAAGTACTGTGCCCAGCGGTCCAGACGTTCTGCTTTATTGCATATCAGGGAGCCATTTTGGTCTCTGTGATTTCGCTGACAAGAGGTTTTCGAGGACCAGTCGAACGAATCAAATGGAACAGCCTGCGCACATTTCCAGCATTCTTTGCATCTTCCATTTCTTCGGCCTTTCGGGTCCACCAAGCTTCTCGGTCTGCACGGACACTCAGTTTCATTGGCGTCGGGTGGAGTGGTGGCGGCCAGGGGAATCTGTCGCCGGGTCTCCAGCAAAGACACGGTCCTATCAGAGATCCAGTGTTTGAATGAGGTTGGCTGGGTTGTACCGCAAACAGACGTTCCGACCTTGAGTAGCGCTTTGGATATCTTTTCCCAGTGGCCGTTTATATCCGACACCGTACCGTCCGGCAGGCATTCGACGAGCTGGTTTTGATAGTTTCGTTTGACTTCTGGATCCACTAGCTTCTCAATGGCTAAGCGAGGTGCGCGTTTTGCGTACACCTGAAAAGCGTAAATGCAAGCAGCGGTGCATGGTCGGAGTCCACGCTGGTGTTCCAGAAGGAGCGGCAAGCGGTGATCGACCCTCGCCACCGATAACTGACGGCGATGTGGTCTATTTGGGTTCGTCGCTGGTTTGTTGGTGGGCACCACGTTGTCAGGCGATTTCCGCTGTTCCGGAAATTCGTACTGCAAAGGAACAGTCTGTGATCGGCACACATCTGAAGTAAGCGGTCTCCGTTGTCCGTGCGTCTCGTGTCCAGACCAAGACGACCACCCAATCCTCAGCAGCGCTCAGTCTACCTACCTGGGCGTTCATATCACCAGCAACCACAACGATATCTGAGGTTTTAACCCGCTGTAGAAGGGCACCTAGAGCGTCATAGAAACTGTCCTTGGCAGATTCAGAGCTACAGTCAGTTGGGGCGTAAGCACACAATAAACAAGGTGCGATGGACCTCACTTCCTCTAGATTCTCTCACAGATGTTGCCAAACGAACCGCACAGAGGCGACTATCAACGGGTATCCAATCAAGCAGAGACGCTTCCGCTCGTTCGCTCAATACAATACCCACCCCAGCATATCCAGCTGCAGCGGCCTCTGCATCACCAGAGGTGCGCAGCCGGAACCTGGAAGAGAGCGAGCAGTCAGTTCGATCACGGTACTTGCGTCTGCGTCCTTGTTGTTTCTGACAGACAACATACATCAATGCTGAGGGAATCCAGCGTACGAGCAAGAGCCACCTGTTGACCTGCTTGCTTCAGTGAACGAACATTAAAGGTGGCTAAGTAGACAGGCTTTCGGGGTTTGAAAACAGACTTCGAAGTGTTTAGTGATGTAGCTGAACTCGGACGTACAGAATCTGCAGGTAATGTGATGTAGGGCGGGCAAACCGATCAGTCCTAGAGCTGGGACCTGCGGAGGACGTATTAAAATTGGGGCGGGGAGGGTAGAAGACGGAAAAAGTGAAAGTGTAAGAAGGGAGCAGCAGCATGTTTTCGCTTACCCGCCCTGCTGTATGCAGCAAGTAAGGCGACCCGGCTGATGGCACCACGCGACGGCCGATGTGGCATGAAAGTACTGTTAGTTTGAATGTCATGGTTGTACGAGGGCTGGGATACTGCCAGGGCGCCCACACCTAGACAGGGAGGACGATTAGGGTCCTCAACCAAAGCCTTTGGCTCAAAAGCCTAACCGCAAGGCAGCGGTGTTGGGCTGGAAATGCAAGTACATTACCATTTTTACGGAACATGTCGCCACACATGTTCCAACCCCCAACCTGGAGGGCCAGGAGACTGTGTTCGTCAGACCTCTACCCATGGACCAACCTGGTATGAGAGACTCTGAGTGTCACGCTTGCACCCCCCAGTATAGCTCAATGGGTCGCCGAGGTACACAAACCGCCACACCACGGTAAGGTCCAGTCTCTTCGTGACGGGTGACAACACATTACCTATTCCTGTATCAGAGATCGGCGAGCTGTGGTCCGTTGACTTCATGGGTGTCGTTCCAGTGACGGCTAGCGGAAATCAATATGTCGTAATAATGACAGAATACCTGTCGCGGTGGATATAGGCAGCAGGCGTACCATGTCAACGGGCGACGATGATCAGTGTAGTGGTCATGCATCAAATCGTGGCCAACCACAGGGTGCCAAAATTGATCCTAATGGATCAGGGGCCTATTTTGAGAGTGAAAAGTTCAGAAGTTGCTTGCAGCAACTGGGCATCAAACGGCCTAACCGGAGGAAATAAACGAACAATCAAGGGGTGGTTGGCGGTCAAATGAGATGACTTGGAAGTAAACCTGCCGATGACGTTAGCAAATCGTTCATCGATCCAATCAACTACAGGTAAGTCCCGATTCATGTCGATGTGCGGTCGACATCCACGCTTTTCAATTGATCAGGAAATTGGGTTGTGACCGACAACAGGCCTGTCTCTGGAAGAGCTAAGAGGGGAAAGGAGGAGAGCTGGAGAAAAACTGACTGCCGTTCCGGAAGGGGCTAGACAGAAAACGGCCATTCCCCATAGACGCAAAGGCCAAATGGAAAGGTCATCAGAAAGCTGGAAGGGATCGCGGAATTTGGGGGTTGGTGATAAGGCCTGTTTGTCATTACCGACCGTCAAGGCAACGTTTATACAACTGAGGACGGTCGGTGGTCGAAAAGAGTAAACTGTGTCCAGCTTCGAAACTGGCATGGTACCCCCGAAGAGGTGCCGAATAGACTAACTGCTGAGGCCGACCTAACTGAAGCATAGGGCACATCGGTGGCATGCACTTGTACTTTAAAGGGAAGGTGTGTGACGGTGCATACTATTGATGAAGCATGCGAGTAACGTCTAATTTGGTGTCCAAGCTCCGCTCTATCTGATGGAACGTGAAGATTACTACGGAAATCATGGAACCGGTTTGCAGTGTCCACCCATTACTGTTCAGTGTTCAAAAAACGTCCAGGAAAGTTTAAGAGGACATTTGAGAATGCCCACTTTATAAAAACTCTGTGCAGGTGAGATATTTGCTTTAGTGTCTAACGGTTTGTAACCGCTGACCTTATGACTAGCATGTTCCATCAAGGAAATATGCCACGGTATCTCATATGGTACCAAATGAAACATTAGGCAGCACTTTCAGTGGAAGAATATCATAAACGGGATGTTCAGCAGGGGATTCAGTTAGGTGTCCCGTTAACACCAGTATGTTTCGCCAGTCTGGTCTCTGTTTTCTGGTGTATCCTCCTTGATCGAGTCTTTTGAATACTTGTTCTTCGTGAAGTATATGCTTGTCCACGCGGTATATGGCAGCGAAACTTCTGCTGCATCCACGACGATATTAGTAGTCATTTGTGAGGGTTGTTTACCATATGAGAAACAACAATAACAGTAGTCCCCCATCGACAGTACCCAGTAGCTCCCTTTCCGCCATTCTTATAACCATACTATAGGGGTTGTCCTTCGATACTGTCCGCGTAGGTCATCTGATCACTTAAACCAACTGACTCACCTGAATTCACCATCTTGCACGACCTTACCTGTAAACTCATTATCATGCATTTTGGTTTCCTGGTTAGTTTGGGCAAGACAATGCGAACAATAAGGTTGCAGGATGAATTCATTTCCTCTGTCCGTAACTCATTAAGGGTTTTGCAGTAACTTTCTTATGCCAATCTCACATCACCTTTTGAACATTCCCGCCTTTTTGAACCGTTGTAGCAAAAGCTCAACGGGCAATTTCGATGCAACAGGTGGGCCCCGGTCTAGACCTTCCAGTCCTCCAGGTGAGTTTTTTATAGTCTTGTGTTTATGGATACTAATAATTTACCAAATGTCAGTGTTGAATCATACCAGATGCTGTTTTTCAATTATCCATCAGGTTTCAGCTATAATATCCGCTTCAGTTTGGTATAATTTTTAGTGCATTGAGTCGCTCTAATCTAAGTTTCTTGAAGGAGGAAGGAACCTCGACTCTCAGTTTACTGGTCTGGAGTCCTCTGATTGCCTGCTTCTTAATGCAGATAACTGGAAAAACCCTCTAATGGTTCCGACTAAAAAATCCGAGTAACTTCGTTTGTATTGCATGTATTAGGTGTATTCGATTGTAAACGAGAGATTCAGTTGACTACTGGTTTAGTCACCCGTTAACAGGGGATATTGGGGCAATTAAGGGAGGATAAAATCACGATAGGTTTCCTTACGATTGAATGCGATTTGAATATGAATCCTTTTCATGAGGTAGAAATGTTGTCGGACAATACTAAGTGAAGTGGGTGTCAGCTAATGAAAGAACTCTGGCTGAAAAGTTTGAATGAGTGTGATTGTGTTTGCTGACCAGAAAATCAACAAGGACAGTCCCTGAAATTCCACGGGGTCTCGGAACCAGCTTCACTGGCCTAGCAATAATGAAGACATTCTCGTGGAGTCTAGGGAATACAACAGTGGAACAGTACCTCCAGTGTGGGAGGATGCATGCAGATGTGAATCTCAGTATAAGGTTTTGTGCTGCGGACAATATTTTCAGCTTTTCCTCACCGTGGGAGGAGACATCGTCACTGTGCAGTTGGATGGGTTATTCCTTTACTTCTGCTTGCTTTTTCATGGTTTCTAAAGAGTAATTGGTATCTGCAACGTGATTGGTTCTGGAACTTTATTGGATTCGGGACCAATTGGGAACAAAGGAACAGAACTACTGAAACAGGGCCACTAAACAAACCAACCAGATACAATGCAGTCAGTCGACAACGCAACACAAGTCCCGAAAGGACCAATCCAACAAAATACCAAGCAATCCCCAAATAACCAGTCAAGCTGCGGATATTAACCGCCCTTTAGAAACCATATAAACGCAAGCAGAAGTGGAGAACTCACCCAGCCAACCGCGAACCAACTACGTCTCCTCTCACGATGACAAGATGTTTGCAGGCAAGCTGCCAAGATCAATTGTCATCTGATCAATAACCAATTGACCCACCCGAACTACCAATATTTGTACACATTGCCCTGAGTATAGTTAGAGCTTGTTCTCATAAAGCCCACCTGGATGAAGAAAACGACGCCATCACATTTAGAGGCACCGGGGACCATACGTCGCTACTGAGACCGCCTCACAAATTTGCTCAAGGTCGTTTCTGAGTGTAGCTATGTTTCTGGGATGTAACTAGCATAACTGTTCAAAACTCCGCCGGATTACTGATATTGAGTGAAGAAATCAGGAGTAGGCATTCAGCTGACAGAGTGACAAGAAGGACGATAATACAGGTCCTTGTAGAATCGGTGGCGGAGTGTATTTTCTCTCACCTAGGCTCGTACGTTGTGTGTGATCGGTGTAGTACCTTCGACCCTGACTGCGAAAATCCTGTTCACTTGAACCTTCTTCAAGCAGCTGCAGCAATATGACTCGGTCTATGCTACCAAATGCACTGTCTGGTTTAAAAACAACAGTCTTGTCATTTCTGTCGCACGAGGAGGCAACCGAATGGACCAGATATGCGATCGCATCCAGTGTGGGACGCGACTGTAGGTAGACAAACTGACGTGTCCAAGCACAAGAACATTGGATGAATAGGGTGGTCAATAGTCCATTGAAGGTATCAGCTCATTGCTTGAGCAGCACGGATGCTGGAACGTCGGATTCGCTAGGTTTCACAGACTTAACTTGTTTAAGTTCAATGTAAACCACATCACCCATACGTTTACCAGAACGGGTACCGAACTGTCACTGACAACAACACCGGATCAGAACACTGGCGCAGAAGATTTGGAACCAAAACAGAACACTAGTGGGATGGAGTTCGTCGACCGTGTTCCCAGGCTTCAAAAAGAGAACAAGAACGTCATATGAAAACGATCGTGGCACCTGCCTGGTAGGTGTCATATAAGGTGATCTCTGGCACAATTTTGCCCAGGCTGTTCGATTATCGTGAGAATCAAGCTGGGTTTCGCCATGGCCGAGGATTCATCGACTACATCTTTACCTTCAAAAAATTTCTTGAACAGTGCCACTCTTTCAAATGTCCCACTTTGGTCGTTTTCTTGGTTTGAAAGCCCTTTTTGACTTTGTCGGTCGTCAGAAACTTTGACAGTGTCGGACAACCAAAGGTGTCCCTTCCAAATTTATATCCCTTATGAGACCACTATACGTGAACTCCCGTGGACGGGTACGAGTATACGGCCAGTTTCCGCCTGAGTTCACGTACAGTGTTGGGAGACAAGCGTGCCCTCTCTCGTCTTCTTTCTTCAACTTTGTTACTGATGTGCTGTTTGAAATTTGTCTGCCTGCCTCTGAAACCTCGAGGGTCGAAATGCTCCCGGGATGGTCGTTCACAGATATTGAGTATGCGGGTGATATCGCTCTCCTTGGTTCAGATGCTTCGAGACTGCAAACCATTTTACATAAGCTGAGTGGTTTTGCCGTATGCGCTTCACACCTGCAAAGTGTAAGGTGCTGGTACAAGACTGGATGGGATCAAACTCAAACCTTATGTTTGTAGATGAGCCAATCGACGTGGTAGATAAATTTGTTTACCTGAACAGTTTCATACGTTCCGGCGGACTGGCTGCTTTTTTCAACCTCCGGCACCTATGGCGCCGATGTGACGTCAGTTTGTCTGTCAAGGAAAGAGTTTACACTGTGGCAGTGCAATGCACACTGCTTTATGGGTCAGAAGCGTCGTATCTGCGTGCAAAAGTCATACGAAAGTTGTCAGTGTTTAACCATCGGTGTCTCCGAAGCATTTGTTAGATCTGGTGGGAATATCAGGTTAGCAACGCTGAGGTACGCCAGACGGTTTTAGGAAGAAGAAACTTTCCCACAATGCATGAATGACTCACGCTGCAGGTTAAGACATATACTTTTCTTGCCAGAGGACCGTCTGCCTCACAGAGCTCTGTTCGTCCAGCCCTGTGTCGAGTGGATTCGACCGATAGGTAGACAGCTTATGGCCTGGCAACAAAGTATGAAAACACTAGCCAGTAAACCGAGTGGGGTCAAGGGGTTTCGCCTCCCTAGATGGGGATCCCGAGACTCAACGCGCCGATGATTAATGATACTAGCAGGAATGACCCAATCGCGCAATCAGTGGTGCTTGTGCATCAAAGCTGTTGCCTTGAACGCGTAGCTACCCATTTCCCAAAGTAACTGAATATGTCATGCTTCCCATGCTTGGCTGTATCTCGCACGCTCTCCCACTTTTCTTTGATCGGAACTGTTGCGGCTGGAGTCAATTTACCATGGTACATGGTTTATAGATGAGAAACCGATTAATTTATTGTTCGATCAATCTACAACATAGTGTTCTTTTCCATTTCTATTTCCATCCAATGTACATGCGAATTCACTGTTTTTTAGACGGAGATGCAGCCATCCGTGGTGGTGAGGATGATGATGGTGGTGGACGTGGACGTCCGACGAACGGCGGTGGTAAAGTCTCTGTGGCGAACAGAACAAGCAGGAAGCCGTTTTTCAAAAAGGTTGGTTTTTTGTGAATTGATTCTTTCAACGTCTATACGGCTGGATCGGAAAGCTGTTTTCATCTCTAGTTTTCTCTTGAACGTTATTGTAAGGAGAATGTTAGGCGGCCCCACCATCAATGCTGTTTTTGTCTGGCCCTCATACTCGACTCGAACTGAAGAGAGTAAGATATTAATTGCTCTGCACAGTATGCACCAACGCATTTTTGAAACGGAGTTGTTTGTAACTACAAAGGTGCTTTTTTGTTCCACCCTTCAGCTTTTTCAGGAACGAGTCCAGCATCTTAGCTTCCTCGGTGGTCCAGCGATTCATCTTGCTGGAATTCAAAGCGATTGCTCGTAGTTCTGTAGCTGCTAGACTTCCGCCCATACTGGCAACGGGTAGTTATTCAGTTGCCTGCGTGAAAGGGCGACGTACCAGAATATTGTGGTCAGCAGTTTATTCCTTATTCATACTGGTACTAGCCCGATCAGAAGAGGACAGCAACGGGCGGCTTAGGCATGGTCAGATGCTTTCCTCATCCGCAGGTAGTGAGGAGTTTTGAATTGTTAATAGAGGGTTTATGCCGCAAGTGAGGCTCTGTTATGGGTAATAGAGAGGCACCATACGGCTGTTTCATCCTTGTAGGCGTTCATCGGCAGCGCGCATCTCATGAATCTCTAGGACGATTGGGTATCGAGACCTTCCGGTTAGTGGTTCGACATCCTGCCATTGGTCCACGAGTGGGCGGTCATCAATGTGACGAAGTGGTACACAGGCAGACTATAGCAACACTGCTTGCGACAGTCTCATGGTAAACTGCCCCAAACTTTAATTCTTTTGGGTTGGAACTACCGCATCTCTACTTCCTATCTTTCCTCAAGCATTTTTCGTAACCTTGCGTGATGGTTTTCTTCAAATCCAGAACGATAACACCCCACCGTACGATGTGGTACCCTCAATGCGTCCTGTGGTACTCATCGGCCCCTCGCTGAAGGGGTACGAAGTGACAGATATGATGCAGAAGGCCCTATTTGATTTTCTCAAACGGCGTTTCGAAGGACGGTAAGCTTGTTAGACTCGTTCATTCGTCATATTCGGTCCTTTATTCGCTTTGCATATATTCTGGATCAGTTTTTTCCAAGGTAGGAGTTTATGTTCTTATACGGTATCTTCTTCCGATTGTGCTTTGAGGTAGGCTAGAGGACAGAACCTAGTACGTTGGTTTGACTAGGTGAGTCGACTGCCTCAACCAGTCACTTATCCACACGTCAGATCCAATCACCAATCCGCGGGGTTAGAATTAATCTGTATGTTCAGTAAAAATCGGTGATCGGTTACCAAACTACCCAGTTCAACAGCTGGGTAAAAGATGCTCCTTTTGAAATTGAATACATCAATTACACACATGTGGTGAGCGGGCACGTGATTCTAAAGGTAACGCCGTCTAAGTGGTAATCGGAAGCTCACGTGACGGACTCCTCTACGCTCATAAGCTAGGTCTTAATAACGGACAAAAGGCTTGGTGAAGCTGAGGTTCTTGAGAACCGCTACTATCTTTGCAAATGTGAATCGATTCTCAAACCGTGCAAGAATATTATTTAGCTTATTCAAAATGGTTCATATTTCTGAAAGTTCTGGTTCAGGAAGCGTATGCTCGCCCACATGCGCATTTCGTTCCCTCAGTGTGTTGTTAGCAAAATCCTGGTTCTGGTGCTTCTCTTCTACATGTCAGGCTATCCACAGTCGAACTTCTCGTAAGAAACCTGTTTGCATCAATCTACTGGCATAAATGCACATCGGCCGAAGACCGGGCTTCGGTGCATTCTGATTTATCAGCGTTCCCAGTGCTAATAACCGGCGAGTTGAACTCTGCGCAAGCTATCCGGGGGTTTCGCTGACCTTGCAGAGAGGTGTTACTTGTATACCCTAGGTCAAGCCCAGCGTAGTTTACTCGCGGCTGTAGCGTTACAACGAACCAATAACAGTACAGGACAAGGTGAACTTTCGTGGAAAAGTCGTTGTCAACTGTGCAGGTGCTTTCCAGGATGAGTTCGGTGTGTCGATCCCAACCGGTTTCCAATTGTGTTTGTATTGTTAGTCTCTATCCAGATTGTCTAGGTTAAACCAGATAATGTAGACAACAGCCCTTTATTTGAAGTAGGCTCCCATTGAGCCCCTCTTATTTCCACACAAGGTCTGTTTTACGACATTGAAGCCTGCATGTGCAGTTTAGGTGTGATCCTCAGTAATAATAGCAAAGACGTTGGTGGAATTTTCGTCGTCTTGTTTTTGTTGATAATGTTTAGATGAATGCAGGTTTTTTCAACCGTACCTTCACCTCCTCTTTCTTCTACTCTTCACAGTATAATCATCACCCGGGTAACCGCTGATATATCTTTGGCAAAGCGGTCCTTGTTGAACAATCCAACAAGACGCGCGATTATTGATAAGTCATCCTCGAGGAATCAGTCGCTTGGTACGTGTTATTCCCTGCTCATACCGTGGTTGTTTTGGTCTTCTCCTAATGATCACATCCAGCAGTGTTGTGGCCCGGGTCATTCAATCCCCCAGAGTAGCCATAGACTAGCGATGAAACATTCTTCTGTATCGCACATATCCTTGAATTACAGCGGCATCCCAGAATGCACATGTGAGACGGACTCGAACTAGGACAGACTCCCACACCCACCAAACCTCCTATTTACGTCATTTTGGCTGCCCGATTGGGAATAAGTCGGCTTCGTGGATATCTCGTACGGCGAGCTGACGTGCACGCTTATTATTGAACAGGTTGCCTTTCTTGTCCCTGAGCTAGAGCTAGCTCAGTGTTTAGGGCGCGAACTTACAGGAAGATCTGTGGTTCGAAGTCAACCCCATCGTTTCGACTGCTCTGTCTGGAATTGGATAACCTGGCAATGTCTCAGCCCTCGTGATTTCTTCGGGTGGCATGGCAGCCGGGCACCGAAAGGGTGTTACAGCTGAGCGTAATATATAGTGTATTTTTGTATCTTTTCGGGACTGACGTGCGAATGATCAACCTGCATCCCTTTTGCCCCGTCTGCGCCGATACAAACTGCACTGTGGACGAGCGTTCATTGTTTACAATGGAGATTACGGTTTTTATCGTGACTTCCGTAGACCGTGTGTGCGAGACTCGAAATAGCGGAACGCTGATTGTTTTGCGGCTTTTGATCTTTCTGATTTCGGTATAGCGAAGGGCTAATGGTGAGTTTCCGAGAACTACGAACTGTGCGATACTTCCATCTGTAAGCTGTCACTGTAAAGATCTCCGCAGCCGGGATGTCCATCGTGTCTCGTGCCTTTTATGTTCACCTGGCTACTCCTCATCGGATAACACAATTGAATAGTGCCATTTTTTGCTCACCAATCTTTTTTCATGCTTCGGCTCGGGTGTCTGATGGAAACCGTGGCCTGTGTCTTCTCCTGCTTTTAGTAACTTACCGAAATTGTTTGTTGGTTTGTTCACATAACCTGGCGATGTACTGTGGACATTTCCTAACCAGTCGAGGAAACGTCTGTGCGTTTTTTCTGGTCGTATCGCTCTTCATAAATGGTTGTGTTGATATAATTGGGCAGTGCTGCGACCGGTTGGTCTGGTCTTTTCTTGCTATCAACTCATTGGCCGATCTGAAGATGGTTGATGTCATCCACTTATGTGCCACTTATGCTCAGTTCATTTGCCACGTGTCATCTAGTCAGTACTTAGTTACTTCCCACTTACAGAGGTTCAACAAGAAATCGAGCGCATATTCGACTTGGCACGAACCCAACGTCTGGTCGTCCTCGACTGTGACACAATAAATCACCCAAGCCAATTGGCCAAAACTTCTCTGGCCCCCATCACCGTCTATCTGAAAATCAGCTCTACCAAAGTGTTGCAAAGGCTGATCAAAACACGTGGGAAGTCCCAAGCCCGTAACATGAATGTGCAGATGGTCGCGGCTGAGAAACTACTGCAGTGTACCAATGTAAGTCTCACCCGCGGGTGTACTTGGTATATGTCTGAGGTTTGTTTTCATCTTGATCCGTCTTTACTCTCAAGTTTGTGTCATGAACACAAAGGCGTTAAGATATTTCCTCGGTCTAAGTAGTCCATCCTGGCCACGAGGAATAAGACGACGCTGAATTATAGTGATTCTCTTATATGGAGGAATCCTCACGCGAGAAAACAATTTTCTCCCCTTCCATTTTCGCTGTAATGCCTCTCTGAGCGTAAACTCCGTACTTTAGAGGGCGGCGGAATGAAATCTTTCAGTGTTTAAGCCACGGGTCGTTCTCCTACTCCAAGTTATCCAGCTGATCGGATAAACATGGCAATCACCCCTGGTATTGTGTGGAGTTTCATTCGGAATGTACAAGACATCTGTATGTGAATTAGTTCTATCGTCCTGATAGGTAGTGAGTAACACTGTTGCTTCATCCCTCTTCTATTGTGATTGTCGAGCCCTGCACTCGCGTCAGTTTGCTTCAAGGAGGAATGTCTGTAACTAACTCCCCTATGAGAACCATATCGGAGAGTAAACCAGTCCAATCAAAGCTCACATCCAACTCTGGATGTACCTTCACGTTCTAGATGACAAACTTCCCTTCAGAGAGAATTCCCTGTGCAGGGGGACGTTTATAGCCGGTTCCATGGGTGTTCTATCTCAGGTGGAGTGGATTTATTTCACTGTATGGTCTCCTGAGACTGTTCCTTATTCTGATAACTTTTTCACTGTCTAGGACTTCTACAGTGTCCTTCAGAGTGGCAAAACCTAGTTCCGTGGAAGTAAACAAATTCAGATAAACAGCCATGACAAATTCACACATTTCTTTCACACACCTATCTGTCAGTGCCTGGTTCCGTTGTTTCTTACAGTCCTTTATTTACTCCCATAAGCGGACAAGTAGCACACAATACGTTCTATCAGTCTTTCTACACGTTCTCAATGGTTCTAGTCCCATTTTCCATTTTTTTTATGCTTACCTCCCTATTTCACCCAAAATTTCCACGTTAAGGATCAGTTCGATGTCGTTTTGGAAGAGAACCAACTTCCTGATGCATGCGAGCATTTGGCCGAGTACCTGGAGGCCTACTGGCGTGCCAGCCATCCCACGGGTGGAATGAGTAAGGCCGAACGAATCCTTGGTATCGGGAGCCCTCCGGGATCATCTGCCCCTGGTGTTGGCAGTCCACCCCTATTAAGTGGTGATACAGAACCCTCGGCCACGGCGTTGCATGCTCGTCGACAAAGTTCGATCGTTCATCCTGCAGTCACCAAACGACCATCGGTTGCAGGACTTGATGCCAACCGACCTAGTCCATTCTCTTCCTCGCCAAGTCAATTTCGGGTTCCTACTGTGGAACGGGACCTTGCTCCTGCAGGGAATGCACGGATACCTAGTTAGTTTACCTTTCTAATGAGCCCTTTGTTTACTGTTATTGTGTGCATATACATATTATGCGTAGAAGTTAGGTTTTTGACCTATTCTGGAACATCCCACGCTAGGTCGTCGCTGGAGTTATATGCTGTTGCGCACTCTCCTGTGTGCAGTGATCTGTCTATATGGAGGCAGCTTTCTCGGGTCGACTACTCCAGCTAGTCTGTGAGTGTACTCGAAAACCCCACATCCATCGATGTCTGATGACAAAATGTGATAGGCCAATCAACAGAGCACAAACAACTACACCCCAAGGCTGGTTAGTAAGGTGAACGCTCATCTGTTGGCAACGAAGAACAACGCACTGATTTTCTGCATCAGACCAATCAGTCATCTGGAACGTAAATATGGTTTTTCTGTCAATCACAGAGCACCCTTTTCCAATACTGCTTGAATGCATTCAATTTCCCCCTATTTGCTTTTCGTGCCGCGTTACCTCGGGTTACACTACCTCCCACCGCGATGCCGCCTTAATACAACTAGTACAGTCATGACCACGTCAACTTCCCATTGTCGATTCATCAGTCGAGATCCGAGTTGTATGGATACCGCGTACTGTGGTTATTTTGGTTATTTTACTGATTGCATCCCACGCCCGTTACGTGGGCGAGGAGGGATCACATGCACCGATTCACATCCCATCCTCCCGTAGATCTCCAAAAAGAGAAGTTGCCATTCTCAATCATGTTAATTAAACAGTATCCGAACAGTGCGAGAGTCGAATTCTAGTTTTTATTTACGATAACGTTTTAGTGAACGAACGTACTTCGCGTGGGTCCGAGCAGTGGGAGCATCGTCCGAGTACTGTTGGAGTGAATCCGACTACCCGGTGGCCGCAACAACCTGAATTTGTAAGTATTTTCGTAGTTTTCCTGTGCCCTGCGTCATAGATTTTCTCACTTACCAATCAATCAAACGTTTCATTGCCTGGGACTCTAACAAGTACACATTTCAATCAGTAAGTGCGAATTGGACCGGCGACTGGGCTTAGATTCCCAAATCTGTTATTCGCCTGCAATTAGGAAGCAGTTTCACGTCCGCAAATTGTTTCAGGCAATCTCGGATGCTGAGTTCAGCTTACTTGGTTAGCACGTCAAGATTTCGTCGCTTCCATCAAATGATAAATCCGGTAGAGTGCTAGCGCTCGCCGCTGTTTCAACGGATGCCCTACCAATTAATCGTGGTTGTCGAAGACCGATTTATTGCCAAATCCTTTCATTGTGAGACAAGTTATTAATAGGCTGCCGCTACTACACTCCTAAAAGTTCGGACAAACGTGTCCACTTTGATGAGTCACTGACCCAAGTTCGTATGCACTTTGATGATAACAACCAAACTAATCTACGTTCCAAAACTAACTGTATTTAAGCATATAGAGAGGAGGCAACCGTGGAAGGACCTTCAGCTGTTTTTAAGTTTTGACACTTGCGAAGGACAACTGGCAAATCGCACGACAGCTCTGTTTTATTTACTTCTCAGTGCAAAACCCGGGTGGCTGTAATCCAAACCAAATCACGGTGAATTGATCAGGCGACCAACGGGCTTATGATGAAAACCGATGAAAACTGCGAAAACCGACCTGTCACCGTTTCGAGTTCGCAGACACATAGTACTTGGTAATAAAAGGCTTCTTGTTGTGAGACACCTTCCGGTGCCTAGCTGCCACGCCACCCGAAGGAAGCACGAGGGATGGGATACTGCCAGGTTGCCCAAGCCTAGACAGGGGAAGTGGAGAGGCAGAGGTCGGGTTCGAACCACGAACCTTCCGGTCAGTGAATTCGCGCTCTGATCACCTGGGCCACCTCGCCCTTGTACGTGCATAATTTAGAATTAATTTGGCCTGTGCCGAAAATCCATGTATCCTTGTTGGGAATCATTCACAGTGCCCAACTCACGAATCTTATGACGTACTCCATATGGTTTAGTGACGAGTGAGCAGCGGGTGACCAAAGATGCGAACAGCTGATGCGCAAACTTGCTATGGTAAACGCAGTAAACTGTAAAACGCAGTGACTGGTCTCCCAGGAGAAAGTCCGCGCTGCCTCCGATCAGGTTACTTAAATTTTTCAAGTAGTTTGAAGCTAGTGAATCTTTTGTATTGATCCTGCGAATCCAGCCAAGAAGCATGACGAAATGTTACGTTACAACTTCAAAATACCACCACTTATTGCCTATGCTATTCATTTTTATTTGATTTTTACTGCTTCGTTGTACTTCTCCTAATGCATTTGATTACGAGTGTGTTACGAATCGCCTGAGCCTCACTACTTAAACGTTTCATTGTATGTGGATGGGCTGCGTTGCATTTTGGTTCAAGAATATATATATATATATATATATATATATATATATATAGCGTCGTTTTGTATTCTCAATTTTTTATATATTTCAAGTCGTTATGTTCCGGGAAACTTGTTTTATTAATGGCCATGTTGGTAATGATGACGCCTGAGCTTGATGTGGTGCATTTCTTAAGGCGTGAACCTACTGACCGGTTCGAACCCAACCCCAGCATCCCGACTGCTCCTGTCTAGGTTTAAGTAACCCCCCTCGCGCTTCGTTCGCTTGTCATGGCAGCTAGGCACCGAAAGGTTGTTGCTATATTATCAATGATAGTGCCTCTGTGATGCCCACACCGTTTCACTCATTCCTTCATTCACAGTATCCAAACGAGCGGCCACACGACATGGGCACTGCGAAGCAAAAGGGGTCTTGGCCCCCTATGGAAGACACCTATGGTCACCATCAGCGTCAGCGGTATGTCCCGATGGATGAGGAGGAGGTCAGTTTTCTTTTGAACCTATTGTTATGTTACATTACTGTTATGTCGTAACTCGTGCTCAAGTTATCTTGCATGCCAGCTAGGATTTTGGACCATAGTGATCATACTTAATTAGGTAACGGAAACGTAGTCATTTTGCAGGAATATATCGTGATGATGGAACGTTTGCGACTGGTATAGCCCGCAATTTGTCAACACAATAGAGTCGTGGCCAGGTTTCCTTTCAGTAATGGTTCAGGACCTTTTCTAGTTTGTTTTGTAGCGGCGTCGACTCGATCATTCGGAGTGCCTCACAACAGTCATTTTGAGTGTGGCTTGTTTATGTGCCCGGAGGTGAATTCTCAACGATGGAAGGATAATATGTATAGTTACTTCGCGAACTGCACTCATTTTCAAACGAATTGGGTTTAGTGGGAGACTCAATCTAAAACCTTGGGCCTTAGAATCACTATTGTCAAGGTGCTGTTAACCACTTAGTTGGTAAATGGAGGATGATGCAGTTACAAGAGGTTGTAGTACGGGGGTAACCAAGCTTGAATTTTGCTAAACCATTAGAAGCTGAAACTGCTGCTCGTAGCTGCAGTCCAAAAAACCATTCGAGCTGCTTTGCTATCCAGACAATTGAAGGAGCGATCGAGCGCACCATGTAAACGAACCCTATGTGCTAGAATAATCCTTGGGACTCTCCAACATGGTCGTGATCATCTACGACAACACAACGTTAGTATTCAACACTTATGCTTCGCTGTCGTGCAGGCACAATTTATTTGAAAGCCTTATTATGAGAGAAATAGTAGAAGCGGATGAGGAAGGGACTTAGTTCTAACCTACCACAGTTATTTCGAGGTGCCTACAGCTCCAGACATTTATTCGGACACTGGATAGAAAATGACAATAACATCGCCAGTGACCTCAATTAGCAGCCATATCTTACAGCGTTTCCTACCGTTTACAGATAGGATCCCGCTGACCCCAACCTGAAAGGCGTGGAGAACCGACAGCACTCGGACTTTTCGTAATCTCTGAAGGCAGCTCAATTCAGCTGCTCGCAGAGGCCACGTCATACAGCTAGGCGACAAAATGACCCTCGCTGTATCTTGATACAGACGTCTCTTGAGACTCAGGGGGATGCCGCTATGCAGCCGTAGGTGTCTCAAATTAGCGAACCCGACCCGGGCCTTAGGGCTTCGCACATTAACGTCATCTTTCACACCACATTCGAAACTTATCCAACCTCATAGATAGGTAAAACGCTGCGCAACCTCTAGTGCTTTTCCTTAGATTGTGTTCAGTGAGTGGATGCGAAGTGGATGCAAAACGACGGGATAACTCCGGTCAGTTTATCCAAAAACTCCTGTGCCTTCTCTTCGAAGACGGGAGCGATGTCGTCTCCGTATTCCGCATCACTTAGGTTTTCGTCAGCACCAGGGTTTTGAAGACTTTCCATCAATGTGACAGCGGTTGAACACTGCAGTTATTGGTTCGGTGACAATATCAGTGCAGGCTTTGAGCAACATAAGTGACAGGAGATGAAGTTGACTCGCTTTTCTTGCCTTGGGTACGATAGGTTGCTTGTACACAGCAGCACCCAAAATGTTGGAAATATGATTGGACTCTTCGAAGCAAGCGAAGATGGTGGATTGATTAGCCATACCAATGAGTTCGCGACCGAGTCTGTCCAGCTCACTGTTGAGAAAACGAAGTTTAGGACTGCTACCACAGCACTCCACATCTCACGGCGGTTCTTGTCACCAAGTAACCTTTATGGGTGTATTTTATTCAGGCTTTAGTTGCCTTAGTTCCCTGACCACCGTGTGCCTTCCCGTCTGGTCAGCGTTCTCTTTCGTCCTACGAAGTTGTTTGCGAATTGGTGACGGAAATCTACCCGCCATTGTATAAGGTGTCTGTACAGAACAAGACAAATCAAAACAAGTTAAAATAATCGGTCAAGTGTTCATAATGTATTTAAGGCTGTGGTCACGGCTGATGCCGTCTCCTGCACTGTTCCCACATCCAAGCATCCGTGAGGCTTTTTTTATAAAGGCGGCTTTTACTATGGACATAATACACTATTCGTAAGGTTGCTGAAAACTCGTTGGCAACACACGATTGGTTTCACCCGTCTTGGGGCTCATCAGGTAGACAGGGTCTCCGAGTTTCCATCAATCTTATGTTCTACTTGAACCCAATTGCACGAGATTCGACTTATACACTCATCTGCATACCAATCTGGTCCTAACGGGAAACTCACTTGAAACTCAACTGAATCTCTCGTTTATGACGCTTTAAGCTGGGCTGTGGAACAGTTTTCAGCACCCTTATGAGTAGCGTGTTACGTCTATGCAATGTATCGAATATCGTGCCAACTGAAACATGAGGTGGCCTGGTGCAGCACATTCAGTTGATTGAGAACCTCACAAAGGAGAGATTCAGTGGATTTCAGTTGAGCATCCTATCAAGACTGAGTTGTTATGCAGATGAGTGTGTAAGTCAAATTCCTTTGGCTAATTTTGTCACTTTCGCTCTGCAATAAATGTGGTCATTCGCACCATACCTTTCTCTCCACAGGACACGGAAGTTCATGGGCTTTCCAGGCACAGTCGAATGCATCCAGGATCACCTGCATTCTAGATTTTCCTCACTCACTCATTCTTTGTTATCCCTCCGGAACATTGTTTTCTGTTCGCAGAAAACCAGGTCGTTCCTCTGCACATTCCATTTGTGTGAATCACCAATCACTCGCTCTACTTTCACAAGATTCCACTGCCAGTTTTGCAGTTTTATCCCTTGTATGTAATAGAGGGTCTGCAGCATTTCTTTCCGTACGGGACACTTTTTTATCCGATAATCATGATACCGTTAGCATTTATTCGTTGTTGCTTTGTTTTTGTCTTCCTTCCGACTTCTTTTAGTTCTTTCTTCGTTTTTTTTCTCATTTAGAACGATTAAATCACTTTCAATTGCATAAGCCTTCTTTTTTGCCAGGACATAGGACCTCCAAGAGAGGCCACTTCCCTGAAATTTCTCCATGAAATCTCCTCAAGGAAGGGAGGAAGGGAAGACCCCTATTTTATGTATTATCCTCTTCTCAGAGCAGTTGCTGCGTAGTCAGAATTCTCAGGTATTAAGGGCGCCGTTGCATTTTCTACCGTCGGGCAACAGTAAACGTTCTTTGTCACCCTTGACTTGGTGTGGGATTCCACCGGAAAAGGGTTGCTCAACGGAAAGGAAGAATCGATAAAGGCGATCAGCCTTTCCCCTAATTGTTATTAGTAATGAAAGGCAATTTTTAGCGTCATGTTGCGAAAACAAGGCAGTCGCCGAATGAAAATCAAAAGATCGGAATTTGCGTAGTAATACGAAGTTTATCCCTATCTGGGACGGCAACACATCAGTAGTGGCTCAGTTTGGCCCATATTGCGGTGAACTAGCGAAAATCTCTTCCAAACAATCCTCTTCCTTGTAGTGCACTTTCCTGACGGACAACTGCTTGATTTCCCCGTACCGGACCTCTTACGGGCACCGAACTAACTTGTCAAGTAAACTTCTCGACTCTACTGAGGGTCAGTCTTGGGGGATGGCATCAGCAACAAGTCTTACTGGAGAGTCGTCGCCTTGCACAATAAAAGTAGTTGATCATTCTAGTCAACAGGTAGGCAGTTTTGCGCCATTTCCAGTCCAGCCGTCAGGTTTACCGTACAATGTCACGTTTGAGGTCAGTATCCACGACACCTTGTTCTTAAAGGTTGATTGTCTATGATATGCGCACCGCGGTGCCCTTCAGTTGTGGTTTGGCCGTCGTCCACGTTTCACACCTCAAGCCGTTCACCTGGATAGTCTTTTTAACTATGGACAAATTTGTTTTTTAGCCCGTTGTTTCTCCCTAACCCGACAATACTCTCTTGGAGACATTTTAATCTAATTTGATGTCTCCGAAGCCAACCTACGGTTCAACCCTTTGAAGTTTGTGTGCTGAGAGGACGTCCTCGTGTCGCTGTTTTTCACGTGTGCAGGACGCTGCAGTGCGTCTCCTCAACTACACCCCTGTATTCCCCGATATTAACTGCTCCACATGTCTGGGAGTAAATTTACCCCCCGAACCATTTGTTTGCCCTCCCATATTTACAGGCAAGTTTGCGCACTTTTGTGTACTGCCCTTCATCTTATGCTACTAGTCTGTCATATTCCCTAGTCTTATTGAAATGGACTTTCGTCTTCCTAAGTAACATCCACGCTTAGCTATGTATACACGTCCCCGACTTCGCCCATGTACTTCTCACTCTTCCTAATGACATCTCTGATCACGGAGGATCACATCTGGATGGACGAATACGTTGACGCTTGGACGATGTGACTGGTTTACCCAACGCTTCGAACTTTCCATCGAAGAGCTGTGTGACACTACCGTGCATTTAGCATACGCTTCCGACTACGCTGCTCAACCAAGTTCGCACACGATCGTTTTTTATCAGTATTCCCAAAATCGCGCATAGGCCGCTCCGCGTTGGCATGTACATTGTGGTGGTTCACACATTCCTACAGGTATTTGGATGTATATCTGATTGTTTACTCTGTTCGATCGCCTCACTAGGGTACTTCTGTAGATCTTGAAGTATATCGACATATGTCCTTCAGGTGTTTTAATCGATCGTTCCAAACCAGGTCCCAGTGCCAACTGTGATCATACCATCTATAGAACTGATATGCCATACGGAACGTCTGCTCTCTGTTCAGTTGTCTGAATTGTTACGGGAATTAGCCGATGGACGCTGAAGCACTGGCATGACAGTTAGTAAGCTTCCCGTAGACATACGCTGATGGAGGACAATTGGAACGGCAAGTTAGAGATGGTAGGTATGTAATTAGGATTCTAAAAGCCACAGACTCAATTCGCGAGATCTCATGCTATCGGGAGTCATTTCATTCCATTGGCAGGCAATCAGTGAACATGGTTTTCATCCTGGGTGGCGTAGATGAATACATTTCGTTTTGCACCACATTTGTTAGATGTCCTGATATGACAACTGGTAAAGTGCAATTAGACGGCGCGTTGCGGCGAGAAACTTCACAGTAAACCGGTTTGGGACGACCGGTTGAAAAGTGTAATGAATCTACTTTAATATGCTCGAAACCACATAAATTAAGGGCAAAAGTTATCTTGAGTGACCAGGCGACAGAAGACCGTCGGCAAAGTTGCCAAGTAAACTACCAGATGTACATTGAAACTCTCTTGGAAACATGCGGTACATTCACACGATAACAAGCGCTAGGTGGCCTGTATGCATTTGTTACGGAGACTAAGGATTTTGGTGTGAATGGTGAGCGGCCCATTTGTGGCATAGACGATAGTGGGTCATTTGAGGGTAGAATGCGAAAATTTGATACCAGATACGTAGAAAACGGCTTCTTCACTGAATATGGTACGGCAAACACCGCCGAAGAATAAAGAAGCGGTCGAAATCACCAACTCTAAGTTCTTTGTGGCACACAGTTCCTTTCAGAATTCGGTGAAATAAGAAACTATATTGTTGCGCCAACTCCCTTGGGTACCTCTCCTCGTACGAACTGATATAATCTGTCAGCCTTCTCGACCATCATGCAAGTTAAGTATCTCCCGCGCTTCACGTCTCTAAATTTTCGGACTATGTGGTCGGCTGGTGTTCATGTTTCTGGTTTAAACGGCACATCGTTTCGGGCTTGTTTCCTTTACAGTTTGTGTACATTTGTATATATAGATTGAACAAGGAGACGCTCAGGCAAATGTAGAGAGAGTGGCGTTAATTCGTAGCAAACTCGACACAACAGAATAGGTCAGTCGGTCGTGCCAGTCATGGGATGCGTGTTATGAAAGCCCTGCTGTGATTCATCCTAGTTGGAAGAATCAGGACTGTGGCTAAGTAGGTTTCACCAGACTGTAGTTATGAGGAACAACCTTAGAGTCGAATAGCAAGCAGCCAAAACATTTGCGTTGGCGCTGTTCATTGGCTCAACTCAGGGACGGAACCTACGATCTTGTCACAGAACTGCTCGACAATGCAGGTGGTTACTGTTATGACTAGATCCAGGTGAAGAATGCAGCTTGCGATCGCAGCTGGGCGAATTCGAGCTGCTAGTTGATGCTTACCCACGATGAATATGTAAAGCAAGATCGATTATACTTCTACGTCTATTCGAGTGTTACAAGAGCAAGTCAAATCATGAACCAACTCAACCGGTACAGTTAGGCCAGTCCGACCAGACGGTCCAAGCGTTTATCTGAGTGTGGGCATGGTTGGGACGTGAGTGGCTGTGTGTGCATGCGTGTGACGAATAACAGTCATGGATTTAGATCGGGCGATCAGCGTGTGGTTGATGCAGTGGTTCAGGAAAGTGGTGAGCAATGTTGTTCTTTGCTTTGTAGGGTTCGCTATCATATGGCCCTGAATGGAAAAGTGCAGTGACATGAAGAAAAAGCGCTCATTTAAACCCTTCCGTTGAAGTGCATGAAGGACCCATTTTGATGTACTCCAAAGATCGTAAATTAAAAGCGCATGTCTAGAGTGACGAGAATGCTGTAGATATGCGCAAACGAGTTCACTAGTAGTTCAGGTAAATAGCGAGTTCGGCTACATACCAGTGCTTTTGGCGAATAGCGTATGTACTCAGAGGTCGTTTGAATGATCGATGGGTTCACCGTGTGATAATATTCGGACTAGAATGTCTAGTTAGTCTAGCCTAGTTTGCTCCTTCCTCTTCTGTATTTCCCAAGGCTGAGGTGATTGCAGCAAAGCATTAGTATCCTGTATTCACTGAATTCTCACTGAGTTATTTTGACAGTCAGTTAGTTAATCATCGAATTTATAGCCCCACGTGATTCATTCACCTGAAGAATGAGACAGGATAGTACTTTACCGGTCGTAAACAAATTGGCCTGTCTTGATGGATTGGCATTATCAGCTGGTCGTCAGCTGTTGTCTCCCCGACATTGTCACAAGAAGGGAGTGTACTTTACTAGCACCCGGCCAGTGACATCATTCAGCTGATCAAGCCATTGTGTTGAAGAATAAGCGTACTTTACGCTGTAAACTTCCCCCATATAAGAAGAGTGAAGAAACGGTGAAAGTCAGCAGTTAACTACACACAGTGATGAGTGAGGAGACACAACAGAGAGCGGTGGTGAAAAGTGCTGTAATGTCGGAGGAAATGCTGAATGAAGCGATATACATTTCTGCGGACGTGGTGAAGAAACACAAGAAACAGAAGAAAATTGCCGAAGAGGTGAAGAAGGCAATGGACAAAAAGTATGGACCGACATGGCATTGTGTGGTTGGGAAAGATTATGGAAGGTGAGCAATCTGTTGCTATTAAGGCGAATGTGTGTAGCTCAGGTGACGTACGTGATTGTTGCTTTGTTCGCCGCAACCACTGACGCACCGTAATGCTCCGTTCCCTAACACGAACCTGGTGATGTCACCTCGGTTGGTGCGGAAACGTGTAATTACACTGCATAGCTCAGTGAACAAACCAGGGATTAGTCTTGCTTTTTGCTTCCGTAAACCAGCGTTCCTCAGCCCAGCTGTGTTGTCCCCTTAGGCGGTATTGGAGAGCAGTAGAAGGTAATAAAGGTGGGGGTGGTGAGGAGCCGTATGGATCTGTTTACCGTTGTAGATATTTGTGTTTGATCAGCGTGGTTCCCCCGCTCATCAAGGTAGCTATTAGATTCGAGCCCACAAATGTCAATATGCATTGGCCTGCTTGACGTCATCTACTTATTTCTCTCTCAACACGGTGGGTCTTGGCATTCAGATGTTCGTAACTGGGGTTGTCTAGACAAGTTCGTTGCTAACACAATTATGCTACCATCAAGGCTCACTCGCGCATTTATGCAATCGACTATCGTTGGCTTGCTGAGTAGACCTGATTACGAAGTTTGCCCAGAGTATATCTTGATACGACTTACGATTGTACCGTGAACCAGTGAACATCAGTTGATTTTATGTCTGTCACACACGAAAAAGAACCTATCAATAAAGATAACCGAACCAATGTCTAGTTCAAAAGGAACTGATTAGAATATCCACTGAACAAATAAAAATGTGAAAGTTACTCTGCTTTATGGACTACAACAAGCGTTTTCTTGCAATGTTTCGAGGATTATACCTAACAGAAAAGAGTTCGACTGAAGTTAAAGTGCTTTCTTTCAAGTCGCTTGGGGACTTAGTCTCTCTCTCTCAGTGACCGTCAGCTTGACATGTCTAAGCTGCCACAAGTCCACCGTATTCACCACTAGCATTTGTGTACGGTAATCTCTCCAATGCAGGTCATCGCTTGGAAGGGATCACACAACAAAACACACCTGATGACAGTTGATAGTATTGTACTCTCCGGCAGAGTAGTAATTTTCTGAAGGGATCTCTTTTGAGGAGTATCCCATGTACTGCGAGGGCTATATAGATGGGTATAAGGAGGTAACAAATTAAGACCCCTCAGTGCCATTCCTCCTAAAGATTACTAGTTAACTTTGTCGAATTTTAGTAACAGTGCATAGGATATTCATGAACTCTTATTCCAGCTGTATTTATGAAGACTGATATTGATACCGTAGGGTAATGTCTGGCCACGACGAAAATTGGTCAGGGGACATTGGTAATGGGAGGAGATTCGGGAGTTTTTCAAGTCTAAGCTTGGTTTAATCACAACTCTGATCAGCCTCTCATGGCCGAACGGTAACTGTTCAAAGTAGTATCCAGGTTCGAAACTCCCCTGACTTTTGTGCGATTCGAACTGCTGATGATTCCCGACAAGGATAAAACAGCTTTACAGTGCTCCTTGTCTTCTCAGCATAGATTGAATTCACTTACCGGACGAAACCTTGATTGGAAAATTACGTATATTCTTGCAACTCTGGATTTCAGCTTAAGGGTAGCCGATATCAATGTGAATCACGGTGTTTTCAAACAAGAAAAGATCGAAAACTTTGGGCCAGAAGCTCAGGATGCAGGTTATATGTGAGATGAAATAAAACAAAGAAATATTCATGCTAGTGATTCTTCGTTCAGTTGTACCTAGCTGCCATGCCACCCAAAGGAAGCACGAGGGTCGCCCAAGTCTAGACAGGAGCAGTCGAGATGCAGAGGTTTGGTTCGAACCACGGACCTTTCGGTAAGTAAGTTCGCGCCTTAACCACTGAGCTCTTTCGAGCTCCAAGTGATTCTTAGTTGATGATGGCGCTGGGTTGAACCAGCATTAGAGTTGAAGAAGTAGGAAACAGTAATTGGAATGGGGAAGATTGTCACGAGCATACAAAGAGTAGATGAAAAGCTGTAGTCGAAGGCCTGAATAGAGGCTGAATCAAAATTGGGCTGTACGTAGCGGTTTTGTTGAGAAAATGCCGGTTTGTTCCTGAGTGCGCTTTCAGAAGCTTTTCGAACGTTCAGTTTGCATGCTGTGTTCTGTATACATCTGTGAAGGGTTGTTATCCTCTGACTGTTAGCTGTTTTGGCGATGGCCGATTAGACACATTGCATCACGGACAAGTAGAATGTTTGGTAAGACCTGGTTGTGCGACTCATCTACTTGGAATCCAAATGCACCACCATCTAACGAGTATGGGCACAGGTCCTTTTCCTCTAATCCTGGGCTGAGACTAACCTAGCGCCATTGTGCACCCAAGCGACAACAGTCTTCAGTCAACCTCTAGTTTGAAAAGGGTTATTTTCACCTTTGGAAGTTAAAGAAATGAAACCAGACCTGTACCGAGCATTTATCACGATGGGAATTAGCACACATTGCGTCATATACACTTTTTCAGAAACTTTTACCACAGGCAGTCTAAGCCTCCAGTGACTTTCCGGTTCAACCGTACCGATTGCGAATCAAACCCCATTTACATCTAACCAGAGTGTAACTATCTAAGTAGACCTATTGATCTGACCACGTTAGTTAGTAGCAAGCGCCTCTGGAAATTGAGCAATCATCCCACATTTATAGTGGTGTATTCAAAAGGACGAAAACTGAAATGGATATCCTGTGCTTTTTCAGTTTTTTGTTCAATTTTACTTCAGGAATCATTGCTTCGAATTCTTGCAGTTACAAGACCTGAGGTTGGCCAAGAAAATTTGGCGGAGTCTCACAACTTATGACGACTCTGGTACTAAAAATTCCGCAACGCATGCGCTGTTCATGGGTACCGTGTGCATCGAACGAAATTCCCAAACTTAGTTTGTCGGTCGGATTTAGGATTGTCGCCTCATACTCAACAAAGAGCATATAGATAGCGTAAAAAGTGCTCTCCTCAGATGGCGAAAACCGCTTCCAGAGAATCCATTCCTCAAGTGTCCGAATTGTCATACATTTCATTGGTGGCGCACTATTCGTCGCCAATGAAACTCTTCCTTGCTTGTGGATCCATCCAGACCTAAGCCAAAATCCAACAAAAATCTTAGAGGCCTATTTTTCGGTTACTTATACAGCAAGTTCTCTACATGACACACTACTCATAAGGTGGCTGCAAACTCTTCGGAAACCCCTCACCAGCTACACCCTTCTTGGGGTTCATCAGTTGTGTAATTTCCGAGATTCAATCAAACTTCTGTTCTGCTCGACCACTAAATTACACGAATCTGGTAGAATACAATAATTTACAAGTTACTCTAGTGTTAATCCAAGACCCACTTTGACGAACTTCCGAAAAAGCTAAGCCGGCAGAAGCCTTTTGAGTAGTATATTGTGTCAAGGAAATATGGTTCGGCCCTTCGAAAATCGCGACAATTGAAAAATAAAACGACGTTTGTGCAGCACACTCAGTTGAAAAATACCATAAACGATGGATTCGGTTGTCTTTCGATAAGACGCTCCTAAGTAGTTTGTAAGTATGTGTATTCTGTCACTGCGATTTGTCAGATTTAAATGCTTCGGAATTAATTCCAGAAGATGGTTATGTACAATTGTCTCTTTTCATTCCAAAATGCCACCTACCCGACTGCACCTGGGTGTATTTTATCCAGAGTCAATTCTCGCATATACTCAAAACAGACTCAAATTTTTACATGGCTCTAGCAACATTTCATCCAGCTTATCTTGCTTCTCTCTAGCTTGTCAATGTACGAATAGGCAAGGTCCTGGTTGCTTTCGTTAATTTGTGACACCTATGTTGTCAAAGTGGTGTATCCCTGAATCTCAAGGGTCGTGCGTATCAGGCTACAGTACGGGCTGTTTTAATGTATGGCTGTGAGATTTGGCCTGTTCGAGCAGAGGAACTAAGACGTCTTCAGGTGTTCGACAACAGTTGTCTCAGAATTGTAGATCGTGTGAGTTGGCGCCGAAGAATCCGTAACGAGGCAATTAGACAGCAAATTCTCGGATGTGTAACGAGAACTTTCATTGAATAATGTATCCAGTAACAAAAGCTGCGTTGGTTAGGCCATGTATTGTGTATAACGAGCCATCGTTTGCCAAAAAGAGTCCTTTTTTCATGCTTAATTCAGGTTAGCAGAAGTAGAGAGGTGGCCAGCGCTTGACCTGGCAGAGGGGTACGAAAATGATCGCGAAACGTTTGGATGCCTTCCAGGATAGGAACCGCATGTTCTCCACTGCGCATGGTTGGAAACGCTGCAAGTCATGGCTGCTCATTGATGTCAGTGGCATTCTTTTTGTCAGTTTATATCCAGATTGCCTGAATGAGTGTCTGGGGCTGTAGGAACCTCGGAATGATTGTGGTAACGTAGCACTAAGGCCCTTCGCCGTCCACTTTCATCCTTTTCTTCACAATAAGGCTTTCAGATTAATTATGGTTGTAAGGCAGCAAGGCATCTGTGTTGAACAGTGACGTCATACTGTCGATGATGATGGTGTCGCCTGAGATCCGTGCCTGGAGCAATGTGCAACACCTTTTTATGCATAAACCCATTGTATCAACAATATATTTCCAGTCTGTGAACCCTGTTTGGTTGTTTTGCGCATAGACCTGTTCTGATGGAATTCCACATGGAATTCCCCTTCAAAGTCAATCTGACTTCGAAACACATTCCGGCACCAACTGACGATCTCGTATCATGTCTTGGCTTGCTTTGAATGAGTAGCACGCAGTAGAATTCGTCCGGTTTAGTGAGAAAAAATGGGACAGATCAAGGGCGTCTACTCACCTGGTGGTTGCTTCGTTTTTATCTGCAAACGAAAAGACAGGATTTCCACTTACTCGATGCTCAAGACAGGTGAATTGCTTCCTATCCTATTTTGATTGAGCTAAAAATTCCTTTGGAGGAAAGCAAAAAACACCCGAATAATTCCTCTCACTGGGTACTTCGTAAATTTCTTTACGCAGTGGAAAATTGGTACAGTCGAAGTCGTTTCCTTCGGGGTGAAGATTTCGAGTGAAATGCACACCTTATTCGACACCGTGCTCGTCTTTTGGTATAACTGAATTAACTGTGGTGTTTTGTTACAGATTTTCATTATGCTCTAGTCCAGAGGTCACAGCGCACTTAGAGAAAAATGATGGCGTATGTTGGGAACGTTTAAGAATGATGGTCGATGACTTACTAAGCCTCGGCTGGGCTTATAGGTAGGCGTAGTCCTAAGTTTCAATCAGTCCGTTCATTTCACAAAAACATGAGTTCAGTCAGAACACGTTTACAACCCGTTCACACTAACTCCACACACAGAATGCAACGGTTTCCTTCATCTTAGTTGAATGGACATCTACTGAGCTGTGGCTAGCTTTTCCGGCTTGGTTGACCTAACTCAAACAGTATATCGTCCAGGAGCAAAAAATCTCCGTCAACCTGACAAGAGGACGTTATCAAGTGATATTTCGCCAAATAAGTGAATACCAGTGCATGCCAAAATGCCAACAAGTACTGTACAGCCGTTTCATTCTTATTGGGAATCATCAGTAGAGCGCATCATCAAATTCCTGGGAGTCTCGAACCCGCAACCTCCTAACTGGCCACGAGCTGCTGATCAGCAGTGTGAGTAGCTCGCACTTAGGCAGCTTATAGTACCACATTAGCTGGTCACACGTGTTAACTAACTTCTCGAATAGTGACCTCTCAGACGGAAAGTTTGGTGATCATGTGGACTATTTTCCCCATTTTCCTTCCTCCTCACACTACGAGCATTACATAAGTGGCTCAGGAGATGTCTGTGACGATCGGTTAAGCAATTGGTGTGAAAAAGTGAAAGTTCACAGAATTTTTAGTGCTCTCCTGGCCTCACAAATATAAATACATGTATAGGAATGTTACTATGCGGTTGCTCGATCTGTCGGGCGGTGAGCTTTTCGTCAAGCTTGGCAATTAGTTTGCAAACGGTTCGCCACTACTTTAGGTGACAGCATTGTTACACGGTTGGGTAGCGACTTCCTGACCACCTTTTGCGTGTGTATAGTGTCAAAAGAGTACCTTCTACATGCCACTGTGTTTGGTCAAATGAACAACACTACTTCCCTAACCCTATTGGGTCGTGTGCGGTCTACGTTGAGTCGTGTCCCGTACTCCTCGCATTCGATTAGTGCGTTGAATAGCTTTTTCGACGGTTTCTGACACCTGTTCTGAGTGGCCTATTTTCTATCTGTATTGTGTTGCGGTCCGCACTTTTTGTGTTTGTTTGGTTGGTGTGGTTGCTCTCTTCGATTTGGTTGGTCCATTTTCAATTTGTGTTGCGTTATAGGCTTGATTTTCATCCGTTCGACTGGCTGGTTACACGTCCCTGTTTAATGTAGTTATTCTTCTTGCACTGGGTAGCTTCCTCGCATCCCATTGGTTGATTAGATTCCTTCTCTTGTTAAATCGTTCTTCATTCTTTGCTCAGTTCAATTCGGTTCACTGTTGGCATGTATATTCTGACCAAAACTGATCGATCCATTGGAGTAGCCCGCATCTTCTGTAATTTTGTGTTCTGGTTTCTGGCGCAGTTTTGTGCCTTGAAGTTCTGTGGTGTTTTTGTCCTTAGTGGTTGAAGATCGGTTTGATTTCTGAATTTTAGTTAATGGCTTTTAATTGGAACACCATACTCCCATGAATTAACGTTCTTTGTTAATGCCCGGGCTAGTGTGTAACCACTATTTCAGTCAGGTTCGTTTCCTTCCCTCTCTCTTCGTGCACAGAGACAGTAACGTTTTGTCGTGCATTTTGTTCACAAATTTTCATTCATACAGACTAGAACAGAGCTTCTTTTATGGATGTTCCATTTAGTTTATCACATTCGTCGCATTGGATTTTTTTGTTTGCCGCTGGTCGCATCATCGTATCCAATTTTATTTTGGTTTCGGCAGTATTCACGAGTTTTAGAACTCCATTGTAACAATTATGCTGCCGTTTCGGAAATGTTCCTAATGCATGGAAGGGTGATCCGTTTTCCCTTTCCTTTAGTTGTTCAGCTGATCGAGTCGGGTTCTCGAGTCTCCATTTGTTTGGAAAATTCTCTACAAGCTTTTCTCTTCCCTGATCCTGGACTCCGTAGCGCTGCAGTGCGTCTCTGTTTGAGAGGGGTGCAAATAGCGCTTGGTTTGTGACAATTCGGATGATTTCTGTGATATATAGGAATTTGGCGTGTATGTGTCGCACGCCTCTGTTAGTAGTCCTCCAGTGGGCAACTTAATGAAGCAAACGTCCAAGAATGTCATCTCTCCATTACATTCCTCTTTTAATGTGAAACAGACATCGTCAAAAACGCTAACTGTCGACTGACTTGTTTCTTCTGATGCATATAGAAAAATCGTCTACGGAGTTAATCCATAGTTTGTTGCTTGCACTTGGAAGTAAACTTTCTTCCAGAGTCTGTGCTATGATTTCACGATAAGTCTTTTAATTTGAGACCCCAATTGTGCATGCTATTACTCACTAAGTTAAAAGACTGTAGGGAATCAATTCCCAAATGCCTTCTTAGGTGCCCTCTTTCGCTATAGATCCCTCTGGTACATCATGGCTATCCAGAAGTTCAGTGAAATTCGTCTTATCGCATCCAAGAGGAGAACAGGCAACTCAAGTCAAATGAAATCATTGTCTCGTCCTCTACAAAATTTACGTTCCTCACTTCTTCTAGTTGATTGTGGCCCTTCTGATACGTTAGTTGCATAAACTAAGTTAATGGAAACCCGCAGAAAACGGGTTTCTTGAAAAGAAGTTTATCATGGAATACTGTGGTTAATTAAGGTCCGGCAGTAAAGTGGGGACAACTCCACCGTCACAGTGTGTAAGGTCTCCCACAAGATTCATTTAACATTCAGTTGGGATGTGGCTTTGGTGGACCCCCACTAGTAGGAAACGGGGATTGTATTGTCCTGCAAACAACGCATGTCCGTTTCCAGGTATCCTAGCTAATTTTTAAAACTGAAACATTATTTTCAACCATCTCGAAAACTGTCAGACCTCAAACTTTCGGTATTTGAACTGCTTATCCCCATTGAAGTTACGAAAGCATTGTTCGGAGAAACCTGGATATCTGATGGACTAAAAACATGATTCATGAGGCTTTTTGAAAACCCTCTAACACCCATCACCGGTCTCACCTTTCTTTGAGTTCATCGAATAGGCGTAATTCCCTATTTTCCACCAACTTTATGTTCCAATTGAACGACAACTTGTACGCAGTTGGCTAGCTGCATCCATTTGCAAATTAATTTGGTGTTACCGGAAGACTCACGTGAGCTTCTCTCTTACGTAATTCTTCAACTAAGTGTGTTGGACGAAGGTCGCCTCATGTTTTAGTTAGTACTATACTCGTAATCTCGCAGTATGTTTTCTAGAAGAAACGCACTACCCATAGGCTTGTTGAAAACTCACGACAAATATCGCTCCTTTTGTGGCTCATCAGGTAGGCGTGATCTCCGAGTTACCGCCACCTTTATGTTCTGCTTGAACACCAAATTGCACGCAACTGGCAAAATATACTCGTTTACAAGTTAATTTGGTGTTAAGCGGAGACTCAACTGAAACCCGGCCAATAAATTGGTTCAATGAAGTATGCTATTCAACCTAGGAATTTCGAAAGAGTTGTCCACCACAATAATTGATTCTGTTATCCATGATGCCACATCGATGCTATCGCTCGGATGGACGACAACTTATGCTCGGCTGGATGTTTCAGTTTAGGTAATCGAGTTTGCGTAGGCATACTACGACGCATGATGTTTATGAATGATAGTCCACTGTGTGAGTAATGCCCAGGCGAGAAATGGCAATGAATTCTCGAACTGCGGGGTTGACATGTTCCACCGATGCTCCTGATTGGTTGACATTGTTCTCGGCGTGTACGCCAATCAAACCGGCATATTCATGCTGTCAACCAATTGTTGTGAAATCTGGTTTATTCGATTTGCGTTGTCTATGGTCACAGATTAATTACTGACAAACCAGAGAGGTTCAGCAGTAATGATGGGGAAAAAATCTACCGAAATTGTTGGATGAAAATGATAAAGTTTGTGCACACCTTTCTAGAAAGATGTGTTTAACGCAAAGTACGATTACCATGTGCACGTTACAAGACTGGCCATCAGGAGGCCGATTCAAAAATTCTGCGGAAAGAAAACCTAGGTTGACAGAAAACAATCTGGCAAACCCATAACGATTTTTTGGCAGACTGGGGTGGCTAAAATCATGCCATGCATACAGAGGACTGACTGACCACTGTCCTCAAATGTGCAACAGAACACCAGATATCAAGTTCTTTGACGTGGTAAACAAAGAAAATGCAGAATTCACTCCATTTAAAAACCAAACTGCGAAGACAAAGGATCCAGCGGAAAGAGTGCCATTTCTTCATGGACTTTGAAGGTGCTTGAAATTATCTTGCATGGACGAGGATGCTTTGATCTCGACGGGACGGTTTCATACCTTTAAATCTGGAGGCCTGGGAGATTCAAAGTGGTTGCTCCGTTCGTTGCCTCAAGTTAATAATATGGGTTGGTGTCCTTGGACTTCAAATCAGTGCTCTTGATCTCTTCGAAAATATGTAGAAGGGGGAGATTCTTCTTTACTTTTCTGATGTTGTAAAGAAACACCCACTAAAAGTACCTGCAGGAACTTCTTATTCCAAAGATTAGCAGACTACCCTTTACTGAGTGTTACTCAGTGTAGCTACGATATGACAGAGCAACTCCACCTACTGTTCTATCTAAGCATACTCAAAAGGAAAAAAATATTACTGCTTCATGATTAGGTTCAAGGGATGCTGGCAGGATGGTCACGATGATCTCATGACCTGTCAGTTCTGGATTTTCCGTGGTCCTCTGAAAGGACCCACTTTATAAGAAAAGGCACAAAGCATACCAGACTTGAAACCTTTTATCAAAGAAAAACAAAAAGACTGCCGGTGAAAATGCTCGCGAGGGTGTAATGATGATCTTTTAGCAGGAAGATGCCATGTGAGCAGGATTTTGGCGGACGCTTCCAACAATATTTGGCGAGCAATCACACACACACACTTTAGGTATTGCCTTTTTACACACCTGTTGTTTTGGCTTACCTTGTAGTCCTATATTTGGTAGACTCATACTGAGCCGCACAATTTGGTTGGTTCTGCTATGAACAAATGAGATGATCAACCTTCAGTTAATGCGCCAGAAGGTGGGTTTGATTGTTTGCTGATTTGCGTCGCACTCTATCGAAGAAGTGGGTTATCTTCTTGGGCAAACAAATGCATAAAAGACGATGAGCTTTTACACTGCTTGATGGAATAATAAACACCCCCCGTATTTGACTGTGTGACGATAAAGGAGAAAAAAGGGAAAGGGTAAGGGCTTGGAGTAATAAGCCCCACGTTCTTAGAGGAAACGACCAAGATCTGCACCGATCTACACATTCGAATAGCACTGGAGTTAACACGTCTGTACAACATATCGGAGTGAAAAATCATCCTCGAAATTGACTCGTCATCCTTTGCGAACCTCGCCAAATCCAAGTCTAAGGCACAAAATGAAAACACAATCTGGACCGTCTGGTCAAGAAGCAACAGCCTGTTCTTTATATCACGATTGACTAGGCATTTTGTGACCGCGGTTGCAGGACCATGGGGAAAAACATATGAGGCGTAGGACAAGAGTGTCAGCAAAACAGTGAGTAAATAGAGCTCGGTTCTTTAAAGATTCCGACACGGTAACAAACCCTCCTCGGTTTGTGGAGTCCAAGCCCTAAGTCAGGAAGTGTGATTTCAGTGTCTTGTCGGGCATACGCTGACTCCAGGACAGCATGAATATTTGCCGTTCGTTGACGATGGAATTCCCTCAGTGCCACTTAGCAATGTAGGTTATTTGCATTGAGCAGGAGCTTAAAGTGGTTAAACTGCTTTTAGTTCATAGCTCTGACTTCAGGAAACCCAAAAATTCAGCGTTAAATAACTGCTATAGGCCAGTTTTACCGCAGTTTTCGCCGATCAGGTCGATATAGAATATCCATTAAACAGATCTTAAACGCCCAAACTTATCGCAATCATCGAATTTCGCTTACCAATCAATAATCTAGCATCGATCACTTGCTCGTGCATCGTTTTCTCAGGCACCGTTTACGCATGCCCCATTCGCTCGCTGGACTGTTGTTTATCTGTCGTCATCACCGTAGCAAGTCAACACCAGATTTTTTAGCTAACCATCGACGACTGCAATCTAAAACAGCCGGTGCACATCGGATACAAATAATTTTCCACTCTGTAGAACGTTTTCTGTGGATTCAACTTACTCAATCGTAATACACTTTTCGTGACCTTCAATCCGTCAACTGAGCATTTACAATTGACCTTAAGACTTCAGAATGCAGATTTATAGTTCTTTGGTCCTACGCAGTGATGATCCGAATGTGAGGCTTCATTTTTTCACCTGAGAGGTACAAAACTCATCACTTTACGCTTATTGGGGGTTTTATGGGAGCATCTGAGGACAGGACATTCAAACTTGGAGTAGATCGAAAAACCTTACAGAAGTACTCACACACTTACACTGGAAGACTATTTACCTATCAGGATTGAACCAGAAATCAAGCGAGATCACTTGCCAAACGCGACCCAAAACACCGAGAAAATTATTAAGTTTTGATCGCTGCCCTGGGTTAAGCTCTGATGTCGTAAGAGATTTTCGCTAATCTTATCAATCTGATCTGCGTATTATAAGATATAACGAACTGAAAATGGGTCGATTGGCCAAGTATCTGGTAACTAAACATTCTCGAGACGAAAAAGACTTGATCTTTCCTTCGACAAGCAAAGCCTTATATCTCTACATTCCGTTATTAAACGGCTTCAGTAAACTTCATTTTTATCTGACGTTTTGAAGCGTCCAAGAATTTTCTCAACCTGTATATTACACCAAATCTCACTTATGCCTGTGTTTCAGCTTTGTGACATTCGATGCCAAGAACCTGCTTTTTTTCTACCTGGATGATCAGGCGATTCTTCTGTTCAAACGGGGATAGAGAAGTGATTTCAGTGTCTGCTGCTTGCGAAGAATAATCGCCAGATCTCTAGCTGCTATGCCATTTTAGAGCACGATCCGCTGGGGTTTTGAATTTTCATCTCCTTTCTGGATGTAACCATCCCCAAATGTTTGAAAACTGTACATACTCCCGAAAATGACACCATTTTCCGCAATGAAGGTCTTCAGTTGTCTGAACATGTGGCATGCCGGGTTGATTAAATCCATAAAATCCGTTTGACGATATGTTTGAGCACAGGTCCCGAGACCTAAAGTATACAGTTGTCTCGTTAAGTAGTCCAAAAATGAAATGATTATCCCTCCGAACAGGAAGCTTCAATGCTCACAACTGTTAAGACATGCCATCTGCTTACATGAGCAATTTTTAGGTCACAAGGAGCTCTTGGTGAATATTGTCAGTGAGTTGATACACAAAATTGTCATGCGAGATAGAAGGTCGTGCTTAGAAGACGCCTCTTCCATTTAGCTCTTTTTGTACCGAAAAAATCTTGATGGCCAGTGCAAACTTAATGCACGACCTCAAAGAATCACATTTTTAGCTCAGGTGCAGTAAATTTGGTTTAACACCCACATTTGAGGTAAGCTGTACGCGATCGAAGACAACTAACTGGACTCGGCCGGGTTAGGTGTAACGCTAAAAGAAAACCGGCGGTACCGATTCGAAACACCCAAATAGACATCAGCAAACAAAAATGGAAATCCACCATTAGTTTCCATCCCTCAGACAGAAAATGCGTTGCATTTATACACCAGTCTAGGTCTCTTAGGCCTGACAAAACCAAACTTGAAACATATAGCAAACTCAAAACTGACCGTTCTCGATCTCTGGCATTCGTTTAATGCGAGAATTGCATTGGGGCCTCCATGTGAATGGCTTGTAACTCGTGTGCCCCGTGCCCAAATACAAAAGGTCTCATACCAAGAGGTGAGATTGATTAGGGCATCTGCATTCGAAACGTGTCATAGAATATCCCAACACAGTTGCAGGTTTCACATAATCACTCACTGGTCTTTCGGAGAATTGCACAACTTGTGCTGCCAAACCTCAAACACACATAGGAAGTCTACATGGTCTACCTAGTTTGTATAAGGTGAAAAACTTGCCAAAAATAAATCATATGAATCGTATGTGCACAGCATGAGTAACAAGCAGACACCAATCGGTTACTCAAAGCGCAGTGCAAACCTCCGTCTCTGACGTAATTCAAACGTAGTTCGTCAAATGGAATGCTGTCACCTGCAGATATCAAACGCTGAATAAACAAGCTGAAGCTGGAATTTCAAGTATCCATTTGATGTTTGTGTGGATTGACTCGAATGGAACAACATGTGTCACATAATTCCAAGATGAGCTTGAAGCAGTCACAGTGGAAAGGGTCGGGCAGCAAGTGATGTGTAAAACGTCAATGAATGTATTAGAGTACCGGTAAGGTAGGAGATATGGATCACGTGAGTGCACAGGGCCGATCGATCGCATTGTTAAAAAGACACATGTGATGGTAATACACAAAAGCTGGGCATTTAGCTAAGTCGGAGACAGTGGATGAAAGAGCGCGGTGATTCCTCTGTTATCTCTCTACCAAGATCATCAATCACTAAATCACTTATCTGATCATTCGATACTTGGTGTGTAATTGAAGGTTGTTAGCCGAATAATGATTTCTAATTCAATTCAGCCTACTCAACCCTGAAGAGCTTTCATCCAAGCCCCATTTGTGTATGAGGCTGGATTTCTGAGACCAACTGATCTTACATGATAATTGCACAACGAACTTAAGGCTAACAATTACTGTGTGACACACTGGTGATCAGCCACAAATGTCAACACCTGGGTTTCATCTGCTCAGATATGAGATATTAGGCAGCATTCGTCGGTTGCGTATCGGCTTTCCTTCCAGACGATTCATTACGTGTAATGTGTACAGCATCTGGACGGCGGGGTTTGCTGCCGGATTGCTGATGTCTGTGGTGATTCATGAGAGTTTCAGTCAATGAAGTCGTTTTTGGAAAAACACTATCCCGTGTTGTGTGTGCTTTATCCGACCAACAGTTTTGGATCTATTCTGCTCCACTAGTCTCGGTTTCAGCTGAGGCGACTTTGGTGACCGACGGCCATTTGGCAAGAGGAATCAGACCCTAGAGTTTGAGCTGCACAGTACGCAATGTGGACAGTTTCACTGGTTGTATCCAGCATGACGGTACGGCCCTACAATCACACAACCGAAATCAAGAGACAAACACACCAGTTGAGATGTAGTAATCAGAATATACCATGTACTGGAAATCAGTCTATCCTGTATCCACGATAGCGTAAAACGAATAAATTGCCGTTCATTTTTGAGGTAAAATTCTGGATTTGTGTGCTACCTTGCAGGAGATCCGCTTGAAAAAGTGCGGTTAAAACCTTTGCTGTTTGACTCTAAGTGTTCCGTATTTCTGTTTCTCATTCACCGTTTCCAAGTTCACTGAGTTTTGTTCCTAGAACATTGATGTTGCACAAAATTCGGATTGCATAGGCTGATTTCATTTATGCTTGTGACCTATCCTGTAGTTCTGGTGGCAAGAACATGATAGTTCACCTCGGATTGCCTAACCTTTGTTCATGCATCACAGACACCCACTGGGATCAAGTGAAATAATTGGTACGAAAATATTTTGTTGAAAGTATCGAAGATTGCTCGCGGACTAAAGTTGCCAGTGTCCAGCGTTTTACACCGCAAGAACAAATCGAGTCCGTTAGAGTAATCTGTGAATGGCGAACATATGCTTCAACAGCGGTGCAGAATTATCTACGCAAAGCATCCTAATTGAATGCCGATACAGTCCTATAGGTTAGCCGTTTGACGAAACGGACCATTTCCTGAATAGTAACCATTCTGGAGGAACTTCTACGGGAATTAGTGAGATATTCAGTTGTACGCTAGTTCGTTTGTTATGTTGTATATGAAAGTTGACCTAACTGTACTGTCGAACGAAGCTCCACAGTCCAGGTTATCTGTTAGTCGAATTTCCAAAATGAAAAAGAATGCCCACAAAACCCAAGGCTTCGTTTATGGTTTCTTCCACTTGATGGAGCAAACAGAAATAGAGATGATACTGAGTTCATCTTTCACCATCCTGTGAGTCACAGCTTGTGTGGCTCATGCAAAATTATTTCAGTCCGAAGGTTGATGCGTTGTTTGCCATCGGGCTCAAGCAGCAACCCACCGAGAGTTTTCATGTGGTGTTGGTGAACATTTGACTTGCGTCGTGGTCTTAAGAGGTGGATGGTTAATTTACCACCGCACGCTATGAGCGGTAGTCTAGTAATATTCTGTTTAACTGAGAGTTAGTCACGCAGCCACTGGTTTTCGAACGACTCTATTCAAAATACTAGTCGAAAGTTCACAGTTTCCAGATGCCCCAGTTTCGCGAAATGCGCACCAATAAGGAAGAAACAGCTTTACGGTACTTCTCGGCTTTTCAGCACAGACTGACTTCCAGTACATGGTATATTCTGATTACTACATCTCAACTGGTGTGTTTGTCTCTTGATTTCGGTTGTGTGATTGTAGGGCCGTACCGTCATGCTGGATACAACCAGTGAAACTGTCCACATTGCGTACTGTGCAGCTCAAACTCTAGGGTCTGATTCCTCTTGCCAAATGGCCGTCGGTCACCAAAGTCGCCTCAGCTGAAACCGAGACTAGTGGAGCAGAATAGATCCAAAACTGTTGGTCGGATAAAGCACACACAACACGGGATAGTGTTTTTCCAAAAACGACTTCATTGACTGAAACTCTCATGAATCACCACAGACATCAGCAATCCGGCAGCAAACCCCGCCGTCCAGATGCTGTACACATTACACGTAATGAATCGTCTGGAAGGAAAGCCGATACGCAACCGACGAATGCTGCCTAATATCTCATATCTGAGCAGATGAAACCCAGGTGTTGACATTTGTGGCTGATCACCAGTGTGTCACACAGTAATTGTTAGCCTTAAGTTCGTTGTGCAATTATCATGTAAGATCAGTTGGTCTCAGAAATCCAGCCTCATACACAAATGGGGCTTGGATGAAAGCTCTTCAGGGTTGAGTAGGCTGAATTGAATTAGAAATCATTATTCGGCTAACAACCTTCAATTACACACCAAGTATCGAATGATCAGATAAGTGATTTAGTGATTGATGATCTTGGTAGAGAGATAACAGAGGAATCACCGCGCTCTTTCATCCACTGTCTCCGACTTAGCTAAATGCCCAGCTTTTGTGTATTACCATCACATGTGTCTTTTTAACAATGCGATCGATCGGCCCTGTGCACTCACGTGATCCATATCTCCTACCTTACCGGTACTCTAATACATTCATTGACGTTTTACACATCACTTGCTGCCCGACCCTTTCCACTGTGACTGCTTCAAGCTCATCTTGGAATTATGTGACACATGTTGTTCCATTCGAGTCAATCCACACAAACATCAAATGGATACTTGAAATTCCAGCTTCAGCTTGTTTATTCAGCGTTTGATATCTGCAGGTGACAGCATTCCATTTGACGAACTACGTTTGAATTACGTCAGAGACGGAGGTTTGCACTGCGCTTTGAGTAACCGATTGGTGTCTGCTTGTTACTCATGCTGTGCACATACGATTCATATGATTTATTTTTGGCAAGTTTTTCACCTTATACAAACTAGGTAGACCATGTAGACTTCCTATGTGTGTTTGAGGTTTGGCAGCACAAGTTGTGCAATTCTCCGAAAGACCAGTGAGTGATTATGTGAAACCTGCAACTGTGTTGGGATATTCTGAATTGGTACATTTTACATGAGAGTGCCTCTCATTCGGGCACTACTTTTTTCCAGGTGCAAGTTTCCTGTCAAATTTATTTGGCGAAGTTTTGATGAAAACTATTTTTGCACCAAGCTGGTCCCTGTTATGTGAGATTCTTTAGACATAGCGAACCTTGTCATCCCTACTACCACCTGAGGTCTACCTTCCAGATTTCCTGGTACCGGCGTGCCAGTTTGTGACCCGCTGCTCCATCAACCACTCAAGTACTGTGGTTCGCTAGGTATAATCCAGTCAAACATTTGGAATGGCGTAGTCAGGCTCGACCGAACATTGTGCTTCAACTGGTGTCCATAAGATTCAATTCGTCAAACCTTTCTAAGAGTAGCGTTACATATTGCTCCTACGCTTTAATTTTTTGCTTCCTTGCATTCTTTTTAGTTTTAAAATCATTTTGACTGACTAAATTTTAGGGATCTTTAAAAGAAATATCCGAATATACACATTCGCTTTCAGAGTCTCAGTAGGTTGATGAAGCAGAAAACTGTGGTCCCTCGGATGCAGCACACGTATGCTCGAAGTAGTGCTGTTGCCTGGGTGATGAGTTCAACAGTCTCAACAAAATGGCTTTGTCTTCTAGGAGAGTATCTTAAGCTTAGCCATTAGTCAGATCGCGGTATGACTTCACACGCCCACATCTGCCCACACCAAATACGTTTTGGTGATGTGCATTTGGTGCAGGCACCTTTTTCCAGCATCCAGTTGTCACGGTTGTTTCGTTTTCCGATCTCGGGCCAAGATGTGCACTGCTGTTTGGAACTTACCGGATAGAAACCAAAGACCAATTCTCCCAACTCTGGGATGTACTAACTAGTATAGTTGTGGCCAACCAGGAGTTGTATGAACCGCGAATGGAATAAGCATGATCTATTTTCCCATTCCTTACGAGAAAATATTATCGAATCATCCACACAGGAGTTTACGGGTGACTTCACACTGAGTCTGTTGTTGCAGCAAAATCACCTTTAACGCTTCAGCAGTTAGCTTCATATTTGCGTACGTTCTGTATTCGTCATTCTGTTGTAACTGACTGCAAACTGCGTTTGACCCAGAGACTTGGAGGCCCTCCCAAAGCAAGTACGATAGATCTGGCCGTTCACAGTAAATTGCGGCCAATCTGGGGTTATTTTCAGGAATCTGACTTCCTAACAGTAATCGATGGTGGGAGTTAAGTATTCAAAGACGGGTGTCAGAAGTGAATTTCGAGAGACTGTTCAGAGTTGGATACTATGACAATAAATGTGTAGCTGTTACTTACAAGACCAGCTCCCGGCATCTGCTGATGCAAAGATCCTTGTTTCGAACCGACGCCTTCCTTTTGTTTAGCTATGCTTGACAACTTGGCGGTGTTTTAGATCTCCTGCTTCCATTGGGTTGCATGGCAAATGTGCACCGAAAGTGCACTACAGCTGAACGACCTGATTTGATTTTGGCCATTCGGTGACAAACCTGTATAGATTAGAATTTAGAATGTTTGACCTAACCATCTCTTCACTTACTGCAAACAATTTGGCATCTGGCAAACAGTCGGATAATTTTATTTAGGTATTGAATGATCCGCACCACGTATGAATCAATCGTAAAACACGGCCTTTGAATTTTGCAGCATGTTTGCAGGAAGGGACTCCGGGTAGGTCAACCAGGGAAAACTCCTAAAGTAATTTGGGAGAGACCAGACAATTCAAGAGTCCGAGACCACGAACAAACTGACTGCCGGTCTTGATATGTCCCAGTAAGAACGGAGGGTCTTATTGTCTGAGGTTTTCATGGTCTGAACCCATGTGAGTTATAAACTTCAGAGACATGTTTTGCAAATCAGACGGTCTTTCATGAAGATCGATGCCTAGTTTGATGAAAAAGTCTGACCAGTCAGCACTAGTTTATGTCTTCTAACTAGGTTAACAGCCTTTATGAACAACATTCATGTCCGACAATAAACTTAGTGAATAAATGTTAAGTAAGTTATTAATTTAGCCTCAATCGATTGGTTGTGAAACCAATTAGCATAAAACCTGAAGTTTAAAAATAAATTGTACGACAGAGTAACGAGGTATAAAACTAGTATTTTCTTTCGATCCGAAGACAAAACGCACTCTCCGTTGTCTTCAAAACATGATGAAGCCTCACATGTATACGAGTCTGGCCGTTTTACTTCACTTTTACACCATTCTGTTGTGTACTGAATTGAAGTTCTGGATTTTTTCATCAGGAACAAGCCAAAAATTGTAAGTCCTTCGGCAAGCGATGGTATCAGAGTTGTCAGGAATTTCGTTTTGGTTGAAATGATGCACTTGATTTTGCTAATGGAAAGAGTAAGACCGTGGTCAAGCGAGTCGATGAGACGTTGCGTACTTTTGGCAACCGAAGACTGAGAACGTGAATTCATTTAGGTTGCCTCACTGCAATGACTATCCAGTGTTTGAAATGGTTGCGCATTCGGAATATAGTACGACGATACTTCACTAAATCATAGTCATTGTGGTAACAGGCTGCAGTCGTGAACAGTGTTTCCGCAGTCTGAGACGCACTATCCACTATCCGAGTAAATTCAGAGTGGCCCTATCCAATCCGAAGTTTGCATCCTTAGGGTTGTAGGCAGAAGATACCAGTGGTCTGTAAAACGTGGAATTCGGACTACGGATACGTGCTAAGGTGAGTGAGACGACAAGGATTATGACAGATGCGTTGTTTGCGTGGACATCACGACGACGAAGTGTCGTGTGAGTCCTGAATTTAACCCGAACCATTTGCATCGCCACAGTGGGTATTCAAAAGTTTAGAGTAGGTTTACAACTGTCGAATATAGCAGAATGAACAGAGCAACCAAGTTTATATTGAGTTTGAATCTACACAAAAGTGGTAACTTTTTATAGGACGAATGCTTCTAGGCTCTTATGTTCCTAATGACTGAAGTTTCTCAATGTCCTTGGATTTTTGAAGTTTTGAACGGACCCGCTGCAAAAAAACCTGCCAGACATCGGTTAATGGGTTTGGTTTTCGGTAGTAAAAGTCAGTGGATGAGATTCGAATCAATTTGGCGTTGTTAATATCCAGCAGAGAAAATTGGTTTGGCGTATGAGCGATTCTGAGTGTCCGGCATCGCAAGTCACTTTACGCAAGTAAACTCGAAGTGTGCACAAGATTCTGGGTCACACTGTAGACTAATGAACCAAGATAAAATCCTCAGTTTGATTCATATAAGTCAATATCTTGATGACCATCAAACCCCATGAATAAATTGGCTGTAAGACCTCGTCCACCTCTGGCGAGCCAAAATTCTTCCGTGGGTTTTTGAACAGTTTCGGGACAATAAAATGAACTCAATGAACTAAATCTACTCAGTTACGTCTTGGGCATCAAACAACGAGTTTTTGATTCGTTTGTTACGTTACACATCATGATTCCTGCTGGATTTACGAACGCCTACCCTAGTGATGCATCCGTTCTTATGGATTCGTTGCATATCCAATACGATGTTCCGGTTGAGGAGTCATAATTTGTCGTCATTGTGATACACTGACTGCAGTCTACGTCCCTTAACTAAACCCGTTCCGTTTATTAACCTGCTGGACTTGAAAATCGCAATTTCAACTACAAAAATCTTGAAGCGCCCGCCGAATGGATGACCTCAGGCTGTAACGATGAGTTACCGGCGCTTGCGGACGACTATCGTATCCAGTCCCGAAGACTCCCCTTAAGTTAACTAATTCCACCCAAACAAACGTACTTCTCCGACTTTACTGTTGGCCTTCTACCAACAGAAGAGTGTAACTGTTTAGTTCGTTTTGTCCAGAAGAATAATGTCTATCCGACGTACTAGGTTTCGCTGAAAATCTGAACCGTTTTCACCAAAATTGTAGCAGTTGTGGTGGTATAACTGTTTTCTAAGTTTGCATAAAACGTCCTTGGACCTTCTTCGTGCTGCCTACTATGAAGTGTCTATCCGTCATCTGTAAACCATCTTGTTTCACCTCACGCTTCAAACATGAGAGCCAACGAAGTTTGTTTTAACCCAGTTTTATGATGAGAGAATATCCACAGGGGACTTAGACGCGACCTTCGGTACGTGTAGAACGTTGCCGCGTGGAATCTCTGGAGGTTCACACTCACACCATAGACTGTTTGCGCCGTATATCTGGTTAGGACTAATGAATAGTCAAGCTCACCTGGTGCCTGTTCTTCTAACTTCAACCTCAAATCGTAAAAGTAAGAGTATCCGTTTGACCAATAGCGAATGTCATTTTTCCTCCTTGTCCTTAGCTTTCTATATAGCTACGATTATTCTGGTTATAAAGTTCACACCAGCTGCACCCCTTTTCTCTGTCAGTTTAATTTTACTGAAGCTTATATGGTGTCTGGTCGTGAAATCCACAAAAAATGTAGCAGACCTGGCTAGCAAGTGGACAAGAAGGCTCCCTCCCAGTCAGCAGCTCTCGGAAAGATAACACAAGTACCCCTAATCGCCCGAAATGAGTTGTGAATATGTGTCATACTCCGGAAGCACTACCTAAAACTGACTTTCCAAAGTCTTTCAGTCTTCTTCTGTAACAGGAACCTACGAAGAGAAAAAAACTGCGACCAGTTTCCTTCATTCTGAGATCCGAGGACGATCTCATGAGCGTGAGACCACTTGCGCTAAAGTGTGAGAGTTCTGCTTGATCTTACAAACGCTAAATCGGTTCCTCCAGGAAGGATAAAAGGCCAATGATATCTCTTGTATCCCCAAAACCACCGGGATGTCTTTGGGACGATAAAACGCACTATTACTAACTTTTGATAGATATGGTGGGTGCTAAATGTTGAAGCTAAACAACACTTGACCTCCGTGGTTCCAGCGATGTGGAATGGACTATTCATGACTGATGGTACTCAAAGCAAACAGGTTTCTAATAAGGTCGCTCTCTTTTTCAGCTTCTTAACGGACTGATATCTAAGGCAACAATACATCACAGTTAGACGTGACCTTGAAAACTTACATAAGGCGGCACTCTGGAGATGATAGATCACACCATCGGTAACCTCAAGTTTAACCAGAATAATAAATAGCAGCCCACAGATTTTGTCATCAGGGTCACAAGTAAAAAATTCAGGGATCCGAAAACAGTGAAGTTATGTTGAATTACAATACTATTCAAGCTGAGACAGATGGCGATGTAAAACTCGATTGCGCTCGGTTTCGTGATGAGGTTATGGTCACTTGCGCGAAAATACGATGTTAATCCAGCTAGCGAAGGCGAATTCGTCCACATCTTGTTGTAGCCGTAATCGTTCGCAATCTAAAGCAGCCGAAGAATAAGTCAGAAAAAAGTATGCTTTTTACTACGAGAGACGAAGCAGAGAAACTCATATGCAAAGTGAACTGTGAAAACATGGCTACACTTTTCATGAAGGAATTATCCCAAAATCTAATGGTCCCGACATATCAGAAGCAACTTCTGAAGTACTTTGCCACTCCCGGACTGGAGGAGAATCCATGGGGTTTACAGACTGGTCTGTCGATTGGTTTTGGCGGCTGTCCAAGCTGCTGACTCGTTTTGTCCTTCTTTGAACTTTTGCAGAGGTACAATCATCATCATCATCATCATCAGCTGTAAGAAACCGTGTATTGTCGTACAGTGGTTGTAGCTGCCACAGTTTCGTCCGCCGATGATTTGGGGAGGTGAGGTAGGTAGCTGCGCGTTGGAGGCGCGAGCTGCGTAAATGCACCACTGTCAATGGGCTGTTAAGTGGGGGAATTGGGAAGGGAGCTATGCATTGAAGGCAATAGCTTGGATGCATGAGCGCCATTGAGGGCGCGATTGGGCCATGTCTGACAATGTCTCTAACCATTGATGTGGCCCGTCTCGGGGTCCCCATCCAGGAAGACGGCAGTGACCAGCGCAGCTGAGTTTGCTGGTAATGGCTTTTATACTTCGCTGCCAAGTCATTGTTTGACCGCCTCTGGCTCGTTTCCACCCTTCACGTGGTTGTGCGAAAAGAACCCTTCGAGGAAGTCGGTCGACAATTTGTCTGGCTTAACCGAGTGGTTACTTATATCCATGTCATCGGAACCTCCAGAACTGTTTATCGGATAGCAGGAGACGAGCAAAACACCTGATCGATTGTCCCGACTGTTTCAAGACGTTCCTAGAGCGTCATGATGACGTAACTAAAAGCGGAGTGATTTTATACTTCCCTTCAAGATTCCGTCCGAGAAAAATGCACGTTTTTGGACTGTATGTGCGAGAACACCAGAAAATTTTAAGCTATTCAGATAGTGTCTGGCAGAAGTGAACATTTGGTATTGGAATGCAGTTCGCTTCATTAAGCTGCGGTGGGTTTTTAGGGGGTATTTTCAAGAGGGTAGGTTTGAACTTTGAGAAACACGGTTTAAAAAAGCATTCTTATACCCGGTTATAACTTGACAGACTATACTTTTTTTCATTTCCATTGGCAGAAAAACAATGTTGCATGAACTGTGTAAATACGTCCGTTCATCTGCGCGTGACCTTACCGTGAACCATGACCTTACCGTTGTGGTGTTTTGCATCTTTCTTTTGCTTCCATTATAACATAACGTATTTTGTCAACTGCATAAACGTTTTTTGTTTGAATACGAAGAACTACAAAAACGCGCACTTGTACAATTTCACGCAATACAAACGTGGTCACGTGCCTCAACTCCCTCTTCTGGTTTCGCTCGCGCTTACAGCGGTCATTCGCGAGTTTCATCTGCTAACTCTGGTATCAATACATTTCAGCCTATTTTCGGATCTTATTATATCTGAGAAATGTTCACCAGAAGACCCCTGGACAACCATGATTGGATTATTATCTATTCTCTGAACTGGGCCAACGACGGACTATTTTAAAGAGAACAATTGTTAGTGAGTCTGTTCCCTCTGACCTCAATATTACTGTATACTCAATCTGGCGTTATTATTTTTATTTCTTTGCCACACACTCCTGGTAAAATAGCTCTTGGGTAGCCAGACCACTACATCGTAAACCCTCGTGAAGGGATTCGATTGTCACGTCAAAACTAACGTAACATCCTTCGTGACATCTCTGCTCACATGTATTGACTTTCGTAGTTCGAACAGGAGCCAACCAAATGTGACTCGACATTTGGAGAAGCTACTGGCCGCCTGAATTTCACCATCAATAGCAACCTAAAGGCGCTTGCGTACCCTGAGCTACTCCAGAGCATTAATCATCCCTGGGAATGTTTGTCTCAATTGCTCCTCTTAAGTGCATTGACAAACTTAATACCTTCCTATTAATGTGTCGAAATATTGGCAGCTGAGGCGCGTTTACTGGTGGCTGGTAAGATGGCGGTTTACCTGCTCGCCGAGCGTGGCACTGGCTTGCCAATTTTACGTCCCTAGTCGAGAAGGCATCTACAGTACTCAGTTGAAGGGCACTTTCTCCTTACTTGTCTGCGTGTATGTGGATTTCGAAGGGTATCTAATAATCCCTTCTTGTAATCTTATTAGCCCTTTCGAAGTTTGGGTCACGTTGCGGTATGTCTACCTCTTATCCCATTGGTTTGTTAGGTAGCTTCTTCTTTTTCGGGAGTTTCGCTTTCCCGGTTTATGTTACGTGCCTTGTGTTCGAACCTTCCTTGCTCAAAATCGCACTGACTGAAATGAAGCGATGGTGGGCACTTCGGGTTAACAACACAAAACCGCCATAGACAGTGGTCCAGGTTTGTCAGGTCTTGGTCACATATAAAGAGTGTGATTTGTTAATGATATCAGGACAAGCACACTCAGACAAACATTGAACAAAATCGAGTCAGACAGAAAGGAATTCAAAGGGAAGTGAACTTCTATTCCGCATCACACTGAACGTTCATGATAGGTTGTATTCTAGTCGCCGCATATGGGAAATCTACCTGTTGCGATGCGTGCCCAATTCCCTGCTGGTCCAGCTTTAGAGAAAGTCTTTAGTATCCAAAATACTCATCATTTTATTAACCAAATGATAAATCATACAGCGCTCAGAAAGCTCCAAGATTATATCATAGCTGTGGATGTGTGTCCACCAGTAAGCAACGGTGGTTAGAACACCACACAGGAGACTAATCCAGAAACTGGATGGCTTTCTATCCAAACTTGAAGAGGAGGACAGCTGACTGACCAAGGAAGAAATAGGCAAAGCAGTTGGCTTCGTGTGTCACATAGCTGCAGGGAAGAGATGAGAAGACACTGAGAATGGAAACGGTGTATACTTGTAGCATTTCACAAACATGAAACATTGTTTTAACATCCAACGCAGTGATTAGTTTAATAATGTGAACATCAACCCATATGTGTGCATGATGAAACGCTTGCTAAATCACTATGCAGTTCTGATTTTTTGGCTTGCCTGAGCTGATTATAGAGATTGGGCCAGGTAAAATATGGGGCTAATACATATATCATCTGGTTTTTGCTCGCAGAGTTTTCAGTCATGATCCACTGGATGCTCAGGTAATTTGAGGTGATCCAGCCGACATTCTGCCCCGTCAACCTCATAGGTACGCATCAATTGGTTCCCGGCCTTAGCGTTCGAGGAGATTACAAGGAAGAACCTCTTGGTCTGCGAAGCCTCCAACCCTCTCCAAATTAACAGCATGCTATCGCACATACTTTCCCATATGTGTCTGAAGACGCAAAGGTTTTGTAACCGGGCTACGTAAAACCTCTGATATCCAAAGCCTGAAAAAAGCTTCTAAGTATCAAATGAACCCCTCTGTTATTTGCATGTGATCGTCTTGAAGACAGTACACTGTAACTGGTGGAAGGCATCATCATCGTTATCATCAATCACAGTAACAACATTGCCGTCAATAACATCGTCCTCTGATCACATCGTCAGCTGTGAACATCTAGAGTCAATGTATTTATTAGGACATATCTGGAGATACACCTGGTATTCGGTTGACAGTAACAGAAGAGGTCGCGTGTCAGGAAATCACAAATATTTGAGGTCATTACCCTCATGAAAATCGACTGAACAATTTTGGTGGAAATTAACCTCGAAAAGTTGCATAAACTTCAGGTCTGGGCTAGGTCGCGGTCTACACAATCCTATAATTGAGTATGTGACAGTATGGTTCTTACCAACGAAGTGAAGATTCTGAGCCTACTTTTTTGCTATTCATTACTGAGATCAGCAATTTGTGCACCCGTGTAACCAACAGTCACGTGATTCCCTAATGGAAGTCCTGATGCATTTAAGAATGTTCTTGTGGTATAAAGACGCGGGTCGCGTTACCAAATAACAATGACAGCAGTTGTGGTTTGACACCGGGTAAACAACAGAGTGGTTGTTAAAGCTCACCGGATGCAATTCTGAGAACCACCGTTTGGAAGGAGAATAATTCTGACAGCAATGCATTCACATAGTCCACCTCCATCCTCCTATTAGAAGATTCACGATAAACGTGACCTTCAAAAAAGAGACACTTTTGACGCTCTACCAAAACTTTCAAACCTCTCCATAGGCGACAAAAAACAATTTATGAAAAACTGCAATCGAAATGTGGGGCAAATTTGTTGATTAGATTACAACGACAGCTGGAAACATTTGCACATCTTTGTTGTTTTTAGAAAATTTTCAGTTTTTATTCCATTTGTTCCACTGCAGTGAAGGCTAAACAGATCAAGCCTTATAATTATTCCCTGAGTGGTTGTCATTGGTAATAATACAATGAGGACACGAATACTGGTTGAATCAAGCACTTCTCGGTGTCTCGTCAGTACCGAGACTAACAGCTGGTCTCTATATTGAGGACAGATTTCATAGGTCAGCTGTTTGTAGATCAGAAGTGTGAACTGTTACTTTATGAATTTTAAGTCAGCTTAAAGATCAAATCAGATTTCTTTTAAACATATAGCACGGGCTATGAATAATCTTTTGCACCGGCTTCTGCAAACCTCAGAGCACGTGATTTTCGGCGGCAAAGAACCATAGTAAATGGTGAAGTGAGATCAGCTTGATGGCCTATGGTGAAAGGATGTCTGACTATACTAGTCCGTAGTGCTTTTCGTCGGCATATCAGTTATCGGTATTTTGTTTAAAAGAACGTTCCGTCCAATAATTGTAAACACCGGTCAAGACCTTGGAACAAGATCTCTGTACTCATCTTCTAAGTGGGACACACAGAAAGCTTGACAGTGCAGATGAGAAACCGTCCCTCGAGATAGATGATGCATAGTAACGTCCCACCACCAGAGTGGACAGACGCTGCGGCAGAGCTACACATTTTCACTTGGACTCAGGGTTTAACATCACTTCTCGTCAAAGCGTACGAACCTATTACGGCCAAATCACACATTATAAACCAATCTACATGTCCCTGCGGGCCAAATTATACTAGCACGACCAATAGGTGTCTGGTCACTAAAATGGGAAGTGAAGTCATATGTTCAACATATCTGATTGACTAGCAGGTGAAAATCCCGACAGATTCCTGCAGTCAGACATCTTGTCAAGGGCTATCACATAAGCTCACCTCAGCAGTTACTGTGGTTCTTAGCCACCAAAACTCACTTGATTTAAGATCTACTAAAGTCACTGCGATAAATCGGTCACAGCCCTGACTTTATTTTGATACTTAAAATTCTTTCGGATGAGAGTTGATTTTTCCGTGAAAGTGAATGTGGCGTCATCTGGAGGATTTAAAAAATGCAAATCGTTTCATTTTTGGAAGTGGTGTTTGAAAATTCCAAGGACAGTTCTCTCATGCGACTAAGCCACATCTTATGTCGTCGACCGTGTATCTCCGACCACCACTGTTTGTTAGCGTGGTTGCAAAAGCAACAAGGGTGACGACGAACGTATATAAGTACAAGTAGGTCAACACACCGTTAAAAGTTTGGTTCTGAGTGGATAAATTTGAATGCTATTTAGATATGCCAACTCGCTGCTTCGTCACATTCCCTCACGAACTCTACTCAGCCCCCGACCTTTCTTGCATTCAGAGTGTTTCAACTAATAAATCTTCACATTACAATAAATAAGTAAATAAATAAATAAATAAATAATCATGTCGAATTAGGAATTCATCTGAAGAAGTTACTATCGTTAAACAGACGCAGCAGATCACCTTCGCAGGAAAAACTCCGCATGAGTCAGTTAGACCGAAAACCAATTTGTGAGGGTAACACGCTTTGAGGTTTTTTTCCGTCCAGGTTTGACCTTCATGGTCTGTTTGAAAAACTCAGAGCAGCCGTAGTTTTCATGTTGAGAACCCCAGGGTATAAGTTCTAACTAGCTAGGACCACTAAGCACTGAGCACTGCAACTTGATGAGCCTCAAGAAAGCCTGAAACCGGTCGTGGGCTGCCGAAGAGTTTCCGCTTAACTTATGAATAATGTTGTATCAAGAAACATGCTTCGATACTTTTATTGCTGTCCCAGCTAGCACATGGGTTAGCTTCTGTGCAACATTTCGGCTGACGACACGTTCAGCTCTATCTCCCGTTAAAACCAACTAGCTTTGTAAATTATGTCACGCTGTTTCCTGTGGAACGCAACAATTTTTCAGTTACGATCGACTAGACCTGTTTTTTGGAAATCATTTTCCCGTGGAATTTGTATGAAGGAGTGCACAAAAAGTATTTCATGTCAGTGACCAGTCAAGGTAGACAAAAATCCTGGGAGGCAAAGTCGCACAGTTCTGAATGAGAAACAACCTTGGCAACAGGATCAATTTACATTTTTTAACGCAAACAAAAACAACTATTTTACCGCTAAAGTGCAAACGCCCCAATCCGGAAGATCCGTGGCTCCAACCTCGCTTAGTATCCATGTGGTTCACAATTTTCATTACCCCCTTTTCTTACGAAACAAGTGTGAACTTTCTTTAGGTTCTCCGAACTACGTCTACCTGGCTTTGCAGAGTAAGATCAAGAGTTAAAACTTCAAAATCTCCCTATCGCTGACACAAAGTAAATGATGTCCGACTTTAGGCTTGTGACAACCCACAAGACTGGACATGGTAAACATTCCCCGGAAACTTGTGGTGACTCAGTAAATGTATCAACTAGTTTAGAATGGGGTTGACAAACCGATGTCTAATGAAGCATCAGAAACCAATGAAACTGTAGTTTATGATAATAATCAGAACCGGTTGGCTTTGAACACCCGGTTCGTTTTATTAGGAACGATTGAAATGACCCTTACCTTCCGTACTGTTGTCCGACAACGCAGTGCCACGTTGGGCCATATTTCCTGTCCATCTCTTTCTTCAAAAACCCAGCTATGTCTTTTTCAAGTCCGTACTTTTCTGTTGCGCGTGCACACATGTCCAGCGCATCACTTAACATCTCCTTTGGCATGTCAGCATTCTTTACAACAGCTCGCTCGTCAGTCATATTCGAAGTATGACCTCTACCTATCGGCTTATGCCATATATGTGTGTATCAAAAAAATTTATACGATAGAAAATGCACTACTGTCAAGGTTAAGACACACCCACACAGAAACCATAACAACCAGGCTGAGATAACTGCGTCGCTAACCACCAATCCAAAGCTAGACGTGGTGAGTTAAATTACGCTTCATTCTCCTCGACTGGTACTGTGGATCGGCAGTGTGAATTCAACCTCACGAGGATGTACTTTCGGGTCAGTTCGCTCACAATGGATGTGCTATGACGTGAGTTGGTCAAGCCGTGAATACAGATGGGTAATAGGGGCTTGTCAGCCACGTGATCTAAGCAGGTTTACTTGGGCTCCAAAGCTTCAGCACATTATTAGCAAGTAGGGGACAAGAACCATTAGACAACTGACAAATCGATCGCTGAGACTTAGTCAGAGATGCAGTGGTAGAATTAGTTTCACATCTAGCAGCGTTCTACTAAAAAACTGTGACCAATAAGATTCCAGTAGTGTAAGGGATCGATAAAACCTCGCCTTCATAACGAACTGAATCTAACGGTCTAAGGCAGCCCAGCAGTCAAAAAACCGTTTCGCTAATGAACTGCACAATGATAATAGTAAACTTAAAACATGGGTCTTTCAAACCATCGGATACGATACAACAAGTTCTCAGCTATAATTTCGCATACTGCACAGGCTAATGCTTCACCAGCTCAAATTTTCCAAAACACATTTCGCGAACATAAAGAAACCCACTAGTTCATTATCCAGACGTGGTGGACTGACTGCGGTTTGGATTTTTGTTACTTATTGCTATCTGAATCTTAGCCCCTCTGGCCCTGATCAGTTACTTTTCACAGAAGACTCCCAAGGCAACATCGGTGTTCACACTGATACTCAACTGCCATACAGCAGCAGTTTATTTGTTTATGTTTAGGGCCCTAAAGTAAAAAAGAAAAGACTTTATGCGAAAATGCCCTGGTGCCAATCTACACTTCGGAGCGCTCAGTCATACGATCTGAAAAGAAACAGACAGTATTGAACACCACTGATATCGACTGACCGCTAATTCTTGCAACCAAGTGCAGAAGGAGTCAAGGGGGCCAAACTGTGGATGATACGACTCATTAACACGGCCCAAAACCTTGGTAATCTGCTTCCCCCAATTCTGTCAAGTTGAACATTGTCCACATCACATTTTGGTCTAAATTGAAGAACGCACGGAGATAGAAATGAGTCACTATGCATAACATAGAGCTGAAGCACCGCGGTTGATGACACTGGATGCTTTCCGCAAGTGAAGCACCTGCTAAATAAGCAAATATCCATTTTTTCTTTATGTCCTTACGAAATTCTCAGAGCCACCCGATATCAACAAACGGAAACCTGAATACACCTCAGATCACCTATCCGCAGATGTCTTGCTTCGCAGCTATACAACAATATAGCCCTCACCGTAGCCTGGTCACACTATCCTTGGGACCCAATGATGTTCCTTTGACGCCCGAGCTGAAGCCAATTGGCAAACGAGATTCGTGAACCGACTTCATCAGACTCAATTCCTTCAGAGCTGTTACAATCGTAGATGTATGCAGATTTTTCGACAGCTTCCTATGTTTTTCCTTGAGCTGTCAGTACACGTTCAGCGACCGCAACTTTTGGAACATGAATTTTCAATTTGTGGGTGCAACGTACCTTCAAAATCTACTTCCGGTACCCGTCAACTTAATTTGTGGATGCTTTTCCCAACCGTAATTCCATGATGAAATGTTCAAAAACATTGAGAGATTTCAAAATTTGTTTCCAGTCTGTGCATCAAATTCTGGACCTGATTTTGGGATATATGAAGGTCTCTTCTCATTGGCGTGCTAATAGAGTAATCTCGCAGGAGACTTCTCTATCCTACAAGAGCGTCCCTTTACGCAGTAGTGGTTTGAGTCCAGTAAGTACACAAAAAAGGATGTCACCGTTGAGCAGTTTTATGTCATCAGTACTGCTGGTTGTTAACATCTGAGGTTAGGCGGAAACTTATATGCTACCTTTCATAAGAATATTACTATTAATATAAACGACTGGAGTGTTGGAGAAAGGTTGGCTATGATACCGAGGTAGAGAAGTGCTCACCATTCACCATTGCATGCAGTGATTATGTATCTTCGATGGGTAAAAAAACCTTCCAGGTCAGTCGCCAACCTTTGAGAGCAGATCAACAACCACCCGACCAAATACTAATGAACAACAGAACTCATTGTTTCGCGTTCATGTGGTTGTGAAAATATTACTCAGTCTCACTGAGTGGTTCGCTGGACGCCCTGATTTGAGGACCTTTGCAGCATCGCTACGGCTCTTCGTATGCCAGAACAATACCGATGGAATGCAACCAAATGGCATGAAGTACTGGTCTTCTAATTGAGGGTTTGGAGTATCGGTGAAAGGTCGTTTCAATGAGGCGGAGCATACTAGAATAGTAGATGTGAGAGATGATTCACCAGGCACTTTCACATGCGCATTTATACACATATATATATATATACCTGTGGGGTAAACTATGATTCTCAGCAACGAGACGAACGGGAACTCCAAGGATGAACTGAAGAAGTATTGGGATGAAAAAGTTGAAGAATCGATCCACAGATGTAACCTACTTCAAAGCTCAGTGAACTCCTAGCTCGCTTCATCCGATTTCTCGTCGATGACTTCTAGTCATTCTGGACGACTTGGAGGGTCATGCTGTCATAAACTGTCGATCCTTCGGAGTTGAACATGTCACAATAGCAAATCCATGAGCTGACTACCGCATCAATGTTTAGTAGTGCGTGTATTGGAAAATTAACATATAGCGTGCTCAACGAGCACAAGAAACCTTCTTGTCACCTGTATTCGCCCTGTGATGTGATACCACCCTTAAGTAGGTTCTTTCCAGAATTGAAACAAGCAACCCGCTGGGGTTCTACAAAGTTACTTTGTTGGTTTGCTTGAGCTGAAAAATTTCCTAGTAGTAAGCAGGTACCAGTGTGCCTTCTTGGACTTCTCGTCTTTTGAGACGTACTCTCAATCTATGACCGAGCGAAGCCACTTTCAACAAGAGCAGGCTCACGTACATCAAAGACTAAAAGCGCCATTGACAATCACTCGAACAGATGCACTGCAGGACCCGCGATAAACGCGCCAAACGCTACTGGTTACTGTACTGCGATCCTACTGCAAAAATGTCGAATAAAAGCCGGAACAAATCAGAACGTATGAACCGTTGGGGTTCCCGTGGGAAAGGAGAACACACGCCAGAGTTTCGTGTTAATTCTATCAATCAATGGTTTTCGAATTCATACGCATATAAATGTTAGCAAAATCGCCAATCATACCAACCACTGAATCTGTCAGGCCGATGTCTTGACAGAAAACAGCAGAGTGACGCTGAGGAAGTAAAGGCAATGCAGCAAAGATGAACGAACGTGCCCTGAGGTGCAGTACTTTGGTGGTTCTTTGGAGCTTCTCTCCATTTTTGTGGCCAACAGTTATACTACTGACACGAACCAGCAGTAGCCCGCATACGACAGAAAAATTCAGGTTCAGGTAGTCCGACACCAGTCCTTTTTTAGATTTTGGATTAAAGCGTCCGTGGCTTTTCGAATTTCGGTATTAGTTGCTACTGACTCAATAACTGTCCTAAAAACTGAGCCCAGTTTGGCTACTCTGTGTCACTGGAAACGGCAGGTCATTTGGCGTGCAACAATGATAAAACTGTGCGGAGACTAATTGGGATAAAAGGCGTAGAGTAGATTTAGGTAGCTAGAGTACTTCTTCAGTTATAAGGAACACTGAGTAATACGTCGCTCAGTGTTGTAAATGTGTCAGTCGACCGTTCACACGATTACCACGCAGGAAGCCAAAACAGCGCATCGAACGACTCAACTCTGAACGACCGGTTGCCTTGGGCTGCGTCAACACGATTTGCTAGCGCTGAAAAAATGAAATGCTTACCGTAAAATCCAGTTCAGTCGAGATAGTTCATCATAGAAATTTAGCCTGTATGGACCAAAGTTAAAGACAATCAATGAACTATAAGTTCTGAAATAACCATAAAACAGTAACAAGTCAATTCTGCATCCCAAAAAACGAAACCGACAGAGTTGAAAATATGCCCTAGCTCACAACTGCACCCGATGAATATGCTCTCTGAACCGTTTCGCGTCGCCCGTAGATCCTGTTAGCAAAGTCCCTTGATTACTAACAAGGTAGCGAGGGGTAGGAACGGTATTGCTTCATCATTGACTTTAGTAATAAAAGCAGCGCACTGTGTCGTAGCTGAAATTGTGAACAAAAGGTCCGGGTCAGATCAGCCAAAATTGTGGTAGAGTAAGCTCATTTCATTCACTTCGCTGCATCTGCACGCAGTGTACTTCGTGTTAGGTGAGATCCTACATCCACAGCCCCACCGCTCACAGTCAGGTCTTCCAGAAGCCAATTAGCGGCCTAATTACCGCTTGACTGGTCGGGAGATCGGGTGGCTGGCCGGTCCAGCATCAAGTTGAGCTCAGTTTGGTTGGAGATGTGGACCAAGCAGCTAAACGTGGTCCAATAACTGCTGAATGTCGCTCTTTGGTTGTCACTGAGAGGGCATCCGAGCTTCCAGAATTTTGTCATTATGTACTATGTAAATACGGCTTACTGGTTTTCGGCACATTCTGTGTACTCTTCTGCTGGGTCTTCTGGGTCTTCTGCTGAAGACCCTAGCTTCGGAGAATCAGACCGAGAACTGAGCTAACACATAACTAGTTTTAGTATGCTTCTTTGTCGTGACTATGTATCCACCGCATATCTCAACAGCGATATTCTGACCAGCTAAAAATCGGTTGGTAGGGACTTGAGAGCTTGATTTTCCTGCAAGTCCTTGGTTGTAAAGCAGTACAGTGAGCCATTTTACGCAGTTGTAGCAAACTAAGTGAATTGTAACTCTTCCAGGATTTTTCCTCCATAACCGCACCTTCTGAAGACAGCCTTGAAAAGTAAAGTGACTTTCGTAGTTGGTCAGGAGAGATTTGTCAGCCAGTCCTTCGAGTTTACCTTTAAGCGGAAACTCGAAAAAAATTTCGACCATTACAAGAAGCTTGACTTGGGCTTTTGCCAAAATTCACTTTATTTTGCTAAGTCTTTGCAAATGAAAGTCGTGATACTACCAAGAAACAAGTTAGCTGGGTATCAAAGAAACTAGTCATCCGATGTTTTTAGTGTTGGCTTCGAGAAATAAAAAAAACATTAGAATGGTGGATGGTCAATCGCCTCAGTTAGAATTCAACTCAAAACAAAAGAAGAGTAGTGGCTCCAAACTGACTGCAGTATGCAAACTTACAGCGACATTTTCCATTAACTTCAAATGTATACTGTCCAAACCCGCTGCCCCTACCTGGGTTCGTGCATTTGGTGGCGCTCACGCTTTTTCGGACTCCAAGGAAACCACAAGTAAACCAAGGGAACAACCGTTGTGAGACAAACAGTTGTGAAATACCCCATGCATGAATTTCAAATTACGAAACACCACAAAGCTCTTTCCAAGGCGAAAATCCTAAACTCGACCTTCTTTTCAGGGATATCTCATGCACCATAACATAGCAAAAGACTATTGGGTAGAAAGGCTCATGCATATTAATTAGCTGACACAAATTACAGATCTTTAGCAATGCCCGTTCGTCGAAGTTTCTGCTTCTAATTTAACCACATTGCATCAAAAAGCACTGAAAGGGAATCAGGTTGACCCACCTATCATCCTAAAGAAATTTTCGCTGAAGCGTGTTCCAAATGACTGGCCTGTTTTCACTGGCGGTTCACGGTTTTCCATGCATTGTTTTACGTCTTATTTTGTCCGAATGACCTTGATTCCAGTGCATTCCAGTAAAACTCCCGAGGCTTTTTCCAGATGTTGTGTTCTGTGGTTGTCGGACGAATTTGGGCATGCTAGTAACTTCTGACGGTCTTTGAGGTAACAGACGTACAATTTTATAGTTTTGTCTCATTTACCACTTGATCTGATGAAACTCATGCGCTATCCGCAGGAAATGGACCACTTTTTTTGGTGGAATGCTTATGAACTAAACCAGAACCTTCATCCGTTCACTTCCATACTGTTAACAATATCAGACTAGCGTAGTAAATCGTTGGACGAGATGGAACCCATAAGACAGGTAATTCCGAGAAAACAGGTTGCCTGAAACAATATTTTACTGAATTACAAGCGAGTATACCTCAGCCGTCAACCCTGCAAGCCAGCTCTGTTTTCAACATCCGCCAGTCAGAGTGTCGCGCCAAATGTTGGATAAATCGAAAACGATCCAAATGTCAACCCCCTCGATGCTTTTGAATACCGAAAATTTGTAGGAAATAAGTCAAGTGCTGAACTGAACGACCCCTAGTTATTTCATTTTACAAACCTTTCCTAAACGTATTTTGGGAACAGCATATCCTGGATCCGCGTGCTTGCCATCAACGGGTATGTCCACCACGAGGATCACCGTCCGTCTAACGTTGTCTTTCGAGTTCGCCACAGTTAAGCACTTGCAATGATTGACTCAAAATAAATTTGATCCGCTATGTGCACCACTGGAATCCGGGACTAATTGTGCAGTTGGCACCCGTACGAAGATTAAAAAAATACCACAAAACATTCTTAACCTCTACTGTCAATGGGTGATCACGTATCAACCTTCTGGTGAAACCAGCGACGATCGATAGACTCCTGCAGCTGATTGGTCGGAGTGGACGTAGCTCCAAAAGTCAGCTATTTGTGGTCTTCGGCTTGATGTTTATATCCCCCAAGAATCAACATTCACGGAACCTACAAACTTCCCAAGCCTGTATAAGCCTCATTCGTATTCTGTGTTCGTTTAGAATGGATTGAAAAAGCATTTGATACAACTGTCCTTTCATGCTCAAGCGCTTTCACATGCCGTCGTTTGTGGTGTCGGCTGGTGCCAAACCACCTTTCGGTCGAACGACAGAGCAATTTCTCAAACCAGTGTCTGCATCTCAGCAAAGATATTTCCTTGTTTAAATTTGTAGTCTGTTTCTTCATCACATTTTCTAAAATCGGCCTATATTTTTTGAACTCAACTATTGTTAATGTCACGTGTGAATGATTTATGTCATATCCAGAGAGGAGAAATTTTCAATGTCAGGGTTTGTATGAGTGATACTCAGACAATCAGCATTGCTGCATCACCAAGCAACCTTCCGTGGATTACCTCTTCAAGAATTTATCTCACAGAAACATCCAACAAGTTAAAGCTGACTGTTTTTGGGACACAAGATTTTTCCATTTGCGACACAGAACTACAAGGAAACAATTTAGGGTTTCCTAACTGGATTACTTACTTCCCTAAAAAGAAACACCACAATCTTACAGCTGTCTCGAATTATTAACAGACTGTCAATTCAAAAGCTGATATCAAAAAAACAATTGATAGGACAACCCGTCGGACCAGGGAATTCTTGTCGGCTGAGGTTGACTTGAAATAGTCAGTGATTTGTTTTTTTGTGCGCACCTAACGTCATTCAGAAGGTCACAACTGAAGAGTTGATATATTTATCTTAACACTAGGAAGGGTCTCCATAGTCGCACTTCTTACCTGAAGTTCTAACCAAAGAGTAAGCCATTCGTTTGAGTGGGATCAAGTTTTAAGTATGACAGTTTTCATCTCGTATCATTCTGCCCCGAAGAATCGTTAAAAAAAGGTGAGTTTATTGAACCGCAGATATAGAGACATTCATAACTGGTATTGGAAAGCGGGCTGTTTTTTGCTACAAAACATAATATACGAATGCAATTGAAGCCAATTTTTCGGAAAGGCTCAGAAGTTAACGAAATTCCGAAAATGACGACTGTGTAACAAGGATCGCCATCTTGTTATGAGGATAGCGGCATAGTGTTAGTTATCACACCGCAACTTACGTAGTTGAAAAAACATGTAAGTGGCAATATATCGAAACATTGGCAGCTCGGTTGTGTTAACTGGCTGTCAATCAGTTCGCTTATCTTGGTGACATGCCGAGAGACGCTCCTTCACCAGTTGTGGGAACATCATCAGATCACAGATGAGTGGGTTTTTCTCCTTGCTTGCTTGTGTTTATGTAGTTTTTAAAAGAGTACTTGACATACCAACCAGTCACATCAACAGATATCAGGTACTCGTTTCGAAGCATTATAAACGTAAGCAGACAAGACGAAAGTACCCAACTAACCAATCAACCACTGACTATGTCTCCATGATTCGTGACGAAACATCTGTAGAAAAATTACCATGTTTGGCGAACAGATCGATAGCCACCTGATCTATAACCTGTAAATATGAGTATCGCATCATCAGCATTAAATATATTAGTTCATGTGAAGTATTATCACTGAGTGACTGAACACAAAAACCAGTGCGCCTCCGTGTATAAGTTGATTTCAGTACGCGTAAATTTTACACTATTTTTCTTCGATCGAGATTTCGTCCTGTTAGTTAAGTCAGTATGTACCGAAAAACCGAAGATCACTGTACACATGTTTCATCTTCATTGGGAATCATCAGCAGTGCGTATCACACGAAACTCTGGGGAGTTTCGAACTTTCTACTTTCCATCCGATGACGAATTGTCGATAAGCAGTGTAATTAACTGTCAACAAACTATAAGTAGCTTAGATGAACTAATACTTCACACGAGTAGAGCCTTCATTTGGGATGTCGTAGCTCGAGGAGTCACTCAGCACGTGACTACGTCAAGGGAGTTCTGTTGTTGAAGGATAAGTGGCACTATAGTCTATCTAAGCGCGAGTCAGTCACACTGTTGACCAGCCACTGGTAACCGAACGGTTAGGCTCTCAACCACGAGCAGGGGGTTACTTGTTCGGGTCGCCCTAATAACTGATGAGAGGCACATTGTTGGTGATTCCCAATGAGGACAAGGCAACTGTATCGTGCTTCTCGCTTTTCAGCGTAGACTGGCTTCACTCACAGGGGGAAATGTCGACTGAAACATCCAAAAATGTCCACATACTGTCAACGGACGATCTTCTTCCATCACTGTTAGGTGTTCAAATGTTTTTCAGAAGGCTAACCATTAGCAGCTTCCATCCAATACTCAATATGACGGGTATTTATATTACAAAATTCCAAATCTTCCTGGTTCCCTTTGGATGTGTTGATGAAAGCTTACGCGACCACCTCTAAAATAGGTTCATCTGAACACATTTTCAGGCAATCAAAACAAACCTCTCCCACATCCCCTACATCTCATTCAAGTATAAATTCCTCCGTATAAGATGCTACGACAAAACACTTATCGTCACCTACTATTATGTCAGTGATAGACTCAGTAGCTAGGTACTTCGCCTTCCGCAATTTGTGTTCCAAAGCGGGAATCAAGTCTCAGTCAGCTAGGCTGTAGAGACTAAACTAGTACTTGCACTTAAAAATTCTAGCCTGATAGCTTTTAGAAAAACTGCGAACGAACCAATGATATATAGCGATCCATAAAGTCGTCAAATAAAAATAACTGGCAAATAAGGTGCATTCGCAATGGGGATAGATACGGAAAACATAACATGAAGTATTATTAAGACACTTCTGATGATTGCAATGCCCTTATAGCAGAACCCAGACGCATAAATCCAGATCGTTCTGCTGTGCCATACAGACACGCGAAGACAAAGAGGCACGACGCAAATCAATAGGGAAACCAACCAATCACGTGAAAGGAAGCAATCAGCTGTTATGGTGGCTCGTCCAATCACGAATACGTATGACACATGCATCGACTGACTGATCGATCCGCAAGCAAAATAAAGGCGAAAATAAATTCCCTAATGTGGTCCAAACCCGCCGTGGGTTGTCGGACACTTATCAGCGACATTATCAGCGGGTGGTGCGTTTCGTTAACTAGAGTATGCTATGATATCTCGAAGATCTTATCGAGTGAAACATGATGCAGCCTTTGTGCAGCGCATTCAGTTGAAGCATATCATAAACGAATTATTTAGGTCTCTCGTTAAAGCCAACATGATTTACAACGCTAGACTGGTCGTACCATGCCCAACTAGCTTCTATTCCACTGTCTCTGCGGCAGAGGCGTCGTGAGGAACTGGTCGTGACAGGCTAACACTAGATGGTAGCAACTGCATTCGAACGGAGTGTAGCAGGATCTTCGTACCTTGTTGGCTAGGGCTCGCGTGGTTCCCCTCAAACGGGCTAAAAACACTTCAGGAGATCGATCTCAATGTTTTATTGCTGTTGATGATGGTTGCACCTCCAGTCGTCCAAAAGTGTTATTCATTGAATGTGTTGGATAAATTATCTACGATAATCAGCCATAACAAGCCTACAAATATCCAAATTGATGGGCCAAACTATCGTTGCTGTCTCTCACAACTTGTGGATCAGTTGAATACCTGCAAATTTAAACTTTTGAAGTACTGCACTGCAACTCTGAAGCTTCCAAGCTTCCAAACTCGTACACTTCTTTGCAATTTAAAATAGCTTTCAAATGGGAGTAAGCTGAGTCTCTTCCCTCTACGATATTTTTAAACGAAATATGCAGAACGAACGTCACGTCATGTTTCATCTCAGATGGTGATCTGGTGATCCAAGTGTTTCCTTAACGTAACTCTACTTATAAGGTTCACGAAAATTTTCCGGCTGCCTACTACAGGTTTTGCCCCTCTTGGTACACAACTAGTAAGCGAGGTTCCCTAGCTTTCGTCGATTTGAACACATGTAATTTTGTGTTACGTGTAAACCATCAGTACTTTGGCTTAGCATTCGCCACTTCCTATAGCTTGTTATAGATTACTAGATTTGTGACACACCCCGTGAGTAAGATGGTTTCCCTTAGAAAAACGTCATAGAATCTCTAGGTGGATGAAGAATGGACCCGTAGAGATGGGAACTTCTATGGAACTCTGATAGAAATGGTGGTCCCAGGCTATTCTGGGGAATGACATCTATTCAAAATGGACTCTTAACAGAGGCTTGTTGTAAGTAGCAACTATGCCTCCTTGAACGTTGCCAGATTTTAGGAAACACTCATTTTTACACCAAAAGCAATCATCCAAACAAGGTTGGCGTCATGAAATGGATTCATTTAGCCCCTTCTAGAGGTGATTTATCTTGGGGAGATCACACGATAAATTACGGCCAGCAGAGAAACATCTGATAGACTACTCATGCGAGTAGGTTCCTTTCGCAAAGGACAGTGACAGGTAAAGCTTGGTTCCACGTTTATTTTGGTGACTAATCGAACGGTCCTCCATGGATCATTATGCGAAAGTGCCAAGAGATTTTTAGTGCTAGAGTGTTCCTTTGACGATCACGTAGTAGGACCTAGCTTCACAGGAAGGACGGAGAGCTAGTGTCCAGATGGAGTCGTAAACTCAACACTCACCAGTGGCAAGTCAACCAGCACCTTTTTTCGATCTTCATCGAAACTGCTGCCACATTTTCATCATGTGTAGTCTTAAAATTATGCATTACGATCTTGCTTTGAGTACTCACATGACAGAATTGGTGCTACCACGGATTTTACTGTAAACAACCTAAACCTCAAATATTCGCATTTGCACATTAAGTTGGGTTTTACAGCGGACTCAACTGAATCCAACCGAATCTTCCGTTTATGATTGTCTTCAACTGAATGTACTGCACCAGGTTGTCTCAAGTTTCAGTAGGTACGAAATTCGACCTACCGCCAAACATTGCTAGACGTAACACACTACTCACAAGGCTGCTTAAACTTACTTTACCGGTTTCGCCCTTTCACTTGGAGCTCCTCAGGTAGCTGAGTCCCTGAGTTTCCATTAACTTTATGTTCTACTCGAATCCAAATTGGATGGACTTCGCCGAATACCCTCATGTGTATACTACTTCGCTGCTGACGGGAGGCTCATTTGAATCTCGACTGAATCTCTCGTTTATGATTGCTTCCCACCTGATGAGCCTTAAGAAGTGCAAAGCCGGTCGTAGGCTACCAAAGGGTTTTTAACAACCCTACGAGTAGGGTGTTACGTCTAAATCATTTCAACCACACTTATTACCGCAAAAACGGCTCTAGTAGAAGGATCTGGTCTCTGTACTCCTGAATAACTTTGAATGCTTGGATGAAACTGACACATCCAGTTCGTGCCGTGATATACTACTATTGTTTGCATCGATTTCATCAATCATGTGACAAGCCAATTGTGAAGTGAAGAACTATAACGATTAATCAACTGAGGTCATGCGTACTGAATAAATTTTACATATTGTGCAACTGGACACATTGAAATCAGCGGTACTCAGTTGTATCTAATTCAAGCAGATAAATCCCTGGGGTATTGATGGATTTTAAGTACAGCAGTCCGCTGAAAATGGACACGAACGTGGCTAGTTAAAATGGCCCACACCGAAGGGATGGTCTTGATAAGTCTGGAAGCGGAACTCGCAACTTGACAAGACATTTATGTCGGTCGAAGGGGTTCTCAGCAGGTCACCCGTCAGATGAGAATGTTTTATTAAAGTCACCGGTGTTTCTCTCCAGTCCCGCTTCAGATTAGCAGGCGCTTACCAGCAGAGCACCGGAGAGTATGGTACCCCCCCCCCCCCGAACGCCTAACGCCGTCCTTTCTTGTACCATATCATTACTTTCGATTACAAGAATATAACACTAGTGTAAGTCTTGTTCCAAAGCCTTGTACAAGTTTCACAACATTGACGGAATACTTTCTGTTTTTTTTATCTTTTGAAACCAAATTTTAGAAATTCAGTATCCTGCCTCATAATCAGTAATAAAATTGTGGCTTATCCTCAGGATTTTCACCGGAAGTTGAGAACAGAACGCAGGAACTAATAAATTTTATGAATTTCATCACCAACTCATGTTGAAATAGCTCAAAACGACTACTTTGTTATACGGAAGTCACAGTGGGATCGCATTAACTTTTCAAGGACACTGTGAAAGCTCAACAATCTCCATTGGCTGATATGCAAACCACCAGGGTTTCACTACTGAGGCATGTTGGTAAAAAATGGAAACAAGCTATTGCATTACCTGTCATTGTATAATGCATGAGGCCACGGCGATTAGTGCCTTCTTTCTACTACAATCGTGTACCTTTCGAGTGGTCTGCAATATTAAACGTCATAGGCATTGAACAATACGCTAGTTAGCTTCCCCCAGTCACTGGTGATAGGTTCGATTTTTTGGTTATGAAAAGAAGTAGAAACAAAGTTTATAGATATCTTGGAACAGTTTGCAAACTTGATCAGCTAGAGTGATTGGAAACATCCACACGAACTATAGTTTGAGTGTATTTTCAGCTTTTTGGGCCCCGTTCTGCTTAACGAATAAATATTGTTTTTTGGTAATTCCTGTTTGTTCTAGAACAGTTGTCTAATTTATGTTTACTGGTGTCGATGGGTGGATACTGCACGATGGGTGATTTCAAGCGACCTGTGCGGTGAGTAAGTAGCTTCTCGGAGGTGATACAATCACGATTTAAGATGCCAGTTCTAATGCAAATTACCGTGCTGGCTGATAGGACCAGAGGTTTGCAGTGCATCGATTACGTTTTCCCTGGGATCGAAGCTGACTACGGTCAGTCAGCTGTCGCCTTCACACCACTGATCAGTATGGCTCGCCGCCGTGAGAATACTGGAGCTGCAATACTGAACTCACAAGGTCGATTTCTGAGGCACCTAACAATACGGTCAATCAGAAGGCATTACAAAGCGGCCACACCAGTCCAGCTAGAGGAAAAAAAGTATTACAGTGTTCGACAACAATGTGAAAGATTGACGGGTCGATGAGCGCTTGGAGCCAGGGGATTTTAGTGCCACATAACATCCGGTTCAGTTTACAACTCGAAAACTATTCTGATGTGTGTGGAGTAAACACCCTATCTTTTCTGTCACCAAGTTGTCGAACCAAATTTCAAAATGTCACTGTTTTTGCATGTCAACTAGCCAGCAAATGGCCTTCAACGGCCCTGTTCTCGGGGAAAGAAGCAATTGCTTCAAAAGACAAACAAATTATGCTGTTTGAGATTGAAATCGGATTTGATTGTAAAAAGTCTATTTGTTAAATGGCCTACTGAGTGATGGTCGATGCAAGAAACGGAACGAAGAGCTTTCTTCAGTAGTTTTCTGGTTGGTTTGAGGAGAACATATATCAACCACCCTTTCTGTCATGCTAAAAATACTCATCTAGTTGCGTTATTTCGAAGCGGCGTTGAATAACATCACGGTTGGACAGTCAATCACACCTTGTGGATGATCCTCTGACACAAAAGAACAAGCAACCCAAGCTGTCGAAAATCTTCGTTCTGTGATGGCCCAGTCTCGCATCCGCAGGGTAGAACAAAGAGACTAGCTGCTTGGTGGACCCAAATCTTGGTCAAAGACTGATTTCTCGTAAAGCATTCTTCACCCGAAGGAAGGCTTTTCCAGCACTGTTGAAGCAGGTTCGCATATCTTCCTTAGCCTGACTGTTTGGTAGAACGAGTAGCCTAAGAGCGTTGAACCCGTCCTAGCGCTAATAACGTCCTGATCTGTTGTGTACGTTTGGAAGGCTTCAGTTTTTCTAATTGCGCTTAAGGAAGTCGCCAGTTCCTTCGCTACACACTCCATTGAGGACTTTGTTGGCTGAGAGCCATGACCTAACCAAGTGTAGAAATTGGACGGTGTATTACCGTTCACCATTTCTCCACAGCCTATCAGTATCTACTAGATCAAAGCCGATAAGACAAACTTTCGCTGATTTTTGAATCTTGAAGCTATTTTCAACATTTCTTGTACGGTTAAATCAACTCATGCTCAACCAGGATGGAAGCGTCCCAGGTTTGCGCGGATGTGTGCATATCTCCTAGCTTTGAAGCAGCTTGGTAGCAGTGACGTGGGACGCTCGCGGCAGTATCTACCAAACTTCCTTTCAGCTATTGTGAAGAATATTGGTGGCTCAGCTCGTGTAGATGGTTGCTGGTTTGTTCACTGAGCTGGACAGTTTGATAGAAAATGTTTCATCACCAATCTGGGTGGTACCTCCAGCGCGTTGTTAGGAGTGGAGTGGAGCGTAGCGATCGGTCACTGGTTGTGTCTGACACACTGACGTGCCGCTACGCTCCACTGGGTTCCCTAAAATCGCACTGATAATTTCACCTCGATTGGTGACGAAACGATTGCAATCAAATTGTTCAGCTCGGCTGACAAATCAACGACCACCTCCGGTCCTCATACGAGAGTAGCTATGTAAATAGCCATCGCATGTGTTTAGGTCTTTTCCTGGCTTTTTCGACAGCGTACTGTAGCTAACTTAGATAAATGAACGGGGACTCGAATGCAGGTATCGGGCAGTCTTCAAAAACGTGCTCTGGAGTTTCACCGATATTCCATCGTTAATATTTGTGTTTGAACGATGTGTTACTCATAACGATGAATAGTTGCAATCTACAAAATACCCCTTTTTTATTCTGAGCTGAACTCATGAAAACAACATAGAAGGCTTTGTTCGCTCTACACCAGGAGCCACGGTATAAGGCGAAATCTACAGTCCCCTCGTATCAAACGCTACTACGACTACGTATCCAGATCAGATTTAGAGGGCATAGCATCACGCTGGCGCAAATTCACTTTGTCCAAGAGGCAAGCGGCTTATCCACTCCCTCAGTTTGGATATAATGTAATCCTGGATGCTAAGATATCCACTGTCCGGTGTTTTTTCCAAATTAATCACAGCACTATGTCGTCTAACCGATTTGGAGTCATAATGCTGAGGTTTCCTCTTACATTCCGTGAACCATGAGCAATTGGAGGGAAATTGTCCATCTGGTCAACCTCGGTATTCTGGTGGACATATCGAAAAGACACTTTGGCAAGACAACCTAAGGACAAACAGGGAAACCCGAGATACGAAACTACCCGCGCACTCAAATAGATGAACATTCACACATAACCTTTGAGTACCACGGATCAGAACATTAGTCAAACGTTTGTGTCAGTGACACAATTTAAGGACAGTCAGCGGTAAATCATAAAGTGCATTTCAGTTCGCTCAACAGTGCATCACGCTTGGGGATCAATCGATGTGAGGCCTCCATCACATATTTGTGGAGCTATTGGGAGAACGGCGCACAATGAACAAGTAATCACATCAAACATGCCGGTCCGTATTTCTGGAGTAGTTAAAAGTGTTTGGTGTTTGGGGAAGCTTTAGCAGTCAGTGTGATTCAGCTGTATCACAAGTTCATCTAGCGAGTATTCTTAGCGCAAGCCTAGGGGTTGACAGAAAACTGCTAGCCGTTTGAGGAGGAATACCAGTGTAACTGTGGATACTACTGATGAGGCATGTGAGTAGTACGTCTTCTGGTAAATCCGCTTTGCGTCTCTTGAAAAGTGAGATCTGTTACGGAATTGGTGGAGTCTCTTTGTAGCATTTGTCTGAATTTGAGTAACAGTCAATGAATATCCAGAAAAGTTCAGGAAGACGCGTTCAAGGAGAAGGTAGATATCCCGTTTTGTAAACGAGATGCATATGAGAGTTTTGCTCCCTGTTCGATAGTCTGTAACTGTTAAGTTGGTGTTCTCAAATGGACAACTCCGCAGAGAAGGCCTTCTTTCTTTCACTAGTATGAACGCTTCAGTGCAGTGTTCTTGGAAGAACCAGCGGGAAACCTTAGACGACTGAATTGAAGTTATCCACTTGTTTCGGACCGTGTTGCAATAGGTTTCGTTTCACATGACCAAAATAGCGCAGATGGTTGTGGGTCACGACGCTTTAGATTGCGTGTCACTTCGTGTAAATTGAGCATTCTGGATTTTAGTCTGACCAGTGTTCATGCAGACTGTTTGCATATGACTCCACTATACCGTCCGCGTCGCGCCGCATACAGAAATGTGGACAAAACAACAGCACAGTGCACTGCGACTTTTGTGTCACTTCGTAGATTGTGATCGTTCTAGACACTTTTCTGAAGTTTACAAAAACCGACGCCCCAGATATTATGGCATGTTTGTTCTCCATCCATCAGCTTCAGGCAAATTCACAACCTATAGACTTTTTATGATTGGTCGATATTTATGAAAAACAGGTCTATCAAACGTGCCTATTTTGATGCGTATTTGTGCCAACTCAGTTACGTAGAGATTGTATTCAGGGTGGTCCATTGTGCACACGAAAAAAGTACATCCGGAAGTTGATGGTCTACAGTTTCTTATCCTGATTGTCAACTGGTAAAACAGCGTCATGTTATCCGATACAGTTGGAAGATGAAGGACGCAGCAGATTTACATACGAAATTTTAAACTGTTCCCGGGTTTATGACACTACCGTTGGAACAGTCTGTTTCTTCGGCTTGAAGTTGAATTTACGAGTTTTCATGAATTTGTGGAAGGGATCATAACTTCAAGAGTAGGAATAACATTAGCAAGAGCAAGGTGGCCAAATCGTTCCGCTGTTACGCATGGTTTACTGATTGGTTCACATCATGTAAAACAAACCACTAGGATGAGATTCAATAGCTTTTTTTGTGCGTTACACTCACAGGACACTTGTATGAGAGTTGGGAAGTCAGCCGGATTAAAAAACAAGACGCGACTCTAAAATTTCTCCAGTTTAACTCAAGTGGGTGAATGAAACTCAAGTTCCGACCATGTGTTAGCAATGTTTACCAGGCGACTGTCTCTGGCAGAACAACACCAGAATACAAGTGCACACTGGGTCGAAGGATGACGCATAAATTATGAAGCCAAAAAAACTTTAGCTGACTTCCTGACCGATATCTAGCTGATCCACGCCTATAACAGTGGAAACCGCGAACCCTTGCTGGACGAAACCAAGACACTGAGCGTGTGAGTCTAACCTCAGTCGGATTGCCCAAGTAGCAAGATTAGCGTAGTTAACGGTGATACCGTGGATCAGATGCTCCTCCAACGACGCCAAAGTTGATGAACTTCTCCAATGCTACGGCTGGTGTGCAACAGCAGCCAAGTACTCGGTGAAACTTTTTTCTAGGCTTCAGCCTGAAAAGGAAGGAGTGTATTCTGGCTTCTTTGGTTTGGAGAAGTACGTGTTGATGATTGTTAGTGATGCTGTCTTAAGTTGGTCAGAGGCTTCGACTTCAAAAATGATATCTCGTCTCAGCGGACTCTCTGCGCAATTCTGGAGACAAGTAATGAAGTTCAGTTTTCAGCCTGAGTCTGCTCCGCCTTTCCTCCGTGAAGAAATCCCACATTTGTATCATGCACCGCACCATACGCAGTCCGACAGTTGGACCGAACACTTTGTTCTTACCATTAAACAAGGGCTTACGGAGCATCTGATCCGAAAGGCAATCGCTAATCCCCCTAAGCAAGCCATTCAGGCAACTCAACCGAGGTCATTCATGTGTGCTCAGTGTGTCCACTTAGTGCAGCACGAGTGCACGCTTCCCAGCGATGTGGACGTGCGCTCGTTGTTGTTCTTTAGTATGGATCAGCAAACTATCAATCCGGCAGTCAGATGTCTTTTTTACATCACAGTTTAATGCCATGCCCTGGATTTTGATCCCACTGGCTTCCATACTTTCATGTGTGTCCTATGTGTACAAACGCTCTGAAGGAAACAGTTCAACCTCGTCTTAATTGTTCACTTTGCTTGACAGTACCAATTAAGCGGAATAAGGGCAAGATTGGCTTGATCTTTTTCAGATAAGCCTCGCCATTAATGCAAAAAGTGCATGTGCGAAAATTTAAGCCCCACCACTTTTGCCAGCTACAGTTTAATATACGCACACCACCTTAACCTATTTTTGATGAAAACAATTCCTTATCCGCACTATCCATTAGCCACACGACCGCTGTTGACTGGAAGAACCTTCTTCGCGAAGTTTGCGCCTGGCGGCTTTCGCAGACTCCAACAGTTATCGGCGGCCTAGGTCTACACGTCGAGATCGATGAAACGCTAATAGTTCGCCGTAAAAACCACGCAGGGCGAGTCCTTCCCCAGCAGTCGATTTTCGGAGGGATCTGCCGGGAAACTAAAGAGATGTTCATGTATGCAGTGCCAGATCGAACTGCGGCCACTTTAATGAACACAATCCAGGCCTGCATCGCTCCTGACTCAATCATCATCTCCGATATGTGGGCATCATACCAAGGAATTGAAACGGTGATTGACATGAATTATACTCATCAAACGGTTAATCACACACAAACCATCGAATCTCTTTGGCACGTCTACAAGATGCAGAATAAACGACAATGCGGCACACACCGATCTTTAGTGAACAGCTACTTGCGTGAGTTCGTTTGGAGGCAAAGGTGCCGAAAAACGGACCTTTTCATGCAAATTATTAATGACATGTCCCAATTTTACCCTCTTCGATAAAAACTAAAAGTACAAATTTCATATCCTCTTTTTTCTAATCTTTTTTGGGTAGCGGGAGTTATTTTTTTGGCGGGGCTTATCTTATCTGAAAAAGATCCGATTGACTTTCTTGACCTCACCATTGTTATTCCTGCAGCTTAAGTTTGAATGATATCGTTTTTCATATGCACTCCAAATTTCGTCGCACTCGGTTTAACATTTGAAGCATTTTCATCATCATACCATGCATTTCATAACTGCACCTCGGGAGCAGAATATGAAGGCCAGCAAACGATCGTAAGAATGATCGGGTGATTTGACAAGGCCTGATTTCAGCCTATGTAACACAGCCCACCGCTTGCACGACCAGCGTTGTCTTACATTTGGCCAGCAGATGCTAGCATATTGACCAACCGATAAGGCGATTTACTTACCTACCATGATGGGACTTCTTCAAATGGCTTGCTAGATCACGTATGACGATGTATCAGCATCTGAAAGTGGTTTATTGTGAGATGTCTGGCCTGGCAGCTTGGAAAACCTGGTACACCGCGTGTTTCAGTGGGTCGTGGGTGTACTCGCATATCACTTGCAGTCGAGGATGCCTAAAATACAGCGCAGTTCTCTTTGCAGATTTGCTTTCGTGACGAAAATCCAAACCGATAAATGGTTGGGTACTCGAGGAGAACGTTTCCGAATTCGTCCTGAGTTCAAAAATTGACCTACTGGAATGAGCACTCCCGGGAATGCATTCAAACGGCTTATCGATGAGAATATTTTGCGTACTGTCTCGCATTACAGTATTAGTAGTGCCTTTGGACCGATACTAGCTGAATTAACCGTCTTCATCAAATTACGATGCATACGACGCGTACATGAAGACAATAGTCACTCTGCTCACTTTTCACGGAGCGACTGTTTTAGTGCACACACGTTTTGCACACTGATGCCAACAGATCGATTCTTCCTGATCACATTACATTTACGCTTGGATGATACGAATGTACTTTTTTGTTTGCAATTCATTTGTATCCATTTGATTCTATTTGAGCGGTATTAGAAGTCTTCTCAGCTAGCTGACGAGCTATTTATTCGCCTGACTTCCGCCTGACTACTGGCAAACACCCTTGTTTTAAAGTCAAGGTAAACAAATTGCATTAAATTCCCCGAAGAAATCAAAAACCCATGAACAACTCGTCATATTTAAATTGTGTGTAGCGAAAGTACTCTGGAAATTCGGACGCCTTTTGAATGTAACACTGCAAACCGGCAGATAGCAATTATGCTTGTCCTCTGGGTCCTCATTTCGACCACTCAGAACCCGCCTTGATAGTAAACAGGCCATTAGCCCGATATTTTGACCAGTCGCACGTGAGTTGGGCTTATTAGATGTTACAGGGCCTAAATGCGAGCGACGGGTGGTTCTGGCGTGGGATACATCCTAACACTTCCAGAAATCCAACTTGACTATTTACACCTTGTGCTAGATGTACTTCAATAAGAATGGCAAAACAAGTTGGGGAGATGGCAGGATGCGGGTATTGCAGATATGGAACACGCCTCTTTCATACGAAGTGACCTTTACATATCGCTGAGCTTGTTGAGGTGGATGTTCTCATTACTATGACGATGAAGTTCCAGTGGCCTATTCATGGACTTTGTAATCCCATAGACAGTGCGCTAGTACTGTATCAGCGATTGTCCCAGATCCCACACCTTATTGTCTCGAGAATGTAACATGGATTACTAGTTTTGTCTTACGAACGAGCGGGCTCAGTCAAGACCACTCACACCTATTCAATCAAAAAATTAAACGCTTCGGGAAAAAAATTAGAAATTCTTTACTATGGGTCATCATCTAAGAACAAAATGAACCCGGGACGTTTTGACTCTTTCCTCCCATTCTTATGGTCTATAAGCGAATTCCTTGTTTTACTGCTTCGGTTTTGAGCCTGAACTCTCCTTTCGTGTTCTCACCGGAACTTAAAAACCACGTAGGTTTCATCATCTTGTGGCCACTATGTCTTGAGTCGGTGTGAATCTTGGGTGGGCATACTGTTTCCTACCTACCTGTCTGTGAAGGATACCATTTGGAGTTAGCATTTGTTGATAAACTTCCATTTGAACGATATGGCTTTTGGGGTTTTTGCGCATTACTCAACGTGGACCACCTAACTGCTGGAAAAATCAATAATACGTCAAGAAAGGCGCTATTTTTCATGATGACAATATCAAGACGCTTTGAAGTTGTTTTTTTGCATTCATCTACCCATTTTCAAGGATCCTCTAATGTATAACATGAATCTGACAACGATGGACCAACCATTACTAACACGTAGAAGTGTCTTAACTGGGCTACTAGCCATGCCGCTGCAACTTCAAGGGGTCATAAAGTCAAGAGCTGAACTAATAAATTCAGCAGCACGAAAGTCAGTCAAATTGCTGTTGTTTATGACTGGTGTTCATCAAGTGAAAAAACAGTTGGGTTGTGGCCCGCATCCCTTACTTCCGAACGTAGTACACACGAGACAGTTGCACGACAGTAATGAAGCCAGTAAGATCGAATACCGATACATGACAGTACAGTCACACCGGCCAGACTTCACTGTCTCATTCCGACCGAATGAGACATGACACATGATCAAGCATCGGTCATATATTAGCAACGTTTGCTGGGGTACTCTTTTAGGCGATAAAATACAAGCGAGCACGTGCTCACTGGGTTAACTGTTGATGCTGTTGTAACTTCCAACGTTGAACCCAAAAACGGATGTGAAGGATGCTTTCTGGGTGCGCTTCACTGTGCTAAACTGCACAAAGTGAATGTGCGCAAGATTGTGCCACCTGGTAGTGTTGCAGACATTCTGAAACGGCATCGATTGGTGAAAAATGAAACTAATTTCAGTTGGGTAATCTGGATAGAATAATCCAACCATTGGACGGCTATCGAACAGAAAAGGCATCCACATGATCGCGCCGGGTAGCAGCAATCACTGCATGTGTGAGTGTGAGTGACCTATTACTTAGCCCAGTAAGAAAGAGTTCCATTCGCATAAGATCTTGTAATGGTGGACGTGTGCATCACCAGCGTTGGAATTCCGTTATTTCTGGGGCCTTCGGCGTGGGTTCACATCCTATGAGTGTAGTTTCTTATTTTGACAAGGCAAACGGGTCAAGCCGTTGACCAACGGTGGATATGATTCCCATGGTGTATATGTGTTCCGATTTACTCCGGCGTCTGACCTATCACCTGACCCACATGCCTAACCACTGCATCCCGTAATTAACGTTCATTCTGGCCCATAAATTTGAGCACGTAAGTTGTTTCTTCTGATGTGTAAGTAGGACGCCCAGGATCTGCTTGTCCTTTTCTGGGGATTCCTGTATATGACAGTACCATGACCTCTACACACAGTCAACTTTCGAACAAGCTTTGAAAGCAAGAGCACAAGTATCACGACGACGAATCATATGTTCGACAATGACCACCTGATCACCCACCAGTTAACACACCCGAGCTACCAATACTTTGACATCTTTGCCAGTGATTGATCAATAGGCTTTTGTTTCCTGCGTGTCATCCCTGGACATCCAATATGAAGGTGCTTCAGTGCCTTGCAATTTGTAAACTACCACTCAGTCTCCAGATAAGATACAATTGTCTGAAATGGCCAGTACGTCTCCAGTGTGGTAGGATGGTTCATACTTCTTACCAAATGTGATTTGTAGTCATCCAAAATATAATTCATTGGGGGCACGCTGTAAAGCAAAATCAGTTTCGTGTAGCACCGCTCGTCGTCTGAAGTGCAACTGGCCACTTACAGACCGTGTCTAATGGAACCTGTCGTGGTTCATGGTGAGTACTTCAAAGACCACATTCTGAACGATTTGATTTCTTACTTTGCTGACAGGGTAGTTGCATATCTGAAGCATATCAGAATTGTAGCCTATGAGCCCATCGCTAGAGTCCGTTTGACGTATAAGCAGGTATGCTGTTTTTAGATCCGATGACCGGTAGAAGCGGCTTGTGATCCGTAAATAACTTAAACTCTGTTCCCTGCAGCACCTTATGAAACTTTTTTGCCGTGTATACTAAGACCAGACATTTTCACTTTGACTTATGTTAGTGCGCATGAGGTGCAGCGTACAGCCTTACAGGTACCACTTAGAAATTTATGCAGAATAACCTCACCAATTTCCTAGTCAGAAGAATCAGCTACAACAAGGACAGATTGTTTTGGGTTGTCATGTATTCGTAGGAAATCAGATGTGCTCAAACGCATTCTGACAGTCCAATAACCTAGGCCAGCTGAGTGGGACGTCCAGCTGAGGATGACAATAGTGCCCCTGTAAACAATGACATACGGAAGGTCACATAGTACAGTATATGTACTCTGTTGGAAGATTGTGCATACTGAACACCAAAAGCTGATACAACTCACAATGACCAGTGTCCAGTTATCCTTTAGTTCCAGTAAATGTCGGAACAATCAATTTCTAAAAGTACCTTCCCACTACTTGGTTTAACAAATATAACTGCTTCCACTATGAACAACACGACATGTAAAAATATCGGAGTACTGACTTTAAAGACTCTTAATCCCATCAGAATGATTTGTTGTTTCTACTGAAGCGAAGTCCCAAAATCATGCCAGCGTGTAAATTGAACGGTCAAACTGCTCGTAACTGAGTCAATAGGCAGATTTCAAGGGTCGAACTGCTAGATCCGATCTATACCAAGTAAACTGAGTGAAATATGCATTACAACATACCTCAGGTACCTGAAAATCACGAAATGAAAAACTGAAGTGCGGCTCACTGAGAAATGGAATTTGGACATTATAAGAGACAGGACTGGTAGGAGAGCATCTTGGTTTTCCAATAGATCCCCAGTGTGTCTTAGAAATAATACGGATGTCGGTTTGAAACACCGTCAGGGATTTTTTGTTAGTGCTTCCGCAGGTGTAAGTAATCACTCTCGGTTGTTGTGAATGTAATATTTTACCGCCTTCAGAAACCATCAAAACTTTTTGCAGAATGGGGTCTGTGAGTACGAGGATGGTGGCTTCCTTTGTGAAAGTTCTGAGCACACAGTTGGATTGATGAGAACGGAATCGATATAAATGTGCAAAATGTCAGTCACCACAGTTCCGAGAAGCTGTTGGTGGTCATGATGGACGTTAGCAGTTGACCAGGTAGTCATTGATTTGTTCACCAAGCTTGGTAACTAGCTTGCAAACAATTCGTCACGAATCGTGGTGCCATCCACAGTGGACACTGATGTTTATTAGCACACATTTGTACTTCCACGTTCCTCTGGTCTCATTTTATGCAACACTCTAGCTGCTCCGGCCAGATGTTGTCCATCAATCCAAAAAATATCCTGCCATCTGCAATGTCACGGTATAAATGTAATGCCATTTTCTGAATCATAGTGAAATTTTCGGATCGCACTTGTCAATATCTCTCTCGGGTGCTCCTACAAATTCATGCTTGATTTGCTTGAAGTGATTCATGTCAGTTTTGGTAGGATCAGTTCCGTTAACCTGGTTTATCATTCGTCATATTCCCTCTTTGGTACTGCCGTATTAACTGAATAATTTTTTACCCCATCTCCGTCGCCAGGTTTAAACCCACCAGACGAATGAACACCGAGATGCTTTATGGGTATACACCACTGAGCAAGACTGCTTGGAGTGAATACACCCAAGGTGTGCCGACCGGCAGCCGTGTGGATGTGTTGAACACACATCATCGAATACACCGATGGAAAACGGAAACAATTACCCAATTAATAATGTGCGTAGACCAGTCTTGACGTCGGACGTTTATCGAACAGGTGAAATGTACGCATAACCGGGCGGGGCCGCAGCTTTCAGCGTATGTGTGCGTGTACAAATGTCCTGTCACAAGCCGGACAACATAACACGTAACTGTTACATGGACATCTCGCTCCTTTGTGTTCACAACAGGAATGAATGCAACTCCACATCAGTGGAAATCGTGCATCCATAGCGGTGTCACTGCTCAACATTACTAGGATTTCCCGAGTGGTGTGAGTGTGGTAATCTCAATGGTGTTATTTTAATTGGTGTCAGTACTGTGGATCAGATGCACAATGCTTTGTCGTCGTTAAAGCAGTCCTGCTAATTGCCAGTTCAATCATAGAATAGCTGCACAATCACATCAGCTTACAGAGTGACCATCGGAACGACTGGATAGATAGTTCGATTCAATTAATGCAATCATCCCGAGACAGTCGGAGTCAAAGAATATCGAAGGAAATGTGAATACGTTAAATACTCTTATTTGCACACTAATTTTGTTTTAACGGAAGGTTTAATTGAATCCTTTGTTTATGGTGTTCTAGTTCAGTCCGGTCTCCGCTTAGAAACAAATTTGGGGTTTGAATGAGAGCATTTGGCGAATTCCGTCCAATTTGGCGTCAAATGGAATACAAGATTGACGGAAACAATGGATCGGACACTATCTTGGTCTCAGAGACGCCGAATCTCATTGTGTGAAACCAATTTTTCCCTTTCCGAAAGATTTTTATCTTCTGGTGTTGTGGATTAGAGTACCGTGCCTTGAAAGGAAGCTAAGATGTTGAGGGTGTTATTTACAGCCGATATTGCGGCGTAATCGTTCAAAGATGCATTGTAACCCAGGGATGCACAATCCAACTGGATTGAACAAAGTCTTCTAGTATAAGAGCAACTCCAGTAATAGCTCTGAAACGAACCACTCTCCATGAACACTCCAAAACAGTGTTCGTTTCAGGCAAAAGTTTGTGCTTTTCCGAATAGAAGCCAGTCTACAGGTGCAACCTGTTTCGACGCTAATAGAACAGTAATGTCCTTAAAGCTAAACTAGGCAAAAGGACCTAAAACTCGGGTCTGGTTTTCAGCCAATCTCTTCACCACCTTTCGTTTGTCCACATCAGTAGGTAGAACTTTGGATTTGAAGCAGATTTGAGGTAACCTACCCCGCGTGTAGAAACATGAGGAGAATCTCGCACTCTGATTAGGCAGATGTACAACTGCATTATTCTCCTCTTTTGACCCGTTTAGCTCACCTGGCTGCTTAAAGACATCGCCACTACATGTAGTAGGTTGATGAGGATGTAAAGAAGCTTCTTGATTCTATGTGATTAACTGATAAAGAGTGCTATTACTGCTGATCAGTAGAGTGCAGTGGTTACACACAGTGCCACGATCACACAGTTTAGCACGTACCACACAATGTTTGGTTCAGATGATTTCCAACTGATGCAGTTTCTCATAGCAACTTGTTTGTCAAAATGGCGGGTGAATTTTGCTTGTCAGGCGAGGACAAACATTGTAGCAAGTGCCTTGGATCCTGCAGGGTAAAGTCAATCCATGTATGAACCACTATAAGGGTGCCTCATTATTATCAAGATCATTGCACAGCTCACTAGTCACCATGGCGATTCGACTCCACAAGCTTCCGGATCATAGTTGTACACTGTCTTCAGAGTATGGGGAGCGTGTCCTTAAACAGGAGGTATAACTACTCTCTCTTCAAACGCGCAGGTGAATGCGCGTGACCTGATTCGACTGACATGCCCAGTCTGAGGCGTCGTTGACTGTTGAGATATCTTCCATTCTAGATCGACTACTCGTGTTTTGTAAGTAGGGAAGCGGCTACAGAATTCCATTTCTGAATGCCATCTATGTGGTAACGAACAGCGCTGGAAAACAGGTTGCTCCTCATCGGAAGTGATCAAGTGTTTATCTCATGGATCTCGAAGGAGATTCAAGCATGTTCCCTGAGAATAGAGAACAGCTTGGAGACCGTGAAAAATCGATCGATTCGATGTGCAGGCGCAGTCAGTAGCGAACATAGTTCCTCAGTCCTTATGGGGGGACCGTGCGAATGTTCGATTCTCCATCAATGCACAGAATGATACTGGAAGATACCCTCACTTCGTGAAGGAATCCACTCTTCAGAAGTTAGTTTCTGATAGGACGCTGGTATATTATCCCATACTACCATAAAACCTAGTGTAAGGGTAAATCTGACTTTACCGCCGGTAGTATAAATATTTGGTTCGACCACTGAAGATGAAATTATTCATTTGTCTCCTGCTGCCTATAGCCGCAGAGGCGAAAATCAAGGTGCGACTAGGTGAATCACAACAAACTCACTTCCAGAAACCTATGAAGGCAGGAATGGCTTAGTTTTAGAATGGATGAAGCACTCGAGTCCCCTCCTTTATGTGAGACAACCAGTGAAGATGGTTGTGTCCTTTGCATGACACAACATATATATGCATATATATATAATATTATATATATATATATATGCATATATAGGTTCCGAAAAACTCTCGAAAGCTCACTACCACCTTCGCCATTCTTGGAGCACATCAGATAGATGTGGTCCCTGATTTTTCTTCTTGAATGCCTAGTTGCGCAAAACTGGTAAAATACACTCACTTTCCTTTTGCACTGAAGAGCTAATCAAATAAAACGTGAGGCGGCATCGTGTAGTACGTCCAGTGGAAGAATATCATAGGCGAGAGATTCAGCTAAGATTCAGTTGAGTATCCCGTTAAAACCAAATTAGTTTTTGAATGAATGTATTTGGCGATACGCACAGTTTGGGTTCAATTAGAATATAGGTTTGCCTGAAACTCTGGGATTGTCGTGCCTGATGAGCCCCGAGAACAAGACGACCGGAAGTGGGCCATCGAAGAGTCTCCATCAACCTTATGAGCGGTGCGTCTTCAAGAATCGACCGCTGCTCTAGTCCCTCTAAAAATGCAACATTGTTTTAAAGTACTGAACCCACACCCAACCATGTTAGAAAAAGCCAGGCACTGAACTGCACGACGGCTCCTGCAGACAGGCTATTTGACTACTTTGATATAACCGACGCGTTGGTAACTAAATGTTACAGAATCGGGAATTGCTGTTGTTATATCAGACATCATGCAATTATGGTAATGTGAAGAGATTGTGTAGTAATCAATCATCCTCTCAGTGAAGCCAACCTATGCTGAAAAGCCGAGAAGCACTGTGCAGCTGTTTCATCCGCCGTGCGCATCTCACGAAACTCCACTAGGGAGTTCTGAGCCACCGACCTTCTGACCAGTGGTCAAACACCTAACCGCTTGGCCACGAGTGGCTGATAAGCAGAGTGATTAGCTCTCAATTAGAAAGGACATAGCACCACTTATCCTTCAACAGCGGAAACCACATCACGTGGCCACACATTGACTGGCTCACTGAGTGACGACTTCTCAGCTCAGTTGTAGATGGTTGCCAGATTCGTTCGGGCAAACCAATCACATCGATCAAGCATGGACAATGTTCACTTGCTCAGACGTCCAGCGTGTGCTGGTGAATTATTGATAATACGCCATCCTCGCATACCAGATGTCCGGAGGTTAATCCTCGGCACAGCCAAAGATGTGCATTGCTGGTGAGCTCTAATAAGAGGGAAACCCGAGTCCAGTTCTCCCCCCCTCTTGGTATGGACCCAACAGAACAATTGAGCCCAGACTGGAGAAAGGCTGTTCAAACGAGAGTGATGTGAACGTGAAAATTGAGAACAATATGTGCGTGCTAAATTGATTCGGTTTATTCGGCATCAAAATAATGAACTGACAATGGGACTACAAAAGTTTGAGTTGCGTATCAATAGTCAGACTGCATTCAGGTAATTAAATAGCTCGAATGCCGCCCAAACAAGAGCAGATGGGTTCAGCAAAGTTGCGAACAAAACGTATATTCACATCATCGAAACAAAAATGTAATATGATCAGAAAAATCTATCTGTTGACACCACTCCGAAAAACATGTGCACACCTAAATCTTCACTCTAGCAAAAATAAACGGACCGCTGCTTGATACAAGGCCCATGTGCATATCGTAGTCCGATGAAAGTCGTTAACTCACCTGCTAGCAGCTGCAAGACAGTGCGCAAGTTATCGATGGTCAACTTGAGTGCATTCAACGGAGTGCGTATTTCAGTAGCATGACCTTTCAACCCGGAAAGAATTCAACAAAGTCCTCCTTAGGTATCTGCTCAGTCCCTGAATTGGTTTGGATTTTTGGCACTCAAAAGTACCCATCAAGACAACTGCATAATATTCTAGACTTTCTTGCATGCTGATGACTGGTAAGAAAACGATCGATCCGGTGAAGCCTGAGGCCCGCCAGTGTATCCAAGGTATCAGCCTAGGCGCCAGATATCTCACAGTAGGCTGTTTGCAAATACAAGTGCCTCTGGCCAAAAGACTCCATCCTAGTCTGATCATACAAGTCAGTTGTCAATATCCCAACGTAATAGGCTATGCTCGCGGGCAAGTGAGCCGTTGCATAGCTCGATCAGTACGCTAGGCACTGCGGAACGAGTGTACGACACGGCTGGTTATCCAAGGGCCAGACCAGGATGAGTGGGTTTTAGCGAATCAGCTAATAATCCTTCGGCTGGTTTGATGACTTTCACAGCCTGTCCCTCAATGTCCAATTAAGACTCGCATGGCACAACGGTGAGGCTGCTTCAAGCAAAACACCAACCGTTTAGCCGATTGCCTGGAGTACACGTAAGACTAGATTTTGGACGCAATCATGGAAACACATGCACCCATCCTCCCTGAGCAGGCTAGGAGTTATAGTGTTATATCATCACCTGCATTGCATTGAGAGTCCAATTTGGATCATAACTCTCCCAGGGTCGCCGAATTCCTATACATCATGAGAATCTACCACTTTCTGCCGTGACAGACAGTGACACACTACTAAATATGTGATCACAAAATAGCTCACCTACAGTCAGTGTCGGGAATAGTTTCGTATTACCACACAATTTAAGACAGCAGAAAACTTCAAACCGTGAATAGAACGGATACCCTGGAACCCCTACCCCTGCTTCGACAGTGGTTACTCCACAACACACAGACAAGAAATTCTAAAACGGGGTAGAATTTACCCGGAATGGCTTTATCCTTGTGTAAATTAAACGCAGTCCTATAACCAAAAGGCCATACTGTACAGGCTTTATCGATGAGCACTTGGCGACATCTCAGGATGTTCTAAACGAGAGTGCAGTACCTTGGTTCAGGGGACGTGATCGAACATCTCTGAATGCTGTCTGCTAATATACCTAAACGGGCAGAAATATCAAATCTCCAATGTAAATATCAGTGATTTCCCAATTAGTTCTAAGACAGACACTCAGAACAGGAAGTAGAACTGGGACAACTTACTTGCAGCAGAATGAAATTCCCGTTCGAGCTTATTCGGCAGAGCATTCCCTCTCACAACAGTGTTCTCCGAACAGACAAATTTCTTACAGCCGCATTCGATTCGTCTTCAAGAAAGAGACAGGTCTATGAGGTAATGATTCAGCCCAAAAGAATAATGGTCTCGCTGTATCCACCGAACAAGTTGGAATCAACAACTTTAAACACGTATGGTTTATGGACTGTGTAGACTGTCACAAGCATATTAGCTCCCTTAAATTGTGTTGATATAAAGGATTTCGGGCAGGCTAACTTATACTGACCTTGGCTTCCTGTTGTCAGCTCCATATGTCGTTGTGGATGCCCGAAATCCTGCATCGATGCAGTGACAGGCCAAAATACGCCTCATAGACTATTTATAATGTAAACCTATCTGACAACCCACTACCGGTTTCGCTGTCCTTGGGGCTCACAAAGCAGACATAGCCCCCGAGTTCCCACTTGAACTGTCTCATTTTTAAATCTAAAAATATGCGTACTTCCAACGGATATCCAACACTTGGTAAAAATGGTTGCCTAGAGGAATGACCTTTTTCGGTAATCCATGTCTCTTGTGAAACTACAGCTCAAGCTGGGTCTAATCCGGCATTCCATTACCAAAGTCTCTCATGTTGCTTCTCGTGGTAAGAACAACGCCGGGAATGGTGAAGTTGACAGTGTTATGAGGATGACTGTGGACTGCATACAGTTAACACGGCTATGGATTTGTTTCGTCTGGTATCTGAAACTATCCCAAATTGCAAAATTCACCCTCAGAGGATCAGCAAAAAAACTAGGGACAGTCAGAAGCGAGCGATACGCGTTAATGTAACAAAACTGAACAGCGAACTCAGGTTTAAAGCTTACCTCTCAATGAATGTAACTTAAATTTGGAAGTCCCAATACACAGATATTTGGAAAAATACGGCATGATTTGCTGAAATGTGCATGAGTGTATCGTGAGAACTCGTTATGGAAATAGTATCTGAAAGTTTAGCGGCCCTGAAAGGTAGATGTGCCTAGCTTATCTAACGCGGTGAAATTCTAGAGTTTGCTACCTCTGGAGAGCTATCGTCATGCGTAATTTCGACAACCCCAGTTTTCTGTCGCCCGTCTAGATGACACCGATAGACGGTATGCAGTTTGACATGTAACAATTGGGGATTAGAATGGACCTAGTTGGGTTGTGTGATAACGTAACCCAGAAATCTGGTTATATGATTTGTCCCAGACGAGTTTACAGCTGATCGTAAAACCAGCTGCTTTCAACGTATTTGAAAACACCACATCATAGTAATTGGATTGATAGTCGTCATGTTTCTGGGTTATGATCGATTCCAAAGCAGCTTTGTCGCTTAACTGTGCTGTGATACGGTGGAAGGGGTTTAAGTGCGTAAATGTGATACACTACTCATGAGGTTGCTGAAAACTTTACGGCACCCGTATGATTAGTGCATTGCGTCTATGCAGTGCATTGCGATACCTCGAATATCGTACCAGCTGAATATGAGGCAGCCTAGTGCAGCACATTCAGTTGAAGGAGAACATCATAAACGAGAGTTTCAGCTGGGTCTCCCGTCAAAACCAAACTGATATGCAGATGAGTGTACCAGTCGAATTTCAGTGTGGTTTCCAGCTCCATTACGCAGAATGGTTGTCAACTGTTTACGGTGTTCAGTGGCACTCTGGCTAAGGATCGTATTCCCCAACGGATTTAGCTGGTATGCAAACAATCCAGTGACGAAGTTCATCCAGGAGCTTCTGAACCGAATGACTATTGGTGCACACTATGCAACCTGCGCAACCGTAGTGAGACCGTAAATTAATCGTCCTAGACACTCAAATTGCTATTTTTAACTCAGTATAACAAAAGGAGCGAATCCAGTATCGAAATAGAATTGTGTCACCCTGCGGCCCTCTTAATCAACGACTGGTAGGTAGCCTCCAAAAGAAAGTACAACAAAAGATCCTAGCGGAATTCTCTACCAAAGGAGTTCTCGCATCTTCTTGAGCCATGTTTCGACTGGCCTCAATCGACATCCTGCGTGATATTTGCACTCCTTGATTTCGAAAGGCTGGAGTGAAAATTGATATGATGTTGCTCATGCGACTCCAGCCAACTGCTACCTTCGTTCGCAATATCCCGTTAAGGTCAAATACCTCGTTGCCGTACGGCAGATCACTATCAACTCACCGAACAAACAAACAGTTTGAGTGGTTTCGCAAGCAAGCCTGAGAGGAGTTGATGCAAATTGTCGAGTGAGCGTTGAACGCGCACGCACACGGCCCTTGCGCCATTTTTCGCTCGCACCTACTCGTGCTGCGTGAACGTGCAGGGCCTCAGCCTACGGCGTCCGACACAACCGACACGTTTTTCTTGCTCTCTCCCTCACCTAGAGGCCGTCCGTATGCCGATTGTTCGTCGGCCTGGCGACCAGTGTGGTGTGCAAGCAGACACACGCGCACGTGCGCGTGCGTATGCGCCAGTGGTCAACGTCGCACATACGCACATAAACACACACAATGACCAAAGCCAGCTCGATGAAGCCAAGCTACTGTGACTGTCACGTCACGGATTGGCAAATCAGATTTCCGGATTGGTCTTACATATAAGCGCAGTCCAACGGTCCGCTGGCTCAACGTAGGCGTCCATTTCGTTAGCGGGTTTTCGCGTGAGTTAGCTGGTGCGCCAGACACGATGGGTGAACACAAAGCTGTAATCAAGAATGCCGACATGTCTGAGGAAATGCAGCAAGATGCTGTGGAATGCGCTACTCAGGCGTTAGAGAAATTCAACATCGAGAAGGATATTGCAGCTTATATCAAGAAGGAGTTCGACAAAAAGTACAATCCAACATGGCATTGTGTAGTTGGTCGGAATTTCGGAAGGTGAGTTCATCCTTCGATCACATCCGTTTTGTGTTGCAGCAGTAGTTTGTCAGTAGTCATTTTATGGGATCTGAATGAGTGCGTCTTGGAATAAGGTGGCAGGCTAGCCCTCTGAACATAGCAGCCGATTCGTTGATCTAGTCTAAGTTTCGGCTACCTTGTTCGAAAATAACCAATGATCTTGGGTCTTGGGCAACGACTGAGTAAGCTGTCATTTGAAGTGAAACTACCTGTTTATTCTTTGTTCACCTGGCATTTTGTTGCCCAGAGCTTCGCATTTGAGGAACTGGTTAGTTAAAGTCGTCTAGATTAACACGACCACCGGAACCGATGCGTCTCAGAGGCATTTTACAATTCCCAGTTTTTTTTGCACAACCAAGCGCGACTTGTACGGGGACTGGGGCCCCTCGATTGCCACCCGACTTCCTGCGTGATTACTCGACCGCTGAGTATTGGCCTAGTCGTCCGCCCAAGCGACGTCTCGTGATGCGGTCGATGCATTTGGGTCCCACTCCTGGTGAACTGGCTCATATTCTGTATGCCAACGGCTGTTTGCGGCCGGGCTTTCTCATCTGCTTACTCTTCTGTCTCCAATAGCAGCGTAGGTGACTGATAGTAGTCATTCTCTAGAGGCCATGTTCACTTTGCTATATTTCCCTAACTCCTAACCGCTGCTTTTTCTCTTTCCCTTACAGCTACGTGACGCACGAAACGAAGCACTTCATCTATTTCTACATTGGACAAGTAGCCATTCTTCTTTTCAAATCTGGATAAATAAACTCTTCGATTCGTTTGCACTTTCTGATTTTCGGATTTCGGGGCATTCTTCGCGTACCGGTGGAGTGATTGATGATTAGAGTACGTGCTAATCGCATGAAAGTGACGCTCATAGGTCGACGCCGTCGTGACTCCTTTTTGGTATTAAAGGCAAATTCAGATAAAGCCATCTGATTTTCCCATATGGCTAATCGCGAATCGTATCAGACAGTTATCTCGACTTGAGTCAACAGCTTACTCGATCGGCGAAATGCGTCCCTGGATGTGGGTCGTTTCCGACCTCGAGGATGGCAAAGGGTTGCCATTTAGGCTGTGATTCGTCGTTTCTCCATACTATCGACGCATCTAAATCTGCGGCATGGTTTGACCGGGCGTTTCTCGGAGGATGGTGTAGTTGACTCGTCCCGCTGGTCTAACGTCTACCTCTTGCCCTGCGCGGACAGCTGTTGAGATCGGCAGCACATGGCAGATATGAGCGAGTGATCTGACAAAACAGCTCCGACTGTCATGGATAATCTCTCGAGAGTTTACATCCAACTGCATCCTTACCGCGTCATCGTCGGTTTGACTAGTTTTCGCTCTGACGCCAGGGCCACAGCTGGATCGGTCATGACACGACGGATGCCCCGTACTACTATATTGTTGAAGCGTACACCTTGACAAGGATTAGCCAACGTAGCCCGTGTGATGTCGCACCCTGTTTGACTGTCTGGAGTCCTAAACTTTGTTAGCTGCTCACTTCATGGTATTGCGAACGTGAGAATAGATCAAGTGTTTCCTATCAAAGTTTGCAAATTTCGGTATGACGCAAGGATAGTGGATCCATTCGGCTTTTCTGCCATATTCCAGGCTTGATGGTTCCGATATGTCGTTTTAGCTTAAATCGTTCATGGTACGGGAACATGCCTGAAGGAGATGGGGTAAGCTCAGTCTGTAGAGTACTTGTGGATGTCGCGCCGTTTTTGTTCCGCAGCTCTCTGAACTGGGGGTCACGTGAGAAGCATCTTCATTTCAACGCGACGTTCAAATTAAGAGAAGTAATGAACGACTTCAGCCACAGATTTTTCCGACAGTTGCAATTTGTTTACTACCAGGTAATAACGTCTACCAGTACGAAGCCGTTTGTCAAATACGCACGTGGCTGTGGCGGTCGATTGCTTCGAGGCCATTCACACCCAAATAATAATGAAAATAAGCCGGTGCTGACGCGTAAATGTTGTCGAACTGGAAACCACTTAATCTAGTTCTCGTGATGCATTAGTTTTGATTATGCCGACTTGATGGGGTCCGGTAAGTAGTTCATGAAAATACTGTTAAAGGAGCGGATGATTAGCTGTTTGACTGCCCAAGCCGCTACAGTCTTCGTCAGGTCCCATCCGAGTTCGAGGTCCTATTGAGCTCTAAGATTAGAGCATGTCTTCCTTTGCTTAAAGGGAGTTTCGTCAAGTAACTTCATAGTCGACCTGGTTGGTGCTATGAGCCACCATGGAAAAGTTAGCCTTACTTTAAGATGAGTGTACGTCCTTTCCCATTTTGTTTTAATGTTGAACGGGTCATTTCCAACCGCCTTAAACAAGAAATGAGACAGTAATTGCTGAGTGACGTCCGTTCACTGCTCTTGTGACCAGCTTCGATACGTGCAGTGAGGGTTGACAGAGAACCAGTGTTTTTCGGGTACACTGAACAATTTCCGAAGTTCTTTCTAGGTTTTAGTTTCGATATGAACTTTAAAGCGAGAAGAACAATGTTTTGTGTTCGAGCATTTTTAGTCACTTGTTGCCAGCACCAGAACAAAATGTTGGCGGGGTTGGCGTCATTTTAAGCCATCGATCTAGAGGGTCGCTGCGTGAATGCCCCCCCTTGATGGTCGCCTCTGTGCGATTCGTTTAGCAATGTGTTTGAGGTTATCCCGTAAGCGCGCCTATAATCGCTGCATGTTCATCATAACTGCTTGCGTCCCAGCAGTCTGTAGCTCTGACACCCAAAAAGAAAGTTTTCACGACGCTTTTAGGGCTTTGTTACGGCAAATGTTGTTACACGTCTGAATGGGTAAGTGAGTAGACTTAGCGTTACCGATGCCCAGCTGGTTGCTTGTCTTGGACTGGAATCCACATTCGGCGAACGCCTGCCTCAGTCACGTGCTGACCACAGTATATACTGTGGTCACTTGATGGTGAACGAAAACTGCTGATATCTGCACGGAAACAGTTTGGAATGAGCATTAGACACCGCAAGTCTGCGGAGGAGAATAGTCTACCACGAACAAGCAAGGCAATTTTTCCCAACCAGTATTTTCCACTTCTACTCGGTTGCCTGCTTAGAAGGTCTTGTATTTCATTGGTGCCTTGAGCTGAGTACTTCAAACACCTGGAATTATCGAAAAGTGTGTGCCACTTAATCTGTAATCGTAAGTACTTAGGCCACATTCCTCTTCTGCGATAAGGCACCTTACCATGTCCTTAGAACACTCTCAAGACCACCGAGCGGTAATCGTGACCGATCTGCTTATAATTACGAAGATGTATCAATGAAACGTGGTGAAGGATGGTAACCCCTTTAGAAGTAAGGCTACTATGAAGGAATGGGCTTTTTGGCCTCTCTTGATGGGAAGGATCCAAAATCAGTTTACCATATCGTATGGGAATGAGTAACCTGATGTTTTGGAGGCTTTCGAAAATGCCTGTTTTGAAACAAAATGTTGATTAGTCCCTAATGAGTTTACATTCTGTTATTAAAATGATTCAATTGTAGAGCACATCTGATCTCGAATGTCAGTTTTGGTGGCCTAACTAGTACCCGTAAATTGTGTTCCACTGCTTGTTTTGTTCACGTTTTTGAAGGTGTCATCATGAAAATTTCCAACATGACTAGCTGCTTCGACTTTTTAATTCAAAATCGATACAGACGAGGGACTAAAAATCAGTGTACCAAAATTACCATAAAAATCAGCTATCATTCCAGGCTGTATTAACTCCAAGGTCACATTGCCGATATCTTGTGACACGCACCTTCTAAGACAGTATTCATAGTAGACACTGGCTGTACGAGGACAAATACACTTGTAAACTGTAATGACTCTTAGGGTCGAATCACACACTGTTGATCAACCAGTCGTGGTCAAATGGTTAAGTGTTTAGCCACTGACTGGAAGGTCTTGGACTATAGATTCTGACTTTCACGAGATGCGCACTGCTGAGGATTCCCAACAAGGATGAAACTGCATTGCACTGCCTCTCGGTTTTTCAGCATTGACTGGTTGTTTCACTGAAAGAACGAAACCTTTGCTGAATAAGTGTATCATGTTGGAGGACGTTTGGTCATCACTGTCCTGAAGCCTAGTAGCATTTAGCGGCTTCAGCGGACCTGCAATCAGATGGTTCGAAGACCGGTATCTGATAAATGATCGGAATTAAAGTTGTGTTGGCTTCCGTCCCAGACTTACGTTATATCAGACTGCTATATGGTCCTTGAAAAATAGCGGATTTTCTCATCTTTTTCCATAGAGAGGCAGGTTAATGGTCTTTACTTGCGAGCGACACCGCCCCTCTAGGAACTTTCTCGTGGTCCACTGAGGGGATGGGCTGTAGGGAGTGGGGGTTCTGACTTTTCTGACTGCAGTGTGACAGATGAGATCACTGCACGAATTTGCAAGGCCCGGGTCGCGCTTGCTAATTTGAGGCACCTATAGAGTCAAAGCGATATATCTCTCAAGGGACGTGAGTATCAGACTACAGTACGGGGTGTTTTGTCCTATGGCTTTGAGACGACCTGTTCGAGCAGCGGAACTGAGACGTCTTCAGGTGTTCGACAGCCATCGTCTCAGGATCATAGGTCGTGTGGGTTAGTGTATGCGAATCCGTAATGATACAAGTAGAAAGTTGGTGTTCGGTTGTGCAACGGGGACTTCCACCGAAAAATGTATTCAGCAACAGAAGCTGCGTTTGTTATGCCATGTGTTGCGCATGCCAAGCCATCGTTTGCCAAGGAGAGTGCCGTTTCCCGTACCCAATTCGGAGTGGCGGAAGCAGAAAGCTGGCCAAACCTCGACATACCAGAAGAGTATGCAAGCAATTACGATGTCGATGCGATTTGTCTTTTGGGATGGGGCTATCGTGTTGTCCACTGCGCTTGGTCGGAGACGCTGTTGGATGTCAGTGGTGCTCTCGCCGTTGGTTTCCAACCAGATTGCCTGAATGAGTGTTTGGAGGTTTAGACACCTCGGAATTATTGTGGTAGTCTCGCCCTAAGTCCCTTTCTAATCCAATTTGATTCCTTTTTTCACAATAAGGCTTTGATATAAATCATGGTTGTATGGCAATGAAACATTTGTGTTGAACAGTTATATTATGCTGTCCATGATGACGATGATGAAGACTCTGTTTCAGCGTTTTATTCATTTGCAACTTTCCGTCCGCTCCGGTGAGCTGCGACCTATGAAGTCTCAAGTAACAAGCGTGAGGCTTCGAATAGTCTGGAACAAGGTGTTCACGTAAATCATTTTGAGTCTAGCTTTGATAACAGGTTGTTTGCTTCGAATGAAGATGGTTTGCTATAAGAGATGATGAATGAAAACGCAGGACAACCTGGAGAAAATTAATCTTGTTGGAAATGAGTGGTTTGAACATGCATATTTTCGTACCAGAAATATATTCACGTGACAGTCACCACGATTCCATCCGGAAACTCTGTTCTGGCCAGGGATACAAAGTCATAGCGTCTTTGTGAGCAGGTGTGTCAATTCCTCGAGCATTCGCTGAAGGCAAGTGCAAATCCGCACTCAAGCAGTTCCCATACAACTACCACTGCTATTGGCTAGGCGGGATAAACGGTTGTCCACCGGATTACGGATTCCCGATATAGGAGAAACAGCTGCACATTGCTTCTAGACGTTTCAGCATAGCCTAACTTCGGCTCTCAGAATGGTCCCTGTAACCGAAACTTCAAAATTCCTTCAACCACTGGAATTTTCATCAAGAGTTTCACTTTCACTTTGCTTCCGCAGTTCATCTCTCAAAGGCCTACCACTGGCGTTTCACTAAAAGCATTTCGCCTGATTACGAATTTTCGTTTTTCTTGTGGATGTACTGGGCATCCCTATTTCGCGGGCTGCATTACGTAACGTTCTCATTAGGGGAAATATCTACACAACAGAGGTGTGGCATCAAATTAGATTGTTGCTTTATGGAGTGCGTTGTCTTTAAAGGTTCCTGCAAATTCCGAATATCACACTCATATCACACCTGGTTGGCACATCTCTCTTCCAATCGTGGCATAATTATGCTGGCGAGTCCATGTCAAAGGGAGGAAGCACTGAACTCAAGTTTCTCTCTAATCAGAGCTCTTTAGTAATGCATCTGGACGATTTGAATTCCGGATTTCTGACATGCGAGGCAAGCGTGTTACCTTCACCTGTGCACACCTGAATGACCATATCTGAAAAGTCGACCTTTTTTCACGCTTGAATGATGTGATTAGCTTGCCCGATGTCTCTAGCGAGGACCCAGTTGTGCCGATTGCCTCATCCATCCAATATCGGGACTTGGAATCCCGGCCAGATCCAGGATATGCACCGTCCATATAAAAGCGAAATTCGAGTCCAACACTCCCACCGTTGGAAAGGGCTTGCCAGAATAACTGCACCAAGATAGGAGGATGACTGTTCAAACGGAAGGTAAGTGGACGTGAATTCTACTCTATTTTAAAAAAAAGCCTTTTGTCTCTTTGGTTATGGGCATTGGAAGTTTGACGTTCAACTACCTATTAATTGCATGATAGTGATTCGTTTTTCTAAGTAGGTCAACGCCACATGCTTAATCCGCGTTTCAGCTGTTCCTAAAGCCCACATCTCCGAATTCAGCGCATGCTAAAATGCCTGTCTTACCATCCTGAGTAGAGCAACAAAGTCAGGGACTACGAGCTTGGCCAACGCTCATCTAATTGATCATGGTGGCTCATGAACGATGCTCATCAGGCCCGTGCAGCATAGGTTATGAATGTGAGAAGCCCTTGGTTCCATAAGCGGCCGACTTTAAAAATTGTCAGTAACTGACTCAAAATGCTCCAGGAACGAGGAACCGCAAGGACCGTGATAAAAATCAAATTTACTCGTAGCTTCCTTGTGGACTGAGGGGGAGGGGCGGAACTGGGAGAAAAGTTAATCGTCAAGCCGAGAGAAGACCACTGCGTGCTGCTGGGGACGAAGATGCCAAAAGCAGAGATCTCTGTGTGTGAATGAATGCGCGCGGTGCATACAATGGTAACTAGGGTCTAGATCAAATATGAGCAATGACTGAGAAGGACTTGATAATTGTTTGTCTACCAAGCCCTTCTGAAATATCTTCATTTTTTTGTAAACAAAGGCTTGTTCGTTGACTTGGTTGATCTATGTTGATAGCAAACATTTACTAAGCTCAATTCTAATGCTTCTAGTTCAGTTTCCGAAAGTGGAACAAAGTCTCGTGCTTGTGTATAAGGATTCTCACATGAGGCTTCTCTACCTACGCGATGGATGTCGGAGTATGTGGCACAGAATTTCACACAAAGTGACACAACCTCCAGCTGAGTTGCTTTCAAAACAATATCGGATTGGCGTTGACTGGAACCAAGTGGAACTTCGGTTTGAGGGTATATCTTATCCAACATCTGGAAGTAAGTGACTCACTTTTGGTTATTTATTGTGTCACATACCGCTGGAATAGTGTTTGGATGCTAAATCCTCCGACATGTGTTGTTCCTGAACAAGGTTACGCTGTAGTAGAATAAAGGATCCAACGTTTCTAACTGAATCCAAGCTCGATTGTTTTTGCGTCACCAGTAAATGCTGTTGGCGTAAAGCCTTCCCACAGAATGACTGATATCGATCTATATCTATACACATATTTATGAACTCGACTGAAACTTCTGCTTCAGCGATTTGAGCGCTAATCAGAAGGCACTGATTGTAACTGCGGAACAGTAACGTCTGACCAACTGCCAGAGATTGATTTACAACGGACATTTGAGTGAAAGAAAAATACTTTCCGGTATCTCGTTATCAGACTCGGATATACAAATTGGTTAAGAAGCAACAATCAACCTATAAATAGTGAGAAGAAACAACAGACGTTCTTCTACTCAGTTGACCGCTGTGTTGGTGCACCTCCTTATCATTTGTATGTCGAGGATTGTTTTTTAACCAGTGTACGCGTCCTATTCTGATACTGAGGTATTGAAAAGTAAGTCTTCACTTATATATATATATATCTTTGAATTCGACAGGTGATTGTAATGGGAAAGGTCGTGTGTCGATCTGGTCCTCCGGTGCAATCGTAAAAAGTTGGGATTATCCACTTGACTGCATTCATTTAGGCGAATTCCCCCCGACAACTTTCATCGAATGGGCTAATGCTCAAGACTGTATGAACTGTGAATTAAATACTTAAGAGCAGTAAATTCAGGGAAGTCAATTGTGCAGGACATTTCATCAACCTAAGAGTTACAAAACTACCGAAAGTGACCGACGATTTTTCGCTCACTGTCTACTGAGTGAGGAAGACTAGCAGTCTAAAAACATGACATTTCTTCGTTGTCACCTCCCAAGTTAGCAAACCTTCAGGTAGTGAATTAACCGGTCATTCACGGGGCATTAATTTATGGGTGCTCTCAGTTCGTTTCAACTGTTTTACACTGGTGGCCCTTTAGACAATCTGAGTTCAAACCCATGGCACTTCTGCGGACATCGTTTCTGCATTCATTTCGCTAACTAGCTCGTTTGTTGCCTCATCAGTATGAATGTACCAGATACTCCACATCTTAGTTTACTAGATTAAATCGATTACTTCTCGGGCTTGGCTTCATCGCCTTTAGAATTCATGACGTTTGGCTCCTGTTCTCATGCTGACTTACGACTCGTGTGTCGTGGACATCTCCTGGTCTGAATGGACCTGGCTGTATTAAGTTAACTACTCTAGAGGAGTAAGTTTACACACATACGAGGCCAACTCATGTCAACGTATCGAATCGATGTGCCACCCGAACACACTGTCTGAGTTCTTCAGTGAACTCGCAGAATGTTAGTCAGCAGTCTATCATTTAAAGTCACGTGAAACACCAAATATGACAGGCACGCTAGGACTAGCAATTGTGTCTCCTTCAGACCATGCCAACGGTGTGGTACCAATGAAGATGTCGACGTCGATGTCGATGTTTTTTGTTTACGTGATTAACATTCGTGTGACTATATTTTTTACGGTTCACTCTTAAAACCAGATTTCGAAACTGCATTGAAACGCAGAATCACTTGTTTACCTCAAGTGTGACAGATTTTTACCGCCACATACTACTGAGGTTGGCAACATAAATGACCTGGAAAGGATCTCTACCAATGGACTATCAGGCTGGTCACAAGGATCCCCTGAAAAGAGGTCATTCCGGAGGAGAAACATGCCCTTGGAGGCGGAAGAACAGCATTCAACTTCAGCCATACTTTACTGAGTGGTCCCCCTGAAAGAGGGATAACTCTCAGGAGAGGCTGAAACTCTCGTTTCTTTGTAGTGTACTCTCCTCAGTGGGGTTGGGGGGTTGGAGGGGTTATAGCGTCTGTTATTCCCCGGATCAAGCATCATAAGAGAAGATAATCACACCGTACAAAGGCAGTTCACTGCTCAAGCAAAACAACCCTTGGATCACTAATCAAATCTATATGTGCTGATTGTGTGGGGCGAGTTCAGCGACCTATCTAAATGGAACCATCCAGGGGGAATCCTTCTTCTGGGTGGAATAAATTTTGTCTAAACATAGAAAGATCGCGGGCCCCCTTCCAGATGCCAACATTTGTTACGACGTATATCGTGTTGCCATTTTCACTCACAATGCACTTATGATGTCACCTTGACTAATGAATAGCCCTTTATGACCATCTTTGAAGAACTCTGTCCCTTTTAACCATTTCTTTGGACAGACGTATCCAGCGGTATTTAAATTTTATTTTATTCCCGTCCATCGCGGACGTAAAACATACAGGTTGTATGGGTAGTGTGGGGACAATGTTGAATGGGCACTGGATGCTGATTCTTGCAAGTTACCTAATCACTGTCAACGTAAAGAAATCGTCTGCTTCAGTCTGTGCTGGCTTGGTTTGATCAGCAGCGCTTTGCTTATCGCTACTACCTTTGGGTTTGTGTTACACAAAAAGATTTTAAAGGAGTTGACCCAGTCAATTTAATTGCCAGCATCTAACCAATGTCGAGGTTTCGACTTGACCTTTGACCCGACGGTTTTCGTGACAGCTCTTGAATTACCTACTTTGTAACCTGTTCTGCCGCACGCTCCGCCTGGTATCTGTGTGTCCTGACGATTTAAGCATCTCTGCTGCTGCAGGAGAACCCGTAGACTACACGACAATCAGATAGATTAGACAGCCCAAGCTCGCGCTTATGCACATAAAATCTTCTGGTGAACAACATGAGATGTAGCTCGGCTGGAGAACTGAGGTTCATTCCAGCTCAGCGGAGAAATTACCTGTAGTATCCTCCTCAGTTGCGATTCCGTTCAGGACAGGATGTCCCCAGAAAAGCGACGTGCCCTTTACTGGCCCATCTTCTGAGGTGAACAAGACGAAAGCTAGGGTTCTCTTTGTGAGAGGGCGAGACGGCTCAATGGTTAGAGCGCGAATTTACTGACCGGAAGGTTCGTGGTTCGAACCCGACCTCTGCCTCTCGACTTCCCCTGTCTAGGCTTGGGCAACCTGGCAGTATCCCAGTCCTCATGCATCCTTCGGGTGGCATGGCAGCTGGGCACCGAAAGAATGTTACAGCTGAGCGAGTATCTATCTTTTCTCTTTGTAAAGGAGTCAACCTTCACTTGTTGTTGCAGCGTTCGAATTATACTTGGCGCTACCAGCTAAGTTGTTAGCTTGTGCTACTCCTACGACTATCGATCAGATACCGGGTGCTTAACTCCGGTACACGACGAATCCAGCCAGCTTCATGGATCAGTTAATTCTTATTGGCTGTATCACAACGGACCATTGGGTAGCTGACGTCCACATAGTCTTCCAGGGAAGACGGCTTCCTACTCTTGTCTGATACAGTATCGGTAATAGAATCTGCTCCGAACGATGGTGATTTCGACAAAATTTTGGTCCCGTACGCGTGTCTTCAGGAACATTCCGCACTCTGCGCCTCCTATTGAGAGGTTTTTTCGGAACCCATGACAAGAGGATGAAAACTTTAAACAACTGCTTAACTAACTGTCTCCTTGAGGCCATTCCAGTCCCAGAGTCATATGACGTCAGCTGTGAAGACAGCAGTAAACCGGAATCGCAGCAGTCATCAAATAGCTAAAGAACAAAAAAGCCTCTTGGAGAAGACTAAGTCTCAGATGAAGTCTATACATTCTGTAGCTCAGCATTTCTTGATATACTCCACAAGCTGCTTTGTTCAATCCGCTCCGCGAGATTAACGTACTCACCTATTAATACTAATCCCCACAAGGGTAGAGAAACGATTAACATTACTACCAAACTACTCGCTTAGCTTCTGCTGAAACGTTTTTTCCGAACGCGGGATACACACAAACACAGATGGCAAAACAAAAAAGGTACGCTCCAGGACGAGGCTTTATCAGACTGTGACAAAAGGTCTGACTTCATGTAGAAAATGGTTCCTAATTCCTACAGCCTACTCCCGTTGAATTTCCCGCTACGTTTGAGCCGATTAATCAGCATGGTCAAAGATTCCAGCCGCGGTGTCGCTGAGAAGCTTCATTGAAACTCATTATTTATCAGTAAAAACTACTGTCCGAGTGTACGGTGAAGAAAATGTCGAGTTCGTCCGGTATACTACAAGACTGCCCATTGCCACCCTTCAACTTCACCATCGATTAAAGAGATATTAGTGAGTTACTCTGAAAACAGTTCTCAATTTTACGACCAACTGGGATGGTCGTATCCGAGGCATTTCTGAGGCTGACTTGTCCTATTTCAGGAGGCAGCCGCTTTAAAGTATAAGTAAAGTGAGAACCTCAACGGAACAAGCGCATTAGATTAATTCTTCAGGCTGTAAACTGAAAGCGATGCTTGAACATTTAAGGTCTTTGTTCTTCTGATAGGTATTGAGCTAATCGACCCTACGCAGCATTCGCTTATGTCCCCTACTATTGCGAAGACTAACATCAGCAAGTCAGACGCATGTCCGAGAACATCAAGCGGGCTTTAGACCGAATAAGGAGTCACTGACCAAATCCTTACATTACATCGAGTGTTTGAGCAGCACCATACGAACCGTCGACTAAGGATCACGATTTTCCTAGATGTTAGTGGATCAACAGACTTAGTGAACAGACGGTCATCTATAAAAATACTTGGCCAGGGAAGAGACTGCTGAGTGGGACAGGAAGGGAGATGTTGGTTAGTACTGCCGAACAGTTAAACCGATCGTGGGCTGTTGAGGAATTTTCAGCTACCTTATGAATAATGTATTACGTCCGACCTTCCTGCCCGTTATCAGCATACCTCCAATCGAGTTAGGGTGTACTTAAAATATGTGAAAGATTCTCCACAACTAGTGGAGTGAGTCAGGGTTTTGCTTCCCCTTCCTTTTTGTTTTGTTGCGTCATTGATGTCATCACGGAGCGCAAACTCAGAGGGACCATGGATCTAATTGTTAAAGTGAGGTTCGGGGAAAGAGCAACAAACGGGGACTATAAGGCAATATCGTTTCGTTATTTAACGATTATCTGTGAACAGAGTAATGGAGATGGTTCCATGTTTCAACATGTTCCCAATTGCAGAGCATTGCTTCAGTATTTCACACTCTCTTGAATCTCTTTCAAGATTCAGAATGAGCTTGTTGATCAATTCACATCTTTTGAGAGTTGTGCAGGCCATGATTCTACTGTAACAGATGCAGTCAATCCGCGCACGCCCAAGAGGTGAGTAACTTCGCTATCTTGCATCACTTATGACGTCAGAGACGAAGTTAACAGAAACTAAGGAGCAGTATTTATACCGCAGCTGTAAAAACGATCGTACTTTATTGTCATGTAACTTGGTCTCAGTGGTTGGAGGCCCTTTTTCGCACCGGGTTTACGTTGCGTGGGGCTCGCGACGGACGCCTATTCGATCCCGTTGATAGTGCTACATTCTGACATGATGTTCAGAATTGTTTCTTTCGATGCTTTTGTGAAAGGGAAACATCTTTCCGACAAATACACTCATTTGAGTGCCAACTTAGTTTTCACGAGAGACTCAACTGAATCTCTCGTTTATGATGTTCTTGACAGTTTTCTTTGGGGACATGGGACGTCTTTGCTCTGAACCTCTACTCTTTCGTTTTCTGTCCACTCTAATGAGAATTTCTTTCTTCATTATCGTATGCCAGTTAAGTGGCAGTGTGCTCATGATGTTGATGATAATGATGATGAGATTGATAACGGTGCCCAGGTTTGTCGATCTCAACCCTCACGACCCATGTGCTAGTGACGTCTAAAAGATGACACGGCGCATTATCACAGCCTAACTAGTTGTACGACGGTAACTACGTCACGGTAACTCTTTCACTCCCTACCTGACAGGATAAAAGCGATCACAGGGTTCTAACCAGCGTCACTGCTTGACGGCACTGAGAACCGTTTACGCTTTTCGAAACTATTCCACAAGTAATAAGCTTTGTTGAGTCTGTTGAACACAGGACCATTGACATGGTATGGTTCCGTACTCAACCATCTATTCTTTTTCGGTAAACATGGATATCATACTGTCAAACAGTACGTGTTGATGACGTCTCAGCCAACAATTTTCAAGGAAATCCCAGCTACTTTCGTACAGCTGCGAGTCTGTTAAGTTCGATCCATCGCCAAACTGTTAACTTTAAGAGTACTAACCCTTTGCAGTAGTCAGTGAATTCGGCATTTTTAATAGACAGAAACGAGGTGGCTAGCGAGTCTCAGGAAATTTGCTTCGATTTAGTATTCGCTGCAAGCTGAGCATTCATGAGATTTTCATAAAAAACGGTGCAGGAATTGAAAAATTTGTTCGGAGGGTTCGGTTTCAAGGAGGACTACTGTATGGTTGGGTAACATCCGTTTCCCGACGGGCCTATCACATTGAACCAAGCAAATAGACAGCCACACACAATCAGTAAGGCCGCAAACGATCTGAGCTTAACCACATGCGCATACACATAAGCGTCCTCCAACCGGTTCAAATCCGAGGGAATAAGTACGAAGAGTGGACAGAAGGAGGGAGTTCTAAAATCATCATCACACCCAACAGATTGCTCATAGTTGTCAATTCAAATGAGCATAGCTGTACAGTTGAGCCTTGCAGTGCATGTAAAGAGGTAGCTGATGGTCCACCTCACTCAGAAGACGTATTCTAGGCACACATGGCTAACTGTCGCTAGCTATCCTGCAGCAAGGGTCACCTATGGCACCGTTGTAGACCTAAAGCTGTCCAATGTCCGCACAGTTACTGTTGCAGATACACATATATACACATAAACAAGAGGGTACATTAAACGACAACTCAAATCACTGTAGTACAGTACGATGTAACGTATACAAAACGAATTTAGGATGGCAATAGAAGACAGCGTTCAGTCTGGCATCTTCATAGGTAATCCTTTGCAGTTGTCTTGGGTTGCAGTAGTGGACACAAATAAACGAGTACAACTCACAGCGTATGCAAAGGGTCGGTGACTTGCACCAAAAATTCGACACCCTAAGCGCATGTACATGTCCGTCTAGGGTTTGACTGTATTCAGCTTGGTCTACACATCGATGATCACGGGAATTCAGTTCTAGCATCGTTTTAGGCTGAAAGCTGCGGAATATACGGGACATGAAGGTGGGGCTTTGCTGGTGGTGCCCGTCTGGAGGCGACATAATTAGTGTGCCCAATCCAGAATGTATCCGCATGATGTTGTATAGTCGACTTGATTCCGATAAGTAAGATACACCTATGAAGGAGTTAGCACCGCATGCTTATTACATCGCCCAGTGTGCTAAGGCATTTTGGTGGATTCTGATCTGTACTCTGTTGCACAACCTGCGTTGTATTATACTCACCAGCACGAGAACTTTGAATTCGCAAATGTTTTTACAGTTTTTTGCCTCGAGAACCTTGGATTTTCTACTATGGCTCATCCCCTGTTACGAGCAGATATGAGATACAGGTTTCGGCTAATAAACACCCTCATGCTGGAAGTTTCTTTCTGATGCATACTAATAAGAGTTCTGAGAATAGTGAACCTCCATTTAGTCCAAATAGCTACGTGACCAATTAAAGGGAGTTAGACTACAATGCGCATTCCCACGGTTCTGGGTTACCCCAAGCGCAATGTTGATTCGCACGTGATACCAGGTAAAAAACCCAATCAATGCAAGAGAAAATTTCTTTCGTACAAGTGAATGTGTGTCAGTGAATCACACCCTTATTGCTCATACTGTTAGCTTCACTATGTCGCCTCCCATCAGACGCTGGAGGCCGTTTCCGAGTGCTGCGTCCAACGAGTAGAGGATAGGTATTTCTGGGTCCATGACCAGCTGAATCTCTCCCCATAATGATCATTCAACAAGACACCGAATGGTATTCAATATATCGAGGTATTCCACAAGGCCGATGAAACCTTGAACAACTCACCACCGCTTCACCATCATTGCGGCTAAAAGGTAGGCCTAATTTCCGAGTTTTTTCCATGAATCCTATGTCGTGATTGAACAGTACATTGAAAACATTACAGCCAATAATTTAGCTTAATGTCATCTGGGTTTCCCAGTTTGATCTGCCTACGAATTTTCTTTACCACAGCAAATGGCTTGCGTAAAATTTCTACCTCATCACTTCAACTGTCTTAGAAAATCCGCTAAGCTTACAATCTCCTGCTAACCTAACACCTAATTCACGTAGCTGAAGGTTGCAACGGCTCATATTTAGACTCGGTAGCTGTTTTCCTTCTTGCCTGCTTTGTCCAAAACAATACACAGATAGAAGCACAATTAACGCTGAGTTAAATCACGAATTGATAAATTTGAAGAGTATATCACGGTCAGTTGCTATGACATCATGCGGGTATATGCATCACTCTTTAAGGTTAATTGCCGTATATTATTATGGTTGCTCCGACAGCATTGCTGTTCGACTTTCCGACACTATGGCTGTGTGACAGGCGAAGCGAATATCGTTTCACGTTGCTGACGTGCCCTGTCAAGCTTAGATGTTTCCGTTGCATTAATTTTTCAGGTTATCAAGTCGGGCCCATCAGTAAATGACTCCCACAACCGTAGCTATTCAATACGAAGCAAAAAGTGCACATCAAGAAGGTGAAGAAACGAAAAGCGAAAAAATTTACATCTTAAAGCCTATTGGCTTACAAATCTCTCCACTTCCGATGCACTCTTTTTAGTCAAACTTGGTCACCCTGATGGCATGGAAATAGAGCCCGAACACTTAGGTTTCACAGTCGATGAAGGTTTCTTGTTCATTTGTTGATAAGGGCTGAAATGTTGGTCTTGAAATCACCTAGGATACTATACAGCATAGAACTAGCTGATATAGAAAAATGAACGATACTCGTAGGACTGAAAAAATCCCTTCGCCGAATAGGTTCCAGTGTGCCAAAGGAATAACTGAGACAGAAGAGGATTCATACACATGTGAGTGAAGACGTGGAAAACATGGGTCCTCTCCTAACTCAACTCTACAATCGTGTCCAGGATGAATGAGATTCTTGAAACCCATTCGTTAACCAAAGTAACCGCACCACAAACTTTGCCGTCTGTGCGCTGTCTGAAACTGCTTGCTTAATCTCGAAGCGATTACCTCCTCGGACAGGGGTAAACAGTTTCAGAAGTACCTCAAACAGATGCTCCCCCAAAACGGCGGTCCTCTGCCTGATGCAATTTTTAGCCTCCTTGAGTTAAAATCACGTGGCGTTGGCTTACTACTGAATGTCTGTTTAGTTCATAAACCAATTAACGTGTATGTAAAGGTTGAGTTGTGCTGCTGAATGTTGATTTGCTTAGGACGAAGAACTTTGCTCACACACGTTTTGATAATTGTGCAAGCGATGCGCATGACCTTTTCGTACGAATCTGTACTTTGATACCTTGGCACGATTGAAGTTTCATGAACAAATAAGTAGACTGAACTGACCAAACATCCTTACTTGTCGATGAAAGATACTTGGCACAGTCACACACACACAAACAACACAGACGCACACCCCGAGTGCTCATGTGTTTAGCATGAGTACTCATGACAATTCACTGCCGTGAAACAAGTTGCGACTGCTCTTCACAGCAAACCGATCGATACCTGGCACCGCGCAAAGATAACATGGAGCCAAATTTAAATACAAGTGAAAACGTTTCATTTTGCTCTGCAACCAAGGCGTACTGACGCGTACAAATCTTGCTGAGGACTATTAGCAGTGCGTTCCCCAGAACCTGTAAAGAGATTCGAACCCCCAACATTCACAATAGTAGCAACTAGCCTGCATGTTTACGACGGTGAGTCACTGTTGTTCTTTCACGGACTTTACTGTCAATGGAGATGGTGAATGAGATGAAAGGCTGTTCATGCCAGTTAAACGTATTCAGATCACACTGTTTCTGAATAATCCATCGAGCAATGACTCAGCGCCACTTGAAATGGCTTTCTTTTCCTGCCCTCATTACTTATAAATAACGAGTAGTGCAGTTATTATGAAGATTCAAGCTATTAGGAGTCCCTGGTCAAATTTGGCTCGGATAGTGTTAAAAAGATTGAGCTTCATGTGGTGTGTGGTATGGAAATTTTAAGGCCGAAGCACAGTGTAGTGGTGTAAGACATTATAATCCGACGTTTCGGATCCATGACAAAGGTTGTCCACGTCCAACGAAACGTCGGATTATGACATCTTATTCCATTGCACTGTGTTTTGACTTTAAAATTTCCATATTCAAGCTATTACTTGCCTACAGGTGATTTTTATACGGTCATTACGGTTTCGTGCTTGGTGTGTTTGTTCTGGTGTTCGGCAATCTTCGTCTAACCCGGTTTTCCTGATATCCGTATTTTGGGGTAATCGGAATTCACACACAGAAAGGAGACAGCTGATTTAGTCGTCGGTTGTGGCGCAAATTTGGACGCATTCATACTCTCGGCGATCCATTGTTTCCCGAATAGTTTATCAGCCGGGCCACTGCTTAGCTTTGGATATATTTCGGCAAATTTCGCTGGTCATGAGCTGAAGGTGTCCGTCTGAAGTTACTAATACTCTTTTACCTGGGACCACGGTTTTCCTTTTTAACATATCCTTTGGGTTGAGAGTGCAGTACATTCCCTCAGTGAGGGGCTCCCACGGGGATAACTAAAATGTCCTTGGCGCAAGATGCTTCTTATTCAGGAGTTTTACAGATCAGCGTCAAAAGAATTTAGATCGTTCCAGTTAGTTCTTACTTAACATGATAAATCGTAAAGTTAGAAGAAAAGACTCCAGTTTGCATTTTTACAAACCTGTGAGCGACGGGTCTTGCACATAGGAATTTACGTGTACAAATGTCCTGTTACTTCGTTGGACGAATTCACTGCAGTCCTGCTTCTACGTCATTACCTTTGACATATGCAACAAGCTTAAACAAGCCATGGTGCTCACTCAGATTTCTATACGTCCTCTGGTTGTACCTCATTCACCGCAATTAAGGAAAGTCGAGTCGGAGTTACATACTCAACAATATGGCAAGAATCGGAATGCACCATCTGAAAACAAGGCCGCATTGGTTGACCATCTGTTCAAACGTTCGACTTGCTAGTAACATCATTCGATGCTCGCAATGTGCATGACCAACCACAGAGAGTGAGTAGATGGTCATCCATGTTTCATTGAACAAGTGCTCCCGAAGAAAAACGTGGAAGCGGCAATGTTTCGAAAACCAGTAAATTTACATGCAAGCGCCCCGATATCCTCTGTTATTTCGTATCATTATAGAATTCTGACGGTCGGCAAGCAGATGGGTACATTTTCAGTTTCGACCACGTTTGCTGGGCTATGATATGACATCAGATGAAAAGTCCGGTTACGCAACATGAGAATATATACATTAATCTGGGTTGAAGCGATCGATTGAAGCTTGTGATGGTGTACTTCAAAAGTATTGACCGTCTGATATGAAGAAAGCCTTGGTTGAATTAAATAGTCGACCACCTGGGTGAATAGTACGGACACCGATTGTGACTAGTAGTGTCCACGCATAGTATGAACAATCACAACTGCAAGTGACACTCACACTTATTCTTTCGGTTGAATTCCTCCGTCGCAGCAAGGCTACTCACGTACAGTTTACAAAGGTAGATATAAATGAAATGTGCGCTATTTTCTTAATCATGATAAGTCCAGTTAGTCCGTGTTCACTGTTGAGTAATTCCGCGTCTCACCGATTTCACTGTGTGAATGTGGCCTTGAAGAACAAAGCACTGAATGTCTGGTAGCCACCTCCGGTCTAGGATGGAGGTGTTCAGTACTTGTATAAGATACACCGAATGTATGCTGGAAGCAGCACGACCGAGGGCTAGTCCCGTTGGGTTGGTCGCCTTGAGCACTCTATTCGGTGGTTGGGCGAAGAAGGCCTTGAATGCGGATACAAATGGATCTGTGAGGACGGTTTGGATACAGGTTCCCGGTCGGGGTGTTTTCCTCACTGATCGACAGCCAATAAGGCTCTGGATGTGACCAGGATAGGAGCAGGAGATCAGTCCATAGGCTATTGGTAAGTTTGCAGGGTCGGGTGGATCGGACGCTCTGCCAAGATCGGATTACTGAATGGTTGCTTTTGGACCAGTTTGTCGATGATGAGACATTGGGACTTGGATGGCAGTCGCGTCGGATGATGGCCGGCCAGATGTTCAGGACATGGTTCATCTGGTAAAAGGAGTTTCGAGCATCCGGATGACTGGAGATTTGCACGAGAGCGAGTACGTTGAAAGAAGTAGTGATCTTGAAGAATAGAAAGATAAGGTATGTTGGGTCAGATTTATTCTTCAGCTGCAACAGACGAGGTCGCTGGAAGGATGGCGTCACATTCGACGACCTGATAGTAATAAGTAATTGTATCGCTTGGCTGGTGGGATGTGACCAGTGTTTTAACACAGGCGCTCGTATACGCAGTAATCGGGTTGAGTGTGGACCAGGAGTTGTGCTTAGTCGACACTAAGGCAGGGATTTCACTAAGTTAGAAAGGGGAAGAGGCTGTGAACAGTGCGTGCACTTAATCTGAGGGGGGTGGGTTGCTGCCGTTTGAAAATGGACGGTGCGTCTTTGAAGACGGAGCGTATACAGAACAGGAATTTGTTACTAGCCCAAACGCAGAACAAAAAACGCGGAATTCGCAATTGGCCTGGGGCGAGACAGACTGATGACAAAGCATGGCGCATTTAAGCTTGAAAGGGGTCACAGTAAATGAGGCGAGTCTTCAAAAGATTCTGCCAATGCAGTTTGTTGCATAGGGCTGTGCGGCACTATCCACAGAGGACGGAAACCCTTCTGAGTTGTTTCAATAGACCAGTCGTAAAATATTCTGCCATCCGACAGACTGCGACTTCACCTCCCTCCTGCTCCACCCCTAAGAGGGTACTAGCAAATATGTGGGATATGTTTAAAGTTGACAGTGAAGAAATCAGTACCCTCAAACTCTTCATCATTATTGGCTTACGGGAAATTACAAACTGAGGAGGTCAATGTAGGGCCAGTTTCTAACCTAGTAGATGTGAGTAGTATGTCCTCCTGATTGTGCTGAGTGAGCCGCTGTCGGGGTGACCCTTCTTGCTTCCCTTTATACAATATTCCAATCTTTTTTAAGGCTTTTCGATATTTTGCTCGTAAATACAGTAAATCGTCCACCGGAAGACAGTAATGAGGGTGGATTTTTCCTCTGGATACGGGCGGAGAATATGGTATTTTTCCTAAGTCTGACTGACAGAAAGCTAGATATCTTCGGTTGTTTTAAACAATACCTGGCGGATTATAATGATTTTGGTCATTCCACTCTCAGATTATGCTCAAAACTTCAATGAACAGGGACGCTGGGAATGGGACCTAATAGTTCATCAACAAGAGGTGCTTACATGCATATCGTCGCCTGTCATCTGGGTTGAACGGACAACTGTTGTACTCTCCAGTAAGATCCAACTTGGAACAAGAAAACAATATAAATATGTGGTGGGGATTAAGTTCCTTATTGGATGAGCCACCATGCATTGACTTATCTCACTGTCTGACCTCAGTAGCTTTACTGTCCAGTTCAGTAGTGCTACATGTTGAGCAATGACGGACGTAACACACTACTTATAAGTTGCTGACAACCTCTCGACAGCTCATGACTGGTTCGTCCTTCCACTTCAGTCTTATCAGGTAGCCACAGTTCCCGAGTCTTCATCAATCATATGTTCTACTTGAAAAAAATCTGCAGAAATTCAACAAATACACTCATTGCCATACCAATTTGATGTGTTTCTTGAAGAAGAATATCATAAATGAGGGATTAGGCCGGGGTTCAAGTGAGCCACCCATGAAAACAGAATTGACATGGTGTATTTGTTAAAGAATGTTTGTTTGTTAACGTTGATCAAGCTGAATCATGTCTTATCTAAAAGGGCTAGTCACACAACTGGGTGATATAATATCGTTCGGGGGTCAGTGGACTGGTAGGAGTAAGCAATAAAGGATAGTGTCTGTGTGACTGTCATTTCTGGAACCAGTGTCTTCTAGGGAGTTGTGGAGAGGAGATTTGTCCAACTTGGTATTGCAATGGAAAAGACACTTGCGTCAAAACTGTCTGGTTATTTGAACGGTGGTTCTTTTAGTTCAGTGCCGTCATAAGCAGGGCGCACTTTATGGGAGGCTTTGGACGTTGACAATAGGTGGTAGCATACGCTGATAAGCACGGCATAGCCGTAACGATAGAAAGAAAGGAAGTCGGTCACTAGCAGCCGATTGAGTCCTGGTGCGTCAATAGATCTCCATTGAACAGTATGACGAAACCGGAACTCAATGGGTCAACAAATCCTGCTACTATAGCAACCAGAGGACGAGACGATCCTCTGATTGTGACCAAATATGGAATTCCCCTCAGCTCTTCATCCATTAAGCTCCGGGACGTACAACGAGCTTATTTTGTCCACATTTTAGGCCTGTTCAAGAAAAATAAAATCCGGAACAAATTTATTGTTTCAGCTCTAACTATTGTACAGTGACTCAATTTTAGGGTGTGCTGACTTCACAGTAAGTGCTTGCCCCTCTATCCGTTGATTTCTAACCTACATTCGCTCGGGTCACCGTATAATTTCAAAGCTTCAACACTTAATTTTCCAACCACAACACTATTTTTGAGGCGTCACCACCTCAGACAAAAACTGGGGTGTCACATTGACAAAATACTCTTGGCATATTGCATTGGTAACGCTGTACGCATTGTCTACAGGTGTCTGTTTTAACACTGCTCCACATCCTTGTTTGATTGAAACGATTTCCAGGGATGCTTCATGAAGAGTAGAAGCTGAATCACTTTGTAGAACTTTATGGTACTGGCATCGGCAATCTATCACGCCTATCAGTATGTGTTCGCCGTGCCTCACAGTTGGTATACTTATTCGGTAGGACGTTTAAGATTTGTTCTACTCTAAGTAAGCACATTTCCTGCAATTTATCATGAGGAACTGGACACAAGTGCTATTCATCGTGGTGTCACGCGAACAAACTGCATCTGGAAAGTTTCGAAGTGAGATAATTCTTCAGGGGCCTGGAAAAACCCCGATGAAAAATCAATTCTCTCGGTTCTGGTTCCATTCACTTAAGTTTAATTTTGGCAAAACGCGGATTACTGTTGTTCGGTAACCACTATCTTCATGAGACTGAGCAAGCACGTTTCTATTTCTTACATTCCGCACACATTATCAGCCTCACAGAACTATTTTCACCCAGTCCTGTGCTGAGGGGAAGCGACCGAGGGAGGGACAGTGTATGACCTGCCAAAGAAGTATGAAAACATCAATCAATAGACTCAGCCAGATCGACAGATATGTTTCGATCACGTGGTCAGTGGCAATCGTGTATCAAAGCTATTACCTTCAATGTGTAGCTGTCCAGTTTGCCGAACTATGGGATCAGGCCTCCAATGCTTGATCGCATCTCCCAGGATCTCCCATTTTCCGATGGCTGAATCTGTAGCAGCTGGAACCAACGTACCTTTGGGACGCTGTTTATAGGTGACAAACTGAACTGAAGGGAACTGACCGCTATAGTAGAGGCCATAGTCTCATTGATGACTAGGATATCATTCTCATTGGGTTAACTGTTGTAGCATATCACTAGACCTCTTCTCTCAACTTATTTCTGAACTGCACATGGAAAAAACAGCATAACTAAATTTGTCATAAATTCATTTACATATTTTGACCCAGCAACCTTTCCACAATCCAGGAATTAGTGCTAGATTGTAACCTGATGGCTATGAATGTCTGCTTATCTGTTCGATGAGCTTGGCAGTTAGCTGCGGACCAAAGAAGTCAACACAATTGGTGACAAAAAGTATGCAAGCAAAGTGCCAAGCACGGCGAACAGATCATCGGCCACCTAATCTACGACCAAATAACGTACTCGAGCTATCAATAGTTCAGTACACGGCATCCTGGCTAAAGTTGGCCAATTTTCTGCCTTCAAACTTCCGAGTCACTTGCCGGATGTGCCTCTGAAAGTATCTTAAGTGAGCGAATATTCGAGGGGTTGCAAACAACTCCACTTTACCCCTGCAGTCCACAAATCATCCAACCTTTGTGTTGGCCTTTCAAGTGGCGGCTCACATCTTCAAACAGATCCGAAGAGAGCTATCTCATCTACAGTTAGCATAGGATGTGAACGAGGACAAACAAACCACTGGATTATGAGTTGGACTTCAGTTAATTGTACACAGGTGCCCGTGGGCACGACGCGGAGTTCATCCAAGCCTTCGTGCCCTATAGGTCATTGTTTGAGTTCCACGAGTAGCTGGATTTTATTGGTGGCTCGTTCCGTCATCACCAGGTCCATCGGAAATTACCCAACCCCCGACCGCTACAACGCCTACTTGATGACACGTTGATCGTAGTTCTAACACCAGAGTGCCGTGCGGTGACGCGAATCTTGTAATTCCGTTGATCTAAATCCCATGCGGGTGGCTTACAAAGTTCAGAGCATGACTGTGGTTCACGAGTGTATTTTTACTGAGATACACTCTGATTTTATTCTGTGCATTGTCTTCCAGCACGCAGTAGTGTTGTCCATGGACATTTATGGTCAGTCTCCATACCATATGGAGAAACGTGTGCGGTCTTTAGTTCTGCTTCTGTTTTAAAACCAAAGATGTACCAGGAAAGCGCACTCGAAACCCCCGCCGAGTATCAATGGGAGCAAAGCTTACCACCACTAGGGTGCTAACCATTCATGAATGAGCGGTGCATTTTCTCTCATCATCAAACGTCAGTTCCTCTAGGTTTCCCTTAGGTTCCGCCACACGGTTTTTCGCACATTGCAGGTCACTGTTTACGTGAATCTAATGCTGCTCAATGGCATTCCGCCTGTCATCCTATCTCAAACCCGTGGTCAATGGGTATAGTTACCCTCCTTCTCCCAGCTTGCCTTTTATTTTGCCACAGGGGCAAATCACTCAACAATCGAACTTTGTTTGCAAGCTAGTTGTTCTGGTTAGAACAAAAACTCCAGGATACACTGGAAGGGACAGCGAAAGGTCAGATGCACGATAATAAAAAGTGAATTTATACAATGAGTGGGTGACTTTTAGGCATGAGGGTGAACATGAAATAAGGAGAAAAAACGGATAGACGCTAGGCAAACATCCATCGAATGAGGATGCATCATATGCAGGTGGCTTACATTACCGCTGATTCGATACACTCAACTAATCCTTAAAGATGCGGAATACGTGCTTATCCATAGCTTTATTGATCGGTCATTCACATCCTAAAAAACTATGCAACATCCAGTGAAAATGCCTGTTTCGCCAAGTAGCACCCGATGGGTAATTCTATACTGTGCGAGCTACGTATGACCAGTCAGAAGATAGACTGGATTTGTGAACAGTTATCGACGAAGACGATATTGTTACCTTCAGAAGGTTGAATGATTGCGGGGATTTTAGAAAGAAGCATTGCCCCTAGCTACCCAAGTCAGCTGGCTTCTATCGCGCCAATCCGTAGGGAATGAGCACCGAAGTGGTAGAGGAAGAAGGAACAAGCTTGTGAAATAATGATGCATGATCATCACTGAACTCGTTACATCTGCTGACAGACAGAGTTTCGAATCAAGTGTTACTTGTGAAGCTCCAACAACTCTGAAAACGAAGATGTGATGATCAACCGATGGCCTTGAAAACGTTGACTACCACAACCGACAAGGTTAGTAAGAGTCGCCTACCGAGTGAGGACCAATGTTACAACTAATCGATTAATGAATGCAGCTTTCGAAATATCCACATACTGCAGTGATTAGCGGGTACCTATCGATAAACTGGTGGGGCTGCTGTACGAAGCCTCAAATCTTAGTTTCAGTCCCCACGATTCTCTTCAGAAGTCCTATGGCCTGTCCCTCAGTTTGACTTGCAACTGCCTTTGTTTCCAACCATGGTTATCGAATTTAAAGGTATTCGAAATCATCTGCCCACACAAAGGCTCCATGTTGCAAGTAATGAGGACGATATCATTGATGATAATGTTAATGATAAGTAAGAGAGGGCGAGTGATTCCACTTGGCCTACCTGGTAGTGGATGGATCAGTACACAGGATGACGGTTGAGGTTAGTTTTAAAGCGCATAGAAGACTGTACATACCAACATCTTTCAATTCGTCATGGAGGCGTGCAGTATCACGCCTAAATAGTGTCAACCACTGGGTTTTCGGCACTGATGGTGTCACCTCGATTGGTGGTGAAATGTTTGCAATCAAATTGCCCAGCTCGGCGAACAAACCAACGACCATCTATACTACCTGAGCTACCAACATTCTCCTCTATAGCACACACAAAGTGTGTCCGTATGAATCATTTTTTTTCATATCGAAATGGCTTCTTATCAAGGTGCAATTGACCTGAAATCAGTGTGCGCCATTTCCCGAAAATTGGAGACATATCAGATGCAGGGAAACAGTTATCTAGGCTCTAAACGCAGGAAGGCTTGTAGTTGAATGCTACTGAGGGGGCTTGGGACATGAGATTCTGGAGCATAAATTGTGAACTGACAAGTAACCAAGATAGCATCGTTTTTTTCCGTTTAATAACCGAAACCTAAACCGCCCACACAGTCGGAGATATCTCTCACCTACTTCAACATTTCTGACGGTTCACCAGTTTCTGTTTATGATCTGGTTACTGGTAGCTAGACAGCAAAGCAGAGGATTGTGAGAAAACAGGCTTTTCTGTGGAGGGCATCTATATTAGTTCAAAATAACTCCGGTCTACCGTGGAGACGTCCTTTTTCCGGCTCCTGATGATTCGTTTATCAAAGAGGTTTTGGGGTGCGATACGATATCGTTTTGTATGTTGGCTTATGCCAACATGTTGGAGCGCACTCACCGAGCTAGCTACTCATCGATCAAAAGAAAGCAAGATCAGTTGGTGTTTAGATTGATCATGAAATTAGGCAGGAAGATGCCAGACACCGTCCAAGAAACTGGTATGGGTCAAGAATAATCGTTTCCGGTTTCAAAGTGATCCCTCCTGCGGTTCCTCGAAAGAGCGAAGTTCTCATGAACAGAGAACAACGAAACACCCAAGCAAGGAAGTGGAGAAGCAACCTTTAGAGGCCACAAAAAACCCTGGAAAAAATCATGACCATCCAAGCCGAAGATGAATCAGCAAGTCAGAATAGCTAAAAAATTGCACCAAGCAAAAAGATACCTAATGGTTTGATCATGAGCTACAAAGCAAGAGAAATGGTAGACGGACCAATCAGCTCGAAGAAAGAAAACTACCAAAAGAAGGATGTGTTAGATTGACCAATCAGTTGACGGGAAAGCCAGATGAAACACAGGATTCATGGAAGGTAGTGAATAAATAAACCGAAAGAAAACGAAACTCACCAATGAAAAACAAATATACGCGATTGATCGATACGCAGAAATCAGCTTAGCTTTTGTAATTTACTTGATGAAATGAATACTGCCTCAGGTTAATGCGCTGATCTACTGAACAGAAGATCCAAGATCTCAGCCGATAACTGGGTCAAGAGGCAGCTTGCTTGAGAAATCCACCCCCCACTGTCTAGACATTTACTGATAAAGTTTGTATGACAACTGTGCACTGGAAAAGTGGTACAACTGAACGACGCACGCACACACGACAGGAGCGAAAAATAGGTGACTGAACTATTGACCTACAGAGGGCAAGAAACCCTGCTTTTCTTCATGACATCACAGGCAAAACTCTCAAAGTTTGGCGGCGCTGAACATTGCTTGGTGAGTACCAAAGCTGTGATCATAACCACGAAAAAAGGATTGCAGTAAATGCTGTTTGCTCTACGAAAAAATTCTTCCTTGAAAGGCTAGCTTCTGTTAGAACATTCGTTCCATCAGTTTTCTGAACTTCAATCGATTCATATTTGGTGTGCAATTTGCGGACCCCTGGCTTGTAACAGACTGATATACTTACGACAATGTTGTCAACTGATCTTGTCCGAGCATGAATGGACAATGGCTTTTGCAGTAAAGAATCATACAGAATGCATTTAAGACGAATATTCTATCATGGAGTTGTTTGGTCTACTTCTGGTCCAGATTTGAAACTCCATAATATCCGTTACAGGCAATCAGCTCAGAAGCGAAAACATCCCTGGGTGTTGGCTTTCTATCTGAGAGATTGTCATTGGAGCAGCCGCTCAAAACCTAGTGACCGGGAGGACATGGATTCGTATATCCACGGAGATCCGAGAGATGCGCATTACTAGTGGTTACCAACAAGGATGAAACAACGCCACGTTGTTTCGCATATTTTCAACACGGATTGACCTTACATTATAAAGGTTCTATTTGACTCCACCAACATTCTTATGGTTACATGGTAATTTCTCCACATTATGGATTATCCACATTCAGTTTATCGATTTGCGTGATGAAGCTCAGGTGACTAGATAAAGTATCACAGCTTGAACTTACACGTTTTCGTACATAATTTACATAGTTCGTCGAAGCCATGTTCAGCGAGCTAAATATTCGGCGTGTGACTCTGAACACGTGATATGCTAGAGCAGATTCACCAGTAGAATTACTCATGCTGGAGTGAACATTCGTCGTAGGAAACAAACCCTGGTGTGCAGTAGGCATTAAGCTTTCGTCACAATTTGTCCTCAGTGTCTGAACAGCCTGAGAGTATTGTCAATCAACGCTTTTGTTTTTAACCGAATGTGTGCATCCAGGCTCAAAATGACTCTGTTCTCTGAATCTGCGGTAGCAAATTCAGAAGCTCGGAATAATTAGAAACGAGCGAACTTCTCTCAGCCCTTCTCAATCTGAGCATTCCTAGTCTAAGCAGAAATTGTTACTGTGTCCCGAGCCACATATGAGGTCCTTTAAAAAATGAAATGGACAGAATAGCTAGTGTGGTGGTTAGCACTATAGGAACGGTTCGTGGATCCCAGTCAAAGCGGCTTTCTTTGAACAGGAGGTCATTGTTCGGGTTGGAATTCTTTGTTACCTTTTTCTACCGGTGCCTTGTGCAATGAAATTCACCAGTAATCGACCGGACAGCTGCGAATTTTAGTCGAAACTGACGAAAGCAACACAGTTTTCTCGAAGACATAGTGAAGAGAAAGGACTCTAATAGATTACATAAACTTGCCGCCCAATTTGGAACACTAAGTTCAAATCACAACTCATACACATAGAGAGCAGCTTTATTCACAAGTACTGAACTGTAAAAAAACGTACAATCAAGTATTGCAGATGGTCACTTCTCATTTAAAAAACGAAATGTATCGATGTTACCTTGATACCACATCAGTAAAACAGGAAACGAATTTTTGTGCAATGCGCCCAGCCCCCTCGGCAACTAGAGTCGGTACTGCGTAAGCAGTTGTTAATATAGTTACTATTGAGATAGGCCTCAAAAAACCAACCAAAGACGAGATCTTGTCTGAGGGGAGCACTATCCAGTGATGAGTGAGTGCATCCTGGTGATTAGATATCTCTGTGAAGGCTCTTCTGTTTTGTAGTCGGGTTCATGATCTTGTACGGCTTAACCTACAGTAAGTAGACGCATGAAACTCGTTTGTCACTAAAAGATGAGAATCAAAGAGACTCTGGCCAGCTACAGGGGTCTGGGACTCTACTGGGGACGTTTGTAAATTCTGTATCCGTCAGGCCCACTGAGCACTCTATTGGACCGTGAAAGCAAAGTTACCAAGGCGTAACTGGGTTTCTTGGAATATTCTTCCGACAAGGGACCACAGTGGGTCATCGCTTCTCAACTTTACATTGAGATAATTTACACATCTTCATGTTGAAGAAGCTGCTTTGGAACTGTGGCAAAAATAGGCGCCTTCACTTTAGGTAGGCAAAGATATTGCTAAAAATCGGTAATGGTAGCTGGTTCTGCCCTTCAGTGACTGACCGGTGCTCCCTCAACAGTGAAACAACTGTCAGGTCGCTGGTTGCTCTTGGTCGAGGTATATTTCTAGCATGACTCGTGGTTCTGTATCGGTGAGTCATGAGTCAATAATTTGCCCACACACCCGGTTACTGCGTGGGTCACTATTCATTCGTTTTCCAGTTCATGATTACGTCAGTGTCTGTCGACCATTTGTGCACCCAAATCCTATATTACTATAGCTTAGTGATGGAATTCGGATGCAGTCTGTTTGCCGAAGTGAACTGTCACTATAAGGAAAACTACATAAAAAGCATGTCTTGAGAGCAAAAAGAAGCCAGCGGCTGAATTTATCACATCTGGCGACAAACAATGGAACGGTAAACTTAAAACGGTAGTACCGGGTTTGCCTTCAAGCCACTGGCCATCCAAGATAAAAGAGATTTCTCAGCTAAAAAATATTGCAGCCATATGATACAAATCACGGGGAGAAGCTGTCACTTAAGGTGCCCCAGTGTCATCATCAAAATCGACAGCATAACATTAGTGTTGAGCACAAATGCTTCGCTGCCATAAAACCACCATTTGTTTGAAATCCTTGTTGTGAAAAAAAGAAAGAAAGCGGATGGGAAAGGGACTTAGGGCTATACTAGCACAATAATTCTGAGGTGCCCAAACATTGAAACACACATTTAGGCAATCTGGCCGGAAACTGACGGCAAGAACAGCACTGACATCGATTGGCAGCTATATTCCGCGGCGTATCCGACCAAGCGCATTGGGGATCACGCGAGCACTATCCTGGAAGAGTCGCATCGAGTCGTAATCTCTTCCACACCCTTCTCGAGGGTCGGCCACTATTCTGCTTCCGCCACTCCAAATTGGGCACGGGAAACAGCATTCTCTTCGGCAAACAATGACTTGGCATGCGTAACACATGGCATAACAAACACAACTTCTGTTGCTGGATACATTCTCCGGTGGAAGTCCTCGTTGCACAACCGAACACTCACATTACTTGTCTAGTTGTGGATTCGCCCACACTAACCCATGTGAAATATGATTCTGAGACAACGAATGTCGAACAGTTCAAGACGTCTCAGTTCTGATGCTCGAACAGGCCAAGTCTCACACCCATAGGAAAAACGGCCCGTACACAGGTCGCTCGGACTTCAGGGACATACCACTTTGGTGCCATTGCTTTCATATTAGCATATTGCTTTCATATTGCTTTCATTAGCAAACGCAACTGAGGCCTTGCAGATTGTGCACCGACCCCATCTGTCGAACTACAATCGGAGTCAACACAATTTCAAAGATACGTAAAATGCTCGACAATTCGAGTGTCTCTCCCTGAATTGTATGTGGCGTGTTCCGTGACCGCATGTCAAGCTGCATGAACTTACAGTTTGCGAGTGCAAAGCGCATGCCAAAGGTCGGAATAACTTTGGTCAGCCCATCCAAAAACACATTGTCTTCTTCTCCTCTTCGAAGAAGAGAATGATGTAGTCTGCATATTCCAGAGCCAGAAGGTTTACCTAAGCAGCTATTTGAACACCAGAGGTTTGAAGACCTCCCAGCGTTCGTTTAATTATCTTATCGATCAGGGTACTAACTAAGAATGGAGAGATTGGGCACAACTACGGAGCTTTTGGAGAGCCCTCCTTATACTGTCGCGTGGCGGAACTTTTGAGAACACCGAAAAATTATTATAATCACAGACTTCTGGGGCATTCCTTGATGAACAGGCGTGTTAAGAAGAACAGGCCGGTTGACTGAAGCGAATGCCTCTTGGAAATCCAGAAATACTACAATTGTGGGTCGTTTGTACATATGGCATTTTTCAAGAATCTGATAGAGTGTGAAGTGTTGTTGAACGCAATCCCTAACAGTCCGGAATCCCGTTTGCTGTTCTCGCTTCATTGTTTCGTGACTACCATGAGGCGACGAATGAGAAGTGACGTCAAGAGTCTCGTTGTGATCGAGATAAAGTTTAATTCCCCTGTGAACACTGTAATCACTACAAGCCCCTCTTTTGAGATAAAGTTTAATTCCTCTGTGAGCACTGTAATCACTACAAGCCCCTCTTTTGAAAATGTGTACTATGATCGACATTCTCCCCAAATACCTGGGTCAGTCTCTTTTCCCCAGTGTACCCGCGTTGGAACCTCTCACGAGCGCCTTCAGTGTGGTTACCGACCTCCGTTCTGATGAGCTGTACACATATTTCAGACGTAAGAACGTAAAACGCATATTTAGTCTTCATATTTAAATTTCCTGTGTCAGTGAAGTGGTGGCAAATCAAGCGCTCCAGCACACCGTGACATTACAATGCTGAACTGCTACTGAACACCGCTCATTCGCAGTTTTACTGTGAGTTGAGGAAGAGAGCTAAAAGTGATCCACCTCCGGCATATAATACTATTGGAACAAACTTTAACTAGACTATCTGGATAATCTCGTATTATCCAGGGATTTATTTTGCTGCATTTGATTAGAGACTGAAAGGCCGAAGTAATTGTTTCTTAACCGTAGAACGAACCCTTTTTTGAATTTATCGACCGAGAGATTCTGAGCATTGGAGACGGCACCAAACAAATCTTTCGATTGACCATGTGTCATGAGTAACTTTAGGTTTGGCCAATGCGCGTTCATTGGCTGTTCGGCATTTTGTTTGCAACAGTGGTCAGTTTATGCTCGTAATTGATGGGCGCATCTGCGTTTGTTTTCATAAGGTAACTCATTGTACGGAAACAATAGTGAGACGGTCGAGGCAACTACACCGACCACTTTAGGGCCACAAGTGGTCAGCAAAGGAGTATATTTTAGAACGCATTGATTGCATTGAGACAGTCGAGGCAACTACACGGGTCACTTTAAGACCACAAGTGGTCACCAAAGGAGTATATTTTAGAACGCATTGATTCGCTTCACATGTAATCGGAGAACCAGTCATAGACTCTAGCAATATACGAGATTTATGTTGTGCGTGTGAGGTCTTACAAAGTTATCTGATAATGAAAATTGATTCTGCTTGGAGAGACAAGGGCGCTTTAAAAACTTGAGTGTTTTTTAAGAGCAGAAAATACTGAGATAATTTTGTGAAATAATCCAGACTGGAAGACGTTTTATGCCACAGAATATTGGCATGTGTTCTGTTTTGAGGCATTGGAAAAACTGGCTAAAGTCAGCTTTGTACCCGCAAAACTCACCTGGTAGCAGCAACTCAGTTGTAGATGAAAAGACGCGATCGATAAAGGTTACTGAGCCTGGAATTACTCTTTAACTTTGACAGAAAACCAAATGGAAACTTGGTTTCATGTACTACGGGATGATTTCTGTGTATCTCACCCTCAGCCTTTAGTGGAAGCATCCCAACCTTTGAAATTCCAAAATGTTCTGCTGTTACCAGTGAGTAGTGCGTTGCGCTGTTGCGTTGTTTTTCGTCCCTGACTGATTCGTCATATTGAAGCGGATTTCTCGTCAAAATTTACTAATAATATTTCTGTGTGTATGTGATCTTCTCCACCCTCTGAGATCATGCGTTAGCATAGCGAAATTCAACACCATTCTTACCCGGTCTGAACTTTGTACTGTCAACGTGAGTATTAAATGAGCTTAACTTTTCTGTAGGTATTGGAAAGTAATTGAAAATATCCTGTTTAAATTTATTTGGTAAGCCATGATCTACGTTTGCTGACAGATCGAGAACTACACATCTGTGAACGCCGGGTATGGACGGTCCTGGAAAGCCACTGTACTGCGCATTTCTCACCCGCTAACACTGATTGTCTCCTTTGAAGCAAAGTGCCTTCCTTGTTTAGTTTATATGATAAACACTGAGGAACTTTTACTCCCAGAGAGTTTGTCCACGTTTCTTTCGCGATCTTGCGGAAAACCTGATTATTGTCAGGCATATGTGATTCGACCTTTGAACATGGCCATTGTTAATGCAGGGTGTGATTGGCTCTTAAAATCAGTCCAAAATATGCTTCATCTTGATTGGGTCAGATCGAGTATATGAAATCACGTGCCGCTTTTGTTAGGGATTTTTGCACTCAAGTACAACTTTCCTAGACTTGGCAACTGTTAGATCCTCCGCGAGAATCACAACGAAGTTTTGGATAAAACTTGGCGGCCCTCAGTCGGTCAAAACTCCCGACAAACTTCGCCATATTGACGAAACCAAGCAGCCAACTCTCATTTTATTCGTACTTTCTGGGAAGATCATACGGCACGAAGCTCTGAAGGATTCAGATGCATAGGTCTCTGGACAAGAGGTTGAACACCATACTTCAAGAGCCAGTCACCACGTAGTCGGGTGGTCCTAAAAGCATACTGAGCTTAGTAGGATTACACTGCTAACCGGACACTCGTCGCGCAGGCTTTTGCCTTATTCCCGAACGTTGGCAATTGGCCTGCACACCTTTCAACCAGAGTACATTGCCTGTTTCCTATTCTGCTTGCGTTTCTGAAGTTTATAATTGGTATAGTTTCTGAAGAGTGGCTAGTGTCTCTGCCGTGGTTGGTTAGTTGCTCAGTGGCTTTCGCGTAAACTGACTGGTCCATTTGGAGTCTATTTTGTGTGGCAGTCTCGGGGTAGAAATACCAGAAGCCCTTTAGAAAGTATCTAGATACGAGAAGTATAGGAGGAACTAGGCACTCGGCCGCCTGCTGATGACGTTTCCTTGATTGAAGACAAGGCGTATACAGTCCATGTGCCAAGCTGGACGAAAAAAAACAGGTGTAACGGTGGATACTACTCATGAGGCATGCGAGTACTATGTTTTCTCGTGACTTCGCTTTGCGTATATTGGAAAGTGGGACCTATTACGGAATCTGTGAAATTGCTTTGTAGCATTCGTTTACATTTGACTGATAGTCAATGAATATCCAGGAAAGTCCAAAAAGAAGACGGATATTCAGTTTTTATGAACAAGATGTATATGAGAGTCTTGCTTTCCTGTTCAGTAGTATGTAACTGTTCAGTTGGTGCTCTCTAGTAAACAACTCCGCATCGAAGGCCTTCTTCCTCTCACAGTTAGCACATACGCGCTAACCATATTTCTCAACATTCCCATCTCGTGACTCACTGCTATATTCATTAGCTGAGAACCGATTTTCGCTCCGAATTCCCCTAGAGATTCTACAGCCGTGCAGTACTGATGATTCTCAAGGGAGGTGGAACGGCTGCACAGCGCTTTCCGGCTGTTTTATAAATGTTTTATGAGTTGACCTCAGCTTCAAAAAGGGATGCACAGCTGAACCAGTTTTTTCCGCTTAGAATGCACTGGATTGCCCAAAAAACGAACGTCTTATCCACGCATAGCTCATTGAGAAAAAGTATGCACAGTTCGGATGTCGGTTCACGGAAATCAGACCCGTTTCGCCTGCCTCAGTTTCGTCTACGACAGTTATGCTAAACAACCGAACTTTTATAAAGAAAGCCACTCACAATGTTGCTGAAAACTCTTTGACTGTAACAACTGAAACATAAGGCAGCCTGTGTGCAGCACATTCAGATGAGGAATATCATAAACAAGCGATTCAGTTGCGTCTCTCGTGAAGACCAAATTGATTTGCAAACCTCAGCTTCAAAAAGGGATGCACAGCTGAACCAGTTTTTTCCGCTTAGAATGCACTGGATTGCCAAAAAAACGAACGTCTTATCCACGCATAGCTCATTGAGAAAAAGTATGCACAGTTCGGATGTCGGTTCACGGAAATCAGACCCGTTTCGCCTGCCTCAGTTTCGTCTACGACAGTTATGCTAAACAACCGAACTTTTATAAAGAAAGCCACTCACAATGTTGCTGAAAACTCTTTGACTGTAACAACTGAAACATAAGGCAGCCTGTGTGCAGCACATTCAGATGAGGAATATCATAAACAAGCGATTCAGTTGCGTCTCTCGTGAAGACCAAATTGATTTGCAAATGAGTGTATTTGTCGAACCCAACTTTTAGTTCGGAAAAGCTGTTCTCTACATGCGTTGTTTGGACTCTGTTCGGTCAAGCTGATCATCTTTTGAGATTTTCGAACGGACCATGTTAGATGCACTTCAGCCAGCAAGGAAACAATGGAGGGATGCTTTTTTTTACTACATATAGAAGGATGGCAGAAATGTACACTGGTTAACAGAAGTTCAGTTGTTCAGTTGGCAAGCTTTTGCTTCATCGTTCGAACAGGAGATGATTTGTCCAGCATACAACAACAGTTCATTTTCCATTTGAAAATGCTCAAACAGAACTATTCTGGAAATTTTAACTGGCGCTTGATAGGATTAGGTGTACATACCCCGGCAAGTGAGACTAAAATGGCAGGTTCTAGGTTCTCTTCAGAGTAAGTCGGACCCAAGTGCGACCCTTATCGCGAATGATCTCAGCGCCAGGTTGTTGTTCGTGGCCTTCGCTTCGATAGTTACACACCACCCTTTCGACAGTAATGAACTTGAAGACAAAGTTTGAAGATTCAGTTTATAGAAACATGTTCTGATGAACGAAAAACGGTTTGATAGCAGAGGAGATGTCCCTATTGGAACCAGTTTTCGCATTTCCATGATAATTTGCCCTTTTTTTCCTAAAGAAAGACATCAAGAAATGACATGATCCTTCTGGATAACTAGACCGAGTTAGACCACCGAGTATGCATATCTGCAGGTATGCGCTACCCTTGATTCACTTCTTGTTTCGCCTAATATCCTTCCAGATGATGATTAAAGAAGAGAAACTGGTAAGCTTGGAAAAGTGTTGTCATGACCACTTCTAGCTGTGAAGGTTTATCTCTATTCATGTTGTTGTGTAGGAGTACGCTAAATGGGTATACATTAATGTGCGAGGACATTAATGGTTACATGCATGTTTTAAGGAACTAGTCTTATTTCTGAAGCGATCCTAAGGCAAACTTAAACACCGATTTTTTGTTTGCTTGCTTTGCATGACACCAGAACTGACAAAACCAGGACGTACTTCTCTGCAACTTGGTTGGTTTCGTCTTAATATGAACCATGAATAGCCAAAAACCAACGTTCTGACACAGAAAGTCTGGAATAAAGTCTGGAAGGAGTGTAGACCGAACGCCATGAGAAGAAGTGTTCAACAGTTCTTTTTTGAATGGCCTTGACGAACTCTTAGACCTGTTGTTGTCATCTGGTGAGGTGTTTGTTACCGCTGTACCAAGTTCTGTAAGAAAAGGGTAGTGTTTGATTATTCGGGGAGGGGACAGATTGCAAGTATGCGACTGGACGTGATAGGCAATGAACAAGTGCGCCATAACATCGCAGGCATTCGCGAAGGATTAATAACCCTCTGGTGAATGGTGTTGAGCAGCACCAGTCAGGCTTACGTACTTTGTCCTCTTCAAACTTTACGGTATCGTGTGAGAGTACCAATACATTTAACAACGGTAGAGCATTTCTCTTCCCAATGGCTTCTACAAAGCTATTTGTTTACTTCTTCTCGAACCCTTGAGGCCTTGCACAGAACGCTTGATTACAATGGTGTCCTTGCGTTCACTTTCGGCCCAGCGATTACGGTGTCTCAAGGGAACCAAAAACGGTTCCTATGAGTGGTGGCACTGTCAGTGATAAAGTAAACAATCAATATCGGTACCGGTAAAAATCAAGTCTATCTAATCGCCAAAAAGAGGAATTGTGTACTTCAAAAGTTTATTTGCAGGTTTGTAGCATCGGAAAGAACGCAAAGCAAGCGTAGGAGTTACAGGTAACGCAGGACCAGAAACAAGTCAGGACAACACGACCAGTCAACAACTGTTCGAATCCGGTTCAAGACCCGTCAACCAATCATCCCAGTATTTCACGGTCTACAACTGGAGGCGAACGTAAGCCAAGGTCATCCAGGCATAGTGCTTCATTTGCCTTAGTCAGCCATGCACTTAAACAGTTGGAGCACTGCAAATAAACAGTGGCCGCGTGACACAAGCTACTGACATAACAATCAGGAGCCAAAACAATCAAAAGCAGGCAAATTCGAACAGCCGACGCGGGATTCGGAACGGTGTTCAGAAAACCTGTCTGTACACTCTTAAAAACGCAGTGACGTTGCTAAATAAATTGAAACTCACTAGAAGTGAAACTGAACTTCTTCTCGATCGATTGCCAGCGTAATACACTAGTTTGAAACTCACTAGAAGTGAAACTGAATTTCCTCTCGATCGATTGCCAGCGTAATACACTAGAGATTAAGGAGAAGCGAGTATTGGCAGAATCAAATTCGACCTAGCGGTTGCTTACGCCCCTGGCATTCCTTCTCTTACCTGTTTCCTCGTGCAGTAAATACTGTTCGATGTGTTCAACGACAGTCGCTAATACTGATGCAAGAAACGCTAGATTCTTTATTTATCCGACTTCAATTGTTGTTGCCTTTTATCTTAGACAACTCAAATTACCACAGGTATTTTGTACTTCATTCACATCTGCTGGAGCAGTGAGGAGAAAGTCGGCGAATTGTGTCGTCCTGGAAGAATGCGCGTCCAAGAAAGCAACTTCGACCAACCCCATGATCTCGAACCCTGGGGGGTGGAGCAGTTCTGGTAGCTTACATTGTCTACCGCATTTGCAACAGCTCTGTTCGGCAGAAGTCATTCAACCTTTTGAGGATTGTTCTCCTACTCCCAATGATTACGGCTGCCTCGGTTGCTGTAGCAACCGTTGCTAAGGGCGCACAGTGCTGAACAAGTGTTCTTTTTTAGTTAGAAGTGCATCATGTAAGTGTGGTAGTTATTTTAATCACTCAGCTAGTGTGGCTATGAAGAGAAGTACAGAACTAGTGATGTCAAAGTATGGAGCTGTTTTAGTCAAGGACAGCCGAAAATGAGGATAATGACGATTATGAAGATGAAGTGAGCCCAGAATTAATAGACAGGCTGGCTAGATTTCCATATAACTATGTACTTTTTATGTTATTTGAGGGAATTTTCTTGAAGAGGGGTTGAAAAGGAAGGCGAAGGCAGTTGAACAGCATCGGACCTGAGTTCTTAAATTTTATACAAAAATTTTGATTCACCCACTTTTGTGGAGTTTCGCCGCTTTTAAAGATGCATATAAAGGTTTTCTTTTCGTCGACTACTTTCACAAGCGCTAGTAAGGCAGTTTTGAAATGGACATGTTGTTCCAGTCAATGAATTGGATAATGACGATCCAGAAAAGCTTCCGGGACGGAGTTCTAGGAACTCAAGCGTCCTGTGGAATCGATGAAAGCAATTTGGTGTACCGTCATTCATTTCACATGCAGCGGCAAACATGTTCACTGGCTTACCCGATGTACTGGCGGGACCAGTGTATCGGCTCATTCTCTCTCCAGATGTTTTTTGTTGACTGCGTGTGTTAACTGAGTTTACAGTTTAAACCATCCATACACGTCTAGTTAGAGCTGTGTTGCGTATGCGGTAAAACAAAAACCAAACTTTGTTGGTAGTGTGAAGGGAACTGGAAATTGTTGATGCAGAGTTGGTTCTGTGGGTGAAGTCAGTCTATGCGGAGAGGCCAAGAACCGCTTAAAACTGTTTCTTGTTGGAAAATATCAGTAGTACGTATCTCACGATCTCAAGGAAGATTCAAACCTCCACACTCCCGGCTTGAAGTCGAGGCCTAAAGCGACGAGTCACAACCTGTTGACCAGCAATGTAATTAACTCGCACTCACACAGGATGTAGCAACACACCCTTCGTTTGAGGAGCCACTCAACACGTGATCAAACGATGTGAATTCGTCACTACGAGATGGGTGACGCTATATCCTGTCTAAATGCAAGCTGACCACACTGCTGACCAACCGCTCGTGGCCGAACGGTTAGGTTTCCAAGTTACCGACTGGGAGCCGGAGAGTGCCGAACTCCCTTTAGTTCGTGAGATTGCGCGCTACTGAGGAATTTTAATAAAGATGCAACTGCTGTACAGAGCTTTTCAGCTTTAGAGAGTAGACTGACCTAAGTTACAGTACGAAACGTCCACTGATACGTAACAGTACGAAAATCTAGGGACGTCAATAGAAGTTGTCATGACATATGTCTGATGCATCTGAACGGAAATCAGCCGTAAAATTGGGAATAGAGAGGACTGGGCTTTCAAAATAAAGACTCATAAAGACCAGTAAATACACCACCGAGTATCTCCTGTCACTTCTCGTGTTAGCTCACGCAGAATGCATTGTTCAGCGGTCTGGTTGGTTGCCATAGTTATGTCGTCGCTATTGCAATAATAGCCGTCACGTGATACAGCCGCAACCGAGACGATGGTTGACTAGCACAAATCGATTCCGTATGTATTGTTTGTGGGTCGTAACTGCTTTCATGAAACAAGTTACAATGGTGTAATACTGGCACTCAGGGCGCCGCTGAGCTTTGGTCTGCCATTCGATATCTAACAGACGACCAAAGCCCAACAAAAGTCGATTGGATCCAGACGTCTTCAACTAAGATTTGTAGTCCATCGGAGAAAGGATGCGTTTGCTTGTAGGCAGTGGGGAGGCTTTGAAGCTTCAGTGTAATTCCACATGTGAAGTTGATCTACGCTAAAAGGCTGAGCTGGTTTGTTCATGATGGAAAGCATCGGCGGTTTATATCCAACGAACCTCTAGAGAGATCTGAACTCCGGACATTCCAGTTGGTAGTTAAGCATTACACGATTAAGTCACTCAGACATGACACAGCACCACGCATCTTTCAATCACGCAGCTCACATTGCCTGATCTATTGTTGAATAGATCCTGGAGTGGTGGATTTCCAAACGGAAGATTAATGCGAATTGCGACTTGTTACTATCAGTAGTGGATCCCTTTTGTAACTTTTCTTTCTTCCAGACAATTAAAGAACTTTGGTTTCAATCCGCAACACATCGCAGTTTCATATCCAGTATGGGTAAAAAAAAACATTTCAATTCCTCATTACCACGGTTCACTTGTGTTCGTGTAAGTAACTAACACCTGCGAGATGCCACCAGATTGGTTAGCAGAATCGCGATGAACCCTTGGTCGCCAAATGTTTGACTGCACTTGTTGCTATAAGGCTGATTCATGTCGGCTGGAAAATCAGAAAACCGTATATCTGTTACATCTCTGTTAAAGCCGTTTGCATTTTACTCTTAAGAATCAATAATCCAAGATTACTGTCAAGACATTGAGGAGTCCGCTGCTGCCCGGTTGATCAGTAGTGTAATTAAATTGCACATATACGTGGGCTTTCCCCAAATCGACTACCACAGACCTATTGACTTTCTCATGTAATTGGCTTTTGCAGCTTAAGTTTTTCGTGACTTGCAAATGTTGCTACTCACTAGTTATCTAGCAACCAATCGTGAAGTATGTGTCTTCTACAGAGCACCTTATTCGATTTTGCGTCCTACTTACTTCCAGAAGTATGAAAAAAGATATCGAGTAATCAGCCAACTTCACGAACGCCCTCACACTCTGTGACTCACAGTTGGCTTTAAAGAAACCGTCACTTCTCACCAAAAGATTGAATAGATTGGGAATGATTTTCAATGAAGTCCCACACTTTCATAGTTTCGCTGAATCAGTGAGGAGCGGAAAATTGCTAGGCTGCCGCAGTTTATTCGTTTTTACTCTCTGTTTCAGAGGGTCTGAACTCTTGCCACTATGGAGACTTTCTGCTGACGGATGATGCTTACCGGGGCTCAAACGGAGTTAACATAAGATGCAGAGTGCTCATCAGTCAGCTAGGTCTGCTCATACTTGAGCGGCTGACGCGGACGATGGTTGCCGTCGTACTGAGAGAGGAAAGACGCTGGACTTCTGCAGAACAGGGTACATTACTCCAATGACTGCCGAATATGGTAGAAAAGCTTAGAAAGCAATGAGCACTTCATGGAACAAGCATCAACTAGGCTATGCAATGGTGAAAAAATCGCTCATAAAATCTCGCGCCGTTGCTTATCGGTTAATTCCAGATGTCTAAGACTTGAAGGGAGTGAAAAATCTTAACTTTTCTGCGAGATGGACCCAGCAAATTTTGAAACACCGGTCATAAAAAAGCAGGGTTTAGCGGAATCAGTTTCGTTGATGGGCCTCGAACACTACCGAATGTTATCAACAGCTATCCTTAGCAGCAAGTGTCATCATAACGGAAAATAAACCTCGTTTTCGGAAAGGTTTGGTAACAATCGGTAGATTTATTGCTGGGCAACGTTTCGCTTTTGACACAAAAGCTTCATCAGGCTAAGTGACTAGGTTACGAGGTTGGTCGAGATTTTAGGCGGAAGGAGAACCAATCAGCTAAGTCAAGCTAAATCTCTGTTGGGTATCGGTCGAGGGGATTTTGTGTTAGGGTGTTAGGGTGGGCGACAACTTGTTAGGCCAATGGGAAACCTACATGGATTTGGGGATCATTAATGCGCCAGATGCGCAGCTGACATCGCTTTTCGCTGAAGATAATATAATGGGCAATGAGTTACGCAAGCCAATCCCAAAAGGCGCGACAAGCTTGAAAGAGGGCTTGAAAAATATTCATGAGCGTAGTAATTTCCGAATTCATCGAAAAATCTTATAAGAAGCCTACCATTACTTTACCCCTATTGTCTGGCTAAAAATTCACTGATGCCCGAAATGCCCGTCCTGACCATAAACGTGGAAGGACTGTGAGATCCCAGAGATTGTCGTTCACGTTATCTAAACAGTGTCCAAACCAAGAAAGCAAACTTAAGGCTGGGGAAATAACGTACCTTCCAGCAGTGAATATACGATCACCATGAGTCCGGATTGCATTGATAGCTCCGTCATGAGCGTTGGGTACTTCACCTAAACAAGTGCAGTCTTCAACATTCCACAACTTCAGTGTTCCAGCACGACAGCCACTCACCAAATTCATCCCATCAGTTGTTATGGCCAAGCCCTACAAAAAAGAGGTGGACAGATAATCCTGTGAGCTGTCTGTTTGTGGCACGCATCCGGAAGCATCATTCAATTTCCGGTAAAAGAGTAGTTCGAATTCATGCTTTATATGGAATGACTGCTGTGCCAATCCATTCCTTACTGGGTCTAGATACCGGAGCCAATATCCTTCTTAATTGACGCCTGATCAAACTCACTGGGTATCCTATTTCTTGAAGTCTGTTGGCAGTCTCGATTTGAGATGCCGTTCGGTCGATCTCTTCTGTACATAGCGCTCTGACACGGCTAAACATAGATGAGACAATACTAGCGTACACAGACTTTGGGTGTGCTGATGAATAGTTTAAGACGGTTCCTGTGTCTGTTGGTTTCTGGTAGATAGTAGTTTTTAATTTTCCGCCACTCTTATGTGTTATACAGTCAAGAAGGGTAATGTGCCCGAGGTGGACTCTATCTCCATACTAAACTTGATGTGCGGATTTAAACTATTGAGATAGTCGTGGAAGCTGTTCACGTTATCTCGTTTAATTACGACAAACGTGTCGTCAACATAACGCCAGAAAACTTTCGGTGGACAAGGATATCCGGTCAAAGCCATTTGTTCGAATTCTTCCATATAAATATTAGCTAAAAGTGGGGATACTGGAGATCCCATTGCAAGACCTTATTCTTGTGAGTAAACAGTTGTTACCAAACCTTTCCGAAAACGATGACTACTCAATCGGTTCCAGGCATCTTTCAACGGAAAATAAACCTGTTTTCTCAGGCTTGTACACCGACTAACTGAAAAATACGGATTTTCTCATGTTGGCCTGGTGTAAAATCGAGCAAACTAATGATACTACTGACATGGTGCTTCTACTGATGCACTATATACGGTCTCGATTACTCTACTCTAACTGTTTTAACAAGAGCTGAACGCCCGGCGTATTTCAATGTAATTCAACCTCAGTTTTGCAGTCCTATCTACACATTTGTCGCGGTAGCAATCCTATTACCTGAGTATTTCCAATTATTCGTGTCAGGTCCGTTCATACGTCCTCACCGGCTAACAGATTCACGTATACGCGTACGTGAACACTAGTCATCGGTTTCTGTCCTCTATCTTGCACAATAGTTTGAGCGTGTAGTTCAGTCCCATTTCAGTGGTATTTTAGGACAGCAGTGATAACGTGGAATTGGGTTACCACTAGCTCCTCGAGTAGGAAAAGCTGCTTATTGAGAAATTGGCTATTCATTCAAATTCGTCGGGAAACCTGGAACGGTTGGCGCGGTTCGAACTTTGGTGCACTATCAACTCTGCTGTTGAATCGACCAGTGGATCCCCCTAGGTTTTTACTGCAAGTGGCAGAGAAAATTATAAAAAGCCCTGATGCTCCAGGCAGTGTGCCCTAAAAAAACTTCAAAACCCCGCGGTAACAATTTCTTTAATGTTCATCTCATTAATGCTGACCTGCAAATCCCACTTGCCAGAAATCATGTAGAACGATAGGTGCTCCATTGGATGATACCAGTTAAAATTCCCCATATTAAGCCTACGCTGAGTGTATTCTGAATAACGCGAAGCTCTGGTTTGACGATGCATTGAGGAAACAGGACGATTGCCACTCTTCGCTTTAATGAAGCTCTGGTTTGGCGATGCATTGAGAAAACAGGACGATTGCCACGCTTCGCTTTAAGACTGGTGATTTAACTCTAGGGCGGTTCAGGGAAGGAAATGTCCCTATCAAGTCAGAAAAATGGACTTCCCATGCATGAAAGTGAGCGAACATGGGAGCTGAAGCATCTTGGTATGCTTGTAGTCCTGGGCATGATTTCTCAAAACAAATAAATGAAGCAAGTTGCCAGTCAGTTTGTCTCATTCTAATCTTTCACCAAGCACACAGTGATGGAAATGAATATTTTCGGGATCTCGTATTCTGGTAACTATGTACCTAATCCAAAAAGGATAACAGACGTTGATTTTCCTTCAAAATTTATGTACTATTTTGGTGTATCCTCTCTTTTTACCAACACTTACTCATAGAGACTATAATTTTTCGTTTGTGATTACGGTGACTCAGCAGATTTGACACTGCCTATTCCCACTGTCTTCTTGAAGGAACCAATTTTATTCCCTACTTCTAACGTACAGTTCCAGCTTAACTCCACATTCTACCGACAAATCGATGAAGTCGCCGTGAGCTATTCCCTTGATTCTATGTTGAGTGACATTTTTCGCGTAAACTTGAAGTTGGCTTATTGAAAACGGGAGTATATGTGCCCACTTTTACCGACGGGACGCAGGTAGTGTTTTCTGCTTGTACCAAGCAGCTCCGAAATGGTTGGTCTCCTGAACAACTTTAGCCAAGCACATCCTTCCGTTACGTTTACTTTTAAATACCGAAAGTCACAATGCACTCCACTTTTTGAAAGTTAAATTAGGCTATCCACGATTTCACTTCAGGGGTGTGTCTCCGAAAACCCAGCAAGAACGGCGCAGCACACAAACTTTCATAGTATTTTGACAACGAGGCAGGAACAAACTCTGGTTTACACTTTACCAAACCGAGTGAAGTGAACCTGCTTTTCGAAAAAAACTTGACTGCAAACTGAGGCACACTGCTAACGTGCTCGGAGCCAACCATTAGCCAGAGAGACAATCCGTGGCCACCAGAGACTAGACTTACGTCTATCACAGTAGTTCGGCGCTCTCGATTAGGCCAGGCTTGATGAAAGACGTCGAAATAGGTGCTCTCAACTCCTCGAAGAGGGTGTATCCCAGGTGACGGCGATGTTTTGCGAATTCCGTTGCAACTCGACTATGACGATCACACCGAGCATCATGCTTGATCCAGCAGGGCTGCAGAATTCCCATGGGACTGTAAGATGTATCCAATTAGGGGATGACGGTTCAATCTAACTCCAATCGAATGGTAGCACTGCGCGACTTGGCGGGCTATCCACGTGTTTTGGAGCAGACTGCACCTGTTTCCAATACTGCTCCGTCCAGAGGTAGGCCGCAATTGCCTATGTATAGATCCTTCCACTACCCATCGAGCACAGCGGACGCTGCATCTTTCCGTCTTTGGTGGTATTGGGTCTGGATTGCGGCATAGTTGGCTCGGCGGATCTGCTTTCGGTTAGTTAGCACACTATGGGCTAGAAAATGATGGCATCGGGAGGCAGGATTCCACGTGTGTGAGGCATGGAGCTCTAGAAGTGACAGGACTTGCTTCGGTGTCATGATGCCAGACGGTAGCTCTCTGGCGAATGGCAGAGGGTTAAGCCTAGCTGCGAACTATCAAAATGGGATTTCAAGAGTGACACGGCGCAATCCACGGTTGGATTGAACCAGACGACATAGTCTTCAGCTTCTGACGAATAGACAGCCGTTTGACCGATGGTTTTGTCAGAGCCACTAGATGATGATTCATTCAACTGTGCTTGCCAGTTAAACACACGTAACCTGGTTTTGATGCTGATAGTTGGTAGGCCAGGAAAATATTGCTCCAATCGCACGGACAGTGCGGTCTGCATGTCACAAGACGGATATAGATTGTTAGTCAGGCATAAGAGTGATTGTGACCCTTGTTGGGACCAGCGGACACTGGAGTTCTCCACTCGGACAAGCTTACCTGCATTATACTGGGTGGGATGTGCGTACCAGCGATGTTGACTCGGGCCAAGCTTCATCTGAAAAAGACGGCCAGTTGGGCGACCACGTTCGCGCCAACACTTTCATGCACGGGAACTCGATGATGGGTTACCAAGCCAGCTTTCAATTAGCGGCACCGGTCGCATTCCTCACGTGAGTCCCAAGAGTCTCTCCTGTGTACTGGTTGGAACTGGTGCGAAGGCGCTAGATGATTGGTATTGTACGTTGTTGAAAGTAACG